>OZ002737.1:28333653-28933653 GCA_963924305.1 Polygonum maritimum
CAACTCCCTCTCTCTCCTCCTCATTTTTTTCTCTCCTCCCTCTCTCCTCTCCTCCCTCTCTCCTCCTCCTCCCCTCTCCTCTCCATTTTCTTTCCTCTCCCTCTCCTTCCTCCCTCTCATCTCCGTCGCCCGCCCGCCCGCCCGCCCACCGACGCCCGCCCGCCCGCCCTCCCTCTCCGTTGCCGCCCTCCCTCTCCGTCGCCGCCCTCCCTTTGCGTCGCCACCCGCCCTCCCTCTCCGTCGCCGCCGTCGCCCGCCCTCAGGTTCGTCCACCATCTCTCTCTCTCTCTCTCTCTCTCTCTCTCTCTCTCTCTCTCTCTCTCTCTCTCCATTCTCGCCCTCTCTTCCCTCTCTCCTAGATCCGGGCTCCTACGAGCCAGATCCGGGCTCCTACGAGCTAGATCCGGGCTCCTACGAGCCAGATCCGGGCTCCTACGAGCCAGATCTAGGCTCGAACAAGCCGGATCTGGGCTCGTACGAGCCGGATCTAGCCGGATCTGGGCTCGAACGAGCCGGATCTAGCCGGATCTGGGCTCGTACGAGCCGGATCTAGCCGGATCTGGGCTCGTACGAGCCGGATCTAGCCGGATCTGGGCTCGTACGAGCCGGATCTAGCCGGATGTGGGCTCGTACGAGCCGGATCTAGCCGGATCTGGGCTCGTACGAGCCGGATCTGAGCCGGATCCAACCGGTTGGATTTTTGGGTTTTTGGACTTTTGAGGGTTTTCGATTTTTTGGATGACAAGTTTGTTTTTCGGATTTAAGTGATGACAAGTTTTTTTTTTGTGGGTTTAGGGTTTTTGAGTTTGTGGTTTTTTGGATGACAAGTTGAGTTTAGGGTTTTTGAAACGATTTTGTGTTTTGGGGTGATGACAAGTGATTTTTTATGAGTTTTGAGCAATTTAAAACAAACTGATGACAAGTGCGTTTTAAGGTTCTGGGTGATGACAAGTTGTGTTATATGGTTCTGGGTGATGACAAGTTCGTTTTTATGGGTTTTGCGATGACAAGTCCGTTTTTAATGTGTTTTGGCGATGACAAGTTGTTTTACGGTTCTGGGGGTGATGACAGGTTTGTTTTAAGGTTTTTTGGATGATTTTATGGGCTTGAATATGTTTTTGCATTTTTTGGATGACAACTTTGTGTTTCGGATTTAAGTGATGACAAGTTTTGTTGTGGGTATAGGGGTTTTGAGTTTGTGGGTTTTTTGGATGACAAGTTCATTTTAGTCTTTTTGGGACGATTTTATGATTTAGGGTGATGACAAGTGATTTTTTATGAGTTTTGAGCAATTTAAGTTTGTTCTACGGATCTGACTGATGACAACTGTGTTTTAAGGTTCCGGGTGATGACAAGTTGTTTTTATGGTTCTGAGTGATGACAAGTCCGTTTTCATGGGTTTTGGCGATGACAAGTCCTTTTTTAATGTGTTTTGGTGATGACAAGTTGGTTTACGGATCTGGGGGTGATGACAAGTCTGTTTTATGTTTTTTGGATGATTTTATGCGTTTGGGTATGTTAGATTTGTATATATATTACTTATAATTATGGCCTATTAACTCAAATGGTAGAGCAATGTGCTTGATGCACAATAATGTGGGTTCAAATCCCACATAGGTCAATTTCGTAACTGGTCATCACTGATGACACGTTTTTTATGTGAATGATGGGTTTTACCTCGACTTGTCATCAGATGACAAGTTGAGTACGTGAATGAAATGACAAGTTTTCTGTGCGTGGACTGATGACAAGTAACTTATCATATGATGACAAGTTACTTGCCATCACTAATGACAAGACGGTCAACGCCGGTTAACGACTGGTCAACACCGGTCAACGCCGATAGTGGTAAGGGGTGCTGACGTCATCATATGCCATTGATGACGTCATGTTGTAAATTTAAAAAAAAGGTAGGGGCAAAATTGGAAAAAAGCCTATGGGGGCACATTTTTTTTCCTTGTAGCCTATTTGCTTCAATTTTTGTCTCCCATGGGTTACTTACCCATTTTCGTCATTTACTTTTTACTTTTCTATATTTTTAAAAAAATATACACTTCTAGTCACAATAATAAGCTTTACTCGGAGGGAGGAGGGGGACAAATGTGCTAAAAGCTAAATTAGTTGACTAATAAATTAGGTCATAAATTAAGAGCTAATCTAAATAATTAATTAGACCCATCCCAATCCAATTTAGGCCATAATTTTTTGTATGCTTAAAATCCGAGAACTCAACGAAAACCACCATGAGCTCTTGAATACGATAATAGGAATACTAAAATTATTGAAACGCTCTTACTCGAATTAATGGACTTAACACCCAAACCGACCCCGAATCAACCCAACTTAACACTAATGTACTAGCCCGACTAAAATTGGGTATCTTAAGTAATTAATGTGGTAGCTAACTAACTAGAACTCACTAGTGAATACTTGAACCCAAAACAAACTCATGACTTACACTAGCCAACTATGATGCACAAGTCCAACTACGCCTATACAAACTACCACCAATCACTTACTTAAACCCTTCATTAATATAATATACGCACATAAACACACCGCTATAAACACAATTGTATATACGCACTTAAACACACCGCTATAAACACAGTTACTCCTTTTTACGAGTTAGGAAAGGATATTCTACCCCGCCTTCTATAGCTCGGTGCTCCACTATTATTAACTAGAGGTGTCAAATGGGTCGGGTGGATTCAGGTTCGGTCTTTTCGGGCTCGGGTTGAGTGTGGGTTCGGGTCAATCGGGTTACAGGTCAAGCCGGGTCGGTTCTTGAAAGGTTATTGTACAGGTTCGGGTCGACCTAACAGGTTAAGAATTTTAGTTTTAAACGATTAATAAAAGAAATTTATGATTAAATAATAATATTGAATAATAAAAATTATTTTTAATTGATTTTTATAATAATATTTTTGTTTATAATAGGTTTTATGTTAAAATATATTATGATATTTATAAGAAAATATATTCATTTTACATATATATAAAATATCGGGTTGGTCGGGTCGGTTTCGGGTTTCAACCCAATCGGGTTCAGGTAAATCAGGTTTTTTTTCTTTGCTCGCTACTATTCGGGTCGGGTTTCAACCCTAAAAATTTCGGTCTGTTCGGGTCAGGTTTTTAACGCTCTATTTTTTTTAGGATAAGTTTGGGAGAAATAAAAAATACACATAAAAAAAATTGTTAGAACACAAGGGTTGGTGGTGAGGTAACAACCTGAGAATGAATTAACTGTAAACGAAAATTGGTGTTTGAATTGTTTCTCACATCTGCATTTGGATTTCATTTCAATACGAACACCATTTGGATTTCTTTTTTGGTGAGAAGCTCCGGTTCCCCAAGCCGGAACCCCCGCCTCCTCTTCTTTCCTTGTCTTCGCTTCTTTCCTTGTCTTGTGCGTGTCTTTGCGGAGCAGTTCCGGCTTCCCAAGCCGGAACACCACGCCATCCTACACATCCGGTCTGCAGAGCCGGATTCCCCCAGTCTCATCAGGTGCGCCCAGCACCCTGCAACGGGTGGAATAAGCATTACATCGGGTGCGCTCATCAGCTTACGTCTATATGCTTTAATTATAGGTGTTGGTTCAAATAAAAACACTCCCTAACCTAAAAACTAAGAACAAATATCAGCCATCCGATTATGTAGATAGACGGCTATGATTAGAAGATCTTCTCTTTTTAATTTTTAAGGAAACGGGGGCAAAATCGTCATTTTGTTGCCCAGCTGCATTCTTCTGTCCTTCTGTTCCCGTCTTCTTCTCCACAAGTCCCATACTCTCCTTCGATGGCGAAGCTGGAGCCATCGAGTCCCAAACCAATCTCGATTAACTTCGAATTAGGGTTTCAGTTGAAGCTTACGAACGAAGATTTGAGTTCAATTTTGTAGTTCAATTGCTTGTTCTCCGATCATTATCCGGAGAAAGAGAAGAAGGTGATAAGGTTGTTGATACAATGTCTGCTCTTTTCTTCAATTCTCCCTCTTGTTCTTCTGTAAGTATCTCTTCTCTTGCACACACACAGAGATATATCTTCAAATCTTCTGTTTCATTAGGATTTATTGTGATTGACAAATTTGGGATTTTGTACAGTGGAGTTCCAAATCGATCGTCACCGCCATTTTTGTGCCACAATTTAAGAAGTATACGAAGATGCGGTCGAGAATTGTTCTTGTTAAGGCGTGCCTCTTCGATTCGTTTGAACAAGAGCCAATTCTCAAGGAAGCTCTAAAGGTTGTTATTGTTACTTCTTCGTTTTCACCTTCCTACTAATTACGTTGTTTGTTGACGAGATGTGGAATTAGGGAGAGGAGGATGCTGAATTTTCCACTTAGTTTCGTGCAATTGATGTTTGATAAGCTTTGTCTGAGTCTATCCATCTTTTGCAGATTATCAGTTATTGATTATGGATGATATGGAAACAATTTCATTAGGCTTGAGCAGCTGAATCATGATAGTGATTCTAGAAATGAGAATTTTGAACTGATTTAAGTATACACAGAAATTGATGTCTGTAACTTGAAGCTTTGCTTAGGGCTCACTTGCTTTTCAAACTGAATTGCTCGTGTAGATTTCCTTTAGCATCAACTTTTGTACCACCATTTTTCTTACATCCAGAGTTCTAAATGCTTGAAATGATCAAGGGTAAACTGAAACTGATGTCCACAAGTGAAGTTTTGTTAAAGGATTGCTTCCTTTTAAGTTTGAATTGGTTTGTGTAATTGCCTCTAGCATCAGCTTCTGCACAACCATTTTTCTTACATCCAAGTTGTTTATTTCTAAATCTAAGGGCTTGTTATTGGCAGGATTTTGTGGCCTTCATGGCGGTATCTTTGCGGGTTTCCTAAGGTTGGACTTGAATGATGATCCTCTCAAGGAATGGCTGTAGAGGACCGTTGAAGCATCTGGTGTTACAGAAGAAGTCATCAATGCCGATAGCGGGGAACCAGAAGATGATGTACCCCAACAAATCAAAATCGAGTGATCGCTTTCTTTCACTTTTGTTCTATGTTGTGTACACCGTTGGCAATACTCTGTAGTAGCAATTCTTGCTCATGAGATTTTGTGTTACACCAGTTACTGTATTTTATGGTTATGTACATGAACATTCACTTCACAGCCCCATAAACAAAACAAACTGCGCAGCTAACACCAATTACCATCCAAAACAAATGATACAATGAGTTTGATGACCATTAATAAGTTGGATATGCTAGTTATGTGAATTTAGCTATAAGGGGATTGATTGGCTGGTCATTTATTGACTATAGAAATTGCACAACCAACAAAGAGATCGAGCAATAATATTGACGGTATTGCAGATCGAATAAGGTAACATTAATTCATTATGAAAACCATATATATGCATGATACGAAATAGATTGGTCATCATGAATCAAATAAGACGAGCTCAAAAAAAAATCATACTCCGGTATAAGACCGTATCATATACTTTCCATGTATATTTATGCATGTTATGAAGATTAATAAGGGATCATATATATGTGAACAACCTCATCAAATATGTGAACACCCAAATAAAATACGTGAACATGAAAACAGACATAATAAATTGTTTCACCCATTTGAACTTATTTATGCGTTATATAATGTATGAACTTGAATATATTAGAACTTTAGTAATCAACGTTTTTCTTTTTCACTGTAGCCCAACTTTTTTTCACTATAGCCTAACTTATCCTTTTATAATTTTATATATATAGAGATCATGTTTTATAATTGTGCAAATTCTAAAGCTTTACATATATGTGCGCGAATATGATCATATATCTAAAATACGTGAACACAAGTACTTTATATGTGAACGTGCATCTAAAGTACATGAACATAATGATCAAATATGTGAACACAACTACTTTATAAGTGAACGTACATCCAACATACATGAACATGATACTCAAATACGTGAACACAACCACTTAATATGTGAACATACATCTAAAATACGTGAACATGATACTCAAATACGTGAACATTATACTCAAATATGTGAGCGTACATCCAAAATATGTGAACACAACCACTTCATATGTGAACGAACGTACATGTAATATACGTGAACATGATATTCAAATACATAAACATTATACTCAAATATGTGAACGTATATCTAAAATATGTGAACACAAACACTTCATATGTGAACGTACATCTAATATACGTGAACATTATACTCAAATATGTGAACGTACATCTAAAATACGTGAACACAACTACTTCAAACGTGAACGTACATCTAATATACGTGAACATGATACTCAAATTCGTGAACAGTATACTCAAATATGTGAACGTACATCTAAAATACGTGAACACAACCACTTCATACGTGAACATGATATTCAAATACGTGAACATTATACTTAAATATGTGAACGTATATCTAAAATACGTGAACTCAACTACTTCATATGTGAACGTACATCTAATATACGTGAACATAATACTCAAATAAGTAAACATTATACTCAAATACGTGAACATTATACTCAAGTAGGCGGAGGTTGTGCCTTGATGTTAAATGTAATTTGTGAATAAATCGAGGATATTTTTTGAAAAATTATAAAGCGACAATAGGCATATGGCCTTTTTTCAATAAAAGGATAACAGAAAGTAAGATAACTAGTACAGTACTTGTTAACAATTGAAGCTGGGTGTTCATTCATTATTGTGTACTGATCCCCTGATGATTAAAAAAAAAGTGAGTGATCAATTTTTGCCTCCATAAAACAGATTGATCCATTCAAAGACAGCAATACGCGACATCTCTTTATGGACAAGCAGGACATTCAGAAGAAAGGAGAAAATATGCTCTTCATGATGGCACCTGAAGTCCAAACTAATCAGGAACTCTAATTTATAAGTTCTTCAACTAAATACGGTCTTATCAAATCAATCACCAGCTACTCAAATTAAGTTCTTGGACAGTACCAAAAGTTCAAATCTTCAGTCATTGCAAAACAAGCGAAGAGTACTCTTCTGAAGTATTAAATTTTGCACAGAAGAATGAGAAAATAGGAGTTTCCGCAGATTTAGAAGAATGAGATCGTCGACGAGCATCTGTCTCGAAATCTCCGCTTGCGATTCTCCCTTGGCAGTGAGAACGGAGAAATCGGAGCTACCTTGGATTCGGCCTTCGGCGTTCCATGTGCTATGGCTGTGTCTCACCAGAACAACTCTCTTCGCCGTCTTTATCGCCGGAAACGATTCCGAAATCGCCGTTCCTACCTCCAATTTGCCCTCGCTATCATCCTTCTTCATCGTCGGCGCCGGCGAGGTTCTACTTCTCTTCGAATGCCGATGCCGAACGAACTTGTCTTCTTGGAGATCTGATTTCGAGATGGATGGGAACGAGAATTGTGTGGGCGGATTGGTGCAAGGCCAACTATGCTCTTAATTTCCCCTATAATTACAAAAAGACCACCGTCCCTTTAAGTCTCCTCTCTCTCTCTCTCTCTCTCTCTCTCTCTCTCTCTCTCTAATGTCCTGTTAGATCTCAACCCTACATTCTCCTAATCCAATGGGTGATAATTATTTATAGTTTGTATCTTAAGGGGTATTTTTATCCGAATCAACCTCTTAATTATATATGTAGATAATGTTTGTACGTGTCTTTGTATTTGGTGAAGAAACGAATTACATTCGGATTACAGGGATTTGGAAAATCAAATAATGCAACCACCCCTATGCGATGCTCTCCAAGAAGTACCATTCTGTGAACATAACATGTATTTTCTTTGACTCTAAGCAAACAAAAAAGATGATCTGGAATACTTGGTTTTACAAAATTTATAGCTTATAGTTGGAGGATTTATTTGATTATGTAGAGTTGGATGTTGTTACATTCGGATTTTTAGGGTTGTTGTTTTTCGGTATCTAGCAATTCGATAGAATTGTTTTTTTGGTATTAGGTCTAGATATGATAAAGATTTGGGTTAATCTAAAGCCAAATTAATCGGGAATTCACCAAGCTTTAGGGTTAGCGACCCTTATAAAAACGTAACGCTCTTACTCGGACCTAAAGGGGAAATACTGTACGGGCCACTTGCTGCAAAATCAATCTTAAAAGAAAGGGCGAGCAAATCACCATATATGGGTCTAGCTAAAACAACCCTATGCATATTGGTGGCGATTCTTCTTCACTTGGCTCTAGGTACGAACTCGATCCCCTTGCCAGCTTTGCTTTTAATTTCCCGCTTGGTTTGCATTTTCTGTTTGAGCCCCCTTCGGACTCCCTTTCTTTGTTGTTGGAAAGTTTTGAGGGTCGGACTCCCTTTCTCTCGGCTTTCGAGAGCTTAGTCCGCTCCTCCGTTAGGGCCTAGCCCTTTTCTAGATAAAAAAAAAAAGGAACGAACTCGATCGATTATTGTTTTTCTCATGTACATGGTTCTAACTCCATCAGGGATAGTTAGTGAGTATTCTAGTGCAAGTGTGGGATCGGTGATCGATCAAATCAATATCATGCATGATGAATGGACGGATAAGTATAGTATTTACCAGTTACAAGTGAAATTATTTACATAGGGTTGAATATTTAATCAATTTTTTTGTTGTCAGAAGGAGAGACCCGGCTTCTCGAGAGAGCCTTTTCGTCTAGGCATGAAAGCACCGTTTTTGACAGCAAGAACGTGACGACGGGATCGTAAGTGACATGCTCAATTGTTGTACATATGTATATGTATATGTATATATATAAACGCAATTGTTTGTGAGCTAATGTTTGGAGTCTATATATACAGAGGATCTTATGAGCTCGAAACGGTGCCGTTGCGTGACATCAATCCATATAGGCATTTGTCACCCTACGGTAAAATTCCATGGTATGTCTATCTAGACCCCTCAGTTTACATGTATATTGAGAAACCACGTCAAAATTATATTAGGTTTTCTTTTTACTTTTACGTGCTTTCAGCCTAAACCTGAACCAGATTCTATACGATCTCACAAGTGTGCAGATTTCTACGTCGAGAGGGAAACTCCATGCATTATTACTCGATGCATGCAAGGATCGGTTGATGGAAATCGCTCCTAGGAATCTTAAGCTCGATCGCTCCATCTACAGCGGCACAGTGGATCCTTTAATAGACAGCAAGAGGTCAAATAGCTAGAGACGTACGTGATAGCTAGAGAGTCTAGGGAAGAGGAATGATATATTTGCATGCTAGAGTGGCTACGTTAGAGAGTTTATTTCCAGTGATGAATTTTAGTTCTGCACTAGTTGTACTCGCACGACAATGCCTCGAGCTTTACATTTTAAATTTATTTTTATTATAAATAGGATATTAATATGTGAAAACATATAATGAATATTTTAGCATATGAAAATGTTATTTTTTTATAGACAAAACAAAATATTGCTCAGATTTGTAGTACTACACATATGAGATTATAAAAATATTAAACATATTCTAATTATAGAACAATTTAGTAAACAAAATTTACTTACTTTTTCATCCTTCAAAATTTGTCTCTAATGGTTAATATATATCATTATCCCTATTATCACGATTTTGAGACATTATAATTTATAAGGCAATATAGTATAAAATGAGATGTTTTAATTGATTATTTTGGTTTTATCTTATTTTTTATTTTAATACTATAAGTTATTAGTATGAATTGTTATTTAATTTAAAATATTAAAATATTATATCAAAATAAAGAAATATAAAACGAGTCTAACATGATTCTAATGACTTTATATATTGACATACATAAAATATATTAATCAACAATTATTTTATTATGAAAGATATAAGCTAAGTTATTATGAAAATGATAATATATAAGTTAAGTAAAAGATAGTGAATACAAATTGATCTAATATCAAAAGGTAAGAATAATAATTTAATTATAAAAAGGGCTTCTATTTATAAAGTTTTATAAATACAAAATTTTTAAATTACTTCGTACATAAAGAGATTAAAAAGATAACTAATATATCAAAAAAGGTATAATATCTTATGAAAATTCAAAAATATATTTTACATAAATCGATAATAAATAATGTAATTAGATTAATTAAAATAGCATGAAAAAAAATTAATTGTTTAATTACGAGAGATAAAAGCTAAGTTATTAGGAACATGATAATATATAATTTAAGTAAAAGTTAATAAATATAAATAGCTTTAGTATCAAAGATAAAAATATTAATTTATTTAGACAAAGTGGCTTCCATTTTAAATTCGAATTTATTCGGTTTTAAAAATAAAATACAACATAATAAAATACAACATTAAATATAAAAAAAACATTAAAATCTTAGAAAAACCATAAAAAAACTTAGAAATAACCAAAACCATAAAAACCATAAAAATTAAAATCTTAGGGCACACAGTAGAAAAACCATAAAAAATAACCAAAACTTAGATAGAGATAATAGGGAAATAACTTTGATACAAAAAATAACCATGGGTATATAAAAAAACTTAGATATCGAAAAATAACTTTAATAAAATAACAATGATAGAAAAAACGTGAAAGTGTAAAAATTAACCATGGGTATAACCAAAACTTAGATAGAGATAATAGGGAAATAACTTTACGTACTATATTAACGTGAAAATTAATTAATTAACAGATATAGTACGTAAAAATAAATTTAATAAAATAATAATGATAGCCACATTTTATAGTACGTAAAGTTATTTTAAAGTGTAAAAATTACCCATGGTTAAAGTTATTTTTACACCCATGGCTAGCTTGAATTTATTTTTTGTATTAAAATTAAAAGATATTGAAAATTTACGTACTATATTCTATGGATAGATACTGTATATGATTTTATGTACTATATTTTTGACAAGATATTGTATGGATAGATCGTAGCAAAATTAAAAGATATTATATATTCTGCTAGATATTGTTGATAAGGTAGTTAATTAAAAGATTGAAAATTTACGTAGCAAAATTATGATAGTTAATTAAAAGACTTTAAAAATAATTTTGGTTAAATATCTGGTGGGACCAGAATCAACGTGGTGGTTCGAAAACGGTCGGCTTTTATAATATATATATATATATTTATTTATTGATATTGATTTTGTTTGCACATCAGGAACCCTTCGAATGTCCACTGTATCACAACGCAGTTTGTGAACTTTTTGACTATTAGTCTATTACAGTATATTATATGTTCGGTAAGAAGCAGTTGATTTAATTAAGATGATTTGGTTATCAGAATCCCGACTCGATCTTACGATTCCAACGATTCTACGACTCAAAAGTCATAAATCGATCCACGATCCTAAGTAGAATCAGTAAACTAGGATCTTAAATGATTTAACATAAAATTCTAATTGGATTTTGATTTTACACACGACTCTAACGATTCTACGACGATTCTAACGATCCTACAAACGATTCTTGTGATCCCAAACAATCACTATTATATTTATATATTATTACTATCATCAACGTTTATGTCTCTTATCCATTAAATTATTAACCTGATTCATCTTAAAATATTTTTACTCATCAAATTAATAATGTTTATAAAATTTCAGACTTTATATATAAGAAAATTTACAATATATTAGGTTATCGTATATTCTTTTAGTTATAATGTAGGATCTTACGATCCTAACGATCCGATTCTACGATCCGATCCTGCTACCCCCTTCCGATCCGATCCAAGGATCTCGATCCTGACAACCTTGGTCGTGTGTATGTACATTCATTTAGATGCTCCAGAAAACATAATTAATTAGAGTCCCGTTTAAGTAAACAACAACGTAACACATCTGTTTGACAGACATACATGAGATACAAACTGATTGAGATTTTTTGTAGGTTTGCAAATAAAAAAGTTAGGAAACATCAGGGAACAGAATACTAGAAAAACCGTCCCACATTGGTTGCAGTTTGACAAAAAGATTTCTTTTCAAGCAACCAATGCTTGATGATGAGAAGAAATATATGAAAGATGAAAGATGTTGATCTTTCTGTTTTAGCTGAGGGCATTGCCAATGAGATACAAACTGGTGACCCCTGGGTACTACCCTCGGAAAAATGTTGATCTGTGTAGCACTGAGAATTATGATTTTCACTAAGTTATTGGGTTTGTGTTGTTGCTCTTTTCGTTTTTTGCATAAGACTCACCAATGAGAAGATTGATTTCATAGGATTCAAATTATCCTTACATTGAATGTTTTTCCTAGGCATGCTGATTTTTTAATTCACTTGTTTTGCATGTTGTAAATCTTGTCAAATAAGTGTTCCTTTTCCCCAAAATTTGTTTCTCCTTCAGGATCCTTCGATTTACAATGAGTTTCAATTTCAACCTACATATATCCCATTTGATTAATCATGTATCCTCTGTATCATTATGTGGCCAATGGTTTTCTTGGTTGGAGGTGCCTTGCAAAGAGATATTGGATGATTAACTTAGATAGTCCAATTCTTGCATTAAAATCTTGTTCTTTTTCAATAGTCTATTTTAACTTTTAACTAGAACAAACAAAAAATTAATGAGAGCCTTCTTCATATAAACAACATATAGATTATGTATGTGTGTATTTATTATAAACATACTATAGTGTTCTTGATCCATGTCTCATACAATGAACAGGCGCTTGCTGTTGATGCCCTGAAGCACTTCATTCCTGCTTACCATTTGCCAGTAGATGAAAAGGGTATAGTTAATACCACATTAAAGTACATGAAACAGCTCAGTGATCCTAATGCTGCATTGGCACTTGGTATCTTACCCGTTTAACTCACAAAATCTTGGATCAACTGCTACTACGCGTCAACGTTAGGCCCCGGATAAGCAGGTAAGCTCATGATTCGCTTGTCTATAACAGGGCCTCCGACAGTGAAATGGTACAAGCTCTGGTAATTTGATCCCTTCAGCCCAAGAACTTCATGCACTGCAAATCACAGGCCACATCGTGAACTCAGAGCATTGATCTTATAAGAAAAGATTTTCCATTGCATACGAGGCAAGAAATACCATACCAGCATCGTCAAAGAAGCATCCAATTCCAGTAGCAGAAATACCAACCGCGTGAGCTTCAAGATAAAGAACTTGGCCAAGAACGCCCGTCTCCCAGAACAATCGTGGATACATCCACAGCCCTTTTTCACACAGCGTAGGCTCCATGCGTGCTACCATTCCTAGACTGAAGCATCCATCACTTGCAATGTCCTGCGTATCCAGGCACAATGTATAAGCACAATTTACTGAGTGTACTTGAGAAAGGGGGGCAGAAGGGATTATTAAGCAATCATTCTCAAATAAAATTTGGCCTCTTTTCACCATTGTTTAAAGTGCAGCCAAAAGAATACGTTGTAACATAACTCAAGTGCAAAGGTTAAATCTAGAGGTTTTCCAAAAAGAAAACTAGTCAAAATTTACCATCGCTTGAAACAATCAGTTAAAGTAACATTTCTGTCATAATTCCTCTTTAAAAACCATCGTTTAAACTCATTGCTAAGTATTTCGTGAGACTCGTTTTTTCTTAGCCAAGCAAAGGTTTTTTCACAAAACTCCATCTCCTAGTAAGTCTTTTCAAAGCCAGAGAGGTGGAACTGCATTAAGCTTTACTTTCTATGCTGTGAGAACTCATCAGGTGGCACTACTCATGCATTACCGAACAAAGAAGCTAAATCGTTACGGAGTTATAAACTATTAAGCTCTACAAAGCTCATAACAGCTCTACACATATCCCGTCTTTATTAACAAAATTTACAACGAAATGAAGCACAAAAAAGCCTTACACTAGATATATGGATAAATATTGTTGAAACAATGACAACATCAACGTACCTGATGACACGAAAGTTTCTTGGACAGCTCCCTCCAATCCCCAACAGTGAGCTCATACAGCGGAAGATCATCAGGACAGCCATTCGGCTTCTTCCATACAAATTCTTTCCTCGTCGATCTCTTAAGATCATCAAAATGGCCTTCGTTTCTCACCAGGAAGTACAGACCCTTGGGCAACCCAGTAACCCTGTGCACGAATAGAACACAATGCACCTCACTATCCCAAGAAAGCGCCCGAAAAGGCAACGCCAACTGCTTTCCATGTTTCCCGGCGCTCACAGAGCCAGAAGGAAGACAATGCAAAAGCATCTGGTAAAACGTTTGCTTATCCATCACCGTCTTTCCGTCCATGTCAACTGCGCTCCTCCTCTTCCTCACCACCTCCCGAACCGTAAGGCCTTTATAACAATCCTCATCACATAAACCACTTGGTTGAAACGGCTCAACAGTAAAAGCTTCATCCATTCTCAGCGGCTTCTTCACTGCCTCTGCAGTCCTATAGATGATATCCCAAACCACATGCTCCTTGCTAAGCGAGTTCGGCTTTCCCTTCCAGGCCAAACTCGACAGCTCCGATACACCCCTACTCAAACCCTCAAAATCCATATCGAATTCACCCAACGCACTCGGGAAAACCACCAAAACACAATCTGGGTGTTCGAATTCAACCTCGGGGAACTTCCCTTTCACAGGGCGAACAGGGATTTCCAACTCCGGGGAAAACTGAAGACCCATCAGACTCTGTAGCTCAGCATGGCCCAAAGCATCAAGCAATTTCACATCCCAACCGAGCCCAGCGGCCGCGATCGCAACAGCAGCAATGGCGTGGCCAACATCATGATTGCAATACCTGAAGGCCCTTTCCCCATACTTCCAAGCTTCTCTCCAGAAGACGGAAGAGAACCCGACCAGAAAAGAGTTGTCAGGAAAGTTGCAATCTTTGAAAAACTGACGAGGGATTTCAGCTCTAACCTCTAAGGCGTGTTCCTTGGGGGCGTAATGCGCGACGAACGGGGAGCTGGAAAGGGACTCAATTGGCCATGGCGCGATGAGATACGCCTCCGTCGGGTGCAGATTTCCGCTGCTAGGGTTTACTCGGAGGGACCAGGTGGAAAATCCGGCCGTCTTCCAAGCGGAGAGGGCCAGAGAATCGTAGAAGAGCTGGGAAATTGAGGAGATGGAGATCGGGGTTGGATGGGTTCGGGAGAGGAAGAGGGATGAATAGAGAGGAGCGGGGAAATTAGGGTTAGGGTTCGGGTCCAAGTGTTGGAGGTGAATCAGAGGGGAGCCTTGGTACCTACGGAAGGGATTGGGCTGGTTGGCCCAATCGAGCCCGCCGGGGCCCCGGGCGTAGCTGTTGAAATGGTGTTTCGTCAGGTTGTGGTACTTGAGCACCTCGTCCAGGAGGGGCGGTCTTTGGGAGGGCGGGGAAGAAGAAGACGAAGCGGAAGAAGAAAGGTTCATGGGGTTGGGGAAGAGAAGAGGGAATTGGATTGGGCGGAAGGAAGAAAGGCTGAAATGGAGTCTTCTGGGAGGAGTTGGAAGAAGAAGAGGGGGCATGGCTTATCATGTTAAAAGCTCCACCCAAAGGCCTTCAATGGCCGCTCCTTTCTCATTCTAAGGCCTCCTTCCGTAGTAGCGGGGGCGGAAAATTTCCAATCGGCGACTCTCCGCTGGGAAGATGAACGGGGATTCCACTGTCAGCTCTCCCCTCCTACCCCCAAGGGGACAGCGGATCCGGTAGCGTTTTGCCCTAAATCGCGCCCGCTACTCTGCTCTCTTTTCCACAGAATACCCCTCGACCCCGACATTTCTCAAACGATTTCAGATCTGGAGGAGAAGCCCTGCGATTTTGGAAGGAGTTTGCGCTGCCTCGCCGAGCTCAAAAGGTCGCCGTCGCCCTAGGTCGCCGAGCGCAAGTCGTCGGAGAAGGTATTCGCCGTCCTCACATTACCCCCTCGTTCTCATTTCGTTTCACTTTCGATTTTCTGCTTCTTTGGTTTTGATTTCGTTTCAACGAGTGGATGAAGTACAAATTCGATTTTTGGGTTAGGGTTTTGGATTTGGGGTAAAGCCACGCTGAAACCATATCGATTTTGTGGTTAGGGTTTTCGATTGGCTCCTTGATGTTGATTTTGTTCCATTTTAGGTTTAGGATTACAAATGTGAGGAAATCGTAGTCTTGGATTCAATAGACTCTTGGAAGGCTGAGATGACTGCTGCTAGATGTCTTGAATTCCATTTTCCCTTGATTTCCCTTGATTTCCCCTGATTTCCCTTGAAACAGATATTGGATCGTGGCGAGAGGATTGAACTTCTTGTGGATAAAACAGAAAATCTTCAGTTCCAGGTGCTTCTCCTTTTGTTTCAGTCAACGTAAGAACTTGCTTGGGTGTGTATTATCTAAATTAGCATCCTCTGTTATGATATTTCAGGTATTATATTAATGAGCAAACCTTATTGCCTAGATAAGATTTTTGTATCTTTAAATTAGCTGAAACGTGTTTTGACATTGGACATTTGTTGCCAATCAACTTTGCCACCAATCATAAAGTAACACAGTAATTGAAGAAGACTGAATACCTGTGTTGTTGTAATGCCTATAATTATACTCTGTGTGCTTAATAAGTTTGAGATTGGCTAAAACTGAAACCTTTTTGATATATGCATTCTCTTTTGGGTTATTGTAACTTCCAAGCCAAACTGAAACCTTGTTGATTGGATGTAAATTTGCAGTTCCCCCTTTGCCTGATTTGTGTGCCAACCACCTCGGTGTTTAGAATAATCATGATTTGTTAGGGAAGGTGCAGGCATTGTTATAGAGATTGACACTCTAACTTCTCATTTTCCTGCTTTCAGTTGTTAGCTTGATACTTGTATTCATAGAATTGTTACAACCATGAATAAGTTTGGAGTTTTTAGCTCTTGAGATAGTGCAGGCATTGGTCGATGTGTCTGTATATATTTTAGTCAGCCATTTCAATGAGCTTCATTTTACATCTTTAAACTGTGTATGCTTGTCTAAACACAATGGTTCTTCAAGCTCCAGTTATGCTCATACCAACTTGTCTGTATATTTTTGAGCTTAGCCATTTTAGGGAGTTTTCACAGGCAGATTCTAGATTTCTTGAATTTATGAATTTGTGATCACAATCTTTTTTTGGAAATCAGTAGTCAATGTCTATAATAATAAAATTCTTCTCATGCAGGATGTCTGACTCCAATGAAAGTTACCAGAGTGGAGACATGAGGAAATATGAACACCATTTCCAAGAGAGGTCTGGCATGCTCTTTGATTATATACGCCTCGATAGGGAACTTGATCAGATCGGGGAGGTGTGTCATGATCTCGGGACAAAGCTGATCCACTACATTGAGGGGCTGCGTCGGGAGTGCAACGGTTTTCACCGGAAGGCCTGCGGATCGGAATGCAAAGAAAGAGAGCTGGAGGCTACTGTGATGGCATTGGCGAAGAGACTTGGTGAAAGCGACAAAGATAACACGGGCCTTCTTACACCAGCCAATACTCACCCCTTTGCGATTGGCTTCGCAACTGCGTTCCTTAGGAGTTTAACTGCAGCTTTTTTCCTACGCCGTTAATGAAACTGTTGTGGTCTATTTTAAACACTCTGATTGTTTGTCTTAGTTATGGATATTATGCATGGTGTGTTGATGTTTGGATGGAGACTGTAGTTTGCATGTTATGTTTGGATGTTATGTTAGTATGGATGTTATGATGTATTTGTATTCTCTAGTTTGCATGCTACTTTGTGGTAAGCTTTTATCTGCTTTATAATTTTATTGCGGCTTGAACTCTTGCGAAGCAAAAACATCATGACTTGTATCTTATGAGCCTTAGTCCCAGGTCAGTGTCTTCATACTTTTGCATACTTTATATTAATGCTTGATTTTTGAATTGAGAATACTGATTGTTTACTTTGGTCTAACCTGGTTTGAAACAGGTCCGGCTTTGTTGGTGGATGTACCAAGGAATAAGAACATAATTGGTATGTGATTGCTTCCCAATTTATCTTTTGGATTAATCTGATTGGATTCCATAAGCTACTAGTGTTAGATAAATTATCTTTTTTTGAAGTTCTTCTTCACTGTTTTGAACATTCACCCTTTTAACCATTTATCTTTTGGATTAATCTGTTTTGAAACTGTTGTTCTGCAGCTATTGTATATGAATTGGTAAATGTTGTTGGAATGACCTTTTCATATGCATATGCAGGTCGTATTCTATGTCACATGGCCAAGCAAGGGCAAGAACATGTTTGCCAACTTCTGTCAGAAGAGCAAAAATTAAACACCTTCTTTGCATATGCATATGCAGGTCCTATTTGTTGATTTTCCTGCTTTTAGTGTTATGTGATTTACTATGAATTGTTCCTTGAATCAGCTTGCCACTTAGGTTTCACTCTTTTTAGTGATCTATGATTTATATGAATTGTTTTTCGATACAACTTCATCATATTGGCACTATACCAGGGAATGCCATGAGGATGAATATGGTATCCAAAGGTGTCCAGAATGTTTTGGACTTCCTCCAAAATGATTTCTCTAACATGGATGTTATTGGAATTTCTGGTAAGCTCGTGGTTCTTGCTAATCAGATGTGAAATCAGTCTTGTAAATTCACTTCTTTTATGGTGTTTGAATGTGCCATTGATTTTTTTTTCGGGGATTGTGGGAAACAGGTTTATCTTGGCATCATTTAATTTTGGTGATTTCTTTGGTTTTACATTTTTCCAAATTCCTTGAAGATCTTTCATTGTTTGTTTATATTTATTTTTGCAATTAATTAATGATGTGGGTTTTGTGCTGGGGCAAACTGTTGTTTTCAGGTGGATTTGGCACACATGACAAGAGCTGCCATGAATACGTTTCTTGTGTCACTGCATAACAATTTCCCAACCTTGACCATGATAATTTCCCAAGTTTATTGACACTGCATATGCTCGGTCAGTTTCTTGTGTTCATCTCAATCTTGACCATGAAAATTTTCCATTTCAATCTCATAATAATCAACTTTATGCTTCAAAGGTCTTGTATATAACCTCATGACAAGTTAATAATAAAACCACACCTTGATTAATTTGTGAAGTTGCTGAACCATCTCAGCTTTATTATTAACTTGGCATGGGGTTAAATACAAGGACTTTTGTTGAGCTATAGTGCCTGGCAGAAAAACTATTTTTTTAGTTTATCTGAATAAACATTTAACTTTATTTTTATTATATTATGAATTACGAGATGGTGATTAGTGTTGGATGTTTTAGAATGAGTTTAGATATGAGAACACAATCTTTAGGCTTTTTTACCGGATCAAGTTGCTATAATGAAAATAAAGTTAGTGTTTTAGAATGGGTTTAGACATCCAAATCACAATCTTGAGTTTTGCTACACATGTCATGAGCATCTGTTGGTCATATGATTCTTTGTTTTTTCAGGGATTACACTAATCCATACCTTCCTGTTGCTCCATCTGCCATTGATATTGGCGGTCAGGTACATTGTTCTGATATTTTACTTATGCTGGATCTCAATTCAACTCATCAAATACCAAGAATGGTGGAGTTCAGGCTTTAGTTCATGCTACTTGGTTCTGATATTTTACTTGGTTGTGATACTTACTTGGTTTTATCTATTCTATATGACACAAAGAATGTAATTGGATAGTGATATTCTTATTACCATTTTTATTCATGCTACCGAATCTTTCCCCTTCTATAAATAAATGATTCAGGTCTTTTCTGTATTTGGACCTGTGCAAAAGATTGCCATGTTTGACAAGAATGGTGGAGTTTAGACTTTAGTTCAATATCCATGTATTTTAAGTTTCTCAATGTAAAATTCAAATGTAGTCATGCTTTGATGCTGTAGCTTGAGTGGTTACATAATCAATTTATTAATAATTTTCTAAAAAATACCCTTTTTTTATTCCATAAAATATTTGATGCTGTAGTGCATATCACAGAGCTGCCATCAAGTTTAGGGGAGTAGAGGCAGACATAAACTTCAGGCTTCAAGAATACTAAAATGACCTTCAACAGGTATCTTATTTTATTTTATTTATTTTTGCAATTACCATATTGTACAGGGTGATTGGATATGCTGAACGACATCATGGAAATGCCATTTCTGTAGCATATTAATGATTTGGGTTTTTGCAATTATCATATTCTACCCAAATGACCTTAAGATGGCTGGAAACCTTGCAAACTGATTTTACATACATAGGGAAAGAATATTTTAGCCACATTATATGCTTGTGTTGTCTTTTCCTTGCTGAGTAGTAGTCTTTTTCTTGGTCAGTAGTCAATTTCCAACTCCTGATTTCTCAGTTTCCTGACTTGCCACTTCAATGCCGCTACAATCCAATTTTTTGATGCTTTTTATGCTATGCTTATCTCATATCAGTCAACCAGCCATTGACGAGTGCATATCAGCCTGCCATTCTTTTTATTGATGCATTTATGCATGCATACCAACCTACATATGCTTGTCAGCCAACATAGGTGTCCCTTTAATTTATTGATGCATCTTTTCATGTAGTAGTTGACGCGTAGAAACATATATAGCTAGGTCATTTAATGCAGCAGATTCAAACAACATTACTTTATTGCCATTTTTATTCATGCTTTTTTTCATGTAGTCCATAAAAGGATTGGTTTGAGGAGAGCATTTGGTGCCAATCACGGCTACTCAACCCCTTATTTCATCACTTAATCTGTATTTGCTGAGGTTTGCATCATTACATATACTCCTTATTTCATCACTTATTAATCTGTATTTGCATACCCTGATTATCTTAACCCGAACTTGTTTTGTGTAGGAAACGTGTGGCGCTAGTAAACTAGACGACAGAGAACGATGAGGCCCTCTACAACATATATGTACAGGAGAGGATGACGATGGGAGAGACTGAACTTACAAATTGGAGATGAGTGGCGACACTCTTTACCGAGAGGACTGGACTGCATGTTACTCCCTCGGCGATGAAGAACAGGTTTGACTTCAACAAGAAAACTTGGAAGCTCTATGTAAGTCTGATGGCAATGGGGATCCAGTTTTCGTGAAACCGAGAAACCGGGTTGCTGGAGGGTGATGGCCAGTGGTGGAACAATGCCATTCTGGTAAAACTTCTCTGTCTCCCTCATTTTGCACTTGTTGAGGCCTTGTTTATAAACTGATCTGGTTTTTTTGACGATTTCAAACTCTTTTTTTTTGATGAATTGAGTTCCAAACTCTCTTGAATCTGTACTTCTTATCATTTTGCACTAGTTGAGGACTTGTTTTTAAACTTAAACTTCAAGGACTTATGATTTTTTGTAGATATCATCATTCTCTTGACTGTGTTTTTTGAGAAGTTTAGTTTGGTTACTAGTGCCCTAACTAATGTCACTATTTGTTAGGTTGGTGGAGATATGGTGAAAAAATTTAGGAGGATGAATGTTGAGCGCAAGAGTGTTGTGATGTGGGAGGAAGCCTATGGGGGAATCAACCTGCAGTTTCCGGTGCCGGTAATTCCGGAACCAGCTGCCGTTGATGATGCAGGGCCAGCCACCGACCCAGACTCGGAGTAATGTGCCTTACCCGATGTTGACACTATGGTGGAGTTGAGCCACATTATATGCTTCTGTTGTCTTTTTCTTGCTGAGTAGTAGTCTTTTTCTTGTTTGTGATTGTATGCTTTTTGGTTGACTCTATGGTGGAGCTTTGGGTATTTGTGAACCCGATGTTGTGGACTAATATGTATGAAATGTTGGACCTAAACTTGCAAACTGATGTTTTTTTTCCCCTAATTTGCAATGGAGGATGAATCTTAAACTTATGCTTATTTTAATGTGTTGGTTATTTGTTTTTACTCATCTATTGCCACCCAATGAATGTGGTAAGTTGTATGTGATAATATTGTTGGTACAACTGAGGTAAGTTACTTGGTTAGGTAATCTATGCTTCTCACTTCTTGGTTTTCCCGATTAAATAAGTAACTACTTGATATTTTGTGTCGTAATCATTATTTTTGCTCAATCCTTGCAGGTCAGAAGAGTTGTGTCTCTTTGGTTAGCCGGTTAGAAGGTCTCAAGATACAAGAGAGCTGGGTCTCTTTGGTCAGCCGGTTAGAAGGTCTCAGGATATGCCGGCTAGAATGATTGGCACGTCCAACATGATGAGTGGCATGCGTCGCTTGGCTCAATCTATGCAGGTCTGGATTCATCACCCCTATTAAATTCCTTGATTTCCCTTGATTACCTTATTTATGCCCTTGATATCCCTTGATTTCCCTATTTATGCCCTTGATTTCCCTTTCAAATGTAACCTACTGCAGCACACTAATCTGAGCAATATGTCAAGCCATGAAGAGTCGGCGGCAGCAATGAGCCTGTGGAGATCCCGCCACTGAATTTAACCATTGTTGGTCCGATAAGTTGTCCTTTTTTTTGTATGTGGTTGGTGTCTGTTTTTGCACTACTCCCGAACCTAATACACTCCATTACTTCACGCGGAGAGGATGGCGCCTATGGGGTAAATGTAGACCAGATGTGCCCCTCAGAAGACTGCTCAGGACTTATATCCGGCGACGTAGCCGGCATTGCAACAGGGTGGAATTCTTTTTCGAAGGAGAAGAATTCACTCACGTACTCGACACAACGACCCCTAATTTTGTAGGTTCTTTCTTGCGAAATTTTCATGTTGCAACACTCTATGAACAAGTTTGCCTGGCCAAGTTCATATAATAACTTGATGTTGGTTGTATGGCTGTATTTATTTGCAGCTCGCGATGGATGACGGGGACGAGATTGTTGCGGTGGAGTACAATGTTGATCGCGGCGGGACAAGTGCCGCATCCGACCCCATCCAACTAGACTAGACCAAATTGTTATGTATTTACTAGTATTCGTCCTTGTGTTATGTCAAGTGTGTACTTTAGGTTGGTGAATGTTCGTTAACTTGGTGTGAACTTTGTGTTGTTATGCATGAACTAGTTTTCGTCGAACAAGAGTTGTACCTTGTATGTGTGGTCCTTATCAATTATGTTTGAAGAAAATTTATTTCCAAATTGATGCAAATTTCCCAAGTTGTTATGCTTTGGAATTTAACTCTCTGATTGAGCAAAAATTAAACACCTTATTTTCTAGTATATATAGGCAATACTTAAATTTATCAATTGTGTTGTAGTTAGCAGACAAGTTACAATATGGTGCATTTTGTGAAATCAAGTTAAGTTTGACAGCTCCTGTTTTCCATATCATCTTTTCAAGGCTCAAAACTTTGACAAACCTTGAATTCACAAAACAAAATCACTGCCCTCAAACAGCTTCAAGTAAGCAAGTTGAATACAATCAAGACCATTAGAGTAGATTTGCTATTGTGGTTTACATAGTAACATTATATTTGACAGAGGCCAATTTATTCAAGTGATTGTAGGCTAGCACAGAGGCCAATTTATTGATTCTCATATCTATAGTCTCTCCTTTTTTTCCCTTCCAAATTAGTATGTGTTGTCTCTTCTAGTCTGCTCTACCTGACTTCTTCATTGTCACGGGCTATGTGTAATGCAAGACTTCAAGAAAATCTTCATCCCTAGCCTCTGTTCAACTGTCTCTCATATGACATGTCAAATAAACAATGCAAGCTCATGGGGTCTTTAAAAGCACATCTTTGAGAAGAGTTGGACCAAGAAAATCTTCACCCCTAAACATTTGAGAATTGCGTTGTTCAGGTATTCTATCAAATTTACACATTTGTTGTACACTACTTTACTTTGTGTTTTCGGGCCCTAACGATCTCTACCCCAATGTTTTGTGCAAGATCAAGGTGGCGTTAGAGAAATGGACCGCATCCAATGATGAACATCTCTATGACCTCTATATACAAGAGAAGAGGATGATGCCCCCGAACCACCATATGAATTGGCCTCGAATGGCGGAACTCTTTACCCAGAAAACCGGACTGGATGTTAGCCCCAACATGATGAAGAACAAATTTGACTACAGCAAGAGGAAGTGGAGGCTATGGGTATCCCTCAGGGAAGCTGGGGTCGATTTTGTCTTTGATGAAGCAACCGGAAAGCTGGCTAGTGATGAGCAATGGTGGGAAGACGCCATTCGGGTAAAGTAGTTTATATCTGAATATTGTCAATTAAGGATTGTGGTTATGTAGACGTCCCACTAATGTCATTCTTTGTTAGGTGGATGGAGAGTCAGCTAAGAAGTTTGGGAGGTTCAATGTCGATCACTCGTCTGTTGTTAAGTGGGAGGAAGCCTATGGGATGGGTTCAGGGTTCCTCATGCACCGGATCGTGCTGCAGTTGTCGATGATTCAGACCTGGCAAAAGATTCCGAGTAGTTCCTAGTTCCTCTTTGTGTAATAATGTGTGACATTACTTTATGTGTGAAATTAAGTTATGTTTGTATGATTGTGATGTTGATCAATGCTTGGCTCTATTGTAATCTTAACAATATGTTTGTGCTTTTATTATGTTTGAATGACTATTATGTGTGTGAATTTCTTGTGTTGTTGATCATTGAATGCAAGGCTCTCACATACGCCGAACACGGGCAGGAGGGGCCAAGAACGCGCCCACGTTCCAGGGGCCTTTGCCCGCGTTCCAGGTTTTGTGCTCTCGGCAATGGAAACTCGGCCTGGGGCATCCAAAACGCGCCCGCGTTCCAAGGTTGCCGCCCACGTTTCAGGTTCTGTGCTCTCGGCGCTGGAAACTCGGCCCGGGGCATCCAAAACCCGCCCGTGTTTTGCCCATGGCATCCCGAGTTTTTGCCCATGGCGTCCCAACACCTTGTTATGTTTGTATTTCGTGCTCATGTAGTAGTTGGTTGTAGTTTGCTTATTTTGTTCATGTTTCCGTTCATGTATTCATTGTTTCAATAAGTAGTCATTCTTTCAACATCCAAGTTTTATGTGCCTAAAAGACACAACAAAAGGATATTCATTGTTCCCATGAGCAATGAAGTTCCCTATATACAAAAAACAGAACAAAAGGCAGTTTGTTGTTTCATCTTCCAAGTTTCACCTACACCAAATTCAATCGTGCTTTCCAGTTGCAAATCCTCACTGGTATCGTCGTGTTCTCCAAATCTCAGAGGCGATAGCATCTATGAGATGCTTCATGCCACACGGTGCGTTGTCCTGGCCTCGCTTCGGCCTAATAGGCGGGGGCAAGTCTGGGTCCTCGTAGTCATACTCAAGGTAGTTGTCTCGGACCCGGTAGCGCAAAATGAAGTTGTGGATGCAAAATCAGAGGATGATTAGGTCGATCTGGGTGTCCATCTCATAGCTAGGCATGCAGATCAACATACGAAACCTTTTTTTCAGGACGCCGAAACACCTCTCAATGCACCCCCTCAATGACGAGTGAACCTTATTGAACGCTTGCTGGGCAGTCTTCGGGGTCGCGTTTTGGAACTCCGACAAATGGTATTTCACCTTGTTGTACGGCACCATATAGCCTTCACGATCGGGGTATCCCTTGTCGACAAGATAATATTTCCCTACATAACAAAGCACACGAATTATGTTGGTACCCACCAATTTAGCTATATACGGCGCTCATTGAGTTTCAATGAAGCAAAGTGAACCAATTACCGGGAGGAGGATGTGGGAAGTTCATTTCGAGTGTGTTAAGAGCATGGTCAAATACGCGTGCATCGTGGGCACTTCCTTCCCACCCAGCTGAGATGAAGGTGAATGACATGTCGAAGTCGCACACCGCCATCACGTTGAAGGAACACACTCCCTTTCGATTTCGATAAGGCAATTGATCGGCTCGGGGTGCAGTACATGAAATGTGAGTTCCATCGATACACCCTATAGCACCCTACTCGCACAATATAAAACAAAACATAGGCCATGAGCAATCCGGTAAATCATGTTAACCATTACAAGCACGAAACATATCGCTCTTCGTTTAGCATTACCTTGAAAAGACTATACTGAACGTCGTTCTTCACTCGATCGGGAATAGATGAGAACTCTGGATCGCGGGGCTTCAACATGCGTCCAGCTAGCCCAGCAGACCCACTCGATCGCCCCGTAAACGAGTCGAGAACCTCATGGATGGTGCGGCTGATGGTGTCCCCAGACCGCTGAAACCTCACGTAAACCGCCCGGTTCGAGACCCCTATTGAAACGATGTAGAGTAGAATCCCCACCTTCTCTAACCCGTCATGTTCCTCGAGGGGCGTAGGCCATGATGTTGTTGCAGCTCATCGCACAGTTTCATGAGGATGAGCCGCTCCGTTCTGAAAGCATTTATGCATCGAACCTCAGATCCCGAATCCATTATCTCCCGCATCCATAAGTGACCAGTGAGGGGTGATGTGAAACAGGGGACTTTATGAACATACTTTAGGAAGTATGAATTGTTTAAGCGCTTATGCTTCCGAAGGAGAAGAAGGGAGAGAAGGCCTAATAGTTGAATTTGCTCGGTACACAATTCCTCTTGTGCCTTGGTCGCCATATCCTTGGTCTCCATAGTGCCCTATATTCGTGAAACCAAAACATGTTTTTATCATGATCTGGCTATAAATATGAACACTATGCAACCCAAGGCATTGGACGCACAACATATGCAAACCGACACACATACAACACAACAAGAGAGCACACACACACACACACACATATTTCATAATACACCGAAAATTCAATTCATCAATCAATAGATAAATGTCCAAGTCAAGTTAACCCGCAATCATTTCGGGTGTATGATTACGAGGTCCAACACCTCAACGACAATGAAACACATGCACCCAAAGGGCACACACAATGTCTGCATCACACATCAAACAAACATGACAATGTCTATAGGAAAGAAAAACCACCGAGCAACACACAATGTAGGGAAAATCAACCACTCAAACGCTCCCCCGTTGCTTTCTCGTACTTGAATTTCAGTCATGACGCCTGTCGACATTGGTCTTCAACGTCAGGAAGAGGCGGCGTTGGTGGTCGTCATTCATCTCATCCACAGGATAGCACCAGATGTTAGACAGATTCTTCATCATCCCTTCATCAACCATCCTGTAAATCACGTTGATAGCCTCATCAAGTGGAGCGGTTGTGCAGTTGGAACCCTTGTTCTTGCTGGTCAATGAGCCCTCCAACAATGAGATCACTCGGGTGCACTCGTTGCCAATATCTTCATCCCATTCTTTGACATACGCAGCACCGCCGGATGCTCTCGTCCTACGCTTACTTGGTTCGTCGCTACATCCATCTCCAGTCGTCTTGTCCACTCTCTCCACGGATTGCGCCTCAGGAGGGGAATGATTGAGGAGGTTATATTCTCTAAACTGCTGGAGTAACTCGTTCTCATCTAAACCGTCATCCATGTGAACAAGGTCTTCGAAGCTACGACTTGGCGGCGCCGGTGTTTGATCCTGTGGTTGTGACCGTGACTGTGTCTGAGCCTGTGTCGTCGACTGTGACTGTGATTAGGTAGACTTTGCTGGAACACTCATACTGCTGACCTACATCGCTTCCCAGTAGCGACGATGCTACCAAAAAGTGTGTCCCAAAGATCACTGAGTTCTTGGTCAGGGGGGCTAGACACGAATAACATACGATACACGAGTGTATGACTTTGTTCGAAACAAATGAGTTTCAAAGTTCCTCACCTTGATTTTTCGATCCCACCATTTATCTGTTCCGGTAACCGCCCCCCAGATGCACTCCAACCCAATCCGGTCTCATCATGTCTGAGCTTACACCATAACTTCCATATCTTTTTCATGTAGTCGAACCTGTTCTTACATGAATCTTTGGTGAACGGTTTCTTGAACTCTTTGGTAAGCTTAACCGCAATCTCGACCCAATTGAAGTGGGTAGAAACTCCATTTTGCTTATGGTACTCCTGACAAATACTTATCAGTGCTTTGGACTCATCAATGGGCCATGTCGCGCCCTTTTCGTTGGATTCAAAGTCAATTGCCTCAACGTCAATGCCCTGAGACATTATGGCCTATTCTTTGCCATGAACCCAAGCAACATCAAAGAGTACACACAACATATATTCCATACATACCTAAACTACAACCATTAAAGTACCACAATTCACACACGAAAAACATAGCAAGTCTCGCAAAGTTACAAATCAGAATTAACCCACCACTACCCACTCACTACCCTAAAATCATAAAATAAATTAACAAACAGTCAATGAGAATCCAAGGCCATAACACCTTATTCACAAGAAACAGAGAACAAAACTTGATTCCAAATTGTATGCTCAATTCACAAGCACACTTGATTTGGACCACCTTATTCATAAACACATGATTCCGAAGGCCATAACACACTTGATTCCAAATTGTATGATCAATTCACAAGCAATAGAGAACAAAACGATGATCAATTCACAAGCAATCAATGAGAATCCAAGGCTATAACACATGATTCCAAACTGTATGTATCACTACACACAATCAAACAGGGCCATTTCTCGAAATATAGAAGTTTTTAACGAACAAGAACTTGTTGTCAGATCTCAAGCAACCAACACATGATTCGAATTACGGGCTTCATGAACCAATTCTGAAAGTTTATAGAGAAGAAAATACCGGCTTTGTGATTCCAGGAGTAATTTAAGGCTCGACGGGCGTAGAATGTGAGTTCTAGGAGCTGGACGAATCTGTGCTGGACGACCTAGGTGAAATTCGAGGATGTCAATGAGGACGAAAACAAAACGGGAATACGAGGGAGAGAAAGAGAGCACGACATGGACTTACTGGGTGGCGACGACGACGAAAACACAGCCGGAGTTTCTACCGACGAAGCTTCAGAGACCTCCTGCGCTGGACGAGTAGACGACGGCTGTGAATACGAGAGGACGAGGGACGACAACACAATGAGAAGACGAGGGAGAGAACGAGAGGACGACTTACCAGGCGGCGTCGAGATGCAGTTTTCGATGCCGGGCTCGCCTCCTCGCCACTCCTCGCTGTCGTCGATGGAGATGAGGGCGTAGATCTGGGTTATCGTCGGTCCACCGAAATCAATTGAATGAGGGTAAGTGAGGGTATGAATTTTTTATTTTTTGTTTTTAAATGTGAGGGTATTTTGGCCTTTTTAGCATACACTTTTCGGGATTTAGCTAGGTATCTTACCGAACACTCATTTCAAGTTTTTCTCCATTCCGTTACTTCATTCAGTCTCAGCTACTTTTCGGCTTTTGCTTTCAGTTACAGCTGTCAGCTTTCAGTTACAGCTTTCAGCTAATTTAATGAATAAAGCCTAAGTTTTTTGTTTTTCGGATTACGGTCCCTTAATTTTAATTTTTTTTATTGTTGGGAAATTGGGTGATCCCGAAATTTTGTAAATTCCGCGTGGTACACAAATATTTTTGGAATTCCGCGTGGTAATCTTGAGATTTTGAAAATTCCGCATAATAGGCTCGAGGTATTATAAATTATTAAAAAGATTCAATACATAGCCACATTATTTTGCTTAAAGAAATAAACGACCTATATTTTATATAAATGGCTTATAAGTTATATAAAGTTTGCTTTTTTTTCATGAAACTACATATCCTAAATTTGTATGGTAAAATGATGCCCTTTTAAATATTAAAATCACATGGAATTTTGAAATATATATTTTGCATCATTTTTATTGTTCTAAAAAATATATAAACTTGTAGTTTTTGTAAAAAAATTATATTTTAAGAGAGTTTTTTATGCATGATTAAAATTTTGGATTTTTAAATGAAAATAGCAAGGATTTATGAAAATAATATATGTTTGTCATGAAGTATGTGTAATAAATTAAATTTTATAAAGTTTGTTTACATAAACATATAAGATTAGGTGTTTTTGACAAGTTATAAAAGTTACCTAATAACAAATATGTGTATTAACTATTAAATGATGCTTGTTATTAATAACTTTTGTAAAATAGATTAGATAGTTTAAAAAACTAAACATGTGGGTCATTTATTCAATTAAAACAATGAATGTGGTCACATTTTAATACTTTTAACATCTAAGGCTACTACGCGGAATGGGCAAAACCTCGTGGTTACCACGCGGAATGCCAAAAAGGTTTGGGTACCCCACGGAATTTGCAAAATCTCGAGGTCACCACACAGAATTTCCCTTTTTCATCTAAAAAGTTCACATTCATTTTTCAACTTTAAAAGAGTTTTTCCTATTCCACTTCTTGAGGTTTTGTTTGACATTTTCATTAGTTTTATCATATTCTTTTTTGTTAAAGAAACACTATTTATGTTTTATTTACTACAAAAAATGACAATAAAAAACTATATCACACGAAATCATAGTATAAATATACTTTAATTTTGAGAAAAATAATAATTAACAAACTTAAATTTTCATATCTTTGAATATAAATAATAGTTAAAATTTTCTACTTAAATAGCTCTTTTGGAAAATTTGATTAGTAATAATTAAATAAAATTAATATTTAAGCTGTAAATTTAAATCCATGTTGAATGTTTCTTAAAAAAATTAATTTATACAACTAACATAGTTGTTTTTATTTAAGTGGTACCAGTTTCGTTTGTTATAAATTTTATACTCCTTAATTAAAATCAAATTGAATAATCAATTTGTTGTATTTTTTCATACACTAAGTTTATAAAACACAATAAATATGTTTATTGTTCTACATTACAAAATAAATAGGTGTTTTAAATGAAAATTTAAAAAGGTACTAACTTTTCCTTAATGACTTCACCTTGTTTATCCATTTATAGTAAATAAAATTTTTTAAAGTTATTTTTTTAACAAAAAAGGCCAAAAAGTGAAAACGTTAATGAAAAACTCAAAAAGGAGCATAAGACGAACTTTTTTAAAGTTTGGGGGTACGGGGCGAACTTTTTTCAAAGGTCGTGACTGATACCATCTAGAATGGCAGAATACATGTTTAGACCCCTCAACTTGTAACTTTTATGCAAATAGACCCTCCAACTTTGAACATTACCTATCAAACCCCCAAACTTAACATTTTTTTCCTATTGAGCCCCTTTTGCTGACCTGACGGGGCGCGTGCAAGTCACTCCTCTAGCTGGTTGTGAAAGTTCCCCAAAATTACTTACATGGCAAAAAAAAAGATGCCATGTGGAGTCTCAAACCCTATCATCTTCTTCATCTTCTTCCTATCCACAATCCCCCCATTTTCAGATCTAGGATGTCACGTGGCTGCTGAGTGGAATGAAAATGACCCCGGTTGATTGAAGATTTGGGTTTTGCGTTATGCTTGAAATAAAATCTTAGCATAAGGCAAAACCCAAATCTTAGCATAAGGCAAACTTTAACAAAGATTTGGGTTTTGCCTTATGCTTGAAATAAAATACAAAGCAATCTTAGCATAAGGCAAAACCCAAATCTTTGTTAAAGTTTGCTCCACATATTTTAGGATGAATAGAATAATTTTTTTTTACTCGTATCCTTTAAAACTAACTTTTATACCAATTTGATATCTTATCCAAATATTGATATCATACGATTTTTTCTAACATGATATTCACCTCGTTTATCCATTTATATTAAATAAACTTTTTTAAAATATTTTTTTAACAAAAACGCCAAAAAGTGAAAACGTTAATGAAAGCCTAGATATTCTCTCTTTTATCTGGCTTTGTTCTTTTGCCTCTATATCTTTCTTCCCTGGTCAAGCATTTCTAACTATTGTTCTTCCTCCCACTTCTTGCTTTTCTTCAATGAAACATTAGGCTTTCTTGGTGGGTTTATCTTCAGTGATGGTTCCACTTTCAACATCTCATCGAACTGAGAAACAAGCATTACATGCCACACATCAAATCTTGAATTGGTTAATAGCTGGTGAATCTGTTGTCTATCTCTACCCTTTTCTTTTTGTATGTCACTGCATTTATTTTGTTAATCAGCATCTATGATCAAATTGTAGATTCTATTTGCTATAATGTAGTGGGCATAAGAGGACTGGCCATTTTTAACCAGTTCTACAATTGTTTTTTGGTAGTCCCTTCTTAAAGACTTAGCAATTGTCATCATGGCATGAACTGTTGGATTTAATCTTGGTTTATAAATCAAGTTTGGGAGTTAGTTATGTTAATCATGTGTGGTAATAATATGCCATGTGTATCAAGTCTTTAGAGTGTTTAGAAACCGTTAGTTAACTATTTTAGATAGGTGGTTATAGGCGGTTGACGGTGGTTATAAGCGGTTAATAGTGATTTGTATATATATAAAGAGGGGATGAAATTTGGAAGTGGATCGGGCGAAGGTACGTCCCGAGAGGAGGGCAAAGGTGTTGCCCCGAGGGATCGGAACGAAGGTATTGTTCCGGAATGTAACGGGGGCGAAGGAATGTCTCCCGGGTAGTTATAGGCGAATGTAATGCCTGTATAAACATGTATAAATGTAATATATGTGTTGTACGAGAAAACCGAGCATTGAAATTATGTTAATGGAATTTCCGGGTTCGAGTTTTTAACGTGAACTAATGAGGCTTTGACTGGCTGTATATCTATCGGATTTCGGCAAGCTGAATCTCTCTAATTTCCAATGAAGTTTACTTTGGTTTCAATAAATATCCCATGTATATATGTCAGCTTGCAGAGTTTTGATGGCAGACTGACTGATGTATATCTATGGCATGTACATTATATTGCATTTTTTATACACATATGTGCTTTCTTTGTTCCATCAGGCCTGCAAATTAACAGAGGTTGAAACTCAACCGCAATTTCGCACAATAATTCAGCATACATCGGGTGTTGTTGTCCTCGATTTCTTCATGGCTGACTCGGTCGTAAGTGGATACTTGAAGATCCGGTATTGGTCAAGCTTGTTCCTTGGAGTTGCACTGATTTCACAGCCTTTGCAGCCTTAAGGGCCTGGGCCTTGGGGTCGGCCTTCTTTGACAGGTCAGCTGCAGCCATAATAACATGCATCGTCAAGCGCCATATAATACATATGTATACTAGAATCGACAATGACCACAGGGCCACAACTCAATTTGCCCCCTCTTTTAATGTCTTACTAGCTTAACCTGTCGTGTACGACTATTTCACATAAAAATATTAAAATAAAGTTATATATTCATATGGAAAATATTATATAAGTTTTATTATATGAACATGTTTTTTAAGTTTTAAAAAGGGTGATACTGTTTTTGAATCTCATATAACCCAAAAAATATATATAAGACATAATGTTTTCACTCATTTCAGTCATTTGTATATTTTTATAATACCTGATTATAAGAATATAAACTGATATTTTACTTACGATTTTTATCACATATTAATAACGACTATCATAAATGTAAATATAATTTAAGAAATTTCAGCAATTGATAAATTGATAAAGTTTATAAAAATTTAATAGAAATTGTCGGAAACCACAATTTTACTTGTATTAAAGAAAAAAGTTGAATCCAATATTCATAGAATTTTCTTAATTTGTTTGTGAAAGATTTTTCCCTGTAATGCTTTAAGAATTAATAAATGACAAAAGCTTTTTCTTATAAGTAGATAAGAAGAAATTCAATAGCTAGGAAAACCTTATATAGTGAGAATAATAAAAATTAGTTTTTTTTTATATATGAGGCAGGGTCAGAATTAAGAAAATAAGGGGTGTTTGTATAATTTGAGAAAATTATGGGATTATTTTGTAAATAAGTAAAAATTATGAAAAAGATATACGTTATCAAGATAGAAATCAAAATTATTATTTGGATAAAATAAATTGTTATCAAGATAGAAAAAAAACTCAAATATAATGGGTAAAAAATATAGTAGATCATGTAAATATAGAAAATAATTAACTTAAACTTAAAAATGCTAAATTTATTCAAGTAAATCAAATAATAAAGTAACAAAATTAGTCTTTATATTAAAAAATAATTTAAAATTTTATCTTAAAAAATCTAATTTAACTAAGTAATCAAATATTATTATTTCATAGTAATTATATTTCAAAAATTCAAGATATATATTAGAATCATGTTTTTCAATTAAATGATATATTAAAAAAGATAGAATATCTTACCAAAATTCGAAATTTTGAGCATAAATTTTACATAAATAGATAATATAATTTTATCAAATTAATTGAAATACCACAAGTAAAAACTATTTTTTTTAATCAAAAATAAGGTGGGTCCAAAATCAACTTTAGAAAAGATAAGTGATATATTAAAAAGATAGAATATTTTACCAAAATTTGAAAATTTGATCATATCTTTTACATAAATAGATAATAAGAAATGTAATTAGATTAATTAAAAGGGAAATTCCTTTTGGTGCCCTTGTGGTTTTGACAATTCCTTTTGGTACCCTAGAAAAAAAGTTATTCCTTTTGGTACCCTTATGGTTTATACATTTTCCTTTTTATAGCCAAAACTCTATTTTAACTCATTTTTCATCCAAAAAAAATATTTTTCATTTAAAATTTAAATACAAACGAATTTACTTTTTCTTACAAAATGCTACAATTTGTAGACTATATAATATACAATTATTTTTAGATTATATTTCAACAACCTTAATTTTTTGGGATTAATTTGACCATTCTCAATTTAATAAATCATATAAAATACTACTAAGAAAATTCACAAATCTCAAAAACTCAATATATTTTTGGACCATTCTCAATATATTTTTGATAACATGTATATGTGATATTAATCAATTACAAATCCCAAAACTCATTAGTTTTAAATATTCAAAGTTCACAAGTTGATTTTTTATGGAAAATATTTTTAATTAAATTTTATTTATTCAAATATTTTCATAGCAAATTCGTTTTAATTTAAAATTTAAATGAAAAATATTTTTTTTGGATGAAAAATAGGTTAAAATAGAGTTTTGGCTATGAAAATGAAAATATATAAACCATAAGGGTACCAAAAGGAATAACTTTTTTCCTAGGGCACCAAAAGAAATTGTCAAAATCACAAGGGTACCAAAAGGAATTTCCCTAATTAAAATAACATAAATAAAAGCTATTTTTATCAAATATGCACTGGGGCCAGAATGGTGACTCACAAATATTAGGATAATATGGATAGATAATATGCAAATTTGATTGAATCTACCACAAATTTACGTATAATATTGAAAAGTAAAAGATATGTAATTTTAAGGCAATTTTGGAAATTATTTACGTAGCAAAAGTAAAAGATATTGAAAATTAAGTTAATTACGTATAATATGTATATGGATAGATAAGCAATAAAGTTAATTAAGATATTGTACACTTTCTACGTACAATATGTATATGGTGGATAGATAAGCAATTTTTAGTCAAAGATATTAAAAATTTACGTACAATATTTTATGGATAGATATTGTATATGGATAGATATTGCGTGGATATATATTATTGATAAGGTAGTTAATTAAAAGATTTAAAATTTACATAGCAAAATTGTGGTAGTTAATTAGAAGAATTTAAAAATTATTTTGGTTAATTATCTGGTGGGGCCAGAATCAACGTGGTGGCTCGAAAACGGTCGGCTTTTATAATATACTAGTTTAACCCCGTACCATGTACGGGTAATGTGATTATAAATCCAATTTAATATAGATATGTAATGCCAATGATCACGTTAAAATTATAACATCATATATATTTATCTTCATATTGTATTTAAATACCAATAGTAAATCAACTCATAGTATAAATCAGTTGGATTTGTTTAAAAATAAATTTATAATAAATATCACGTGTTATTATATAATAATACTTATTAGAAAATTATAACTAATTCTTGGTAAGTGATCATTCATAATTTTTGCTAAATTTTAAGCAATTTTTACGGGATAAGATTATATGAGATTCTAACTATCTAATTTGTATAAAGGGAGCCTGACTGATTATTTTATTATAAAAATGACACATGACGCAAATTTTTGTAGAGACATTGTCTCCACTTTATACTGTAGATCAGTATAGATATTGATTACATATACATATCAGGATTCAGGAGACATCAGGAAGCTCCCCCACTGATAACATACATCTGAAACGTGATGGGCACATGCACAAAGCATCTGGGCACGTTCTATGCATTTAATTTTAATTCTGGGTGAAGCAATATGAACAAAAAAGTATTATAAAAAACGACCAAATATAAACACTAAAAATAGCGATCGCTATTGTATTAATTGATGTAGTGATTAAACTTATTCCAGTATATATATAAGACGGGATCATTCCCTCATACCAAAATTCTGGGCTCCCGCAGAAATATATTACTCCACCCATTTCCCTATTACCTACTTCAGTCAACGGCTCTGCCTAGCTTCAATCTCCAGGTATGTAATCATCTAACGGATGCTTGGTTTATTGCTGTTTCAAAACGATTAATCTGGGCATGTGAACTTGAATTAGTCATCAACCATAAATCACACCCTTTTGAACCTTACAGACCCTGGTTTGTTTTGTTGATCGACCGGCTAACTAATGCGTATATATAACTTCACATCAATTAATGTGTGGTCAAAGGGAAAATATCTTTCTAGTATTTCTGTTACTGATCTTCAATGTATATGCATATAATTTTTGTCTGTACCTATTAGTGTAGATATCACTGAAAACAACCAGTTTGTGCAAGGAAACAACCAGATCTAAAGCTAGGGGTGGGCAAAATCTGGTTTGGATTGGATTTTTGGACGGGACCGGAACCGGACCCGGTTCACAAAAATGGGGGTTCCCGGTCCCGGTCCCAGTCTGGTCCCGGTTCCGGTTCGGTCCGGGAATTTTAAAAAAATAATAATATAAATTGTATTAATTTTAATAATATATAGTTTAATTTTAATATTTAAGCTTTACATTTATATTGTGTACTTAATAATATTTTTTCATTAATAATATATAATTTCTTTAATTATATTATGATTTTTTATATATTAAAAGTATATTTTCTTTAAAAAAAATTGTTTTTTTTAAATAAAAATCCGGTCCAAGACTGGACCGGTCCGGTCCCCGGTCCACATGTTTTGGGGTTCCCGGTCCCATTCCGGTCCGGTCTTGGACCGGTGCCCACCCCTATCAAAAGCTATTATAGGGATCGTTAAGTTAAAATGTGTGTATATGTAATATGTGTAATTCGTATGTGAATGTATATTTGTTGTACCATCTATTGCAGAAATGAGTAGCAAGGCTGAGTTCAGCAAGGAGTCAACTGGCAGACCTCAGGGATTTGGCGTCCGACCGTTGGACTTATTCGGTTTTGGCGGGCCTGAGAGCTGTAGGGTGGCATCTGATTTGATTGGCAGTAGTCACCGGCTCACATATTTCATGCCTCCTAACAAGGGCCCCAAATACGTATCACAGTCCAATCCCACCCCTGCCTCTATTAGGCCTGTGCTTGAGAGAATGAAGGAGCCTTCCGTGTTGGCGCTTCAAGGATGTGAGCTGTTGTTTCTACAAGCAGCCCACTTCCCTTTCAAGAAATTTGAAAGCTTGACCACTCTCGAAATCTCCGGGATCACCCAACTCACAGCTCTTCCTGATGCAATCTCTAGGATGACCCAGCTTCAGAACCTCACCTTGTCTCATCTTCCCCTCAAACAATTACCTGCAGATGACTTCTTACTCAAGCTCACAAATCTTCGCTCCCTCGTTGTTAGAGACTGCAGAGAGTTTCATTCGCTTCCGGCATTTCCTCGGATGCTTGCACTTGGATGCCTGGAATTATCCTATCTTCCTCTTCTTGAAACCTTTCCTTGCGAACAGGAAGTGGAGGAGTTCTATAATAACATTAGTGAGCTTCGTTGGCTCATTCTCAGAGGGTGTTCCAAACTACGCTCCCTTTCATTACCATGGAGATTGCTAAAACTCGAGGTGCTTGATCTATCTCATTGCACCACTTTGGAGGATATGGGTTACATCATGATGTCTAATTATACAAGCCTTCAGATGCTTGATTTATCTCATACTGCCCTGTGTTTGTTCAAATCTTTTGAACACCCTCCCCCTCATCTCACCCACCTGTTCTTGAGAGATATAGAAGACTTTGAGTTTTCTAATTTCTTCTTAGGTCTAGTTGGCGTCAAGATTCTTGATCTTTCTGGAGTTCAAAATCTGGAAGAGGTCGACATGTTAGAGCGATGCCTTGATCTTGAAGCTCTAGATCTTTCAAGATCAGGAATTAAATCCGTTAAATTCGTTTCAGGTCTCATTCACCTTCGTCAACTGATACTCATGGACTGTACTGGCTTAGTGAATTTTCCGATGATGGAAAGCCTGACTAAACTCGAGGTGCTTGACCTCTCCGGTTGTGAAAACCTTGTTAATTTGGGTGAGGGTGTTTTTGATAACATGGTATGCCTTGAGAGGCTTGATCTCTCCAAAACTAATGTCAAACACCTACCTTCCTTAGCCAAACTTAACAATCTCCAAACTCTCAATCTCTCACAAACATCAGTGGAAAAAGCACCAGACTTGTCTAATCACGTAAAGCTCAAAGAGTTTGTGCCTCCGATGGGTTTCGTTGGGGTTCCATCAAGTGGGATGGGACAAGTAGGTGTTGAAGAAAGGCTAGTTTCTAACCGCAATGATTTTCAAATTGTTTCCACTTTCAAGTGTGATTCGGGGTTTGATCAGTTTGTATACGAATTCAAAAGCCTCGATGATTTCATTTCAAACGTGGAGATGAATATCAAAGCCACCAGCAACCCAACAAATGTGAGTCTAGCCTTCAAGAGGAAGTTTGGAAACATGCGTGCTGATTTGAAATACATACTAAAACACATCGACGCCCTTGAGAGCTCTAGTAGTTGCACTACTGTGGAAGAGCTTTTGATTGACCTTATGGATGCTGAAAAACTCTCAGCTGATAAGTTCTCACTACACTCCACGGAATTATATGCACTCTTACGGGTGATTGCCAAGTTGAAGCTCCTAGTCCCTCCCCCTAAACAAGTGGATGAGAAGAAGAAGAAGAAGAAGAAGTCGCAGTTCGCAACGATCAAGGATAAGGAAAAAGTTGTTGATAATATCAAGGACATGAACCCAGAGACACTTGAAGACCTTCGTGACTCCTATGAATCCTTGACAAATATCCAAAAAAACTGTTTGTTGTATTTTGCAGTTTTTCCAAAGGTCCGTGACGATTGGATAGAGGCCAAGCAGTCGGTCTTATTCAACTTGTGGTACGGTGAGGCACTTGTTGACGACGTTGTTACATATGCTAACTCAACTACAAGAAACGGTGCAGACCAAACTTCCTGCCAAGTTTCTACCGCCGAGGCCGGGAAGGATGTATATACAATTGAAGACATTGTACGCCAGATTTTTGGGGCTCTAGAGGAGGAGGGATTCATTCACCGTAAGAAAAGAGGAATTTGGCTCATGTTCCCCGGTGAATATGCTTTCGTCATGTCAGAAGCAAAGGATGCATGCTTCTTTAATTTCGACGAGCACAATGGCAAGCTCACTCCACATATTACTACCACCAAAAGAGCTTGCTTGTTGAAAGCTCAAGACGGTTGCCCGTCTTCTTGCAAACTTTGGCTCGACTACACCGACTCTTCTTTACAGCTAGAAAGATTCAAAACAATACATACATTGCTCTATGTTAATGAACCCATCCTTGATATCAAAACAGAATGGTTCTCCCATATGGAGAACTTGTCCGTGCTTCATCTTGCAAGTATTCTCTTGGAAAATGAGGAGCAAATTGATATCTTGGATATGCAGTTCTTGGAGGAGTTGAAAAACATGAAGCAGTTGAGGCTTTTGTCCATGGAGGGATTTGCAGTTATTCAGAAGCTTCCGGATTCTATTTGCAAGGTCACCGGTCTCAGAATGCTCAATCTTGCAGATTGTAGTAACTTGGAGGAACTCCCTGCTGGCATCGGGTCCCTCACAAATCTTACCCATATAGACCTAACAAACTGTCACCTCCTTTCCATGTTGCCGAAAGGGCTATTGTTGTTATCCAAACTTGAGGTGCTCAAAGGGTTTGTGATCACTTTTGAGGCTGGTGGTCGACAACATACAAAGGCATGCACCCTCGGAGAGCTGCTGAGTTTAAAGAAGCTGAGAAAGTTGACCCTTGTTGTGAACAAAGACCAATTCCCCAACAGTAAAGATCTTATGGTTTTCAAAGGAATGAAGAATCTCTGCAAGATGAAGATCACATGGAAAAGGAACTACAACGTGGATCAAGAACCACATGATGGTGTTAGGCCAAAAGCATTGTGGCGCTCTAAATGGAAGCAACTCAAGTGTTGGCAGCAACAGTCACAGATGTGCCAAAGTGACTTAGAGGTGGAGGAGGAGCCAGTAAGAAACAATCATTTTGATAATTTGAAGAAACTGGTGTTGAGTTGTTTCCGTTTAGAAATTGCACCCAATTGGCTGCATCCAGGTGAATTTCCGAACCTTGAGAAGCTCTACTTTTTGGGAGGAAATCTTAAAGCAATCCCTACAGAACCAACTCAAGGTGCATGGAAAGTCCAAATTTTGAGCTTCAAGTATATGCCCTACCTGAAAGCAAGTCGCAAAGAGTTACAACGAAAATTCCCAAATGTCAACCATCCTTGGATATATAAATGTCCCAATGTTGAGGATTCTCAACATTAGTATCAATTTGTTGTAAACTCTTTTCTTCCTAGACCTAATGGATAATTATGGTTTCATTTCTTCTGTAACCATTTTTTAAATGTCAAAATTAAATTATGGGAACAATCTAATTATTACAATGCCTTACCGATTCCTACTCTTTAGGATGTGCAGTTCTCTCCCTTTGTTAGCCATTTAAAAAATATAGAATAAACAAATTTGATTCAAAAAAACTTCAGATTTATAGCCTGGTAAATTTTTGTAGATACTGGTTCAGCTCGGCCCTCAAGAACTGCAGCTATAACAACAGCACAAGCTCCCTCTCCACAAGCTAGATTGGCTCCTGAACTCAAAATAAGCTGACAAGAACTTCATACAAAATTGACAAACAATTTCCGGCCTTGAAATATGGTATTATTGACATCAAAGAGCATATCTTGATACACCGGTATAGGAAGTACCGACCTGCACAACGTTCCCATACACGCATTTTGAGGTGTGAACGAGAGAAGACTTGACAAACTCTGGAACATCAGAACAAGATGGAGGTCATTGACTTATCTAAGATATAAAAGGCAAATAAAGTAGTTGTTCCCCACATTTAATGACATCTTCTATTGATTTTTAAAAATGAGAGTTTTGATAATCTAAGAAACATGGTACAGCTAGCACTAACAACTAAAGCAGAAGCCTACTCAATCAGAAGAGCATAGAAGCAAGAAATTATTAACTTCATACTATATATAAATATATATATATATATGTCAATTAACATGATAATGGACATGTACATGACATTAACTTTGTCACCTTCAAACCATATTGTCTACCCCACCCTACTTGAAAGCCAAAAAGAACAAAAAAGTGGGCATAAGAAACTTGTGATCAAGAACTCCATCCATTCTGGACAAGAAAATGTGATGATCTACAAAACAATACTATATTGCAAAGAAACAGAATGAGCAAACAACCTATTGCACATCAAATTTCACCATTTGCTGGATAAAATAGAAATCCAAGTTGACGTTCTGCTAAACCAATAAGTTCTTCACAATAGTATCAGTTGGAGACATCAAAATCCAAAGAAGCACCCTCGGTGAATATAAATTAGCACATTTGGCAAAAGTAATCAATTTAAGGCTTCAATTTGCAAAAATAACCCTGTTGAGTCTATCAGCTTTAACAAATCAGAGGTCACCTCAATAATTAAAGGATTTGGATTAGTTCAATTGTTGTTTCCCAAAGTTTATCTCAGCAGCAGATCCATCAAAACTCAACACTCGTATATAGTAATACAGACAATTCCCATCATCCAGCAAGAAGGAAAAAGAGAGGCATGTTAGTAATATGTTGCATAAAACATGAAGGGGTAAAAAGGAAGAATAGACCATGAGTTCCTACCCACAAATAAAACGTAAATTGATACATTAAGCCACATGCATAAGTACCTGATGATCTCCCTTTCTTCCAAAAGTGACACAATGTGGATTACCCATGCTTACACAAGTTACACTCCAGGTTGTACTATCAACATCCAAATCTGCTTTAACAATAGAAGCATCAACATTGGAGGGTATCTTTGTAGGTACATCCGCAGCTTTAAGAATGGGCTCTCCCATAACAACTTTAACCTGATGCAGCATTTAACCAACAAAATGGTTATGACTGAAAACGTTAATCAGGCCAAGATACAGACAAGTAATTATGAACAGTTCAGTATGAAAATCCAGCTGATTGCGGATGGTAGCACCACAATAAATAGTAAATCAGCATTATATGAAAGGAAGATACCTGTCCATCCTCTTGAATTTCAGGAACAATTAGACCATACCCCAGTTTGCACAGTGAAACTAAAACAAGTCCTAACAAATGATAAGCTGATAATGTTATCAAAAGAGATAATCATAAGCAATTTAGAGACATATGAAATAAATTGAATGCATCATATATCAAACTAGGGTTAGTGCCCGTGCGATGCACGGGCTTTGTTTACACCAAAATCATTGTTACGTCAGAATGAAATCAAATATATTGATTGTATACATCATAAAAATATGATCATGTTTTAATGACATGTTTACAACATTCTTATCCATGATATATTCATAGTAGAAGCTAGATTAAGGGGTTTCATCATCTTGTGATATTATCGTAAAATCTCCATAAAGTAATAAACATGGTTAGTTAATATTATTCTTCGGTCCCGACTTGAGTGAGTGTAAAATTTGACGATTTTCGATAAGATAATAAGATAATAAATTATCGAAAAATATAAGGTCCCAATAAAAATATAAGTTAATAAATATAACTAAGAGAACTTTCAGAATATAGTAAAATATGATCCTATTGTTGATTGTTTTTTCATAAAACCTAAATCTACTTGGAGTATATCTCTAACTTATATATAAGGAACGTACAACAAAACCGATCAGTGCAATTTTGACTGGAAAATTGTCCGTGTTTTATTTTTAGTGAATATGTTAATGTTTATAGTTTGGTTATGCTTTGACGATTTTTGTAGTTGAATTATTTTTGGTTCAATGACAATAACTGGTATTATTGTAAGTTAATAAATTTAATTTGTCACAAAATATGATATTTAATTGGAAATATTCCTATCCTTCAAATCCGTATAAATTTAACAAAAGACATGGTAAATATTATCTCTAGAATAATGATAATTAACTTAAATCTAAACATAGGAATTGTGAATCAATCCTACCAATAAATAATCCAAATAATAAGATAATGGAATTTGGATTTCTACTTAGTTTATACCAAATGTACGTATTAATGATGTTCCCATCTCTTCTCGTGTAGATCTTATCTTTTATCTTATCTTTTAGAAGGGTGTGAGACTCGTCTTGTTTCTAGGCTTCCATCTAACTGTACAAATCAATCAAAGAAATTTTGTCATTTGATATTTTCCAATTTCTACGTATATTGAAAGAAATATGTAGATTTATTATTTGATTTGTATCTAAACTGCCAAAAAAACACATATGACCAAGAATCAAGACATATTTATGTTAAACATTATGAACCTGCCAAAAAAATACATGACCAAGAATCAAGACATATTTATGTTCAACATTATGACCAAGAAAGGACCAGTCTGCCTTCATGTCCTCTCAGGGACGTCGCGACTCCTATCAGTAGGAGATCTTGGAACAAAAGGCAAGAGGGGCCTTTTAGATTGGCGGATGATAATTGTCGATAATGGTCTTTGTCGTAAAGATACCTGTGCTAATGTGGAAAGTGAAGATGGTAAACCAAGATCTAATTGAATATATGGCCTAAATCGATACTCGATCCTGATTTGTAGATGGTAAACCAAGCAAATCTTAGTTTTTAATTATATGCACACTAATGCACCCACTCATCTTTTTCTTTTTTTGAGCTCAACCCACCATGTTGTCATGCAGTAATATATCACATGATAATTTTTATATTGTCGGTGTGGGTTATAAAAAAAAGTGGCTACCTAATTAGTACAGTTTATGTAATTAAGTGAAGAACATGTGGCCAAAGAAATCGGCAACACTCATCCTGAAAACGTGGCAAGTAATAGGGTCGTACCCGGATTGTCTGTGATAAGAATTTCACTTAATTAGGTAGCCACCGACAACTCAGCAGCAAATTGTTCGGGAGCCACTTAATTGTGAACAATAGAGAGGAACAAATTTCACAGACAATCAGGTAGTGGTAAACAAATTCAAGCCCCGAACAGAAATCATCCGAAGTTCACAGACAATTCAGTAGCCACGTTTATCAATGTATTCAAGCATAGACTGAGTTGTCATGGACGTGGCAACTAATAAGCTCGTACCCCGATAGCACCAGTTCCTTTCAAGTGTGCTCTTTTCATGTTTGCTTATTCCCTCTGTTTGTAAATCTCCATTTCCTGCAAATACTTTTCGTTCTCTTTTGCCCTCTGTCAAGATGTTCCAAAAAATGGGTTAGAGATAGTCACAAAGCTTACCTCTGCTTAATTGAAAGGAAGTAACCAAAAGCTTATCTCTTCATAAGGCTTCTATTGTTGTTCTGTCATATTCTTCCACTCCTCCCCAGTGATCTTAGAAATCTCCAATATATTCTTCCCGTTTTAGCCAAAATTCGTTTATGGAGACTACGAACTCTAGCCAAGATCGGGCCGAATCGAAAAAGAACTTGAATCCATTATGGACGGGCTAGGAGGCCGGTGAGGCCGAGCGAGCGGGAGCGGACAGTGAGCAAGAGAGAAGCGAGGGCGAGAGGGGGAGCAACGTGTTGGGCAGAGGAGGAGCGGACTACAGATCTGAAGACGATGAGGCTGTACTCAGGAGGTGGTGCCGGCGGGAGGCTAGGTCACGGGTCTGGCGGTCGGGAGAGCGAGCGAGGACGCCGGGGTGAGCCGCGGGTGAGCGGCGAGGATGGGCGGCTGCCGGCTGTTCGGTCTTTCCGGCTGAAAGAAGAGCCTTCGAGGCCATGAATACAAAAAGGAGATCCTTTCATCTCCTTCCCTCTCTCTTAACCGTCCACCCCCCATCATCCATCTCCCCTCTTCCCTCCCCTAGCCACCTTCTCCATCAATTCAACTGGTCGAGTCACGTTCTCTGGGGCAACTGCCACATTCTCTTCCTTTGGGTCACCTCTCTAGCGAGATTGATTTCATCCATGGGCTGGGCTTCCTCTTGGGCCGGCTCCATTCTGGGCCCATTTTTCCACGATTCCTTCATGGTCCAACAATACCCCCGAATCAGGTTTCGGACCTGCTGTGCAAGCTGGCCAGAATCTGATTCGCTAGCATTTGGACCGAGTACCCCGACCTACTAGGATCGAGTCGCTACATCCGACTATAAAGTCTATGATGGCAAATCTGTTGGGAGTTGAATTGTCGTCGAAGTCTCTATTCACTGGATTGATGGGCGTAGGCTAGACTGCGCTAGGGATCACTTGCATCTCTTGCGAGTTCTCGCTTTGATGTTGCTTGTGTGGTCTCTAGCGATTACTTGCGACGTCTAGCATATGATATTTAGCTTGTTCGTTCTAGCAAGTGGCAGGTGAGCTAGAGTATTCTAGTGTGTCACGGTCCTATGCGATTAGCAGCAAGTGATAGACTAGCTAGCGGGTGCTTGCATTTTCGTGCGTTTGGTAGCGAGCGATGGATTAGCTAGCGGGTGCTAGCACTTGCGAGCTGTTACTTGTGGCTGGCCAGAACTAGCGTTAGATTTGCGAATGGTCCGTAGGAAGAGTAGCTAGCGTTAAGCTTACAACTAGCAAAATCAATTTTAGCTAGCCTGAGCTAGCGCTTGCGACAACTGGTGAAATGGATTTTGGCGGGATTGAGCTAGAGACGAACTTTAGACAACCGGCGAATCGATTGTAGCTAGCTAGAGCAAGCGCCAAACTCGCGGCGACTGGCGAATCGGTTGCAGCTAGCCAAAGCTAGCGGTAAACTCGCGACGATTGGCAAACTAGTTGTAGTTAGCTAGAGCTAGCGGCGAACTCGCGACAACTGGCGAATCGGTTGTAGCTAGCTAGAGCTAGCAATGAGCTTTCGACAACTGACGATTTTTTAGCTTGCGATTATTAGCGGTAAACTGTTAGGTACCTATCGATAGGAAGTTTTCATGCGGCAGCTGGCGAAAGATCTACCCATCTACCCCAGTGGGAGCTACCCAGGGGCGGTACTTGGGACAACTAGCGAATAATCTTGCGACGTTCGGCGGATGACTTGCGACAACTAGCGGGTGACTTGCGACAACTGGCGGGTGACTTGCGACATCCAGCGGGTGACTTGCGACATTTGGCGAATAGCTTGCGACCTTTGGCGAATAGCTCGCGACATCTGGCGAATAGCTCGTGACATCTGGCGAAAATCGCATTTTCTAGCGAAACTTGCGTTTTCTAGCGATACTTGCGTTTTCTAGCGATACTTGCGCTTTCTAGCGATACTCGCGCTTTCTAGCGACACTCGCGTGTTTTAGCGAAACTCGCGTTTTCTAGCGATACTCGCGTGTTCTAGCGATACTTGCGTTTTCTAGCGACACTTGCGTTTTCTAGCGATACTGGCGCTTTCTAGCGATACTTGCATTTTCTAGCGAATGACTTACGACATCTGGAGAATAATGCTCTACCCCAGTGGGAGCTACCCAGGGGTGGCTTTAACTAGCGACAATCATCAGTGAACTTGCGACGATCGGCATATAACTTGCGACTTCCGGCGAATAACTTGCGACAACTTGCGAATAGCTTGCGACATCTGGCCACTAACTAGAGATAGCTGGAAAAGAAATAACGACAGCTAGAGAATAGCTAGAGATAACTAGAGAATAACAAGGGACAGCTAGAGAATAACTAGCGGCGGCTAGAGAGTAATTTCTTAGATGGCCGAGAGACTCTACCTCTAGATATAACCACAGGACTACGCCTTTGGATAACATGATTGTAAAATAAGATCTTTAGTAATGGTTGGATGGTACCTGTATTCCTTGTGATTATGGGTGACTAGATCACGATGACTACGGTTGTCGTCGTCACTGGAGGTGTCTAGATCGTACGGGCTATCTAGAGCAGTCTGGTGATTGGCGTCGAAGCCCTTGATCATCCTCTATCCCTTCTTCTATTGTCGTTGAGCCTTCACCCCCGCACTCGTCGTCTTTGACGAAGCACCAGAGAGGCCGAGTGGAGTCAGACACTTGCTGGTTTTGATCTTTGTTCCTGGCCAGATGTTCTACTTTATCTAGACGTCGTCGACTTCCCCTGGATCTCTTGCCATCTGGCCAGTGAATATGTTGACTTGCTCTCTGAATTTTTGCTGAATGTCCTCCAGCGAGTCTCAAGCCCTGGTGAGGGAGGGCGAGCGGTTGCCGCCTGAGCAGATGACAACTAGCGGTGTTGTGGGTCGGTCGGTACCCCAGGCGTCAGAGGGCACTGAGACCCCAAGCATGGTGGCTGGAGGGGTGACGAGATTGTATCTGGCGCCAAGGCCCCTGCGTTTGCCCGACGGCCCTTCGTCTCTAGCGAGGTCCAGTCTGTTGGCTAGATGGATTCAAGCGCACCCTTTCGATTCCGGCCCCACGGTGGGCGCCAAATTGTTTTAGCCAAAATTCGTTTATGGAGACTACGAACTCTAGCCAAGATCGGGCCGAATCGAAAAAGAACTTGAATCCATTATGAAGCGGGCTAGGAGGCCGGTGAGGCCGAGCGAGCGGGAGCGGACAGTGAGCAAGAGAGAAGCGAGGGCGAGAGGGGGAGCAACGTGTTGGGCAGAGGAGGAGTGGACTACAGATCTGGAGACGATGAGGCTGTACTCAGGAGGTGGTGCCGGCGGGAGGCTAGGTCACGGGTCTGGCGGTCGGGAGAGCGAGCGAGGACGCCAGGGTGAGCCGCGGGTGAGCGGCGAGGATGGGCGGCTGCCGGCTGTTCGGTCTTTCTGGCTGAAAGAAGAGCCTTCGAGGCCATGAATACAAAAAGGAGATCCTTTCATCTCCTTCCCCCTCTCTTAACCGTCCACCCCCATCATCCATCTCCCCTCTTCCCTCCCCTTGATTTCAAGCCACCTTCTCCATCAATTCAACTGGTCGAGTCACGTTCTCTGGGGCAACTGCCACATTCTCTTCCTTTGGGTCACCTCTCTAGCGAGATTAATTTCATCCATGGGCTGGGCTTCCTCTTGGGCCGGCTCCATTCTGGGCCCATTTTTCCACGATTCCTTCACGGTCCAACACTTCCCTTCTCCAAGCAAATTATCTCTCCTCTCATTGTTGAACACAAAAAAGGCAGACATGGGTTGCTTTGGCTTCAAGGGATCCTTCTCTTTCGTGTTGAAAGAAGAAAAATGTAAATTTTAAGTTACATGAAAAAAGCAATTCAAAATTCACTTCATGGGAGAAATGGATTTTTATTGTTTTTCTTAATATCCTTTTCAGCTTCTTGTTTGAACTGCATATATTGTTCAAGAAGCTTCATTGCAGTTTTCTGCTTCTGCTCATCTTCCAAGAGCTTCATGGCTTCATTCTCATAAGTTAAGATACAAGTAATGAAAATATGGCAAACCCCAAATCAATTCTCGATTGGCTATCAATATGGCTACTATTTCTGGAGGCTTGTTTTCGTTAAAAACAAACAACCGCAATTCATGAAAAAGGATCCAGGAAAGTCATTTTTGGCAGGCAATTCAGGGTCCATTTGATTTGCAGCAAATAATGCATTTTTACTGGAAGAATGAAACACGTCGAGCTGTATGACCTTTTTGCTCGGTACCTGATCCAGAACGCAAGGTTCATTTCAGCTCTCTCGGTTCGTGAACACAAGGCGTGCCACACCTGGGGAAAGCGTTTTAGAACAATCAAGCATTCAATTCCCATTTTTGTGGTGGCTAAGATGAACAGTCTACTCATAATCATACCCTCAATAGATGCATGAAAATCACCAAGTTTTCCTTGGAGCTCACATAGTTTTCCATGGTTCTAGCATTTGTAGGAGCAAGCAATATGTCACCCATAAGTTGTAAAAACAGGCACAAAAACTGTTAAATGCAAATGGATTTTCTACTGCATATTCTATAATAATTCAAAAGACATGGACAAAAGCTTTATGGAGGTAAAAAAGTATTACCTTCACAGATTGGCACCTAGTGATATAATCAGAAGATTGCAGCAATTTTGTGTTGTACTCATGAAAGAACTGACACAATTGGAACACAGGAAAACATGCAATTGAGACAAACAGACCACCAACTCTCTGGCACTTCTGATTTATTTCTCAAACAGACATCCATGGCATGAAGTCTGAGAGGCATAATTCAGCAACAGGAAGCCAAAGGTTATGAGTCTACAAACATCAAAACACCAATATCTAAAAAGAACACCAAAAAATTGCTTCTTCATGGTAAGTGTACCTTGGGTGCTGAAGATGAGCTGACCATCCCAAACAACCTATCAAGAAACAAACCCTGCGCCTTCTTCAACCTGTCAATAGGCTGAGCATTCCTGTAAGGAGGAAACTGCATATCAATTATCAAACAACAAATCCAGGGGAGAACCTGAAAATCAAGGAAGATTAGTTGTTTACCATGAAGTTGTCAAGCTCGTGTCTTTCAAGAGGGGATAGAGAGTGAGTGCTATGAAGTTTATAAGAAAAGTTGTTTGAAAATGAGCAGTAGAAGGATAGGAATCAGACCCATGATTATTGCTCCATCAGAAAAATTGATGATGACTAAACCTTGTCCTGAACTTCTCCCTTGAATCGAAATCTACATGCTTAAGATCCCTCTTAATTTAGCCACGACTCCCAAGTCTAAGGATAGCATTCTATCAGCCATTTGTATTGAGGATTCATCACACCCTAACAAATTCAACAAACATCAAAAGCAATGAGAAAAGAAGATACTAGTATAGAGAAAAGCAGAAATTAGCATATTAAAATAGAGAAAAGCAATGAGTAAAAAAAAGGTAGTACCAGGCAGAAGTAGCGTGGCCTGGAGTAAGGAACCCTGAATTGTAAAGGGCTCAAGATGAACTCCTGAGTAGCAAACCTATAAAGAGAACAAAGGATTACAAAAAAAATTATGTCATTGGTGAATCAGATAGGAATTTAGGATCAGTTACAGAAGATAAAGAATTTTTGCTTACCTTTTCTTTAGCCAAATTGACCATTGAGTGGAAGTTCTGTGTCCGATGATCTCAATCATCCCCTTCTTGTTCGTTCCCCATCCTGCATTTCTCCAAATCAATCAACTAAATTCGAACGAAAAAACGTCAGAAAAACACCCATTGATCGTACAAACAGCAAACACCTCTCAAGAATTGATCAATAGACGAATCTAACACAAACATTTTAAATAACTAAAACGAATACACAGAGAAGATCAGAAGAGGAAATCAAACTGACCTTCACAGGCCTCCCTGAGAGCTTGAGCATGAGCGATTTGATCAAAAACACAGGAGATGGAACCTTACTTCTCGGAGGAGTTGGGGCCCCTCTTCTTCCTGAATCCAACAGTGGCGGTGACGAATCGGCATTAATCAATACTTTCACAAATAACCCACTGTTTACTAACAAAACTGACTCTTTTAAGTTATTTCTTCAAGGAAACATGCGATTTGTGAAAGCTTATACGCATAGAGGTGCAAAATAAGCTACTTGTTACAAACATCTGTCGGAGAGCACCTCTCCTCCATGGCCTTGGTCTCAATGGCAGTCCCATACTCATCCGTTCCGCAGACATAAAGAGTGTTATAGCCTCGAAGATGGCGGTACCTGGCGAACACATCGGCGTTGAGAACACCTGCAAAACCGATCAATCAATCTAACAACGGCACAGAAACAGAAAACTTTCAATCCATTGAGAAACGGAAATCTGGCGGAAGAGGGAGATTTTGCTCACAACCTATAATGTTGCCTAGGTCTTCAACAATTAGTTCGGATCGCAACTTACCTCTTCAAAAACGGAGCACGGTGGTGTTTCTTTCTCGTCGGAAGCCCTTGTTAGCGGCGGCGGGGGGCAGATGAAGATCCATGGCGGTTTTTCTTTCTCGTTGGAAGCCCTTGTTGGCGGCGGCGGGGGGCAGATGAAGATCCAACATTTTCTTGTCGAAGGGGGTCTTGAGCTTGGTCGGAAATCCACGGAGTCTCAGAGGACTCAAATTAAGGTGTTGGGGTTCTTGGCGTTGTGGTTCTTGGTGAAGTCGAGTTTCGAACTCAGGTGGGAGAAGGCGGCTCCGGAGGCGATGTCGGCGGGGGTGGAGGGTTGAAGGAGGAGATCCGGACGGAGAGGACGAAGGGGACGGGGGGTTTGGTGGAGGGGATCAGATTTGGGGGTTTTTTATTTTGGTAAGAGTAATGCATTTGTTTGTAACCGAGGGGCAAAAGCATTTGTTTTTTTTAGCACATGATGAGGGTATTATTTTGAAGAGCCTGGTTAATTATCGTAACTGATGGATGTTTTAAAGGGTCTTAATTTTCATCAATTACTAACAGCCGTTTTCATTCTTAAGGTGTGAATGAAAAAATGGACATTATTAATACTAATGAAAGAGGTGATTTAATAGGTTGAAGTAATATTATAAAAACATTGTTATATGTATAAAATGACGGTCATTTATTGCAGCAGATTTTCCTTCTTTATTGTATTATAGATAGATGATAAGTTGATATTGTTAAACAACATTATACACTTCTACAGTAAAAGAATTTTTGTATCTTTTTTTTTTTTTTATCAAAGCAGTTTTTTTTTTATTTTGACAACTTAGATATAAATGTCATTCTTTTCTCACAAACTATCTATTAAATTAGATAAGCAACTGGAATCAAGTCCTAACAGCTCTCCCAGTCCCCAAGCCATTCACATTCATCGCAACCACAGTCAAAAATTGAAATGATTTAGAATTATAAGGATTGTTTCGTAACTATATGAAACTGACTTACGAGTTTTTTCCACTTTAAAAGTGGGAAGTATCAACCTTAGACATATTTTCAACCCAACGAACTACATTGCTCAAGTTAAAACAGTGCCACCCCAAAATGCATCTTCGGGGTTGATGTTAAAACTTGCAGATAAGATGTAAATTGCCACACACCATGACCCTAAGCTAACACAAAAAACCATAGAAAGAGTTCCAAATAGTACAAGCACCTCTGCCTAGACCTGGCAATTCGGGTTGTTCGAGTCAGTTTGGATCGGGTCGTTCGGATCGGGTTCGTTTGGGTCAAACAGTTATTTCGGGTCTTGTTCGGTTCGATTCGGGTTCGGATGTTGTTCGGGTTCGGGTCTAATTAGGTTTCGGATCGTAATATTTCGGATTAGGTCGGATTTGGATCGGATGTTGTTCGGATCGGATGTTTGTTCGGTTTTGGGTCTAGTTTGGTTCGGGTCCTTTTCGGATTGCTTTGAATAGGATCATTTTGGATCGGGTCAAGTCGGATTCGAGTGTTATTTACAAAAACCCAATCAACCGGTACACATGATTTTTTTATATAAACTTTTAAGTCGTGTTACTTCATGTTTGTATATATATGTTATTTATACAGTTAAAATAATTTATCAGGCTTATCTTGTGTCATAAATCATTAATTAGATTGGATAACATATTATTTACACATTCAAGACATATCTATATTTTTTAACACGCGTCTGAATTTAACTATGCTAATTAGTGTCAGGCCCGACTAATTACCCGGTTCAACCGGTTAGATGGAGCAGGGCTCCCAATAGGGGCCCCATATCTATCAAATGTTTTACATAAGATTTAGGATTACAACTTGGCTTGATGGTAGGGGTGAACAAAGATATCCGATCTGCTGATCCGGCCGATCTGATCCGATAAAATCCGGATAATTTGGATAGTTAGATCTTTTTTTATTCATAACTAATTTTCTTATTTTTATTAATATAATTTGAAAAAGAATGCTAAAACGGATAATTTGGATATCTAAAATATCCGGTCTAGGATATCTGATCCAAACGGATATTTCTTACCGGATATCCGGCTAATAACGGATGGGATATGGATCACTAATTTTGACCAAAAAATGTTCGGATATCCGCTATTTCGGATCGAATCGGATAATCCGTTTGCTCACCCCTAGTTGGTGGTGTAGAGTTTAGAAATGTTGTAAATGCTCGGTTGTTCGAAACTCCATCTCTTTCTTTTCTCCATCTCTCTCTGTTTTTCGTTTGTTTTATTTTCTTATTAATTATGTGAGTCATTGGGGTCTAAAGTTTTTTTCTTTCACAATTGGACCTCTAGTGTAATAATTGAGGCATCTTTTTTTAGTTTGTTTATTCATTTTTTTAAAATCTTGCTTAACTTTTTAATTTTAAATGACTCTTAAAGAATTATTTTTTTTACTTTTATGCTTTTATTTCCTAATCGTGCTAGTTTGCTCTTTTTTTTTGCTTCTTATGTATAGTTTTCCTAAACAAGCCCTAATTTAAATATTTTGTTATACAACTATATATAATGATTAATGTTATTTCGGAAAGTATATTCTTATAGAGTATACTGAATTGTTGTATCCCATGTATTTTATAATAAAGGAGATATAATAATTAAACACGTTATAAAGTACAAAAGTATGTTACTTATTAAGTGGGTTCAACACACAGTATATATTAAGTTATTAATATATAATATGATGCTGACTTACACTTATACGACACACAAGAGTATTCTTAGGCTCGTATTCATACTTAATGTTCAAATTTATCATTCATAAATACACCCTTATTTAAGTGTATGTATATTTGAATATATTTTGATAAATGTAATTATGTAAATATGCTGACTAATTGTCTTTTTTTTATGAGTCCACATAATATGTAAATATGTTGACTAATTGTATTTTTTGGTTGCTATTAAAAGTGTAGATGTACTTATTGGGTCTTTTGCTATACATTATTTGTGTGTACCACCATTTTAATATTTTATATCATTACATTTTAATTTTTAATTATATTTTTTATTAGTATATGTACTCTTAAGATTTAGTTTGGATGATTTCGGGTCATTTCGGATTGGGTCTTTCAGGTCAGAATTAGTTTGGGTCGTTTTGGATCGGGTCATTTCGGGTAAGGTTTAGTTCGGATCAGTTTGGTTTGGGTCAGTTCGGTTTACATTTTATTCGGGTCGGTTTCAGATCGGGTCTGTGTCATGTTCGGATGATTCATTTTTCATTGTTCGGGTCCAATTTTGGGTTCGGGTTGGGTTGGTTCGGTTCGGGTTTCGGGTTCGCGTCACTTTTTGCCGAGTTTACCTGTGCCTCCCTTGCAAGTTCTCAAGCTCAGCAATGAATCTGGCAATGCACCTCACTCCATTACCACACATTTGTAAAGCACATAAAATGAAAAGGCGTTGGTTGATTCCACCCGTTGCAGAGTACTAGGCGCACCCAATGGGACTGCGGGGTTCCGGCTCCGCAGACCGGAACCGTGGTGTGGAGTGGGGTTCCGGCTTGGAAAGTCGGAAGTGCTCAATACATGTATACAAACAGCAAGCAACGAAAGTAGTGGCAAGGAGCAACGAAAGCAGGGTGGGGTTCCGGCTTGGGAAGCCGGAAGTGCTCAATACATGTATACAAACAGCAAGCAACGAAAGCAGTCGCAAGGAGCAAGGAAAGAAGGGGCAAGGAGCGGAGGTGTGGGGTTCCGGCTTGGGGAACCGGATATGCTCACCACAAAAATAACATTGGGGTACTCGTTGAGTTTGCTCATACATAACATGCAGATTAACGTACATAAAATGCATGACAATAATCTATTCATAAACACTTACCTCACCACCAACCCTCATATATCTTCTAACATTTTTTTTGTGTGTATTTTTTATTTCTCCCAAACCTATCCTAAAAAAATAGAGCGGTTAAAAACCTGACCCGAACCGATCGAAAATTTTAGGGTTGAAACCCGACCCGAATAGTAGCGAGCAAAGAAAAAACCCGATTAACCTAAACCCGATTGGGTTGAAACCCGAAACCGACCCGAATATATTTTCTTATAAATATATATATTTTATCATAAAACCTATTATAAACAAAAATAATAAAAATCAAATAAAAATAATATTTTATTATTAAATATTATTATTTAATCATAATATTATTTTATTAATCGTTAAAAAATAAAATTCTTGACCTGTTAGATCGACCCGAACCCGTACAATAACTTGTCAAGAACCGACCCGGCTTGACCTGAAACCCGATTGACCCGAACCCGCACTCAACCCAAACCTGAAAAGACCGAACCCGAATCCACCCGACCCATTTGACACCTCTAGTTAATAATAGTGTAGCACTGAGCTGTATAAGGCGGGGTAGAATATCCTTTCCTAACTCGTAAAAAGGAGTAACTATGTTTATAGCGGTGTGTTTAAGTGCGTATATACAATTGTGTTTATAGCGGTGTGTTTATGTGCGTATATTATATTAATGAAGTGTTTAAGTAAGTGAATTGGTGGTAGTTTGTATAGGTGTACGTAGTTGGTCTTGAGCATCATAGTTGGCTAGTGTAAGTCATGGGTTAATTTTGGGTACAACTATTCACTAGTGGGTTCTAGTTAGTTAGCTACCACATTAATTAACTAAGATGTAACACCCCAATTTTTACATAGGGAAATTACCGCGAGTGACCTCGGGTTAAAACCCCCAAAGTCACCCTAGGCTTTACAATTATCACAAAAGACGATAAAGCTATAATGCGGAATCAAAGTGATTAAATAACAAAGGTCTTAATCGTCGATTACATAGCAAGTCGAAACTAAAACTTGTATTAGATCTCACACCTCGAGAATCTCAATACGAAAACTAAGTTTTGAGTTACTTAAGTGCGGAATTAAAATAAAGGTCTTTAGAAAGAAACTTGAGTCCTCATCACCTCCCTTGACTAGTCTTCGATTACGAGTCCCCCTCCTGATGTGCCGCGACGGAAATTCGGTGGACACCAGCCGACCATGCAAGGAAAAAGGGTGGTCGGTTAGCTTGTGACAGACTAAACAAGTGGGTTTTTGAAGGTGGTTCGGTTAGTGGGAATGGGTAGTGACTGATGTCGAACTCCGATTGAAAACCGGGCGACGATCGAGCTACTACACACTTCCACGGAAAAACGAGAATGACTTTGAAAAGGTTAGGATATCACGAGAGGTGATATCCTCGATAAAACTTCGATGCAAGATTGTTGGGAACGTATTATCACACAGAGACTTTATTTTAATTGTCTTCAATTCATTGAATACAAAGACGAAACTGATTTAATGTGCACATACGCACTTATCTTCATTACTTCTTTAACACACAAAGGATTACACTTGACTTATTAAGGTTCGTTAAGCACAGATATGAGTGGCATTACGCCTTAAAGTGGCATTGCGCCTTAAGTGGACAAAATCCTTAAACGACCCCTCAGCGGTTGAGGAGGCCTTGATCATGACCTTACACCAGGGAGTACTCCCGCCGCACTGGTGAGATTAACAATTAAATAAATCTACACACAACTACCAACCAACGAGGCACTTACGTCCACACACACATCGAGGCTTAATAGTGCTACAAACAATTAAGCACTCAAAACTCATCATGAATTAGTGTTTAGGAGCTATGTTAACTATGAAGACTTATAATTACCGAAATGTTAGTCCTGAGTCTGGGACACATAATGAAGACTCTTTAACAAGGAGTGTCAAAATTTTCAAAAGACGTTGAAGTTCCAAAGTATAAATTTTCAAAGGGTTACATTTTTATTAAAAACCTTACTTATATACTTAGTCTTAAATTATTGAAATCTTATACGATTGCAATGTCAAAAAAAATCTTGAACTGCAAAACAATAAGAGCATTACTTTTGAGAAAATCATAACATGAAAGTTTTTTTTCCTTTTTATTTTTGACATACTAATATATTTATCGAATGAAAAAAAAAACTCAAAAGCAACTTTTTTTTACTGTATAATTAATCTAACATCTTGAGCTAAAGACGAAAAAACAAAATCACCTCTGATTTTTTTTTAATAAATAATCTTTTGACTTTCAAATTCACCTACAATTTAAATTAGATTTATTTGACAACTTCTTATCCGTTAACAGATTTGTTAGGATATTCGAAATTAGTATGACTCAAGTTTACATTAAACTTGAAAAAAACTCATTGTGAGTTGCTTTTAAAAAAATACACATGGTATTCATATGATTATGACATAAACAAAAAAAAATTCCCTTTGTTTGGAAAATGATAAGAATCCATCGCAACTCGTATTGAAAAATTTAAGAGTTACTAAAACTCGAGCGAAGAAATTTCGAAGACTTATAATTCGTCAAACTTGTTTAAATGCTAGATATTAAGTTATCGAGTACATATGTATAGACATATGTCAAAATAATTATAAAACAAGAATTTAAAACTCTTTGCGTACTTTAAATTCTGATTTAAGAAAAGTCTCAACTTTCAAAGAAAAAATAATTTCTCTTGACATAAACATTTCTTAAAATATTTTTACATTAATAACAAGAAGTTAAGAAGTTGAATATTTCCAAAAGGACCACTTTCCCTAAAATTTTAACCCATACAATTTTTAACAACTAAACAATTCTCCCTTCAATCCTTTTTGACTTTCATATTCCAAGAAATGAGTTGGAGAAATCATTTGATAAGCTTGACTTATTATAATAAATCAATTAATAACCTCTACACGTTAAGAAAATTTTAGCTTCAATTTAAAATCCATGGGAAGTTCGATTATTTCACCAACAATATATACATAGGATGAGCTTGGAAAGGGAACATGACTAGAGTTTTGTTTAGACTTAAAGCGTTGATGGAATAGCAAGATTTGAATGGTTCAAAACTTTGAGAACCATCGCTTCTACTAAAGTTTAGGATAGGCAGGATAAAGAAGAACGGAAATTATATAGCCAAATGTGGATAGGGTATGCCAATACCGAATATCACACGGTTTGAAACTCTGAATGCTCATTGGTACTACTCTTCTCTTCAAAGAGTGACCTCTTATACTAATCATTTTCTGCAAATGATTAGCAAGAGCTAATTAGCATAGAATGTCCATTTTCTATACATGAGACTAAGGGATGACTTTTAATTAGGATTTTAGAAACTCGAGTTTTGAAAACAAAAAAAAGTTTTCAGCTCTGATACCATAATTGTAACACCCCAATTTTTACATAGGAAAATTATCGCTAGTGACCTCGGGTTAAAACCCCCAAAGTCACCCTAGGCTTTACAATTATCAAAAAAGACGATAAAACTTTAATGCGGAATCAAAGTGATTAAATAACAAAGGTCTTAATCGTCGATTACATAGCAAGTCGAAACTAAAACTTGTATTGGATCTCACACCCCGAGAATCTCAATACGAAAACTAAGTTTTGAGTTACTTAAGTGCGGAATTAAAATAAAGGTCTTTAGAAAGAAACTTGAGTCCTCATCACCTCCTTTGACTAGTCTTCGATTACGAGTCCCCCTCCTGATGTGCCGCGACGGAAATTCGGTGGACACCAGCCGACCATGCAAGGAAAAAGGGTGGTCGGTTAGTCTTGTGACAGACTAAACAAGTGGGTTTTTGAGGTGGTTCGGTTAGTGGGAATGGGTAGTGACTGATGTCGGACTCCGAATGAAAACCGGGCGACGATCGAGCTACTACACACTTCCACGGAAAAACGAGAATGACTTTGAATAGGTTAGGATATCACGAGAGGTGATATCCTCGATAAAACTTCGATGCAAGATTGTTGAGAACGTATTATCACACAGAGACTTTATTTTAATTGTCCTCAATTCGTTGAATACAAAGACGAAACTGATTTAATGTGCACATACGCACTTATCTTCATTACTTCTTTAACACACAGAGGATTACACTTGACTTATTAAGGTGCGTTAATCGCGGATATGAGTGGCATTACGCCTTAAAGTGGCATTGTGCCTTAAGTGGACAAAATCCTTAAACGACCCCTCAGCGGTTGAGGAGGCCTTGATCATGACCTTACACCAGGGAGTACTCCCGCCGCACTGGTGAGATTAACAATTAAATAAATCTACACACAACTACCAACCAACGAGGCACTTACGTCCACACACACATCGAGACCTAGTTCGACTAACGCATCCTACGAGGTACTAGGAATGACAGTCGTTAAATCTAACAATATAGTCCTATGTTCATTTTAACACACAGTTAGTTCCCAACAATCAAAAACACGACATGATTTAAATGTAAATCATGCTATTAAATCATATGCATAAAATTGAACCAATTCCACTTGCCTTGAGTTTGGTCAAGACGAATTAAGCGATCGAAGGTATGACTCACTGATGATTCCCCGTACCTTCGTTGAATAGGGCTGAGATTGGAAAGAAACATTCCAAAATAAATTTTAGTAATTTATTTTGAGAAATGATTCATTAGAGTTCATATCCTTCATGAATCCTGATTCAGTAATAATCTTTTTAATAGTTACTAAATTTATATTATCTTATTTTATTATTATTACTTCTAAGATACAAGTTATACTTATCTTAAGATAGTGAGTACGAATAACAAGTTGACAAGTTTATAAAATAAGCTCTTAAATCATATTTATGAAAAACTTATATTAACTTATACGTAAAAGTTGATTAACCTTTGATATATATATAATATATAATATATTAACTTGATAAAACTCTCTTTATACTACATTAATTCATAACATTGAAAACTTGTACTATAAATATCATATGGTGTTAATATCTTTATAAAATAACCTATTATCGATCTGATAATTTATAGTATATATCCCATAGAGTGTTTTAATTATAGATGTTATTCAAGTGATGAATAAAAAGTAATCTACTCATGTAGCATTTGAAAAGAAATCGCTACTTAAAGTTTATAACCACGAAATATTATATCTTATACTTTGTGATAATATATAGTCAAAATATTTTATATTATCGTCTCCTTAGGAAAGTATAATAATGGACAAGATTTTATAATACAAGATCAAAATTGCAATAGCAATTTTAACATACACTACTAGAAAACGGGTAGTATTTCGACGCATTCCTCTCGGCGCTTCTCGTTTCGTCAATTGCAAAATTCGCGCGCGTGCATTTGCCGACACATATTTTGGACGCTTTTTTTCGTAGACCATCGTTGACATTTTTTGGCGTCGCCATTCTCATAAAAGCGTCGAGAAATTAATCTGTAATGAAAAATGCCCGCCTTTTATGAGATATATACGCGCTCAAAATTTTGGGCAAAAATTGAAATTAAAATTCAACTTTACACGTATTATATCAAAAGTTGAAACTAAAACGTAAACCTAAATTAAACCTAGCTCTCGCTCAACTTCACTCTCACCTAAATTAAACCTAAATGAGGAATCCGCCGTCGTCTTCTCCGGCAGGCGCCTCGAAAAGCGGCGGAGGAGGAGCGAAATCGACGGCAGGCGCCTCGGAAAGCGTCGGAGAAGTAGGGCTGAGGAGGATCTCACCCTCGGAAAGCGACCTCACCTCTCCGACGGCCGCCTCCTCCTCGACGGTCGCCTCCTCCTCCGACAGTACCCCGACTCCGACCTCGCCTCTGTGCCGCTCCTCTGCACCCCGACCCCTTGATTCCAGCCACCAAACGCACAACAAAACCTCCACCCAACACCGACTGCAACACCGCGGAATACCCGGATCCACTCGGCTGCCGACCACTCGAACCAAACGCGGCCCCGTCATCGCTCGTTGACGACCTTTCTATAGACCCTACTCCGACCACCGAACTTCGCCTCACTTGTACCCTAACCCGACTCGACCCCGGCAACCAATCCCCCGACTCCGGCCCCTTCGCTCACCTCTTCTTCCTGCAATCACCTCAAAGTTGTCCAGATTTTGCTCTCTGTAATCTGCAATTTTTGCTATTTGGATGGATTTCTTCGGATTGCTGTCAAACTCCGGAGACAATCTGGTCAGTTTCGATGCTTCATACTCGTGTTATGTCCTCCTTATTGGTAGCATTTTTTGTTTGGTTTTTCTGCATGTTAATGGATGTATGCGTTTTTTTTTGATTTCCGCGCTTTAAGACGAAGTTTTGAGTTTTGGTGATGAACAAGTGTTTTTTTTGTTTTGGCTAGATGAGAACTGTGTCAAGCTCTTCGTTGGAGGAGTTCCGAATACAGTAGTGGAAGAAGATGTAAGTTTGTGGCTTACACTGTCCCATTCTGTTCTCTTACTCGTTTCTCATCGCTGTGTGTTCATAGATAGAGTTGTGAACTTATAAGGTAGATTCATTGTGAACTTGTATGAATTTGTTAGCTACTTTTCTATCTATTGTGGTTACAATGGAGGGGTAGACGGGTAGTTGATCTTCTGTTTTGCTTAGTAGTGCTGTGTGTATGTACTTTGAATGGTTGTACTTTCATTTCTATGCTGACTTATGGATAAATTGGTTCTTCCCTAATACGTTGTTGTTATACACTTCCATCTCTCGTAGTTCCCTCAAGTTTCATGCAGCTGTTGTTTCATAGTAGATTGGCTTGTTCCTTGCTTGTCAGGTTCGTCTCTTGTTTGAAGAATACGGATCTGTCGTTGAGGTTGTTCTGTGCTGGGATAAACGGACAGGCCAACAAAAAGGTATACAGTAAGATTGCTGTCATGGGTATTTTGTGATGGCTGATTGTGTTTGTAAGCCCTCTTAAATCGATATATGTTACTCATGTTTTTCACTAAGCTTGCTAGCGGATAGGGAAATACACCTTATAATCTGAACGAACCATTGTTGATATCAATTTATCCATTATCAGATTTGGTCTTATGTGATGCTCAAGATGCATATTATATTGATTTATCATTACCTTTTTTTTAATCTTTTGCTTAATGGATTGCCATGGTATATCTGTTAGGGCAAGGATGTTCAAGTACTTTTGCTAGGCTAATAATAAATTTCTAATGTTCTGCAGAATATTGCTTTGTGAAGTATGCATCTTTTGAGGAGGATGACCATGCTATAAAAGCTCTACATTAGCAATACATATGGCCTGGTGTAGGTTCTTTTTTCAATATAACTAACAGATTTATTTGATCCTTATGTAGTTGTTTAATTGATGTGATTCGTTTGTGTAGACTATAGTTCCAGTGAGAGTCAAATATGCGGATGGGGAAAAAGAACGCTTGGGTACTTTCTCAACTCTCAGTACTTTGAACATCTAGTGTACTGCCAAGACTGTAAACCAAATTGAGAATCCTTTTTGATGTGCAATGTAAAGCAATAAGGTTCTTTTTTTAAACTGTGCGTATTGTGACAAATTAAGAAACTATGTTGTTTGTACTGGTGAGTGGTGACATCGGAATTCTTTCTTAAAATTCGAATATCCTTCTTCATAGTTATAATTACATATTGCTATCATGCTAATCATAAGTTTGTTGCCTTTGTAGGAGCTAATAAGCAAAGAGTATATGTCAATAACATGAATAAGCAAGCTTCTAAAGAAGAAATTGCAGAGGTTTAATCCTTAACCGTTACTGGCCTTTTTTGTTCTACGAAAGGATCTTAATATGACCATTTAGTACCACTACAGAATTAAAGTTTCATAGTGTGTGAAGATAATGGTCACAAAGCTATGGTAGATAGGAATGGAATGAGATAAGCATACTCATGAAAATTAGGATGGTCAACTGATCTGGGAAGTGATTATCATAGTTAGAATTAACTCTCTGAGTCCGTTACAGATTTAACTAATATTTTGTCTATGATGTTTACCTCAAATGGCCAAATGGAATTTTGGAAGGATTTTTTGGGCAACTCTTCTAGTTGCCGAACCTCAACTACAGACTCACTTTTGCTTGCATTAGCCATTAGCTTCAATTGAAGTGATTTGGTCATAGTCTTTGTCTGTAATTTTGTCGTAAGCATTTCTGCCAATGCAAGGTTCCAATTGTGTCTGTTTTGTCTTTTGGGTGGTTGTGAATGACAGATATTCTCCCATTATGGCTCTATTGAAGAGGTATACATCATGATCGATGAGTTCAAGCAAAGTCGTGGTATGTGGATTGCTTGTGATAGAACTGTATATAGTCTGTCTTCCTATTGAATCCTTGAAGCATGCTACATCTAATAACGGACTTGTTATTTTCCCCTTCTTCCTTTGTAATTATACATATATATTCCTCTAATTTCTTGAACCTTTTATGTGATGAAGGACCTTTTGAAATTATTTGTTATATTTTAAGTATTTAACATATATATTGTTGCTTTGTATTACCTAAATTTAAGTATTTAACTGTGCTTTGAGATCTATGTATGTCTTGCTTTCATTGCTTCTGTGCCAGTGGATGCTAGAAAAGTTTGCCTTTGATGAGGAGGAAAAGGAATTCAGAGTAGAAAAATTAGTGAATGGCCATGGAAGGATTGGATTAAATGCACTAGTCAGCCATTATAAATAGAGGAAGAATTTAAGGTGGGTCGTTATACAACAAGTATTACTTATGAAAATAGCTTTCTTAAGCAAAACCCAAATTCTAATAATGTTTGTACACATACATGTCTTGCAGCGGTTGGATCAAAGTAACATGTGGTAATGTTCCTGTAGACTAATTGGTAGAGTAATGATATTGTGGAAGGTTTAGGATAATGATATTGTGCAATGTCACTTATCTCAGTCACATGGAATCTGGACATGCTTGCCTGCAATGTACTAATACAAGTACTATATAATAGAAGTGTCACAAACCTGCAATGTGCTCTACCAGGATTTTTTGTTGAGTTTGATAATTTCTATTGCTATATTAATTTGTGGCTGATTTTTGCTTGATTTTTGTGTAAACCTGGAAATGCTTTCTGTTGCCTGATTTTTGAAATTATTTACAGAATTTGGGGAAAATTCTGCTACTATATTATTTTGTGTTGAGTCAGAATTTAGCTTGTGCTCTATATTGATTATTCTTTAGCTTTATTAATTGAAGTGTCATAAACCTCCAATGTGACTGATATAATTATCACATTGATGCAGGAAATCAATAAAACCTGTTCTTTGGAGAGTAGTAAGATAAGCAAATCCTTTTCCATTTATGCAATTTTTGGTTAGTTTAATTTACTGCTATATTTGATGGGATTGTTTGTTTTTCTTCCCGACTTTCATTCACAATCACAGTTCTCCATTTCCAAATCAAAATGGGCCTTGCAATTGTAGTGGGTCTTGAATATTTTGTTCTTTTCTTCCAGCAATCAGATATTTAGTTGTATATATAGTGTTTGTTGAGTTGAGGTTGACTATATTTTATATGTTTTGTAGGAAAGCTTGAGATTTGCAACTGGTTCCCACAATAAACTGAGTGGAGTCAACTTTGCATTCAAGGAAGAAAAGGTATGCAGTGTTTTCAGAATACTTTTTCAAATAAAATGTGTTGACACATGAGTATTGTGTGATCATGAATGATAGATGAGAATGTTTGATGAACCATTGTTTCTATTAAATAGACAATGCTTAATATCTGAATATACATTGCATGGAGCTAACATGGTTTTCCTTCTATGTTATTGCAATTCTTATGCATTGTTTACTGTTACTTTAATGTCTACATGCTCTAGTTTAATTTGCTTATGATTTTGATTGCTTGCTTAATATATTGGTTACATAGTTAGGATTAACACAATTAATATATATGACAAAACACAGCATAATCTTGGAAATCTAAACACACCTCAGGTCTAGTTAGTTGAACATTAAGTGAGAATTGCTAATTTATGCAGGATTACATTTTAACTATATTAGTTGTTTGCACTGTTTATAACATAGAAAAGTTGTGTTTATGTTCTGGGGATTTGCCTCTGAAAACTAATTATCTCCAGATTTAATATTAATAGTAGAAAGAAATTTGTCTTGTGTGTGAGAAATCTAGTGAGCTGAATTTGAACTAGGCATAAGAATCCTGTTGTCTGTGTGTTGATAGTAGAAAGAAATTTATCTTGTGTGTGAGAAATCTTGCCTCTTTTGCATTTCTTTTATTCAGGTTTTGCTAGTTTCTAGATGTATTATTGCTGAATCTCACCAGTCACCTATTTTTTTGATTTGTGAAAATTGCCTCAGCCTTTACAGGGGATGTTACTCGCAATGCATCTGAGAATGGCCAGACTTCAAACTCGCCACATTAGCATGTCTTATGAATGTCTACGTAATCTTCGTACTCTACTTAACTAATTAGCTATCTATATATCTACTCGGTATCAAAATGGCCAGACTTAAAACTTGCAATGCTTCGAATGTTTTGGAATGTTTTTGTTGCTATATTATGTTTTGATGGACAGCTTATGCATGTAATTAAGCTGGGCATGGATTTGATGGTTATGTAATGAACTACTAATTAATTATGCGCGCTATAATTGTACAATTTGATGTTAATTAGTTTGGTTTTTATATATATTGTTTGAGACATTCAAACAGGTATTTGGCACGATAGGAAAACGTCGACGCTTTTACTATCCCAAAAGGTAGTTCATTTCTCGACGCTTTATGCTGTCATAAAATTGAATTTTTTTGGGCGGTAAACAAACGGCGACGCTTTTTTGCGTCCCCGTAAACGCTTTTATCGAGTATCTTTAAACAACATTTTTGGCGCTCAACAAATGGTGACGCTTTATTCCGTCAAAAAAAATTGGCGGCAAATTTTTTCCCTGGGCGGGAAGCATTTTTCGATGCTTTTTTATGTCAACTATCAATGGCGCCAAACACATTGTCTTGGCGGGCAACAATTCTCGACGCTTTTATACGTCATAGACATTTGGCGGCATGTTCAAATTTGAAGTTCAAATTCAAAAAAAAGCGTCGAGAATTTAAATTTACGACGTCAAATCATGTCGTTGTTATGGACACCAAAAAACGTCGGCGATTTGTGACGTCAAAATTGTCAACGCTTCACTGAAGCTTCGAAAAAAATTTTCTCGACGCTTTTAAACGCCGAAAATGGACTGAAAAAGCGTCGAGAAACTACATATTTTCTGGTAGTGATAATACATACTTTAGGAATTTCCTACACCTCATTTTATTTTATTTTTACATATAATTATTTCCTCAAAAAGCTATTGTCCTTATATAGAAAATAAACACCATAGAAATCAACGATCATATATGATCATATAACTAAACACCATTGTAGTGGAGATAACTCAAAAGGCTATTCGAACTCTACCCCTAACTCGGTAGGTCTACTGAAATTTCGACCATGAATAGGGACTTGAACCTTCCAATTGATCGAGGGCTTTTATAGATAAGGTCATGGGCTTTCTATAACACTTTACGGAATCGAATTCCATTGATAAACGAGTAAGTTATGGCCATTTGAAGATTCACCCAAATGGAGAAGAAGAGCAAGATCGGATTTGATTTGTTTGGATCAAATTTCACAAACTATACCTCTACTTTGCAAATGTGACAAAAATGTCCAACCCATACTAAACTTTCATGTTTAATCAAATGATTTAATTAAATTTATATCTCTTTATTTTATTAAACATTAATAAGAGATTTACTTACCCTTACAAAAATTAGGGATATTACAGTACTATCCCCTTAGTTTCGTCCTCAAAACTAGGATAAACCTTACATGAAAATCTTGGCGAAAGAGAGAGTCTTTACAATGATACCCGCTTATATGAGTTTCTCGGTCGGAACTAGGATAGACGCTTCATGAGAATCTTGACGAGAGAAGGGATTATTATATAAGATACCCAATTTTAGTCGGGCTAGTACGTTAGTGTTAAGTTGGGTTGATTCGGGGTCGGTTTGGGTGTTAAGTTCATTAATTCGAGTAAGAGTGTGTTGTTGGGACGCTATCAAGGAAGCTTGCGTACTTGTTAGTGTGCCCACACAACCGTCCCTTAGTTTTGATATGACAAACTCACTTTGATTCTAATAAAGATTGTCCAAGTGTTCAGGAACGCTAGTGACAAAAGGACAACAAGTGTGTGAACGCTAGCTACCAGGAAGTAAGGACCAGCAAGAGACTACTTGAGCAAGGACGGAGTCCCAAGCAAGTAGGAACGCATGAAAGGCATCCTTACTCACTAGCTGACAGGATGACATCACTCGACAATATTTGATCATCCAAGGACACGTGGAGACCGATCCTGTAGCGGAGTCCAACACAACGTGGTGGACGATCCTGTTGCAGAGTTCATCAACACGTGGCGGCCGATCCTGTAGCGGAGTTCATCACACACAGCTGGATACAGGAAGCTTCTTCATCACCGCCATCATACGTGGAGGAAGATCCTGTAGCCACGTCCTCGAAGGGCATGATCGTCCCAGAGAAATGACGCCCTTCCCCAAGTCCTATAAATACCCCAAGGTATTTATTGTGACGCCAACGCTTTCAGAGAATATTCAGAGAGAGAATCAAAGGAAAGCGACTCACTCAAGAACACGAAGAACTAGCGCAAGAACTCAAGAACAGTGCTAAGACTTGTGCTAGATCGAGTGAAATTTGTAACCAAACCACAAAACAGTTTGTAAATCCAAAAACCAAAAAGAAAGAGAGAGTTATGCGAAGTACTGCAAAACGTAGGGATAGAGTCCTTTAATAGATTGAACTCGCTTAAGTTGTAGGCTTAGAGGAGTCCTTTACTAGTGGACTTAGGGAAAAACTAAGTGCCAGAGAACTGTAAAGACTCGCCAGTACAACTGTAAGGACGTTCAATATAAAGGAAAGAACTATTCAAAAATCCTCCAAGGAGGTAGAGGTTTACACTCAAGGACTACTTGGTCATGAGTGGTTCCTCTATAATTCACTACGTTCATTACTTACCTATTTAGTATTTTATTCCACTGCAATACTCAAGGACGCCCCTACTCCTCGTAGGGACGCCTAACCAAAGGACTCCTTTATCAAAGTAAAGGACGTCCCTCAGTACTAACGATCCAACATGTGTCAATAATTTAAGTATTCTTATTATCGTATTCAGGAGCTCGTGGTGGTTTTCGTTGAGTTCTCGGATTTTTAGCATACAAAAAATTATGGCCTAAATTGGATGGGGATGGGTCTAATTAATTATTTAGATTAGCTCTTAATTTATGACCTAATTTATTAGTCAAATTAATTTAGTTATTAGCAAATTCGTCCCCCTCCTCCCTCCGAGTAAAGCTTATTATTGTGATAAGCTTTGACATTAATATTTAATAAAATTGTGGGACCTTAGCCCCCTTTTTTGAACAAAAAAAATTACATTAGAAAAGCCGGTTTAGTTAGATTATGGAAATAAAATTATCAAATGAACTAATAATTAATTAGATTATGAATTCTTGTATTTTCGTATTTAGGTAAAACAAACACTTTAGAATTTTAGAGAAACGAACAATTTCGATATATTAAATTCAAAATAGAAATAACATACAACAATTTAATTTTGTATTTTCAAACTCCAGGCGTATAATTACATAATGTCATTTAAAAATATGTAAGAGCTTATTTTATCCCTACCTAAACTTTACGCATTTAACCACCCCTTATATTATTTTTTGCATTTAACCACCCCTTATTTACAAATTATTGTATTTAACCACCCTTTATATTTTTTCCTGCACTTAACCGTCCCTTATTTACAAATAATTACACTTAACCACCCATAGTTTACATAAAAATTATTATTTCCTCTATTACATGTTCCGGTTGGAGCATTTCGGGTTGATTCACCTCAAGTTCGTATGAATTTGGATTGACGTAACTATTAATATAATTAATGTTTTTTAATTATTATAATAAAACAAAAAATATTATTTATGTATCCATCTTACTAATAAAGTATTTAGATTATTCAATTACGAATGATATACTATTTTTACAAAACAGTGTTTCGAGTAGACCCATTGATTTCAGATCGGGTCTCAACACAAAAACAATTGTACAACGTTAGAGGAGTGTTAGGATTCGAAAATATTTTTTTAGTTGGGAAATACAATTCGTGAACCAACTATATAACTTTAGAGGAGTTTTATAATCCAAAAACTAAGTTTTTTCAGTTGAGAAGTACTATATGAACTTAATAACTCTTTTATTTTTATAAAACAAAAATTAAAAATGAGGAAAAAATGTCATTTATTTATGAGAGAATACCATTTTTGTCAAATGGGTGGTTAAATGCAACTATATACAAATAAGGGGTGGTTAAGTGTAGAAAAAAAATATAAATGGTGGTTAAATGAAACCAGTGTAAAATAAGGGGTGGTTAAATGCAAATTTCCCTATAATAATTACCAATAATATACTGTAAGAACACATTTGACTAAACAAAATGAATATATATATATATATGTAAGAGTTTAATTTAGTTGTGCGAAAGAAGTAGTTTTTGTTCCATCGAAATAGATAATAGGCATTTCATTAACTTGAAAATATCAAATTACAACGTACAAAGCGAGTAGAATTAAAATGTGAAAACATCGTATCATATTTCCGTAGGTCTTATTTAAGGTGTCGAAATAAAGTAATAGAAAAACAAGAGAAAATACTAATGACTTAAATGTTGGTCGTGGTCTTGAGTCCATATTGTGCCCGATTTCGATTTCATAAAGCAATCCTTTCTTCAAAAATTGAGTCTCATCCATCCACACTTACATCATGGTGGTTTCTCCATATGCCAGTTGGGGGTGGCATTGGAGAGTTGGATTTTAACCATACCTAATATTGAAAAATCATATTGTACTTTTATATAATTGAATATATGAACTTTGTAGAAATAAAAGAATAAATTACATACCGGTACGAAATGGTTTTCATTGCCCACGAGGGCGATTCCGAAAACATGATTGTCAGTAAGAGAGGGTGCACCCATAGGTGCAATCATAGGTAGACAAGTGTGGGGGGTAGCCTTGGAGAAAACCACAAGTGCGACTTGGAATCGGGTAGCAAATGTCAAGCCACACATTGGCACCTCCATCCAATAATTGGACGGGCAAGGGGTTGCATAAAAGCTTACCTTCTTGATGAGCTTATAAATCTCGTGTGGATTACCCTTGAAAATACGTGCATACAGAGTTGTGTTCTCCGTTAAGTCTGTCGAGATGTCTAAGCGCAATTGAATCCAATCTTCTTGTGAAGTACTTGTCAACTCCGCCAATGCCCGATATCCACAATTTCCATCTGAAGAAACAGACTTGGTCATCGCGATATAATCTACCATGAAAGCATCGATTTTAATTTACCCCGAAATCCACGTCCATCACAAATAAATGTTGTGCGGACCGGTCTAATTCGTGAACCACCTTCTCCCTCTTATTTTGCTTTGCACTCTCCTTTGGTTTCTCCTTAGCTTTGTCCTTCGCCCTATTCTTCTTAGATGACACCCAACTCTTTGCCTTTTCTCCCATATGCTCCAACCATGTCTTGTCCCTAGGTTGAATATTTGAATCTCTTTTGAGTCTACCTTTGGGAATAGAGACGGGTGGCGGTTTTGATGTTGACTCTTTGGGCCTCCTTTTATTAACGTATGTCGTCAAAAGGTGGTGGACAACATCGTGGCTCATTGTGCCAGCATTGAGCTCTCCGACCATGGCATTATAAACTTCCTTACCTACATCATCAGGGACTGACAAAGGCTCCTCTAGTATGTTGCAGTACAACTGAATAGACACCTCTTTTCAGCATCAGAATACAAAGTCAACATCATTAATCCATCAAATAGTTCCAAAAGACTTGGCTAAAACAAAAGAAGAGCAAACATGTGCACTTACCTCTCTGAAAACATCAATCATAGCTGTTTGTAAACGTGCAACACGTTGCCCTAACAAATGGGACTTATGAAAGACCTGCAAATATTTTATGGTAGATGCAGTGATGAAAATAAATAGGAAACCTATTAACCAAATAGCAGAAGCAATTACCTTCATTGCATAATGTTTCCCATCAAGTACATTTCTACAAAAAAGTTGTATCAGTAACACGTGTCCAAGGTAGATGTTGAGTATTGAAAAATGATACTACTGTTGATGAAAGCACATTAAAACTTTCGCATCATCAAAGTCGGAATAGGGATGTCAAGATCGAACTCTTAAGAGACTCCTTCACCTTGTCATTCCTGCACAGTTATACGAAGATCGAACTCTTAACGTGATTCTAAATGCGTGTTTCTCTTTGCCTTATTTCAACCTCCATTATACTTGAATTAATCGCATTATATAATATAGTTTCATTTTGCTTGGATACATGTTAAAATCATTTTCTAATAAGTGGAATGATTGTATGTGTCAGACTTTTTAATTCCTCAGCATCCAACTTTACTTTTCCTAGAAGTACCCCAAAAAATCAAAAAAGAGGTCAGGAGTAGGTTATTTTATGCATATACTCCCTATGCGATTTTTTTTAATTCCTGTTGCGTACTTGTCAACAGATCTTCATAGAATCATAGAAGGATGTGTATCATGTTCATTTGTAAGCCATGAAACTTTAGATATCAAATGGTTAATGCATATGCAACAAAATTGGACAATGAGCACTACAAAAAAAAAACGATTTGGCGACCACAATAGTGGTCGCAAAATCATTTAATTTGGACGCAATACGCACTTAGCGACCAGATCTTGGACGCAAAATTTGGTCGCTAAAAGCTCGGTCGCGAATGCAATTTAGCGACCACTTGGTCGCGAAATGTAGCAACCACAAATGTGGCGACCACTTGGTCGTTGAATACATAGTTAGGCCTTGGCGTCCACTTAGACGCAATTTTAGCCTCTTTGGACGCCAAATACATCTTACGTAATCGGCGACCACTTGGTCGTAAATATACAGCCTGTTGGCGTCCACTTGGTCGCCAAATACATCTTATGTAATCGGCGACCACATGGACGCCAAATACGGGCAGATGTATTTGGCGACCAAGTGGTCGCCAAATTACCTCTTCGAATTTAGCGACCACTTGGTCGCCAAATTCCTTTACCGAGCGATTTGTACATTTTATTTTTATATATATAATCCTGAATTTATATACAATAATTTACTAAAAATCAAAATAAAACATGAATTTATATAATACGATTTCTAATTATATTAATTAAAATTCAGTATATAATTACATAATTAACGTGCATAAAATATTAATCTAATACTAGTAATTAGTACGAGTCAACGGTTGCTGCTTTGCCATAAACTGGTCCATAAAGGCTTGAAAACTTTAAATCTGCTCAGCTTGACTGGCTTGAATTTCAGCTTGACTGGCTTGAGCTTCTTGGAGTGCAACGAGGCATATACGTTCATTTGTGAGGATGATGCAGGCGTCGAGGAGGCATGACCGATACACGACGATGGTAACGGTAGGTCGAGGTGGACGTCCACGAGGCATATATGTATATTACATGTGTGTGTGGGGTGTGGGTTAGCTAGGTGGAAACCTAAAAATTCAAACGAAATGAGCATCAAAGTCAAGCTTGAAGCATAAAATCCTCAAAAGCAAATCATTTTCAGAGACAAATAAGCAGGGGAAAAAACAAGTTGATGCAAGTACATTACATGTGACATGCCCATAAATTAAACTTCTCAGTCATGCATTGCATTGGGTCTAATGACTAGTACTCTATCAAAATGGTTGAAAAAACAGCATATTAAGCACAACATGTTAGAGAATACATCAAGCTTGCAATTATGAGAATGCATCACTACATCCCATTTAAAACCAGGTTAGTGTCTTAGACTTGCTAGAGGCCAAGAATTAAAAAATGGCAGTAATGACAAACTGGAAATCTTGTTAAGCTTAAGACATGAAGCTGTATTAAAAAATTAGGTTGTAGTAGTCCTCATAGGAAACCAAAATCTAAGGCCAGTGCCATTAATATCTTCTACTTAGGCTCCATTAAGTTGTCAAAGAAGAGAGAAGGAATTGACCACAACATAATTACGCCATGCCAAAATGTTACAGCTTAGAGATAGCAGTCAGTCTCGGAACCTTTGCAGATTACCACTAATGCTTTGTTTTTGAGGATTTTACAAATCAAAATTGCACCCATAATCAGATTAAAAAATCAACTGCTGGAAATTAAACGAGAGCAAAGGGCAACTACAAAACAACTTATACAAAAAAAATCAGCTGCAAATTAAAAAGCCTTGATCCACAAATCCTTTCACAAAACAGCAAAAGAAGGTGCAGTGGTGCAAAATTTGATGAATACCTTGTTAATGGTAAGAGGAGGTGAATCACCACCCTATGAAAAATAAAGCAATCAAAAGTTAATTCATCGCCATCACTTAAGAAATTTTTATAACTCTGCACTTCATAGAACATCCTAGATTCACACTTTCATTTGCATAGAAGTTAATATTATGTGGTTTGCAGAATTAAACACGTTATAATTACCTTGAACTTCCTGGTGCGTCTTGGGAAGACAACCAACTTCGCCTTGTAGGTCTTCAACCTCTGGACATTGGCTTGAAGAGACTCAAGAGATCTGTTCTTGCGCCTATGGTCAACAACAATGCCAATAGTTGATGCAACTTTCTTGTTAATGCAGTAGCCTGGAACAAAAGCCACAAGTTCACTTATATGGCATTCAACATATAAGACAACTCTGGTTGCCCTCAACATTTAACAAGCTCAACTGCCTGTTTGCAAGTCCGATTAAAACATTTTCCATAACCCATCAAGAGATAAATATTGCCATGATTTAAAATAGCAACTACCATTCAGTAGCAATCCACTTTCCTAACTAACCAGAACCACACACTGAGATTTAATTTTTGCTTCCTAAACCCAACTCTCAGTACAAACAAAACTGATCTACACTCCATTTCATTTCAGCTCAAACATCAAAGTAACAGTCACTAGTCCCAAGTGAATAAAGCAATCAAACTGTTAAGGAGAAGAACCAAAATCGAACCTCTTTGTTGACATCAGGGTGGAACTTTCTAGTAGGCATACAAGAGTTCAGAACTCAAAAATAAAATGGACATACACAGCAAAGGAAGGTTGGACGATGGAGCAGCAGATCTGGGCAGAAGCAGACGTCGTCGTCGGGGCTGTGGGCGGACGTCGTCACAAACAATTCTGAACCCTAAACGGATTCACAAACGATTCTAAAAAACGAATTCAATTGAAAGCACATTAAAGCCTGCTGATACGAACCCTAAACGGAGAGACAGCGAGGAAGACAGTGATTTCGAATCAGAGAAATTTGAGTGTGGGAGTGGGAGGAGGGCTGAGCGAGGGCTCGTGAGAGGTAGGCCGAGGACTGAGCGAGGGAGGAGGCGTCACGGTCGGATTCGGTGGCGGGACAGGCGAAGGGCGAACGACAGACGGTGAGCGGAGGGCCGTCGTGTCGGATTCCCAGATCTGGCAAGGGTCTCGGTGGTCGGGATCTCGACGGTCGCAGGTAGGACCGAGCGAGAGGTGTTGCCGAGCGGAGTCGGTGGTCCGTCGAGCGGAGTCGGGCCTATTCGTCTAAGTCGTGAGCGGAGTCGGTGGTCAGGTAGGAAACTGACCGCGAGCGTTGTGCCTAGAGGAAGCGGATAGTTGTTAATTGTGCGTCCATATGGTCGCCATCTTAAAATTTACGTGCGAAGAAAGCGGGAATTCAATTTTGGTCATTGTATTGTATAATGGTAGGGTTAATTTTATTTTGCCTAATCCAGTTAGGTTGAGCATCGTTACACCGAAAGTTCCCGTATTGACCGAATCGAATTGAAACCGACGGACTTCGGTTCGGTTTTCGGTTCAAGAAATTTATGGAGTTCGGTTCGCTTCAATTTTCAAAGAAAAACCTTATATTTATCAAAAATAAAAAAAAACCATATTGAATTTTTTCGGTTCACCAAATTTCTGAATTTTGGTTTCGATTTTGAACCGATGATCAGCCTTAAATCTAGCTTTTAACAATAAAAGGTTACAAGATTTGCTTGTTGTTGTTAAGAGGATAAGAATGTTAAATGAGTGACACGAACAATATTTCCTAGACTGTCAGCTTGTAAGAAAAAGAAGTACACATGAATTAGTTTTTAATTACATACATTGACATTAAATGTTGGGTCTGTATTAATATAAAATTATTTAATGAACTCTTACATGGCGGTAAAACCATTAATGAAATTAAAGGTTTGGCGACCACTTAGTCGCAAAACGTGGCGACCAAGTGGTTGCCAAATCTCTAAATGGTATTTAGCGACCACTTGGTCGCCACTTTTTGCTACCAAGTGGTCGCCAAATCCCCAAATGGTATTTAGCGACCACTTGGTCGCCACTTTTTGCTACCAAGTGGTCGCCAAATCCCCAAATGGTATTTAGTGACTACTTGGTCGCCACTGTTAAATCTCTAAGTGGTATTTAGCGACCACTTGGTCGCCACTTTTTGCTACCAAGATTTGGCGACCACTTGGACGCCAATTTTGCGACCATTTGGTCGCTAAAAGTTCCCACTTCTTTTTTGTGACCAGATGTGTTGTCGTTGCCAATCTAGCGACGACTTGGTCGCTAAATATTTTTATTTTTTTTAGTTTTGATTTAGCGACCACATGGTCGCTATTTGGCGACCATATAATGTGGACACGAAATTGTGGACGCCAAATCGTCTGAATGGTGTAGTGAAGAATCTTATGAAAAAAAAGAGCAGTTATTAAAGAAATTATAGGAACTTACACAAAACCAACAGATATTCGTGTTTGATAGTTAAGACCATCAAACATTCCCAAGTTTCCAATGTGATCACCAAGAAGTAGAACATTGTTCCTCTTTCTCATTGAGTCATAATCATTAGTTTCGCCATTAGGATCACCTAGTTGACCATGAAGAGGTGCTTCCGTAGCGTCAGTTACATAAAAAATATATCTTAAATTACAAATATAGTATTAGTACAGGTTCATACCGTGTGCCTTTTCTTTCTTTCTAGGGTAGATGTAGTTGCTAGGCCAATATTGCTCACATCCTGCTATTTTGATGCAAACAGAAACTCAATAAGTTATAAAAAACTAAGAAAAATTAATTTATCACACTTATACCTAGCTATAAAGTGTACAAAATCTGGTCACTTGCTAGTTGGGATCTTGGCATAGACAATCTCCCCAAACTGCAAGCAGAATTGCTTGAACTCCTCTTCAGAGATATTGTGGTCCAGGTTATCAATAAAAATCTGCAAAAAAAGACAATGCAATAAGTAATTAAATTGAACATTTTTTTGTATAGACCCAAGTGACCAGAGTGAGTTCCATACAGTTGCATTGGTGGGATCAATTTCTGGAGGCAGCACTCATATCCCTTGGACCAGACAAAACTTTTTTTTTATCAAAGGACCGGAGAGTACTTGGATATGTAACACCCTTTGCCCCACGAACTACTGGATAATGAGTTCGAAAGAGCAAAAGCACGTGTAGATGGAAGCGCTCGGAGAACAATTATCTTTATCCCATGTACCCCCACCCATATAAAGGATTTGCTCTACTGAATGGTTGAAGTTGGAAAGAGCATCATTTGATACCCCCTGATGATATGCACCAGTTTTTGACCTTTAAAAGAGGAAAACAATGAGCATGACAATTTTAACACCTACGCAGAAGTTATATCTAACAATCATCTTCAATTCACAATACAATATGTATGTGTAAAAAAGAAGCTCACACAGATGGTGAGCTGGAGCTGCTGAAGCAGGTGCGGGAGTAAATACAGAAGGTAGAGCAGAGGCAGCAATGGGAGTAGGTGTAGGGCTGTACAATTTTTGGGGTACTTAAACAAAAATAACAGCATTGTTGGGGAAGAAGCCAAACTTAACAGAAAAAGGGAAAAGAGTTCAAGGAATGAGAACAAAACATTAAAAAAAATAACAAGTTCACACTCATGGAGCTGCTGGTGATACAGGAGCCTGTACTGGAGATGGAGCTGCCAACGGTGTAGATTTCGGGACCAGAGCAACAGAAAAAGCATTATCAGATTGTAGGAGCCTGATAACCAAGAACTTGAGATTGTTTAGAGGTTGTTGTGATTCCATAAAAGAAAAAGCAATCGATGATAGCCAATTAGATCAGATATTATTAATCCTAATCCTGACGTCTCCACTACAACAACAATCAATCTCAGATCTAACTAATTTCAATTCGGCTTTTCAGATCTGCTTACGCTTCCGGAAGTCAGCGCGATCTGAGAGTAGGAGAGCTCGATCGGAGAAGAGGTGACGTGGACGCTGAAGAACGTGGCGGTGTTCCGGTAGAGGAATCGTAAGGTGCAGTCCCCTCTTCTCTGTCTCTGCACATCGAGATATAAATGTAAATCAGGGTAAAAGGCCAAAAGAAATGAAAGATGTGTTGGGACAGTCCAACAAATAAGCATGAGCTAATGATACATCTTCTCAAGAAAATGAACTCATGGTATCATAATAAACCGAAACATAGTGGTTAAGCATGATTTCACATCATCTTGAATAATATTTTTCAGTATCTTTTTGGATTTTTTATAAATTAGGTATACTCAATTTACAGCTTCGGGCCAATGATCTGTAGCAGCAGAAGCAGTATTTAAACATAACTTGTGAATTGTGATAGTCAAAGAAAGGTATAAACTCAAAAATAGAAAGGAGGGTTGATCATTGGGAAAAACATACCTCACCATACCCACATGAAAAATGCAATGCGGTCCTTCCTTCTGAATCTTCTTCATTGATGTCAGCACCAGAAGCTATAGCAGCCTTCAAACCCTCAGCAGTATTAACAACAAAACTTCCATGAAATTGTGTACCACAACACAAAGGACTCCATCACCTTGAGGAGAGAAAGTATTAAATTAAAAAAGAAACACATTTTTTTATTTTGGAACCTCTACATCATACCACACAGGATATCCTCTAGATGTTATTTATACCTCCACAGTCCATTTCCAGCTTCTTTTGCCTCCTCTACTACACTCTGAAAGAAAACGCATGGTAGCTGCTGCCGATGATGTTGTTGTTGTTATTGTTGTTGTTGTAGTAGAGATCTGATGCGAATCAGCCGAATTGTTGGAGGAGGTTATTAGATGTCTTTGATTGCCCAGAAATAAAATGCGCCAAAATCACAAAGAAGAGAAACATGAAAATATGCACTCCAACCAAACCACATGATTTGAGCTAGAAATGGAAATTAACAGCAAAATTTGACATAATTAATTCAGAAAAAAGGAGCTTACTGAGTGACACAGACTAAGAAACATGCATTTTTTACTGGAATGAGGAAGAACATCATAAATCTCCTTCGAAATATTAGACAAAAGAAGCTTCAGAAGACATATATGAAGCTCTCCAAACAGACATGAATCCTGAAAATATCCAAGAGAAGAAAGATATGTTTGTAACAAATAGACATTATAACCCCTAAACAAAAAGTTACCATGTTAAACAAAGAAATCTAACGATTGACATATGTTCTCAATGAATATCCAATAATTTCAATTCAATATAGTACGTTGAATTATTTTAAAATTATGGTCTCAATCCTTTGAAAAAGTCTTAAAATGCAGAACCACCAAAATTTAAAAGTACATGTGGGAAATTAGGTAAGTGAACTACCTTCAGTGCCAACTCAAGGGACTTCACCACAACACTCACATTGGATACTTTCTTCTCATAGATTAAAATTGCATGTTTCTTAGACCTAGAAGGTGCAGAAGGTGGTGTACATGGTCTGATCGATGTCTTGAAGCCTGGCGGCATCGGATTTCCTTTTCTTCGTCAGGGAAGACCTAGAAACGAAGAAATGATCTTGGGTGATCGATGTCTTGAGGCCACGATACTGCAAATTGGAAGGCGTAATTAAGAGAACTTTACCTTACCACCATGTTTCTCGAGAGCAGACATGTCGGCAAAGTATCCCCTACTCATCTCATCTGCATTGCCCTAGAAGAAACATCATACATCATCAATTGTTCAAATTTGAGCCCTAAAATTGTCGAGAACACGAAGCATTTCCAGAAATTTCTTACACTCTAGCCCGTTCCTTTACGATGGCCTCCTTGTTCCCGATCTAACACATTACCAACCGATCAACGGCTACAAATTTGAAGAAAATGATTTCAAGAAACGAATTGTAAGGAAACGAACCTGGTAGAAGTCGAGAAAGCGAGCAGAGATCGCGCGAGAAGGACCTTAACCCTTTCCCTGTTTCGTTCCTTTGGTAGGAGTGGGTCGACCGGCAAAGTTTCTGGTCATTCCCTGTTGCAGCGTTCACCACCGAAGCAGACCGACGTTCGTCTTCGTCTTCTGCGGTAAGTGTCTTCACTCGTTCCCTTCTGTTGGGACGATATTAAGGACGGCAGTCATTAATATCTAAACCAATAATGATCGTCCCTTCTTTTGATAATGACAAACTCAAAGGTATTTGATAAGTTGTCCAAGTGTTCATCTCAGGTAAGTCCAATGGACGCACATGAGCGAAAAGGACAACAAGTGAACGAGAGTCCCTAACCTTGTAGGGACGCACTTCATCGGAACTTCCAAAGCTGAACGTAATTGGCGAAGTTCCTGCGCAGATAGAACGGCGTCCTCATCAAGAAGGGACGCGCGCCAAAATACGGACGAAGTTCAAATTCAAACCGAGGCCGCCCCAACATGATTACATCACATTCGGCCGTAGTCCTCAGATGGAAGCTTCCCTTATCTGGGCACGTGTAGACAATTCCAAAGATGTCACATTCCCGGCAATGGTCCCCTATCCACGCGGAGGCTTCCCAAGCGTCAACAGTTCCTCAAGATGCACATCGCACCGTTGATCAAAGATCAAGGATCCTGCCAAGTCTCAGAGGACGCTAGAGGACAAGAACCACTTCCGCTATAAATACCCTCCAAGGGATATGCATAGCAGTGTGGACTTTTGAAGACTTTCTCTCAAGCTCTCCCGAAACATTCAAGTTCAAGAACGAAGAACAAGGAGATCAAGTTAGCTTGAAGCAAGAGAAAGAAAGTCCAACCACTTCAAATCTAAAACAAACCACAAAATAGTTAGAGTTGTAGTTTGTCTCTCACAACGGACCGTGAGAGACGTGAGTGATAGCTTCCTTATAAGCTAAGAGAGTTAGGTTACTTGTTAGGTGGAAAGGAGTGTTACTAGTGAGGCTAAGGACGGACGCTTAGCTCAGAGAATTGTAACGACTCGCCTAAGTTGTAAGGACTCTCTCTTAATAAGATAAGGACGGCTATTGAAAATCCTCCAGCGGAGGTAGAGGTTTACCCATAAGACAAGTTGGTCTTAGTGGAGTTCCTCTATAAATACTCGTGTCCATTATTATTCTGTTTTTCCTGTTAAGTCTTATTCCTCTGCACTTAAGGACGCCCTTAACCTAGTTAAGGACGCCCATTCTAACAGACTTACGATCCAACACCTTCTTCTCAATGGGGTCACGTGGGTGAGTCGGGGACGCCGGCTTGAGGTCGTAGCAGATCCGCCGGTGAGAAGGAGGTCGGACGGTAGGGCGCCAGATCTGAGAGGGAGGCGTGAGCGAGAGCGAGTGAGTAAGAGCCAGCGGTAGCGGCGAGAGAGAGAGTCGGAGCGGTTGTCGGGCCAGGGTAGCGTCGGAATCGGCGGGCGAAGTCGCACGTCCAGATCTGGGATTAGGGCGAGGGGTCGGTTAGGTGGAGCGGTGAGAGAGAGAGCAGGAGCGAAAGGGGGCCAGGCGTCGTGAGGGGGGGCTATCGTCGAGTGGTAGTCGGCGTCGGGGCTAGGGAGGTGAAGACGTGGTCGGGCAGGAAGGGGGCCGGATCGATCTGCAGATGGGTAGAAGAGAGGAGGTAGGGAACCGAGAGGACTGCTCGAGAGCAAAGGTTGTAGTTTGTCTCTCACAACGGACCGTGAGAGACCGTGAGAGACGTGAGAGACCGTGAGAGACGTGAGAGACCGTTGTGAGCTTGAAGCAAGAGAAAGAAAGTCCAACCACTTCAAATCCAAAACAAACCACAAAATAGTTAGAGTTGTAGTTTGTCTCTCACAACGGACCGTGAGAGACGTGAGTGATAGCTTCCTTATAAGCTAAGAGAGTTAGGTTACTTGTTAGGTGGAAAGGAGTGTTACTAGTGAGGCTAAGGACGGACGCTTAGCTCAGAGAATTGTAACGACTCGCCTAAGTTGTAAGGACTCTCTCTTAATAAGATAAGGACGGCTATTGAAAATCCTCCAGCGGAGGTAGAGGTTTACCCATAAGACTAGTTGGTCTTAGTGGAGTTCCTCTATAAATACTCGTGTCCATTATTAAGTCTTATTCCGCTGCACTTAAGGACGCCCTTAACCTAGTTAAGGACGCCCATTCTAACAGACTTACGATCCAACAATTGGTATCAGAGCAGGCATCTAGATTAAGTTTGAGTTGCAGGAAACATGGATATGGAACCTATTGGTATCTCAAGTGAGAAGCCACCCCGCCTCACAGACGGGAACTTCAACCGGTGGAAAACAAGGTTTGAGTGCTTCGTGCGAAGTCAAAACTACCAATGCTGGCTGGTGATAAAGAACGGCGACCTCGAAGTCCCTGCTGCCAAGAAGGACAAAGAAGGAGAATGGGGTCCCGATGAGTTTAAGCTCATGTAGGCAAACGCCAAAGCTATTTGCTTCCTACAGACGTCCCTCTGAGAAAGGGACGCCACCCGCGTGAGCAATCTTCCAACTGCCAAGCTCCAATGGGAAGCTCTGGAGAAGTACCATGTTGGGACGTCCGAGATGAAAGAGGACGTCCAGCTTGAAGCTAAAAGGGACTTCTACAAGTTTAAGATGTTCACAAATGAGACCATCACCGACTACTCCTTCCGCTTTGAGGCCTTACTAACCAAGTTGAAAAACTTGGGTGTCAAAGAAACGGAGATCACTCAAAGTATGAAGGTTCAAGTCTTGATTGATGGACTCACGGGACCATGGAACTTCGACAGGATGACGTTCAAGGAAAACCAAGCCAAGAAAGGACTGTCCATGGAAGAAATTTATGGAAAGCTTAAGGGGTACGAAGCAAGGAGAAATCAAGATCTGTTGGAAATGGGAAAGAGTTCCCAAAATGAGCTGGCTTTAACTCTTGCGGCTAGGACGCCAGAGTATGAGCAATACTACCAAAGACAAAGGGAATTGAACTCTATGCTAGAAGCCCAAACTCAAGAGCACCAAGAGAATCTTCGTCTTCAGGCTTTGGTAGAACGCAAAGGGAAGACTAAAGAACAGATATCTGAAGAAGATGAGCTAGCACTATGCACAAAACGCTTCGTACTTTGTACAAAAGAGGCAAAGTCCCAAGAATGAAGATGCCTTACAAGAAAGAAGGTCGAAAACCTACAGATGCTGAATTGAAGGAAATAGTCTGCTACAAATGCAACAGGAAGAGACACATGGCCAAGAAATGTACCACAGGGTTAACATCCAGGAAAAGGCTCTGGTTGGTGCATTTGAGGGCGCATGGGACGACCTCGACTCAAGTGATGAGGAACCAGAAAATCAAGTGGCATACATGGCCATGGAAGATGCTCCAGCTCCTCAAGAGGACGCATCTGAAACTGAGCAAGAGGTAACTCATGAATCTATGCTAAGCTCACTTGAAAAATGTTCAAAGCCCAAGCTCATCAAACTAATCACTTAGATCATGCAAGAAAGCTATGCCATGAAACAAAGTTTTGATGAACTTGAATCTGAAAACATTGTTGTGGAATGTGAAAATTGCAATACTATGTCTTTTCAAATGGAGTCCTCTCAGGAAGAAGTCAAGTCCCTTAAGAGTCAGCTTGTGTGCCTAAAACTTCAAAATGCAAATCTTAGGGACGAGGTGAAAATCCTAGGAAAGAGTCCCTTGACTGAAACTGTGAATCCTATAGTCTTTGTTCCAGCTAGGAAAGGACTAGGGTATGAATCAGGCTCAAAGAACTCTCTCCCTAGTGACTTCGAAGTTAGCAAAACCACTGAACTAGAAAATAAGAGGGAAAAGACAAAGAACCTAAAGAAACGCATAAGAGTCCTTGAGAGTGGTGAAACTGGTAAAAGGGACTACTATACAAATTCCACTAGCCATAAAATCTACAAAAAGATTGCAAAGGGAGAAGGATCTAAGGTAGTTGATCCTGAGAAAATGAAAGAGAATAGAATTCAACGTCCTAACAAGAAATACTACCTTGGAAATTACTATAGGACGTGTTGGCATTGTGGCAAAAGTGGTCACTACCAGTATGAGTGTCTTAAGCTAAAACAGGATCTTGAGAATGGAAGAAAGGCTAGAAGTGGTAGTAAGAACGTCAAGCCTAAATCTGCTGATAGGACGCATGCTAGTGTGCCAAATGCTAAAAAACAATCTCCTAGGAAGCATGCTAGAAGGTCAAATGACGTGAATGTGTATGATTACTTGCCCATAAAAGAGTTGTACCCATGTAACGAACCAGATAAGGGTCACCTTGCCTGGGTCGCAAAGAACTAACTCTTCTTTTCAGGTGGAAGTGAGAGGAAGCCCGTGGATCATTGATAGTGGCGCCTCAAATCACATGACTGGAAGCCAGATCCATCTCACTTCTATCCATTCAAATGCCACGGGAGGAACTGTCTCGTTTGGCAATAAGGGCAAAGGAAGAATCAAAGGGACGGGCACCGCAAAGCTAAATCAATCCATCAGTGCGTCCAAAGTCAGTCTTGTCGAGGGACTAGGATTTAATCTTCTTAGTGTCTCTCAAATTTGTGATCAAGGTGAAAACCTGGTCACATTTGACTCTGAGGAGTGCCTGGTCATCAACAAGAAAACAAATCAAGTCATTCTCAAAGGGACTCGCGAGAACAATGTCTACGTCTTCAATCAAAGGGACTCTGAGGAGTGCCAGGTCATCAACAAGAAAACAAATTGTGCTTATCCGTCTCTGTTGTGGACGCCGATCTCTGGCATCGACGTCTTGGACATGCCGGACCTAGCACAATCTTCAAGCTTCATCAAAAGGATCTTGTAAGAGGACTTCCCCTAATTGATCCTGAGCAAATTGAGCAGTGTGAAGCCTGCATCAAAGGGAAGCAGACAAGATCGTCCTTCAAATCCAAAAATGAAGCGAGCACAAAGAAGCCTTTAGAACTTCTTCACATGGATTTGTGTGGACCCATGCAGACCCAAAGCTATGGTGGAAAAAGGTACATGTACGTTATTGTAGATGATTTTTCAAGATTTACTTGGGTTCTCTTCTTGGTGTCAAAAGCAGAAGCCTTCCAGATGTTCAAAATCTTCATCAAACAAGTAGAAGTTGCTCTTGGGACGAACTTAAAAGCATTAAGGTCAAATCATGGAACCGAGTTCAAAAACTCAGAGTTCCTTGACTTCTGTGACCAACAAGGAGTTTCCCACAACTTCTCATGTCCTCGAACTCCTCAGCAAAATGGCGTTGTTGAAAGAAAGAATAGGACACTGGAAGATATGGCAAGGACGATGCTCCTGGCAAGCGGCGTCCCCAAACACTTTTGGGCAGAAGCCGTGGCTACAGCTACCTACATCATAAACCGAGCCATGATTCGTCCTTTGCTCAAAAAGACGTCCTATGAGTTGCTTAATGGAAGAAAGCCAAACATTTCGCACCTCAAAGTCTTTGGGTGTAAATGTTTCATTCACAACAACGGAAAAGACAACATTGGCAATTTGATGCTAGGAGGGATGAAGGAATATTCCTTGGATACTCTCTCACAAGCAAAGCCTATAGGGTCTACAACAAACGGACTCTTAAGCTTGAGGAAAGTATCCATGTGGTGTTCAAAGAAAATGCTTCTCACAAGAAAGAACCAAGTAAGAAAGAACGTCGTTCCTCTCCAAAGGACGATGATGAAGATGATGAAGAAGAACCCAGAGGCTCCTCCGACAAATACTACGTTCCTAGGAACGCCCCTGAAACTCGCGATGAGGTTTCAAATGGAGTTCCTAGCGAACAACAAGATCCCTCTCAAACTTGGTCGCTCAACCAAGTGGATGCCGGTGAATCAAGTCAACAAGGAGAAGAAAGGCATAGTGTGGACGCTCCTTCTGAGGGGGAACACACTGAGCCTATCAATGAAGACGATGGCTTTGACTCTGATGATTCTGATTGGACGGACCCTAGGTGTACTCCTGCAAGGGACGCTACTCATAGGGGATCCAACCTTTCTAGACTTCACTCAACAGATCAAATCATCTCAGACATCTCAAAAGGAGTCCAAACAAGATCAGCTGTGAATCAGTCCCTTAACGCCAACATAGCGTTCTGTTCATTCAACGCCTTTGTGTCCTTAACTGAACCTAAGAACATAAAGGAGGCTCTTCAGGACGCCGATTGGATTCAAGCCATGCAAGAAGAACTCAATCAATTTGAGAGAAATAAAGTTTGGATCCTCGTCCCTCGTCCGAAAAACAAAAACATAATAGGGACGAGGTGGGTCTACAGGAACAAGCTTGATGAGAGTGGCAGAGTCTCAAGAAACAAAGCAAGGCTTGTGGCTCAAGGCTATAGGCAAGAGGAAGGGAGCGATTATGATGAGACCTTCGCTCCTGTCGCTAGAATTGAAGCTATTCGCCTCCTCATTGCCTACGCCGCTCACAAAGGGTTCAAGCTCTTTCAAATGGATGTCAAGACTGCTTTCCTAAATGGCAAGTTCAAAGAAGAGGTGTACGTCGCTCAACCTCCAGGATTTGAGGACGCTGATCACCCTGATCATGTGTACTTCTTGGACAAAGCACTTTATGGACTCAAGCAAGCCCCTCGTGCCTGGTACGATAGGTTTGCGCATTCACCAACAGAAGTACATTCGTGAAATGCTCGAGAAGTATGGGATGAACTCATCAAAGTCCATTGATACTCCCATCTCTCCCAATACTCGCCTTTATGCTGATAAAGAAGGCAAGAGTGTAGAACAAAAACTCTACAGAGGAATGATAGGGTCCTTGCTATATCTAACGGCAAGTCGTCCCGACATCATGTTCGCTGTGTGTTTGTGCGCCCGCTTCCAAGCAAATCCAAAGGAGTCCCACATGCAAGAGGTCAAAAGAATCTTCAGATACCTCAAGGGACGGGATGACCTATGTCTATGGTATCCTAGAAGGACGTCCCTAAACCTGGTAGCGTACTCTGACGCAGATTACGCTGGCCATGTGGTGGATAGGAAGAGCACCTCAGGAATGGCTCAATTCCTAGGCTCTTTCCTTGTATCTTGGAGATCCAAAAAGTAAAACTCCGTGGCGCTCTCAACTGCGGAAGCTGAGTACGTTGCTGTTGCCTCGTGCTGCTCACAAGTCCTATGGATCAAGTACCAACTTGAAGACTATGGTACGTTCCTCAACACAGTTCCTATCTTGTGTGATAACACCAGTGCTATTAGTATTGCCAAGAACCCTGTTCATCATTCTAGGACGAAGCATATTCATATAAGACATCATTTTCTTCGTGATAATGTTGAACTTGGATTAATTAGAGTGGATCACGTTAGGACTGAGGACCAAGTGGCCGATATTTTTTCACAAAAGCACTTGATAGACGTCCCTATGAGCACCTCAGGTTGCTTTTAGGGATGATAACTTTTAAATGATCAAGTCTCGTTCTATTATTCCCTCTATGATTGGCTATGTTTTGTTGAGAACTTGTTTTAAAGTGTGTCATGCATTTAAAGTCATCTTTAAAGGACGCTAGTTTAAGACATATGTTTTGCTTGTGTTTTGAACGCTATTCATTTCGCTTTTCATCTCAAGAGTATCCCTGATCACCGTACCCTCATTACAAGCCGAAATGATGGGAACTCTAAGCTTACCTAAGCCGAAAATCTTGCAAACGCGTCCTATAAGCGTTCTTTGTTTTATCTTTACGGGACGTACTTACTTGATTTTCAAAACTAGTTCTAAGTGATCAAGGGGACGCTTGTTTAAGTCTGAAGGACGTCAGGGCAGAATTCTTTAAGAGTCAGAGGTTGAGATCAGTGTTTGGGACGCCGTGGTTCAGTTCTGAGTAAAGCAGTGTTGTGTGTTGAAAGGACGCCAAGATAGAGTCCTTTACAGTTGTGATTTTTTGAGAATAGGAAGGTGAATCGTTTCAGAGAAGTTGAACGCAGATCTCGGGATGTGTGTAACGGGTGCAAAACAGCTGGTTACTTAGCGAAGAAGCATGCCACGTGTGGGAACGCTGGTGGAGGAAGCCGAATGAAAAGTCCTTATTACCCTTGACCGTTCGTCTCCGTCTTCTTCCTATAAATACACCCCTGTGTATTCTGAAAACTCTTCTTTGCCTCCATGTTGTTTGCATAAATCCGGAAATCTCTCGAAGATCTTGCCAAATCTTAAAATCCCAGATCTCGAGATCTTCTTCTCTCAACCCTAATCCTCTTCTATTTAAACCCAAACTTCTCAAATGGCCAACACAAGAGCAACCAAGAATACTCAACCCTCTCCGTCTTCTGCGGCGGCGAGAAACCCTAATCCGGCGAGATCTTCAACCCCGGTCAAAGGACGGTCGCTGATGGACTCGTGAGGCCGACCAGCTGGGCCCCAGGAACCACCTCGCCACCAACATTCCTCTCAATCCTCCCAGCGCCGCCCTTCCACCACCCCTCCTAAGCCACAACGCTCCCAACCTCCTCCACAAAAACCCCAATCTTCCATCTCCTAATCTAAACCCCGCTTCCAATTCCTCGCCAAACCTTTTTCCCCCGAGCCAGAGCAAGGAAGCCCCAAAAAGTCTCAGTTTATGGGACTCCCCGGTCTACCCAAACGCCGTCCTCAACTTGACCCATTGGTCGAGGACTGGCTTGAAAGGGAGCCCAAAACCCTTGCAAACATCTGCCATAGGGCGTCCATCCAAGACTACCCTCCTAAAATCCAACGCCTCATGCACTATTTTATGGTAACATATGTCACGCCCCGCCTCCGAGAAACCAACTTTAAAAATCCGCCCTTCATGGGTCCGGCCATTATCTCTGACATGTTCAAAGGGACGGTGGATGAGCTCGCCAAGATGCTCCCCGACATAATGGAGTATTTGGTGGCTTCTGCGGGCTCCGTCCCCTCCCAGAAGAGAAAGAGGCCATCTTCCCCTCCCCCATCCAAACAGCTCCAAATAAAAGGCCCCTCCTCTTCTCAACCCAAACCAATCCCATCCTCCCCTCCCCCCGCTCCCAAACGCCGACTGAAGACGTCCGCTCAGCTTGAGGGCGTCACAGAGAAACAAATGGATGCCATCCGCCTCTCTGAAATACAACTAGAGAAGGAATAAAAGGCCAGGCAGGCCAAGGCTGAAGAGGATGCCATTGCTACGGCGATCAAGCAGAGTCTGCAGGACGTTCCTCTGCTCCCTCCTCCACCACCAAGGGTAGAGGACGTGACTCCTGCCTCTGAGACGGCTGTGGATCCGCTTGAAGCGGCAATGGAGGCGGACCTGGCAAAACATATGCCTAAGGTCCAAAGGGACGCTCCTCAAGTACAGGTCCCGGACAAGGACGTTGTGCCCAAAGTCATCGATCTTGAGGACTCCCTTGCTAAGAAGCCTCCTCCTCCTGCTCCGCTCACGGTCAAGCCAATTTCTGTGGCACCGCCTAGCTCCTCCTCTGCTCCCGCCCCCAAGGCCAAGCTAAGAACACCCACTCCCTCTCCTCCTAAAGCACAAACTCCTCCTCCTCCGCCTGCTCCGGTCGTCGAGGAAATTGTACAAGTCTAGGGGACGGCTTGTGTTGAAGTCCCCACAGATTCCTTGGCAAGGACTCCAGCTGTGGACGCGCCCCCTCCAACACAGGAGTCCACCGCTGAGGACCAAGAGATGGCCGAGTCCCATGAGCAAGGGGACGAGGCCTCGGATGAAGATGATGCTCCTCCCCAAGAAGAGGATCATGAGGACGAGGAGGGAGATGGTGAAGAAGAAGAAGATGCCGGTGATGAGGTCATCGTTGGCAATGGCAGCAAGCAGAAACGCCTCAAGAAAATTCTGTCGCCGCTCCTGTTCTCCGCTCAATTCCTGGAAGAGAACGGCCGCACAGAGTTCCTAGAACTACTTGAATTCCAAGGTTGGACGCACCTGGGTGCTGCCGCTGCTGAGGTCGACCCCGAACAAGTTCTCCGCTTTTATTCCAAATTCGAAATATCAGAAGTAAAAGCAAAGGCCTCAAGGGACGTTTGAAATTGATGAGGATGAGTACTCCATTGCTGAGGGGACCGTCCGTAACATGCTCGGCCTGCGTCCTTCTCCTTCTGATGCTCTGCATGACCTGCCCTGCAAAAACTTTAGCCGCTTCTCCCAAGAAGAGATCTTCAACAACATATTCAATGGGAGACAGCCAGCAGCTAAGGACAGAGTCGCCCATTGCCTCACCAAGGCGGGCGTCCTTACGCATCACTTCATTGTGCGCCTGGTCGTCCCCCGCCAAGAGAAGAAGTCGATCGTCCAAATCACTGATAGCATCTTATTGGACGCCTTCTTACAACGCAAGCCCATTAACTTGCCGCGGGTTATCTTGGAGCATATGGGTAAATGCACAGGAGGACGCCACTCGCTCCCCTTCCCTGGCCTAGTCAAGCAGATTCTTCAGCAACAAGGTCTCTATGCCCCCAAAGAGGAACAGTCCTTTGGCATTCACTGGGACGTTAGGCAAATCACCCAGCCCCCAGTTGGAAAACTGAGGTGTGATGAGCCACTCCCCTCAGTGAAAAGACAGCTAGCCAAAGAAAAGAAAGAGGCTGAGCGAAGAGCCAAGGCTGTTGCTACTGCTAAAAGTATGGAAGGCGAGCCTGAGGAAAACTTGCAAGTAGTTGGGACGCCAGTTGAGGACGTTGACGCTGAAGAAGAGGAAGATGAACTTGATGGCATGAGCGTCCCTCATGAGGCTGAGAAGCATTCCCAGAAGTATTTTCTTGGGATGATGATCGAAAACCAATGCATGATGATCGATCTCATCCAACAAGTCCATGACACTCTCCATCAACACACAGAACTTCTGGAACGCAATAATGAGCTCCTCACGCAGAACAACGATCTTCAGGAGCAAACTCTCAAAGCCCTCGGCAAGCGTCCACGCAAATGATCGCTCCTCCCTCTCTCAACCCTGAAAAAGTCTATCTTTTTTGTTGTTTTTTTTTAAGACTTTGGGATGCTGTCCCCTTTTGGAACAATTTGTGTGCTTGTCTGTAATGAACATACTCTCCTCCTTGAATACAGTTCATTACATTTGCAAATTTCTTGTGTCTAAGCGTTCTTTCTTTAGTTATGACTTTGTGTGTGCATGCTTTCAACTTGTTCTCCTTTTCGATGATGCCAAAAGGGGGAAGTATAGTTTTGCAGAGATGCGATTGTCTTTAAGTTGTCATAGAAAGCATGTGTTTAGGGGGAATTTCGGCCAAGTCCAAAGGACGCTAGTAGAAAACAAAATAGGACGTACTAAAAGAATGTGTTGCATGCCAACCTAAGCTGAAAAGAAAATCTAAAGTGTAGTCCTTCATGCTAAAAGCTTTACTTCTGTGCACATTGTTTAAAAGAGTTTGTCATCATCAAAAATAGGGGAAATTGTTGGGACGATATTAAGGACGCCAGTCATTAATATCTAAACCAATAATGATCGTCCCTTGTTTTGATAATGACAAAGTCAGAGGTATTTGATAAGTTGTACAAGTGTTCATCTCAGGTAAGTCCAATGGACGCACATGAGCGAAAAGGACAACAAGTGAACGAGAGTCCCTAACCTTGTAGGGATGCACTTCATCAGAACTTTCAAAGCTGAACGTAATTGGCGAAGTTCCTGCGCAGATAGGACGGCGTCCTCATCAAGAAGGGACGCGGCCCAAAATACGGAAGAAGTTCAAATTCAAACCGCGGCCGCCCCAACATGATTACATCACATTCGGCCGTAGTCGTCAGAAGGAACCTTCCCTTGTCTGGGCACGTGTAGACAATTCCAAAGATGTCACTTTCCCGGAAATGGTCCCCTATCCACGCGGAAGCTTCCCAAGCGTCAACAGAGTTGACTTCCTCAAGATGCACATCGCACCGTTGATCAAAGATCAAGGATCCTGCCAAGTCTCAGAGGATGCTAGAGGACAAGAACCACTTCCACTATAAATACCCTCCAAGGGGTATGCATAGCGGTGTGGACTTTTGAAGACTTTCTCTCAAGCTCTCCCGAAGCATTCAAGTTCAAGAACGAAGAACAAGGAGATCAAGTGAGCTTGAAGCAAGAGAAAGAAAGTCCAACCACTTCAAATCCAAAACAAACCACAAAATAGTTAGAGTTGTAGTTTGTCTCTCACAACGGACCGTGAGAGACGTGAGTGATAGCTTTCTTATAAGCTAAGAGAGTTAGGTTACTTGTTAGGTGGAAAGGAGTGTTACTAGTGAGGCTAAGGACGGACGCTTAGCTCAGAGAATTGTAACGACTCGCCTAAGTTGTAAGGACTCTCTCTTAATAAGATAAGGACGGCTATTGAAAATCCTCTAGCGGAGGTAGAGGTTTACCCATAAGACTAGTTGGTCTTAGTGGAGTTCCTCTATAAATACTCGTGTCCATTATTATTCTGTTTTTCCTGTTAAGTCTTATTCCTCTGCACTTAAGGACGCCCTTAACCTAGTTAAGGACGCCCATTCTAACAGACTTACGATCCAACACCTTCTTCTCAATGGGGTCACGTGGGTGAGTCGGGGACGCCGGCTTGAGGTCGTAGCAGATCCGCCGGTGAGAAGGAGGTCGGACGGTAGGGCGCCAGATCTGAGAGGGAGGCGTGAGCGAGAGCGAGTGAGTAAGAGCCAGCGGTAGCGGCGAGAGAGAGAGTCGGAGCGGTTGTCGGGCCGGGGTAGCGTCGGAATCGGCGGGCGAAGTCGCACGTCCAGATCTGGGATTAGGGCGAGGGGTCGGTTAGGCGGAGCGGTGAGAGAGAGAGCAGGAGCGAAAGGGGGCCAGGCGTCGTGAGGGGGGGCTATCGTCGAGTGGTAGTCGGCGTCGGGGCTAGGGAGGTGAAGACGTGGTCTGGCAGGAAGGGGGTCGGATCGATCTGCATATGGGTAGAAGAGAGGAGGTAGGGAACCGAGAGGACTGCTCGAGAGCAAGGGTTTTATTGGCGTCGGCGATTCTTCCGGCGGATCGGCAGGCGGCGGAGCGCTGGAGGCAGCACTCGGCGAGGAAGGCTTGGGGAGCGGGGCGGCGACCATCGTGGATCTTGGAGAAGTGATTTTGGGGAGCGGGGCAGTTTTATTGACGTCGATTGGAGTTTTGACATAGGCGTCTCCCCGACGCCCGAGGAAGAGGAAAGGAAACGCAAAAATAAATTAACCCTATTGAATGGTCATCAAATTAATTGACGTGTAATTAACTATACACAGTAACCCTCTCCATCCAGTCTTATCATGTCTTACAGACCATCTCTTCACATTCACCCTTTTTAGATTCATCCGTAGGTAACCGGTTTTTATTCAATTGGGTTAGTTCTTTTTTTCTTATTTATTCTACTAAGAATCTTATGTGTATTTATTACGCTTTGTTATGAAATGAAGACTATAGAAAATTGTATAGAATGCTTAACATTAATTACTCCAAAATTCTTTCTTTATAGGTTTTATGATTACTCGTATAAGGTATAGGATATTTACTAGTTAATATTAAGGAGAAAAAAAATATAAAACCACCATTAATTTTTACTTGTTTACACAAAACCACCATTTATAAAAAGTTTTACAGAGACCATTCTTTATTACAAATTAGTTGTGCAAAACCATACCTTATAAAAAACATTACACAAAACCACCCTCTATTACAAACTAGTTGTACAAAACCACCCCTTATATATATGATTAATTGTAATGAAACACCCAAAATCCTACTTTGTTAAACCCTCCATTAATTCTTTGCTAAATTTATTTGAGTAAATAGTAATAATCGATAAAGATAGTGACAAGACATATCTATAAAATCTCTAAGGGTTTGTTTGGTATTGATATCAAGATATTAAGTATGGGTATCAATATCACTACACCCATACCAAGTGTTTGGTAAATTAGATTTGATATCAAATACCCATATCTGATGTTTGGCAAAATCAGATATAGATATCAAACTGACATCTTGATTCAATTTTCACACCATTTGACATACTAAAGATTTGGGAGGTTTTGTGATATCTTTATTTTCACATCCCTTTGTCCTGGTTCTTTTCCTTTCCCTCCCCCATTAGTGTTGTCTCATCTTTTTCCACTCTGCCATGTCAATTTCTTCAACAAGCCAAGAGAAAACATCACCAACCAGTTTTTGGATCTAGAAATTGTTACGAGTTTGTCAAAGTAAGCCATGTCTCTGGCCAAGGGACACCATTTCCAACTCCATCCAAACTCCACAAGTCGACAATTTTTTGATCTGGTGCTCAACTTCTCTTGCCCAAATCTGGAGATGTCCTTTGTAAATTTGGGCACAATAGTAATTGACTACTCCACTTCCCTTGCCCGGAGATGTCCTTTGTAAATATGGGCACAAATAGTAATCGGAGGCAACAATAGATAAAGTTAAAATGTCACGAAAGTTTGGTGTCAGTGTGTTCTTAATGGTCTTCGTAATCACCATATTTGACCAAAATTAGGTTTTTGGAGTTCTTCAAAATTAATGTTAGCATATGATGGTATACTTTCAAAACTAATTATTTTACATTTTATTTTCAAAGTCATCTAATACTATTACCAAACGACCAATATGAGATATCCCATATCGGATATCCATATCCATATCGAAACCTTATATTCAATACCCATACCGATAACTGATATATGATATCCATACCGATATCTGATATCCGATACCTGGGATGTTAATACCAAACTAGCCCTAAGTATATTAGTTAATTGAGATTAATCTTGTTGGTTGATTTTAGGCTTAAAACATATCAAACCCCTTGAACTTACACAAATTTGTTACTTAGACAACCCACCTTTGATTTGGACCTATTGAGTACCTGAACTTATATTTTTTGACCTATTGAACACTTGTTTGCTGACGTGTGCAAACAAATTTGCCTACATAACGCCACGTGTATACTATATGTATGTCACCCCATTACTCTTTATAAAAAAAAGAAAAACAATAATAAAAAAAAAGCCATGGAGGGGTCTGGCCGGTCAGACGACAAGTAGTGGTACGCGTTGCCGATCGACTTCGCCGCCGCCAACGGCCACTTCGACCTCGTCCACAAAATCATCCGTTTGGACGCAAACCACCTCATCTGGCTCACCTCCCTCCGCCGTCTCCGTCGCCTCGAGTCCGTCTGGGACAACGACGGTGAATCACACATCTCCAGCGCCGCCAAGGCCCGATCAGAAATCGCAAGGAGCGTCCTACAAGACTCTAAGATCTCCATCGCCGGGAGCAAGAAAAGCCCCTTGATCGGCGCCGGTTACGGCGGTTGGCTCCTCTACACCACCGCCTCTGCTGGAGATATGATTTTCGTCAAGTAGCTTCTCGCCGGAGATCCGCTTCTCGTGTTCGGAGAAAGCGAGTACGAGCACACTGACATGCTTTACGCGGCGGCGCGTGGCCGGAGTCCCGAGGTCTTTTGGTGTTTCTACGAGTTTGCGGCGTCGCTTAGGTTTGAGGGGGTTGGGAGGGACGGAGAGGTGAGTAGAGGTTTTAGATGGGAGGTGGTGAATAGGCGTTTCATTCCGCGAAACCGTGGAAGTTTTTCCGGAGCTACTCGCCGGCACGAGAGATGGAGTCTGAGTTACAAATCGGGTCTATCGGGAGGGTGGTTGGATTTAGATTTCTTTATTTTTTCTTTCTTTTTTCTTATTGTTTTTTTTTTAATAAAAAGTAATTAGGTGGCATACACATGGAGCAACAATGGCAATTTTTTTTGCACACATCAGCAACAGAGGTTTAATAGGTTAAAAAATATAAGTTCAAGTACTCAATAAGTTCAAATTAAAGGTGGGGTGTCTAAGTGACAAATTTGTGTAAGTTCGGGGGGCTAGATATGTTTTAAGCCGTTGATTTTATATCGAACGAAAGAATATTAATACAAGAGATTTAAATTCAGTGTTTCATTCATAAAACGTAATATCTTTAGTTTTAAAATATTCAATTGGCATTATAGTTGTTCAATTAAGAGGTTTATTTGTTTATTATTGAATAATTTAACATAAATGTAATCATTTGATGATTGATTAATTAGCAATAGAAGACGTCAGTGGTTGTTCGCAATATTTGTGATTACGGGTGGCTTTATGCAAACTTTTTTATGATGGATAATTTTGTGCAAGTAAATATCAATAATGCAATGGATGGTTTTGTGCAAAAACATTTGTAAAGGGTGGTTTTATGCAAACACATAAAAAGCTTAGTCAAGTATATTTCATACACGTCCCGACTTGTTACCCGAGTCCGCTAATATAAATGGACATGGATAATGCTTCTAATCCGCATCTATATCTAGGTCCGGGTCCTAGTCTGTTTTAATGGACATAAAAGTGGGGTCAAACCCAGTCCATGACCAAACCGAGTCCACATTTGTCTGGGTCTATGTGTAGTGTTTCATGGAACTAAATATATTTTTTTAATTATTTGAAATGCCTAATTGTTGTAGTTGGCTTATAGCAAATTAGCAATATAAACTCGGACATCCAGGGGTTCCTTTGTCGGTTCCAAAGTTGGTCTATCTCTCACTCGTTGCATGAAGCCAATGCTGTGGCCGACAACATTACTAGATCCTTTCGTCAGACATCTTTTATTTTGCTTCGTTCCGATCCTTCAGGAGCTCATCCGCAAGGATGCTCTAGGATAGTGCCCTCCCTGTTGGGTCTAGCCTAATTTCTTTCCTTATAAAAAAAAAAGGGCCAAATACATACACGGCTCCCTGAGATTTTGCAAAATGGTCACTTTAACACCTCATTTTTGGCTTTTACCGATTGAATACTTGAACTATACACATTTATGCCTATCAAATACTTGTATGCTGAATTGTAAAAAAAGAAATTGCTACGTAAGCGCCACATATGCGCCACGTGTATATTACATTTTCCTTTAATAAAAACAATAATTATTTAATACTAAAAAGAAAACGAAAAAAAGAAAAACGAAAAAAGAACCCCCCCAAAACAAATTGGCCCAAAGCTAGGTACGGTTACGCTGTCTCCTCCGACCACCACATCCCCACCAACAGCCACCGCCACACCTCCCACCGCATCTCCTCCCACAGCCACTGCATCTCCACCACACGCAGCCACACCCCCCCCCCTCCCATGCCCGCTCCCGTTGCAACCATTCGTCCTCCCCCGGTGGCCGCCGCTCCCTCACCCGTACCTGGTTCATCCCCACCTCCGACGCCGGTAGCCGGCACTCCTTCCCCAAGCGCGGCCACCCCTTCTGCCTCCCCCGCCTCCTTCCCAACCGCCACCTCACCCTCTTCCTTCCATGCCTCTTCTCCATTAGCCCCACCACCGTCCGACAGCGGATCTTCTCCAACCCCTTCTCCGACAACAACAACAACAACAACAACAGGAGGTGGAGTCGGAAGAACCTGGTGGAGAAAGGCATGGAGGTGTTGGCGGAAACGTAGGCCCGGGAGATCGACCGGAAGACGGCGATGGATGCTACTCCCGCCGGCCACCATGGACTCCTCCGGCTAGGGCTTCGGCCTCCTGTCCCTTTCTTTGGGGTTTTTTTCCTTTTTCTTTCTTTGTAATAGTTAAAAATTGTTGTTTTTATTAAAGAAAATTGTAATGTACATGTGCCACACATGTGGCGCTTATGTGGCTAATTGTTTTTTTACAAGTCAACATATAGGTGTTTAATAGGTTTGAATGTGTATAGTTCAGGTATTCAATCGGTAAAAGCCAAAGATAAGGTATTAAAGTGACCATTTTGTAAAAGCTTAGGGAATCGTATATGTATTCAGCCTAAAAAAAAGGGATTTTTTTTTTGGTACCCCTCTAGTTTCTTAAATCATGTCTCCCTAACCCCCACTCTATCCACATTCACTTCATCAAAAATTTATGTTAAAAAAAACAAATAAAATTACAAAATTTGGTTCATCGTCTTCTTCTGTTAGGGTTTGCTCCCAAATCGGATCTCATGAGCCATCCTGATCTTTCCTCACCGTCCTCCGGATCCAACAACCTGGACTTCGTTTTTGTCTTCAATAGCGTCGCTTTGCGCTAAAACAATGAGCTGCGCTACAAGCGACGACTTTTTCCTTTGGCCGAGCACTAGCTCCGGCAGAATTGGCGCCGACTTCTGCTTATTTTCCAGTAATCGTTAGGGCTTTTGGAAACCAGCGACGGATTCTTGCTCTGTATTTGGCTTCTTCGGATTTTGTGATTGGGAATTCGAATTCAACGTTGTTGTCACCCTCGTCGTCTTCGCTAACAGTGGTGAACCTAGGGTTGAGCCTTGGATGGGTTACCTTGAATTGTGATGTTGCTGTCTTGGGTAGGGAATCTGGAATTGGGATTGTGGGTAGGCTGCCTACTGGAGAACTCTTTTTGTAGGCTTAAAGAGAGTCCAAACCGTATGTTCAGAACATTTCTATTGGTGTTAATCACATTGTGGTTGAATTTGACTACGTAGCTCTAATTCTAAAACTCCAGAACAATTTTCCTCCAAGGCTTCCTCTTAGAATGATCATTGCTAACATCTCTAGAATCATGTAGGAAGAGGGTAACAGAAATTCTACAAATTGGATGATGGAGTGGATGGGGAAAGAATTTGGCTACGGAAACATGATCTACCAAACTAAAAGGGTACCAAGAGGAAATAAAAACTTTTTAAGACACCAAAATGAATTGTTTAGCGCACCAAAAGGAAAATCCCTAAAAAAAAAGAAACATAAACTCGGATGAGATGGAGGATCATAGTGGGTTAGAGGATAGTGTTTGCTGGTTTCTACAAGCAAACCATTCATCTTTCCTATTCAAAATACTTGCCAAATATCATCAATGCAACGTAGCATAAAAACCACTACATACAAGTACTTTTACACAGAGGCATCATAAAATTACAGATTACATCAAATAGGAGGGAGAATCGTACAAGTTATGATTAAACAAAGCGATCAAAAACCACTCGACTCGACCAATGATGAGTAGGAGGCGTTCTCATCTGAAATAGCAGGCTGCTTCCGGGTAGCCTTGTTAGACGCTGCAGAGCCAGGTTTGATGAGTGTGCTTGTACTTAAACCAGCTATTTCAAAAAGCTGTAGCCTTTTCTGCCTGACGCCTTCTATATCGCCTTCCCAGCAGGTTTCTGAAACGAGCTCAAGGGCGTTTTCTACCTTGTCCTCTTCCACAAGAGTGCTGTTTTGCAGAAGCACAAGGTATACTTGCTCAGCCACTGCCTTCCGAATCTACCATACAAGAATTTCATAAGATGAGTTTACACACGAAATTTGCACGAGACATTGATTTAATAACATTTTCCTACTTCGCTATTTCCACATGGACTTGTCTTCAGTGTACAACAGCCAAGCAGAATTTTCTTTTGAGATGGTAATTTGTGAAGTGAGATGCAATGTAGACATGGAAGATAAGAAGCAAGCTCAGAGCTGTTGAATATTTAAGACAAGTGCTGAGTACGAACCATTGGAAATCGGTGCCCAAGGAGGGTGAGCAAATGAGAAAATGCTTTGGAGTTGATGGGCTCTTGAATTGAAGCTATGTATCCAAGTATTGCAATGCCGGCATTTAGCTTTGGGAAGTCCTTTGTTCCCCTCATCTCTTCACGAAGACAATCTAAAATGCTTAAGAAGAACTTTGCAGTGTGGGTCTGAAAGGACATAAATCTCATATTAATTGACAAAAACAAAAATTAACAGCAGGATGAAAAAATATGTAAGCAACATGCTAGAATACCGAAATATTATATCCATCAAGTGTAGATAATAAGCCTGTGTTATTATCAAACACAAGTCTTAGCAAAGTTGTTGATAATAAACATTTAATCTCATTTTGGAATTGTCACTTCCACCAGTGGGAATACATTTTATAAGCATCTCAAAATCGTCACAATTTTCTCAATGAATAGAAGGCGACGTCATTTTCAAATTGATCTCAGTATATTTTGGAAAGCACAGATTGCAGAAAAGGATCTGCAATACATATGAAGAGAACAGTGTGAAAAGCAACATATACTGTGACTTACCTCCATGTTTAGGAAGAGTTTTCTACCAAGAAGGATCTCAATGGTCTGAAACAACAAAAAGGATCAACTTAATCTAGTCTGCATAAGATGACTATAAGAAAGGTCAACATTCAGAAAGAAATTCAAAGCAATTTCAGGACTCTAGGAAAAACGATCAAGTTACGCACCCTAAGTCTTTTATAGATGGCTGAAAAGTTTAATTGGCAGTGCAAAAACCAGGAAAACTCAAGTCAATTGCACGATTAGCACAAATGGATAGGCTTGCCAGAAAGAAAACGATAGGTTTAGCAAAAATGTTCTTATTGATACACATTCACATGTTCCACTGCTGAAGTTGATAGTATGTACCTTTAACGTGGGAACAATCACTCTATCACATCTTTTGTACTGTTCCAGAACCCAAAGAATATCCATGGACAGATTTAGTTCCCTGGAGCTGCTTTCCTCATCTCCTTTTGTAGGGTGCATATATTCCAGTAAAGCTGTCAAAGATGTCTTTCTGAGGGAATCTTGTAAACCACCAATTGCAATAACAAGGCCAGAGACTAGATGTCTGCTATAACAGCTGAACTGGAGCAACTGGACAAAATGTGGATAAGAAAAAGTAGGATCCTGCAACAAAGATGCAAGATCGCTAAATAAAAACTGGAAAAGCGGGTAAGACCAAGCAATAGACTATATTACATACCCCCCACTTCTGCGCCACCTCAGCAGGAAAAATTTCCTCTAACTTTTCCCTGTAAGGTATGAAAGGGACAAAAGTTTTCCTGTTGTATAAAATCCGTATGAAAGCATTAGCTGCCACTTCTCTTAACTTATCCATTTTCTCAACAGCCTGCTTAATAAGGCCACACACTAAATTGGTGGCAAGGTGGACATCAAACATCTGATTCTCTGAAATGATTTCATCAGCTAACAGAGTATATTTTGATTTAATGGAATCCCTGCAAAGGATGAAAGCACATCTCTCAAGGCCATCTATCGCAGCCTTACGGACCCAAGAACCAACATCTCCTCTGTTATCAACAGAATAATCATTAAGGGCTTTAAATAAACTTTGCATAACATCTGTCTTGATGAGAAGCGAAAGAGCCTTGCAATCCTCAGAATTGACTTGAGACTCGGCCAATTTTTCACAAACTGATGCAAGCCCTTCGACAGCATTGACCCGGGCTTCAGCATCCCAGTCATCAGGGTTGTCCTGAATCATTCAATTGTGCAGACAAAAAAGTGTCAATAGTTGTAGTACCATGAGAATAAAAGGAAAAAAAAAAGATGGAGAAACAAGAGATTTAGTACTTATGTCAGCTACCTCAGTTAAACACGACTTGCAGAGTTTCAACACTAAATCCTTTGAACTTTTATCCAGATATTCACAAGGTAAGATACCAAGTGCCAATGCTGACCCTCTTCGTACAGCAGCATTAAGATCACTGAGCTGTTTCATGTACTTTAATGTGATATTAACTATACCCTTTTCATCTACTGGCAAATGGTAAGCAGGAATGAAGTGCTTCAGGGCATCAACAGCAAGCGCCTGTTCATTGTATGAGACATGGATCAAGAACACTATAGTATGTTTATAATACCCCTCAGTTATGCATGGCAGAGTAAATACCTGTATCTGGGAATTCGGGTGTCTCAAGTTTTCATTAAGCGAATCAAGAAGACTCCGCTTTATCTTCTCTGGCAAGTATATGTGAGCTATGGATATGCATTCAATGAAGCGGGAGACAGCTGATCGCATTATTTCTCCACCCTTTCCACGATAAAGACGAGCTTTCTCAATAGCTGGGACCACATTAGCAGCTTGCTTCTGCCTATCTGTAATAATAAATACACACATACATAATCTATATGTTGTTCATAAGAAGAAGGCTCTCATTAATTTTTTGTTTGTTCTAGTTAAAAGTTAAAACAGACTATTGAAAAAGAACAAGATTTTAATGCAAGAATTGGACTATCTAAGTTAATCATCCAATATCTCTTTGCAAGGCACCTCCAACCAAGAAAACCATTGGCCACATAATGATACAGAGGATACATGATTAATCAAATGGGATAAAGGTAGGTTGAAATTGAAACTCGTTGTAAATCGAAGGATCCTCAAGGAGAAACAAAATTTGGGGAAAAAGAAAACTTATTTGACAAGATTTACATCAAACCAAAAGTAAAAGAAGTCAAAGAACAAAATTAGACCCTTGCATCATTTATCTACCCCACAAATGTTTTAACGTAGAAGCACAAGACTTAAAACATATATAACATAATTGTTGGACTCTCTTAGGGATCTACTCTGAGATTGGCTAATGCCAAATGAAGGATACTATGCCAAATTTCAATGGTCTAAATCCCCCAAAACACACAGATAGTAGAACATCCATACAACTCCTGTCTTTCTATGATATAAGTGCTCATTTCTTACTTGGCATCCATGTAGGCTAAAACGACTGCTACACAAAAAAAAAATGAAGAGAAAACTGAAGAATAGTTTTTGGGGGGAATTACAAACCAGAGGATAGAGCATAATCACACTTATGCAAGGCTAAAAAAGCTTCTCCAGCTGCTAGGGTTGCACCATGACGCATGCATAAGTCGGTTGACAGAGTGCAAGGAATTATTTTGTCCAATACAATACTTGCAAAATATTCAGGATTATATTTTACAAGGGCAGCTAATGCTTGGGAAGCAAGTTTTCTCAGACCTTCATCCTGAAGAGATCAGTCACGTGTAAGCTAACAGTTAAAAAATAGAAAGCTACCTATGAATAACTGGAAGCTTCTTATAATTTCATACAACATGATACATAAGTGAATAAAACATCAGCATGACTAGAAAGCTAACAATTAAACAGCTAGAAAGCTAACCATGAATAACTAGAAGTTCTTATAGAGCATTATTGCAAGTAGAATTTCATACAACATGCAAAACAAGTGAATTCAAAAATCAGCATGCCTAGGAAAAACATTCAATGTAAGGATAATTTGAATCCTATGAAATCAATCTTCTCATTGGTGAGTCTTATGCAAAAAACTAAAAGAGCAACAACACAAACCCAATAACTTAGTGAAAATCATAATTCTCAGTGCTACACAGATCAACATTTTTCCAAGGGTAGTACCCAGGGGTCACCAGTTTGTATCTCATGAAATCAATCTTCTCATTGGTGAGTCTTATGCAAAAAACTAAAAGAACAACAACACAAACCCAATAACTTAGTGAAAATCATAATTCTCAGTGCTACACAGATCAACATTTTTCCAAGGGTAGTACCCAGGGGTCACCAGTTTGTATCTCATGGGCAATTCCCTCAACTAAAACAGAAATATCAACATCTTTCATATATTTCTTCTCATCATCAAGCATTGGTTGCTTGAAAAGAAATCTTTTTGTCAAACTGCAACCAATTTGGGACGGTTTTTCTAGTATTCTGTTCCCTGATGTTTCCTAACTTTTTTATTTGCAAACCTACAAAAAATCTCAATCATTTTGATCCTTGTTGCTCTACGACTCTCTATCATCTGACCAGCTACTGTAGACTTCATTTGCAACCTACAAGTTATGTTTTGTTAATGAACAGGATCAAAGGAAAAAAATAAAGACTCCAACCGCCTCCCCTACTCCCACCCACCCACACAAAAATTAATTCATATCTTCTCAAAGATTATCCAAGGTAATACACATGTAGGATCAGCTGAAGTTCAGTGTCATTAGCAAAACAAGATGTTCAAGTTTTGAGATTAGGTGTTTTCTCCTTTTCCTCACTGTAACTTGTTTCCTATGCTCTACTCTAAGAATAGTTTACAAAATTGATATACATTTCCTATTATAATTTGAGTGTTTACATGACTCAAATCTCTAGCCATGCATACCCATTGATCGACTTAAATTTATATGCTTAAGACATTCATCAAACAAGGGTGAATACAGGTCAAATGACAAACATATATTCAGAAACATCTACTCAAAAAATGTTCAAGTTTGTATCTTTTGAAGAGAAAAGGACATATCTTTAAGAATGAAGCTTTGCAGCTGAACCCTAAACACTATTTTTTAAAACTTTAACACGTATGTTAGAGCTGTTAATAGAAAGACATATTTGTGAGATATTTCCAGTAGACATGAAAAGCAGTCAACTTCAGCTGAAAATAAGCAAAGCAAGATGAACCAAACAAGTTTGAAGTGATATTTCATACCCAGTGACTGATTTTACTATTTAGCAATTCATCCACAAAGGGACAGAGGTAGCCATCATATTGAGCAATACAGACCGCAACATGAAGATATGAATTCACACGTGATGAAAGTGCAAAGTAGTCTGCACTGTTCACAATATCAATTCCATGCGGAAAGTTCCCCTGTCTTCCTACATTCTCCTGAAACGCAGCAGCCGCAGCTCTTCTACAATTCACCTTGATCATAAATCAAACAAAAGTCGTTTGTCAGATAAAGAAAACTATCTTCAGAGACAGTATAAATCTCGACAGATGTGATTTTTGTATTTAATGATTATTATTTGGTAGGGTGGGGTGGGGGGGAGTGTGTTAGGATTGCAAACATGGCCTTAGTGTGGTTAGACAGGGGTAAAAGAGGCACAGTATAATTAGTTATGCTTTTGTGAGTACTTCTTCTAAGGGTATTAAGCCATTAGTTGGGATTATGCAGATTTATAGTGAATAAATCGGCCTAGTGCTTGGCCTCTTTGGAGAAACTATTCTCCACTGAGATTTGGCTCCTTTGGGAGGGTTTGTCTCCCATTGTGAATTTATCTATCATATATTCATATTCCCTACTCCATCAATACTATCTGAGAAGTTCTTCTACTGTTTCATCGATTTTCTCCCTTCATTTACTTGTACCAATTTGTGTTCACTCTCTAGTCCAACAGAGTGGAGGTTGTTGCAGGCAGCATATAGACCCCATACTCATTTCACAAAACAGGTAAGCAAACAGCAGAAAAAGCTTTCTATCAGCAATTACATGTTAATTCAAAATCAACTTTGACACTTGTTGAAAATTTTCAAGATTCTCGGTTGAGACTCGTGATACACCTACTCTTTATTGAGATTCTCCTTAGCAATTTCCACAGACAGAACGTGCTCATATGAAAGTGAAGGAAAGAAAACTACAGAACTGCTTTGAAGCAAAGGTATATAAAAATACCTCACGATCGTAACAGGCAACTGTCAATAGATGTGGAGCAAGCTGTTCCAATACGTTTCTCATATCAGCGTGGTAATATGCACGGCCAAAAGCCCAACAAACATAAGCAGCAGCATCACGTACATGGGCCCCAACACTATGTGGACCTCTACGGATATCATAATGTAGTGCCTAGAAGAACAAATTCATCACACAGATGGATGAAAAATAAGCAAAGCAGAAAGTAATCACAATTCTTGAAGCACAAACCAATTAACCAACCTTAGCAACAACAGGTACAACTTTTGGAAGACTAATAGGCAAGAGCAATCCTCTACGGGCCAGTTCAGCCAACGCTAAGCATCCTCCATGCCACGAACCATCCCCCTGTAAAGCATAACCAATTGAAGTTTTATCATATTTCAAGGACTAACTGAATCAAGATAACACCATGATTTTCAAAGTGACCTTTCTAATCAACAAGAATCACACAGAGATTATGGAACAAATATTTTCCTATCCATAAGATTACAGATTCCATCAAACAATACCCAAAATACTCTTCTACATTACAGTATGACACACACACACACATCCCATGAGACCAAAAATAAATATATCAAGAGATCATGCATGCAGGTCTTTCATGAGAATCAGTGTCAAACAAAAATGCACAGTGGATTCTACCTCACGGGAAGAAAATAACTCTAGGACAGAGGAAAGTACTTCATCAGCAAGGGACCATGTTAAACGAGCAGTTATACGACCAAGACCTTTTGCTGCAGACCAGCGCACAACCGTGTCCTGTACAATTGCAAAAAAAGTCGAAAGTACGTTACATTTAGGAAATTACCTATGACTAAGCTCACTGCCTCACTGTATAAAACGATATGGAGGGGCTAAACCAGCCTAGCAGGAGAGATTGGAAATCTTTATGAAGCTTTAGCTTACAACTGTGAACAGCAAATGCGACAGGTATATTAAAAAAAAGCTTTAAACTCACGGGCTTAATGGAAATAATTAAGAGTGTTAAGTTTAATAAGGATCTCAATGGATCGCACAGTATGATAAATTATCTTGCATTAAAATGCAGGATTTAATGCAGCACCACATATATCCAGCATTATATTGCAAGATAATACAGTATACTGTGGATCCAAACAAACACTAAAAGTAGCCGTAATCCAGATCACGGTCACATTTATATTTTACCATGCATATACTTCATGTCCAAGAGGGGCTAGCTCGATGATGCGCATATTTAATGGAGTACAATGCGTAACAAAACCCACCAATCATACCCTATCTTTTAATCCCACCAGTAACACTTCAATAATCTCTTCCACAGTCTCTGGAACATCCATGTCTTCCTCTTCTTCGAAGGTCACTATTGCTGAATTCTCTGCAGTGGAACCCACAACTCTTCTCAAGTTTAGTAACATATTATCCCCCAGTGAGGCAATATTACCCTATATGTAAATCAAAAAAAAAAAAAATCAGACAAAATGCAATCAGATGAAACAAGAAAAAGAAAATATAAGATCATGATTATCACTCATACAATACAGATTAGATATAACCTGATCTAACCTTGTAGCACCAGGTTGGGGTGCGATGAGGGAGGCATGTCAATCCAACTCGCTGTGCTAGCTTTACTAGATACTTACGAAGTAAAGGACTATGAGATGCATCCCCAGACTTCATCAATTTGGAAGAGTCATTCCAAATATTAGGAACTACATCCAGTAATACCTCTCGGCTACCACTCTGAATAGATCAAAATTATGTCACAATCTTGGAAGACTAAAAAGGAATCGGTGAAAAATAAACACATATACTTTGGAACTACTTGCTTGAACTCATGGATGCACATAGAAAAAGAGGATTGAAAACTACATACTGCAAACAAGTCGTAAAGAAAGAAACCTTAAAAATGGCAGCCAAAGCCTCAAGAACCCCAAGTGAACGAAAATGATCCATAGTGTTATCCGAGGGAGCAGCCATAACTTCATGTGCCCATTCGATAAAGCTGAAAATGCAAGTAGGTGTAGGATCTTCTGATACAAATTATACAGATGAAATTATCCACCACTAAACACTTATGCGCATTGCGGAATACAAAAGCTACCTGGCAAAGGCCTTGAGCATGTCTGGACGTGTGAGGAGTTTTGAAAGCAGCAATCCAGCAATTGTACGCATAGGACCAGCATTCGAAAGATAATCCTTACAAATCGACAAAATCCTTGAGACCAAGGGTGGTGCTTCATCCTCACTAATATTGTTACTCTGACCCATGCTTGAATCCACAGAAGAAATATCAAAAGGAATGAGGACAAGGATAGAGAGCCACAAGAGTATCACACATTTAGCCTCCATTTCTCCAGTGCTCTCTTGACGCAATAATGTAAATGCATTTGCGTTATGGCACTTCTCTAGGAGAGATACAGCGAGCTCCAAATCAGAAACCTGATGGGGGAAAAAGTTGATAACAGGCTTGCGTCCACAAACAGTAACCAAAGTATATATAATGATGGACACCGGCTTGACCAATTCAAGAATATCATCAGACTCTGGACCCATTTCAATGGCCTTAGAGCGGATGAGGAGCATCAGTGGAGAAACTATGGTTTCAAGGTAAGGCTCTAGAAGCTGGCCTTGCTCTTGATACTTGTCCATCTGTAGTATTGAAGAGTAACATTTGGTAAAGGATTCAGGCAACTAGCAACATACTTTTTTTTTTACCCCATACAACTAAACATTCTACTAAACAGTTCACAACCCAAGCAACTCAAGCCACACGGATAGAGAGAGCAAGAATTCATATTGGTAAAGAACTTACTAATTATAATAAAACCTGAGCACCATAGACAAGCACTCGTACTGTACAAGGGCATGCCTTGACGCTCAAGAAAAGAGAGACTTCATTCGAGCAGTTGGACATTGCCATATGCCAAAATCTATATAATTCCGAAAATGGACAACTCATGATACCAGCAGGAATTCAAAGTTGGGAGCTACGCATGCGCATTTAGTCCATACACAGAAAGATGAAATTGACAAGCAAAGAAAAGCAAATGAGAGTGGCGGGGGGCATACAATTGATCGGATCTTGTGAACGGAGGCGAAATCGGAAACGCGGCCATCGGAAAGAATGGTGTTGAGGATGGATTTGACAGTGCTCCACTCCTGGAGGAAGTATTTGTGCAAAACCCTCTCCTTGGAGCCGTGCTCATCGTCTTCAACTTCCTCCATTTCGAGTTCATGAGTGGTTTCGGCCGCCATTGCTGTCGCCGGAGGGTTTAGAAGTGAGCGGCGAGAAGCGAGAAAGCAAATCGCAACTGAGTTGCTCCTTTCCTTCTGAGCGAACGGGGGTCCACTTCAGTCCAATGGGCTAATAATAATACACGGGCCTTTCGCGAAGCTGTTCTTTTCCTTCTGCAGGCTTCGAAACCAAATCGTTTCTCGTTTCCTCCACACTCTTCTACAATGGCGTTTGCTCAGTGCTTTGCTGTGCCCGTTGATCACTCCGCCAGATTTCCTCATTTTCCTTCTTCCGTTCCAACTCCATGTTCTCTTCCTTCTTCTCCTTCCTTTCTGGCACCGTTTAAGGCTCCCGTTGACAAATTCTCCCTGTTTGCAAACAGACCTCGCAGACTCGGCCGCCATGGTGTTGGTAAGAGCTTCAAACTTTCCCTTTCCATAACCTTTCCTCATGTTTATATTCCGCCATGGCGCTGTTCAGAGCTTCAATTGTGTGATTCACTGGAATTGTGAACCCTTGAAGTTGTGACATGCAACTCGCAACTGAGTTAGCACATTAATGATATGCCTTGACAGGTCAATTTTCGTAAATACTGAGTATCAATTGTAATTTGGAGTAGAAATTTGCTTTATTCAGAGTTCAATTCAGTTCAGTAGCTCTGATATTATCCAATTTCCTGATTGTTGCCCTACATTTCTTATAGGCCATTCAAAAGATCAATAGTTATATGTTGGTATTGCTAAATGTCCTTCCATGCTACAACCTAAAGGCTGAACAACTGCATGTTGTTATAAGCCCTTTCTGACAGTTTTTGTTACTAGAGAATTTGAAACATCAGAGATTGCCTCCCCAAGATCTTAACAGCTGTTTAAAAAATACAACTTCAATGTGCAGAAACCAAGTATCTTCACTATTTGGTGTAGCATCTGGACGCCGACATAGGCGTAAAGGTTCCAAAGAGTAATCTATAGTGGGTCTATTTTAAAAGTTTATACTTCATATCGATTATGTTTGAGACTTTGCTTCTCCAGAACTGTAGTTGAAATGGGCTATTCATCTTATGCAAGGATCCTTTCTTCCATCTTGTTTTAGGTTGGCTTTCTCTATTATGAAAAATGCTTACTCCCATGCTGATGGCTGTTGAGCATGAACACAATAGTTCGTAGAAACATGCAGATGAGTCAGGCATCAACTTTTGGTCTAAAACATCAAGAGTGTGTTGTTATATTGCATGAAAACTAAAATGGACTTAGCTGTGCTTGGAGAAACTAGATGATAACCAAGTTTTTTCACATTGCATTTCTTATCTGTATTTGTCTATGCATGTAGCTATTAGAATTATTAGCAAAAACAACTTGCAGCTCACCTTATGTTCTTTCATTAGCATTGTTGTGGGTCTGTCATGTTATAGAAAATAATTTTTCCATGTTCACATTCAGCAAAGGCTCAACCAGAAGATTCTGAAACCATTGTGGCAGCTGATGCCTTCACTCATTTCAAACATTTGCTTCTGCCTGTCACTGACAGGAACCCTTATCTTTCTGAAGGAACAAGACAGGTATTACTTGTTAGCTGTCAAATACGGATGAATGATTTATGAATCTATGCCACATATGAACCCTTCTCACTTATGGTACTTTGATATATTCATGACTTTGCTAAAATATTTTGTAGGCTGCTGCAACAACTGCAGCTTTGGCAAAGAAGTATGGGGCAGATATTACAGTTGTGGGTTTGTGAATAGACTTTTCTCGCCTACTCTTCTACGTTGTTTGTAGTTCTAGAGCTGAGCGTTATAGACACAGTTTTGGTAACAGATCCTTTGTATTTCTAGTCTCTTGAAACTTAAAGCTGTTTGTTTGCAGTAATTGATGAACAGCAGAAAGAATCACTTCCAGAACATCAAACTCAACTTTCAAGCATTCGTTGGCACTTATCTGAAGGTATTTATAGCTCATTGCTTGTTTGATTAGTGTATATCTTGATTCACTTGTTCTTGAAGTTGGAGTCAAAGGAAAATTTACCTACCGTCTTTCATCGTTACTTAATTCAATGTTGTTAAAACAATCAACTTTAGACAAAAACTGTTATAGAATAATGAGTTTAGACAAAAACAGATAACTAAATATCAAGAATCACATATCAATCTAGACGTTGTCACGTGCCTTACCTTAGTCTTTCTAAGTCAGCACTAATTTCAGGTCATAATCGATATTGTGGATTGTATAGGTGGGTTCCAGGAGTTCAAGCTGCTTGAACGACTTGGGGAAGGAAGCAAACCGACAGCCATCATTGGGGAGGTTGCTGATGACATGAGTTTGGATTTAGTTGTTCTGAGCATGGAAGCTATCCATTCGAGGCATGTAGATGCCAATCTGCTAGCAGAGTTCATTCCGTGCCCTGTTCTGCTATTGCCATTGTGAACTACTTTGTATCAATCTGAAGCATTTGAGTTTTCGCTTCTCCAATCTTTTCTCGTTGTCAAATATCGAATCAACACAGTTCGGCTGACATCTGTGTAGTCTTTTCCCATTTGAGCTTCTTTGCTGTGAATGTGTAGTGAATAGACTAGCGCCCGTTTGCTAATAAAACTTCAAAATAATATGTTGTTTCAATATTTTCTTGGTACAGCATTAGACTCCCCTTCTGATACAAGGAAGTCTGAATCTACTGTGTGTTTCAATTATGAGTTGCTATATTATTATTTTCTTCAAAACGGAAGCGAGTAGTGGAGCCTAGTGGGGGTTAAAAACCGCTTTGTAATAAACAAATAAAACTAGTTCATTCCCGTACCATACCTTGTAAGTCGGTTATTACTTAATAGGAGTTAGGATGACTTGTGTAGCAGGTAAAAATGCATTGTGAAGGAGTAAAAGTGTATCGCAAAAGAGTAAAACAGTATAATCTGTATAGTAAGGGAGGAAAAGTATGCTCTAGATGACATTAATACAAAAGAGCAAAAACAGTAATATAAAAGAGCAAAAACAGTATAGTCTGTAAATTAAGGGAGGAAAAGTGTGTTCTAGATGACATTAATACAATGTATAATATATATTATATAAAATTAAAAGTGTATCTTAGATGGCATTAATACAATGCATTATAACATACTCCCTCCGTCCCATAATATAAGGGACATTTGCCGTTTCGGACGTCCCAAAATATAAGGGACATTTCCATTTATATCACATATTCCCTTACAATTATACCCTCACTTTTTAACTCAAAACCCCAAAATACCCTTATTAAATTTTGTCATCTACCCAACAACCTTTCCCACTTTCCCACCATATATTCCCCACCCAACCCTAAAAGCTTCCCATTTACCCACACCCCTCCCACCCGCCGTTCTCATCACTCTTCATCTCTCCCACTCTTCACTCCCTCATCTTCCCTCTTTTTTCACTTAGATCTGGCCCTCTTTCTCACCTCTCCCCTTTGGCGACCTCCATTGAAGCTCCCTCCTCCCGTTTCTCTCATCGCTTCTCTCGGTTTCTTGGGCCCAATTCACTCTTGTTGCTCGTTTTGGTGAGATCGGTTCCAGATCTAGATCTTGATCTCAAAATCTCTCTCACTCGCTCACAAAAAACAGATCTAGATCTGCTATTGGTGAAACTGTCCCCTTTTTCTCGCATCTCTCGATCCCCCTCCAAATCTGTAACAAGGGCCCTTTGATCTCGTCCCCTATCATTCAGATCTAGGGTTTGCGATGAGCGAGAATAGTGTTGACCGGATCTTTGCCAATGGATCGTCCGACGAGAGCGGGGGGGATACGGAGGAGTTTGTGTGCCCTTATGGGAGCGAATGCACGTGGTGGCCGGATTGCGAGCGCAAGCATTGTCACACAACCACCGAGGAACTGGAATATGACGACGAAGACGATGAGGGCGTCGTCGATCAACCTGCTCTGAAAAAGCCCCGGAAAAGCGATGAGGAGCTGCCTGATCCTGCTGTCCCCTCTGTCTCCGACGAGGACAAATCATGCTAAGTCCCCTATGTCTTGTTTTGGTGTGTTCATCTAGCTTGCATGCTCGTTTTTAATAGCTTGATTTTTAATCTTGCCTTTTCATGTGGTGTTCATCTGATATGTTGATCTAGTCCTCCATGTTGATATGCCTTTTGATATGTATGCTCTTGATGTTGTTTCTGGCCTATTAATCTGGTTTCTGAGATATGGTGTTTCTGAGATTTGGTGTGTTCATATGCTTTCTGAGATGTGGCGTTTCTGAGATGCAAAACATGAGTTCTTACATGTCCATTTTGCTTCTATTGCTTGGAACTGATGTTGATAACTTGGCCTTTGTTCTCTGCTTTTTGATATGATGTTGATTCCTTGACCCTTTTTGTTCTCTACTTCCATGAATTCTCTGCTTCCATGAGTTGCATCTCTGGTTCTTATGTTAATTGAAAGTCCTCGTGTATTGCATTAAACATGTCACTGTAGCCTTGATTTCATTTATGTGAGCTTTCTCTGAACACTGTACTTCAATGAATATTCATGATTCATGGTTCTACATCTTTAAGTCCTTGCTATTTTCCTTTCATGCTTATGCAGGGTGTTAGTTTAATTTCCTAATTTTATTCATTCATGTTCATGCTTGATTTTTTTCATTTTCCTGCATTACACATGTCAATATGCTCATGCTCATGCTTTTGGTGCTTTAAATGCTTCATTTTTTAGCTAAGTTGACTAAACTGCTTCCATTCATATGCTTTGACTTTTGTTTTTCTGTTGCTTGAATTTTGTTGCTCTGACTTTTTTATTAGACTGTTGTTCATTTTTTGTTATCTATGGTTTTTCTATTGCTTACTTGATCTGTGTTGCTCTGACTTTTGTTTTTCTGTGTTGTTCTGAATATGCATATACATGCTTCTGTTGCTTGAACTACTTCCATGAATATGCATACTCATACTCATGCTTCTGTTGCTTGAACTATTGCTTGAACTGTGTTGTTCTGATTATTGCTTGACTTTTGTGTGCTGCTGTTTTATTGCATTTGAGTCTGCATACAATCAATGATGAGGTCTTCCATAACTGAGACCCAAATCCCACAAAATTGGCATAGCACAAATCTGTTTTAGGAAACCGGTATAAATGTGACTTAGGAGGCTCATGGTATATTTTTGTTGTCATTGATGAAAATGTGTCCATGAATGCATGAAATCTGAGATTACATGAAATTGTATTCAATGATGAAAAAATATAACTGTGCTGAGACATAAGTTCATACAAAATGACAACAATTATGTGCTTGAGCCACCAGTTGCATTATACTGAATGAGGCCTAGCTTGCATGTTTGTGTTGTGTCAATGGGGTTTGTGTCTATGATGAATGGGGACAGTCTGAGATTATATTTTTTCCATCAATTCCCATTGTTTTGCATGCTTAAAGTTTTTACAAAACATACATATTTAGAGATTCAGTTCTTCAAATATACAACTGCTTACTTGATCCACAAAAAATACATGTTGTCCATTCTGACTTCACAAAAAGAACCACTGTAAAAAATCAGTTCTTTCACATCTAAACTGCATTGTTTTTGTTACTCTGGGTAGTCTTCTTCTTCATCTTCACCCTCTTGTGTTGCATCCTGTGTGAACCTAACTGCATTTGATGGCCCTACTTCCTCTGTGTTCACTTGTTGTCCATGTCCATGCACAATATCCCATGCTGCCATGACTGCATGCATAGGGGCCTCTACTTGTAATTGTAGAATGCCTTGTCTTGCCAATCTGTTTTTTCCAACATGTGGTATGTCATAATCATTTCCTCCACCATGTTTCATTATCTCATTCATGCAATACTGTAGAGTCATCCATACATCACTTAGTGTTTTTGGTGCTAGCTCATAATAAGCCTCATACACTACACTTAACATGTCATCAACATCTTTTGGCATCTTTTTATGCATTAAGGACTGTATACTCCTAAAAAAACCCCCAAGTCCAAAATATTTAAATCAGGACTGTTAGGAGGCTGCTGGACTAGAATAAATGTAAAACCTTCTTGTTCATAAACTTGCTGCCATTCTGCATCCTCTTGTGTGATATGAGCCTTTGCATTATCTTGTTGTATGAATATGATGTTGTGATGCCCATCTTGTGGCCATTTGGCCTTAATTGCTGGAACAATGTGATTGATCATCATGTCTCTTGTAACTGTTATGTTGATTGAATCCACCAATTTTGTGACCATTGTCCCCTTTTGTCTGTTTTTTGATGATCTTTTAGCTGACTCCTTATATGCAAATGGAAAAATTTCTATCTTGCCATCAAAAGTGCATTCTCCCATTGCATTATATCTAGGCCTAACAACTGCTGCTGTAAACATTACCTTAGGTATGAATTTAGATGAGCTTGCTGACCTGTACTGTCCCCTCTCACCTCGAGCTAAATATACTCTATGTGTCTTCTTGCTGAGGTTGAACCATTTTTCATCTATGTGAACATAATCATACATTGATTGGTAATGAGTCTTTGCTTGTGCTGTGTCTCCTGGAAGCATGCTCAATATCCATTGTAAACGTGTGACTTTGTTTGCTGGTTTCAAACCTGGATGCAATGGGTTGGTATGTGGCCTGATATCCCCTCTTTTGAGCATTCTATGCACTGTGCTTTTGGAAACATTGGTGGTGGTTGATATGTTGTTGGCTAAGTCCCTTATGCATGACCTTTGACCCATAACTAGAGCTGTGATTGCTTCATGTGGTACTTGTATCCTTTTTCTGCCTGACTTGTGATGTAGTGTTGTGACACTATAGCCCTGTGAATGTTCCCTTTGTGTTCTTGCTGTTGCCCAGATTTTACCTACTGTCTTCCTTGATATGTTGAACAATTGTGCAGCTTCATTCATAGCTCCATGAAGAAGCTTACCTTCTGTTGCCCTATCCACAAGCCACACCAGAACCTGCATTTTTGCTGCACTGCTGAGCCGGTTCCTGACTGCTCGATGAGGAGCCTGACCCTCTGCTGTAAATGTGCCCCCTGTCTCCTCTTGCATCTCTGGTTCTGGTTCTTGTTCTGGTGCTTCATTTAGATCAAGAAGATGCTCTTCTCCACTGTCCCCTCTTGCTGGCTGATTGAGATCGATGTCTATTAATGGAGGTGCATTTACATTTACATTTATCTCTGAGAGCAAGTTTGGAACTGGCAATGATGCCATTTTTTTTTGTAATTCTCTGGTAGTTGTATTAATGGAGGTTCTCTTTAATGGTGGATTTAAAGGCTGTGTATGGGTATGTAGAAGGGCATTTTGGTCCTGTGTAGTGTTGTGATCTGAGGGACTTAAATACTGGTTTCTGATTGGTTGTTGAGTTGGATTAAAATTGGAGTTGAATCCTTATTTAATTGAATGAAGGGCTGTGATTTAATCTTCCAAATGTCATTTTACTTTCTTCCCCCTTTTCTGCAGCAAATGATGACTTTTTTTCCACCTAAAATCTTGTGCCCAAAGCCCAAATGTCTCTTATATTTCGGGACAGAGGGAGTATTATATTATATAACATTAAAAGAGTATCGTGGATCATCAAAAGTGCATTCCTAATTTAAAGACATTTTTTTATACTTTACAATGCATTTTTGAACTCGACAGTAGATGAAATACATTTAACGACCAATAATGCACCTCATATTATACATAACTTATACGATGCACTTGATCCATGCTCCAGTTAGAAGTATTTCGATATTGACAAAGTTTTCTAGACTGATATCTAACATGCGAATTATCTACTTTAAAATAATATATAATAATATTCTTGGTCATTATTTTCTTAAATAAAATATGGTGGTTAACTTACTATCCTACTAGGTAGAGTGCTTGTGCCTTGAAGTCATGATTTTGGTTTGCTTATAAAATTAATTTAAAATTTGTATCAATTTATTCAAAAAATAGATAGAAGTAAAATATTATTTAATTGTTTTCATATGGAGTTTATGTTAATGATATATTTTCTATTTTTTACAACATAATTCTTTAGCCAAAAATATTTATGATTATATTTTTGTATATGGATTTTATAATTGTTTTATCAATAAGTTTATTTACTTCATAATTGATTTCATATTTTTAAAAAAAAATCAAATCTAAATCATGGACATATAAATAGTTGTTTATATGTGGGGTCTACAATAAAAAAATTTACCCATTAAAAACAAGTCAATTAAAGGTTAACCAATTAAATTGATAAAAAAAAACGGTCATCTAGTTTAATTTGGAGCTGACATGTGTTATTTTATATTATTATTTTAACCTTTGTTTTATCATATAGTAAGTTTAATTATATTTTTTTTAAAGAAGATCTTATATATATATAGTTTCGTTGATATATTCTTTTATATTTTAGATACATAGACTGGGATGATACTGATTTTCATTTTAAAGTTTCAATCAACTTAATTTCCTTTTAAAAGAGTTAGTGATAAACACAAAGAGCTCACAATAATGCATTATTTGTTATATTCTTACATGGTACTGCAACTAAAGGAACACAAGTTAACGTAGGTAAGGAGAAATTGTGAACATGAAAGCCGACCAAAGTATGACCAACACTTTGATAAAAAAAAAGTATCACCAACACAGACACACAATATAGAGGGCATGCATTCTATTATCTTCTTAGCTACATCAAAGATACGTACAAAAGAAATAGATTAATTTAAAAAAATAAACATAAAATAATGAACCACGCAATCAATGGCATTGGCAATTTGGCATCCTATCCGAAACATCTATTAATTTATTATCGTATGAAATAGATTTGAAGCAATATATATCCTTAAACAAAAAAGCAAACAATTCAATGCAACCACTAAATGTCAAATACCTTTATAAATTTTCTTATAGCCTTAGGGTGTGCTACACTTGTATTTAAAAGTAATTTTTAAACAAAAGTTTACATTTTAGAAAAAAGGTTGTTCAGATACTTTACATACAAATATATAAACTAGAGCTTTCTTTTCAACTTTCCTCTTTACCCATTGCAGGGTTCCATGCACGAGTGCGATGATCGCTCTGAGAGCTCTATCAATCGGCGACGAGGAAGCATCCACATCGTCCGTCGACAAGTTTTGGTCTCTCAATCTTGATTATATCTCATCACTCGTCCTTTAATTTTCCTTTTTAATGTCATCAGATGTAGGGCTGTGAATTCGGATCGATCCGATCCGATCCGAATCCGCGGATATCCAAAAATTTTTTTGCCTCAAATCATGATTCGTATCCGATCCATTTTTAGTCGAATATCCGAGAAAATATATCCGTTCGGATCGATATCCTGGATATCCGAAAAGATCCATTTTAATTAAACTTGCTTAAATTAATAAATTACAAATTATATTTACATATATATATATATTTTAAATATATACATATATATTTTTTAAATATATACATGTATAACTTTTGGTAAAAACATGTATTTATTTACATATATTTTTTAATTATATATATTAATATATATTTAATATATACGAATATTTTTGGATATCCATTTATCTGAAACTCCGATCCGTATCCGATCCAAATATCCGGAAAAAATAGCGGATCGGATCGGATACGGATCAATTTTAGTTGGATTAATTTGGATACGAATAAAAACGGATCGGATTGACAGATATCTCGGATCGGATCGTCGGATCGGATATCAATTCACAACCCTAATCAGATGGATTGTTATGGTACTCATGTCAGTTCGAGATTTGAAAAAGAATGGGAGATTAGGAATTTAGATGATGAACTTCCATGAATTCACACCTTGATTTGATTGTGCATAGTAGAAGAGTCGATTGGAGATCCGATGTCCTTCGATGACAACCCCGTACGCGTCCATCGCATCTTTGGATACATTGAAAGCGAAGGTCGTTCAACATGCGAGACCGAGGCAAGATAAATGGCAGATTTGGATACATTGGCAGCCAGCCTGAACATAGCTTCAAACCTCTTCAAACAATCAACTAGCACCTCGATCGAAGCAATATATCCATGGAAAAATGGAACCAAATCGTCGTTGAACATAAGGTGTGAGAGCAATTTTGGTGAAACCGAAAAGGGCTTCTGGAGGTTTCACGCTGAATCAACCGGGAAACAAACTCCATGCAAATAACAAAGAGCAAGGGAAAGAGTGGGTCACCTTGGCACAACCCATGCTTGCCGAGGAAGAAGCCATGAATACCTCTGTGTGTGTTGATTGAGTAAGCAGCCGAAGAGACACACTCTATCACTGACGACACAAAAAGCAAGGGAAATCCAAAGGTTAAGGAGAGCAAACCAAAGAAAGCCCAAGAAATGGTGTCGACGGTCTTATCTAGATCAACATTTAAGAAGCACTGACAACTGTCCCGCTTGACATTATATCTTCTTAAGAGCTCTTGCACGAGAAATATGTAGTTGGACATTAATCTACCCTCCACAAAAGCATTTTATCTTCTTAAGAGCTCTTGCACGAGAAATATGTAGTTGGACATTAATCTACCCTCCACAAAAGCATTTTGGGTAAGATCAATATGCTAGCCGAGGCACTTGCTAAGCCGAATGGTCATGAGTTATTCAATCGAAGGAGCTAGCATCCTTGAAGGAGTTATTCAATCGAAGTTCTTCAAGAGCATTAGCACATATTGAAGAATTAACACATTTTGTGTTAATTCAAGTTGGCCTCGACAACCCTAGAAGAAATGTTGAAGAATTAACACATTTTGTGAGATGTACTTGAATCAAAGATTTCAACTAGCAGATGTGAAAGAATCAACACATTTTGTGAGACAAAGCTACAAATTACTCCATTTTGTTTACATCCATTACAATTTAAACCAACAAAATGGTATGTATATTGGTCTTTAACCAAACAATTACATGTGTTAGTTGTGGGTAAGTAAGACTGATAAATGCATCTTTCAACTTTTCATACTCCGACAAATCGCCCATTATAAATAAATGGAGCAACTCGATATGCTCATAAAAATATTATGGACATATATGTTTTTAATGGACGAAATTTTACGATCCATTAAAAAAGATTGGAAGGTTCTTAAACTAAGATTGATGTAACATTCGACCATTAAAAAGACATGGATAGTCTTAACTTGCTCACATGTTTATTGTGGGTATTAGTAATTTGTCGACATGTTTTCTATGATCACATATGAACCGTCTATTCCTTTTCAATGGACAGTGGTCATGAAACTAGGGCTTGTTTCACTTTTTGGTTGAAAGTAGTTTTTGATTGAAACCTAATGTTTTAGGTGAAAATTTTGTCTTAAAAAACGTAAAAGTAGAGATATGAGATAGTATATTTTATAAAAAAATAAAATATAATTTTTTTAGAGGAAAAATGGTTTGTGGGGAACTAGACCTGTCAAAAGTTGACCCGATCCGACCCGAAATTTTTGGGTTTCAACCCGAAAATTTGAACCCGAAATCCAGTTTGAACCCGAACCGGGTAAATCCGAAAATTTGGGTTAGGGTCGGGTCAAATCCACTGGGTCAAGAAATCTATAAGGCGGAAAATTTATTTTAAAATACACTCTAATATAATGAAATAACAGATTGACGGGTAATTGTGCACCCAAAGGTTTTAATTATATTACAACATATAAAATTTATTTTAGAAAATTATGATATATTTATTATTACAATATTTAAAAATAATATTTTGTTATTAAATTTTATTATTTAAATAATATTTTATTTAAATTTTGGTCAAAAAATTGATACTCTTGACCCGTTGGGGTGATGCGACCCGACCCGAAGCGACCCGACCCAGTTTGACCCCTAACCCGATTGACCCGAACTCGAACCCAATCCGAACCCACCCGACCCGACCCGATTGACCGGTCTATGGGGAACGGAACAATCATACCAAAGAAAAGGAGTTCCCTTCCCTAAAATTCCTAGCAAAACACCACATACAAGTATAAAACCACGGCCTGGCGGTGGCGGAACGAGGCGGTCTTCGGTGAAGCTCGGGAGGTGGCTGACCCGATTGGCTTTGTGATGGAGAAGGCTAAGGAGTATAAGCTGGCTTGGGACGAGAGAAGCATTGGAAGTGGCTCGGGGGCGAAAGAGACTGTCAGCGTCTCGTGGTGTAGACCGCCGGATGATGAGATAAAAGTCAACACGGATGGCGCAATGGACGGAAGTGGCCGGGCGACGGCTGGAGGGGTGCTGAGGGACTCGACAGAGGCTTGGCTGGGCGGTTTTGTCCACAACGTCGGCATTTGCTCCGTCCCGATGGCGGAGTTATGGGGTATTCGTAATGGTCTTGCTTTGGCTTGGGAGAAGGGCTACCGTCGTGTTTGGGTCGAGTCTGATTCGGCCTTAGCGGTTCAACTCGTACGGAGCTTGCCCTGCCACTCCCACCCACTTTTCAGCCTGGCGAGAGATTGCCAAGGCTTCCTCGCGCGGGCTTGGTCGGTCCGCGTCACCCACGTTTTCAGGGAAGCGAACGCAGTCGCCGACTCCCTTGCTAGCCTTGCTTTTAATTTTCCACTTGGTTTACATTTTCTTGTCGAGCCTCTTTTGGACTCTTTGCAATTTTTATTGGAGAACATTGAGGGTCGCACTTTCTCTCGGATTTCGAGAGCTTAGTTCGTCCCTCCCCTGGGGCTTTGCCCTTCTTTAGATCAAAAAAAAAAAAAAAGTATACAACCACGGGATAGCCTCATTCACCCTTGACCGGCTTCCCGGGCACGCTTCTTTCAGTTCACCCCCTTTGTAAAGAGCCCGCGTTTTTTCCCTACTCCCTCGAAACCACTTCTTTCAAGTTCGCACATTTCAGAATCCGAGCTCTCCTCTCTCTTCCTTTCGTCCAACCTCATCATCATCTTCGCCAAGCTGTGAGTTTCGATTAGGTTTGATATCGCACTCGCTATTCCTGTTCAGTTTTTGTTCTCGCATGATTAGGGATTGAATTCTTTTCATACGAATATAGGTTTTGCTGTCGTTTATACCGTTTTATGTGCTTGATAGTTGATACTGTGGACTAAATCCATGCCGAAGAGAAGCAGCGTTGTGATTTTGTCTTCGGACGAGGAGGAAGATGCAAAGACTAAGCAGGTTGTTGTGAGGTTAAAAAGCCGAGGCTTTGGTTCAGCTCCTCGTGCTAGCAAACCCTCGAAGAAGGCTCGCTGTTTGGGCTCTCGATCTGCTCCTTCCAAGGAGCATAGGGAGTTCAATGAGGTACACAGTACGCTGAATTTGAATGGATCTTATATTTTGAAAGGGCGTATGGACCTCTAAGGAATAGGATTGCCTGTGAACTATATTTTAGCTAGGCTTTGAGGGAAATGCGCACAATATGTTTCGGTGGCCTGTGTTGAATAAGATTTGTGATTATAGATGTAAGTGTGTAACCTGGTGGCTGTATCTAAAGTTGTCTTGAGCTGTTAGCATGATAAATTGATAACAGTTTTAACTGTTATGATTAGGATGTACATTACTGATTTGGTTAATTGATGTTTGTGAGTCATTAGTCATCCGAGCTTAAAGATGGAGATTGGGGGTTGGTACCATATTATGTACTCAGCACTCTTATGATTTGGTTAAACTCTCGGACCAATTAAACAATAATATCTCTCGTGTTTAAATCTAAACTTTGATCACTGCAAAATCTGCTGACTTTGGTACCATATCATGCAATAGCATCAAATGACTTTTCTGGACAAGGATCATCTCTTTTAGCACATTGTAGAAGTACTTAAGCTAATGTTACATGACATCATTGGCAGTTCAAATCGCTCTATGAGGATTTTACTGAGGATTTTGCAGAGTTTAAGGTATCTGCTGGTATGCTCTTACAATGTCTTTGTTACAATGTTTAAGTACTATTACTTCATCTCTAATTTTAATTGTATTTTTCATCCCTGAAGTGTATTGTGCCTTCTTTTTGCTCATGCTTCTGTGTCATATGATTTGATAGTAAAAAGGGTTTTTTTGATGTGTAAAAAAATAGAAAAGGCCAGAAAATTTCTATTCTGAGATAATTTATCAGGTTTCCCTGTAGTTGAAATACAACTAGACGATTCATTCACTCTCTTATTTAATACCTACATTCAAGTAGCATAAAGAATCCCAGTTTTCCTGAATCTCCATTCACGTATACAAAATTTTATGTAGTCTTAACATTCACAGCTCCGCACTGACATGAAAGTTCATCAGGGTTTGGAAATATCCGTGGTACAGAATCATGGGTTGAGAAATATAAACCACAGACTATGGAAGAGCTTGCAGTTCACAAAAAGAAGGTACGCTGAATTTATCTTTTAACTATCCCCATGAATTTGTTACTCATCTTTCATGTCTTAAATTACAGGTTGAAGAAGTTAGAGTATGGCTTGAAGAAAGATTAAAAGCTTCAAAGGTAATTAGTTATTACAGACAATATTACTATGTAAGTGTTTGCATATTCTATCAGGTATTAATTATGGATATTCGGTTTAAGCAAAATCTAAGCCTCTTTTGAATGCATAAGATGACGAGAAGGCTACAGCACTATAATTTTCTAATGTTCATAATAGTGTATCTCTTGTAGCCATCTGATGGTCTTTAAGTTATACTTTAGTTGTTATATCCTTGTTTTTGTTTTATTAGAAAGTTCCCTGAAGCTCATGTTTCGCAGTTTACTATGTTGTGTTCTTTCTACAGAGAAAGCTTGATAATCATGTACTCCTAATCAGTGGTCCAGCGGGAGTTGGGAAATCAGTGAGTTTTCAGTTGTTCTTCTTCTAAGCTTTGCAATAATTCATACTTTTGAAGATAAGAAAATATAGAGATTGGAGACAAAGTAAGTGAGGGCAGTCAGTAGTACAATATATCCATTGGAAGCCTGATTTTTACGTGGCAATAGGATAACATAAGAATAGGCTTGTTAAAAGGCAGGAGGTGTGGGCAGTATTAAATATCAACTCTGAAAATTTTGGAGCCTAATCTTTAAATAATGCAGATCACAAGGTTGGGAATATTGCTAGGGTGTAAAAATTGCATAACTGTTCATTTTTCTTCATATTTGACTAATTTAGCATATTTGATCCGTGTTCTTGTATATTGATTTAGCAAGTGAAACCACAATTTTCTCAAGTTCCTGGATGAACCTTATTTTGTAGGCAACTGTCCAAGCATTGGCATCACACTTTGGAGCAGAATTGTTTGAATGGGACACTCCTACTCCAACAATTTGGCAGGAACATGTTCATAACAGTATTTCAGGTGTTATATCACTTTCAAGATGGATGTGAAGTTCTATGCTTGTCATTTGTTAGTAATGTACTTATGTTTTGCTCTACCCCTGGCTTCATTTACAATTAATTATACTTTCTTTTACAAATAACACAGGTGTGGTGTGATTTTTTGTTTGTCCTTTCGAAGGAAGGTGACTGTGCTACTCTAGTCACTAGTCAGTTTCTGATTCTGATTTTTCCCTTCAATCCACATGCTTTATGTCAATTTTCTTTCCGCATTACCCAGTAAATTTAAGATTTGAAGATAGAATTTGAATGTAAAAGCCATTAAGGTGTCGTCTATGGTTACCCAGAGGGAGAACATTAACAAGAGAAAATATAATGTAAGGAAGAAAGCCAGAAAGCAGTAAGTACTTCTATATAGCTCCCCCTTACTACATTTAACAATTCTTTTGAACTTTGCATAGCTAAAGTACTTTACCTGGAGAGATGACAATGTCATAATCCAGACATACATCAGCCCCCTGAAATATAATGGCTATGACTCAGGTTTAGGATACTAACAAGGCAAGATGATTAGTGACCTAATAAGACTTCATCAGCGCCAGTTTCAGGGCTTATCTACAAAAGTACTCCATCAACATGATTGTCAAGAAAATAGAGGATCTGCTTTCTCACAGACCCTTTCACTTGCAAAAAACTAAACAATTGAGTCAGGTCCAGGCAGTGTGTTAGAAAGCTCCAGATGCACCTAGGTCACGCCTAGCACCTAGGCATGCATGGGCAGTGCTTTGCTATGCATGCCTTGTCTGGGGCTATGCGGGTACTGGCACATCCCAGCTGCACCTGCACTGCACCTTTTTAAAAACTGGGTGCAGGAGTGTTAGTACTGAAGAAAAATTTACAACCCAAGAGCTTGTTTTTGTCTTTTGGTAGAGGGATTAATTAATACATTATACATCTCTTGTCTGTAGGTGTTCGCTACATCTCCAAGTTAGACGAGTTTGAGAATTTTGTTGAAAGGGTGAGGAAGTTTGGGATACTTCCATCTTCCACTACCTTTTCATCAGCTGTTTCTGTAATATTGTTGATTGATGATCTCCCTGTGGTGAATGGGAAGATTGCTTATAGAAGACTTCTGAAATGTCTACAACTTCTTGCAAAATCAATTCATATACCTACAGTGATAGTGGTTACAGATTATGGTGGAGCTGAGCCTGGCAATAGTAATATACATAACTCAGAAGAACTGTGGCTATCTGTCAAGAATTCTGGTGCCTATAAGGTTGCTATTCTTGAACAATTGAACATGTTATGACAAAACCTTTGTTTTTTGTTGATCCTTTTGCTCATTTCAAACTTTTTCTAGTAAAAATTCAGGTGGCTTTCAACCCTATAACAGTCAATTCCATCAAGAAGGTGCTTTCTAGAATATGCAGACAGGAGCAGTGTAACACCACTTCTGCAGAAATTGATTTCATTGCCAATGCAAGTGAAGGTGATATACGAAATGCTATCCAGTCTTTACAGTATCTATGCCTTAATCCTAGGCCAAGGAAGAAAATGTACTTTGCTGTAGATACTCCAATCAGTTCTGAAGAAAAAACAAGTCGTGTTAAAGCATCAGAATGTAGAGCTTTGTCATTTGGAAGAGACCAGACACTTTCACTTTTTCATGCCTTGGGGAAGTTTCTTCACAACAAGAGAGATACGGAGAATAATATTCCACTGGGTAATTTGCATCAATGTTTTCATAGTCTTGAAATATTCTGTTATGGTTTGGCGCCCTAATATAACATAATGGATCTTTTTCGTAGCTTAGGTGGTTGCCGGCTGGCTGTTGGAACCACTGTTATGCTCAATAAATTTCTTAATGGAAAGATTTAGAAAAAGGCCTTGGTTTATAGTGTTGTAGAAAAATTGAATTAGTGTAAACCACTAGAGAATTTATTAGACTGTGCTCAAATTTATAAACCAAATTCATACTTTGGTTGTAATGATTACCTTCTTACTTCTGGCTTTTTGCAATTTCACAGTCACACAATGTAACGTCTGTATTCTAGTGTGGATTTTGGTTCATCCAATATAATGTTGACACATCCCTTCCATCATACATGTCCTTTCCTTCCATCTCCTAGCCTCAACTAATTACCAGTGAGCACTGGTTCTTATACAATTGGATGGTGAAATTTTATTCTTGCTATTGCTCTAGTCATTATAAAATTGCTTGGTTACTTAGCCTCTTGCCTTCGCTGCCTTTCTTGCTTTAAATCATCGTTTATGAAGAAATCTCTTGTAGAGTCATGCCGTTGGTTATTATGAGCTACTTAAAAGTTATATACTTGCATCACATGCCTTGGACTTTGTACTAACCTTCTAGAGGGGTCTGTTTTCTTTCGGACACATGTAGCTTCTTTGAGGAAAAGACTTATTTATGTTCATTAGCAATGTTTTTTTTTTCTTTCTAAATCTGGTTTTCCTTCTTTTCAGGGCAACAAGAATTCTCTATGAGGGAGGGGTTTTCTAGGTTATATTTGAAAATGGATCCTCCAGAGAAGGTTCTTTGCCAAGCATATGGACAAGCAAGACAAGTGGCTGAATTTCTTCATGAAAATGGTAAGCTTTCGCATCTATGTTTACATTAAATTGAATTCAGTCTGGTTGTTACTGAACTCTTATTTGAAGTATTTTTGCCACCGCGATAGTTCTACTTATATTTCCATGTGATTCTTTTTTGTTCTCATCTGACATATCGTGGTTTCCTTACTAGTAGCTAGAACTTGCATTGTTAGTGCGTATATAGTACAACTTTAGTGGATAATTTATTCATATATGCCCTTTTCACTTGTTCTGTGTTACAGAATTGTTTGTGTTCACTGCTCCCTGTTTCTCTTTGATTATCCTTTCTGCGAGTTTATTCTTTATTTTTGGGGCGTGGGGGGTTGGTTTTTAAGCATGCTATTGTGAGGCTATGATTATTAAAAAGGTAGCTGTATTGATAAAAAAATCAATATTTGATGGCAGCTATCTCAGTGTAAAATCCTGTAGGCATCATTACGGATATAAATTGTTGCCTATGTTTCTGTACCTAGACAATTTCTGAAGCCAGGTGTGGTTGTTCCAGTTCTAGATTTTCTTGATGAAGAAGCTGTTGAAGATGCGTCGGTGGTGGCATCCTATTTAAGTGATGCAGACTGCCTTCTATCTCCTCTCCATCAGATGTTTGGTGCAAACTACACAGCCGAGAATGTTGCACAATCAGTTGCAGCTTCAGTTGCTGCTCGTGGTGTTCTCTTTGGAAATGCTCACCCTTCTGCTCCCAGGTATATTAATCAGCCCTGAAAAAGGGTCGAGAGATTGTGACAGGATGATCTTCTTACTATTTATTAGATTAAGAAGTGTATGCGTTCCATTTTTTAATACTAATCATCTTGACATTACAGGTGGCATACTATACGAAAGCCAAAACTTTGGCAAGTGGAGCAATCATTCCGAACTAATCAGGTGAGTTTCATAGGAATGATGTTTGGAACTGAGTGCAACCTATTTTTGAGATTGAAAAGTTTCATATCTGATCCTAGTATTTGTTCTGTTTGAATCTCTAGCTTCAGTTGAATAATTATACTTTAACTAGTTTGCCTTTATTTAAAACGCGCTGGAGTTTTTAATTTAAGCTTCCACTTGAATGAGGAGATGTAGCTTAGAGATTCAAAACATGATGGCAATTAGAGACAAAGGTTAGAAACTCTAGTAGGACATAGAATAGGTTAATCCGGATTCAAATGGAGCTACTGTAAAAATAGGCACTTGATTGAAATTCTCTTGAGAAATCCTTCTGTTGCTTTTCATTAATTATCTTTCATTGTCTTACATTAATTGTGATTCTAATAGTTAGTCACTGTTATATTCCCCATCATTTACATGTACACCTTTTCTATCTGGCAACTGCAGTATGAGATGGAAAGGCAAAGGTGTGAAGTAGAAGGCTCGGGCGTATCTAGTTTATCCGTCTTCTCAACTGAATACAGACCAATGCGCCAATGGCTTCAATACAGAGCAAATGCATCGTCTGTGCACCCATATGGTGATAGTGACAACGAATTCAACTGTACAAGTTGGGAGCAGGGAAATTATGAGTCCACAGATGATGAAATTGAAGACTTTTAATCCCTCAAGTAAGAAGCATAGGATCCTCCATTTTCAGAAGTTGTAGATTTTGTTCAGCAACCTTCTTTTGTGTTTTGAATGGCCCATCTGTTTGCATTGTCTCATGTCCCATATACACAATTTAAACACGGTTGTTGCTAGGTTTTGGGTCTGCACTTGCGAATGTAGTTGGTGTTTATAATGTTCTAGCCATTGTATATAAGTCTCATAGATGATCTAGTATATACATTTCCGCCTCATAGGCCACAATTTCTCGTAGATTGGAACCGGTATCCCAAAATCATCACTAAGCGTTGGAAGTAGTCATGAGTCTCATGACTCATGACATCAAGAAACACAATAACAACTTTTTGGTGACATCAAGAAATACAATAACAACTTTTTGGAAGATGGCAAATTGTAGGGGTGGGCAAAAATCGGTCCGGACCGGACCAGATCCTCGGTCCATGAAAATGAAGATTTCCAATCTGGTCCGGATTTTTATAAAATTTAATAAAAAGTTATATTAGTTTTAAGTTTATTTATATTTTTTATTAATTAAATTTGATTTTTTAATTATATTATAATTTTTATATAATACTTTTTAAAATAAAAAATCCGGAATTTTTACGGTCTGATCTCCGGTCCGGACCTGCCTCTAACTAATAAGTGAAAGCTAGGTATCATAATGATAAAAACTCTCTTATCAGTTATCATAACAACAATGTATGTATTCGACCAAAAAAACAAACAACAACGTATTGAAATAAATTTTCAGATAAAAAAAAATGTATGTAAATAAATTTTATTTAATCAAAAAAGTGCTCTGTTTTGGGTTACGGCTTTTTCCCCATGTAAGGTGGCATGTCATTCATTTTGATGTTTTTCCTTTGACTGGCTTGAGAGGGTTTAGCGCTAAACGCCCCAAATCCGGTGCCATCATTTCGAACTTCGGGGAAGAAAACCCCAATTCCCAATCCACACCAGCAGAAACGATCGAAGCATGAAATTCAAAGCCTACCTGACAGACGGGGGCATCTCCCTACTGGAAAAGCGGCTCCTACCAGCCCTAGAGAAAGTCGGGAAGACCTGCCACGTGTACCTGACTCGGGAGCACGCCTTCCTCCTCCACAACCTCCTCCAAAACGACGCCGTCCAGTGCGTCGCCCAGCTCCGCCGCGACTCCCTCTTCTCGGAGTACCACATCTCGAGCAACAACGCCGACCTGATCGCCTTCTCCGCCGACGTCTCCCTCCTCCTCCGCGCCCTCCGCAGCGCCTCCTCCATCTCCGCCGGCGGCCGCCTCCAGATCAAGCTCGTCAAGAAGCTCCCCCCGACCTCCACGTCCCCCTCCCCCTTCCTCACCTTCGAGTCCATGGGCCCCTTCTCCGCCCTCGTCCAAGACGTCCCCATCTCCAAACCCCTCTCCAGGTCTGGAATACCCCCCAATCCAAATTTTTGTCGCCTTATATTGTTCCTCTTTTTCGGAGCTTCGATTTGATATATTATATGCCTGAATCCGATATCTAAACAAAAAGTTACGAATATTTGAAGATTGAATAGTTGTAAACCAATTTTAAGTCGTTTACTTAGTATAAGTTATAAATTTAGTTTGTTTAACTAACATAGTCGGCCCCCTCAATACAGTCGGAGTCGGCCCCCTCAATACTTCTATCATGGCTCCGCCCCTGACCCCCGTCCTGACCCCCCAGATCCTGCATCTGTGGGACTACGTGGGTAAATGTTATGTTGTTGTGGGTGTGATTTTGTAACAGAAGATTTGAACTGATGTGCAGGGCGCAGCTCTCGGAGCTCCAGTCGGCCCTCGACGCCGCCCAGGACCTCCCCCGCACCCTCGTGGGCGTCGACGGCGCCGAGCTCGCCCGCCTCATGTCCCTCGCCGACCGAATGAAGCACCTCGGCGACTCCGTCGACGTCCTCGTGTCCGGTGCTGGTGATCTCCATCTCAAGGTGGCCAATAGTCTCGTCTCCCTCGGCGCTGAGTTCAAGAGGTTGTCTGTGGTCGGCGGTGATGGCGGTGGTGGTGTCAGCGTTCAGGTTGGGCTCAAGCATTTTGTCAAGAGTCTGCAGTGCCATCTGGCCAGGCCGGATGCTGCTTTCTATGGCGTGGCCGCTCATTCGGGCTCTCTTACTGTCGTTTTCCAGTTCTTTGTCGCTGGGTCTAGGCTCACTGATAAGTCCATCAGCCTGCATTGCTGTCTTCCCGTGCTCGACCCTGGCTGCTAGCTAGCTACGACAACAGCCCGTCTGCTGCTTATCATTGCTGATGCAAATTTCTGTTCATGGCTTCTCTGATTGTTGTTCTTGTTATCTAGGAATTAGGGGTTCTTGCTAAACTTAATATACCTTGCACTTACAACTGCAGTAGGTTTAATTGTTCTTGCTGAAAGTCTCAATTGGTGATGCAAGTTACAAGTGCATTTGGGATTCAGTATGGTTAGCATGTGAGGCTGGATTAATGTTCGATTAGGCATTTTGCATCAGGAAGGTAGGTAGGAATATGAATGATGTTGATGTTAGAATGAGCCATTCCTAGTAAATGATGTTTGGTAGGGTGTAAAATCTGGAGTGCCAAAGCGAATTCTTCAAGCTTTGAACAACTACTTAAATTGGAAACAGGAACACAAGTCACCAAGAAATTTATGCAAGGGGAGGTTTGAATTCATGCTGGACACATGAGGACAGCATGGGTACCTACTCCAATAATGCAAGTTATCATGTACAGTTTGTACACAGTATACATGTACTAGATTCTTCCAACTCAGCTCGAAGCTCATGCAGCAGTATATTTTCCATGAGCAAAAGTAATCCATAATGGTTTTCCTCATACAATTTTACACTACAAAAGAGAGGCCTAGGCATCAAGAAAACCATACAGATTGTGTTGTGTTTGAGCTAGCTTAACCCCTAATAATAATAATTAAACTTTACAAAATGTAGAGGAGGCAAACTAAGCTAAAGTGTGCACACAGTTTTAACGACGATCGTCTTCATTTTGTTCTTCTACTACACTGGAACCGAGATCAAGGAGCAAACTAAGACTGCAATAAACAAAAAACAAGCAACTAAACAGATTTAGTATAAATTTGAACTGGCAAGATTATAAAGAGTTTATCGGCATGAGTTTACCTGCAATTCTTTGGAACACCCCAGGAAAGTGCTGATGATCTCCTTACAGACGGTGACAATGACAAATAGTCTCTCCAATCTTGAAGCATTATGTTTAGATCAATGACCTTGCTTTGCATTCCAATACAGCAGTTTGCATGCATAGTGCATACCAAGTTAAAATCTTCACTCGGTTCACAAAGACCACCAAAGTATGCAGTATCCAGGAACCTAATTGTTAGGCCAATCTCCGAGATGAATGGATCACGTTTGATGTAATTAAGAACATCTTGATCATGTTTACCAGGATACTTGAATTGGGATGAGTACCAGAAACTGTAGAAGGCAATAGATCGGCTATTGGATCTCACGAAAGTGAAGCCTCCATTAGGTCTGTTGTGTTTATCAGATGAGTTGCCTGAGAAGTGGTCACAGGCGACCTGGAAATCCACATCTGGGTAGAAGCGTGGGAATGGGTTCCTGAACCACATGATATCAGAATCCTGGATGCAAGAGCCAAGTGCAAATGAATATTAAAGGCAATCAGAAGTGTACGTAAGACAGCACAAATGTTGCAAGTCAAACAAACATAATTCCATCCTATCAAATATTTAAGCGCAAAATTGCCACAAATCCCACAATAGGAAACAAAAGGAATTGCCTGGTTGGTCACATTCAGCAAATCCAAAGTCGGTTCAAGCAATGTGGTCTACTACCTTACTTGAACTTAACATTTGGTTTAGCTTATTTAATCAGGGGAAAAAGAAGCTCTAATCCGAGCACAGAAACTAGAATTAGCAATTAGAACAACTTTAAGGTCACCCTGATGACATAAAAGCATGTCAAAGATAAGGATGGGAACGATTACATACCGTAAACAGAAAATTGTACCCCAACTCCAGAACAGACCGTAGGAACTCGATTCGTCTCCACATCATCTCAAGGTAATCTGCTTTCATATAGGACGCCTCTTTAGAGAAATCAGTTCCGTTAGTGACAAGATAGAAGCAATGGGTGTGTACATTTAAGCACCGAGTGAATGCCCTTTGATCGAATGCAACAACCACCAAATGGTTCAATAGCTGCCTGGTATTGTCTCCTATTCTAAAGCTCTCCAGAAAGAGATCAAAGATTGAATTCGGAGCAGCCCACGCTTCATTCAGAGCTGTTATGATAACAGTATGGTCATCCGTAGCAGCATTCTTTAGAACCCTTTCAAGGCTGTACGCTTTCTCCTACACCATTTTTTCGAGCCCGCAAATCAGACAGCTTCAATAATAACACCAGCAAGGATTCATTTAGAGCACAAATCTCTCAATCTTGAGATACAGCAAGAATGAATGGCTAGCATGATCGGAGTAGTACTATATAGTTGAAAGATCAGCAAACATAAGTAGTCCAGCAAAAGCTACCAGAAACCCTTGATTTCTTTCATTGTAGAAGGCAATGTTCTTAAAAACGTTAGGCGGCTTCTAGGCAGAAAGGGACTGCCTAGCGCCTAGGCGGCCTAAATGAAGCATGGGCTGCTCCGTTTACGGCTACCTAGACGCCGCCTAGGCGGGTTATAAGGCTAGGCGGTCCCGAGACGGGGCCTAGAAGGGACTTTTAGAACAGTGACTACTACATAGTTGAAAGATCAAGAAACAGAAGTAGTGCAGCAAAAGCTAGCAAAAACCCTTGATTTGTTTGGTTGTAGGAGGGCGGGAAGGAGGGCATTGCATTGCATCATAGATCAAAGAGCGTGTAATTTATTTACTACCTAAAGGTAAAAACTGAGGGGAAAGTAAAAGTGGAGAGAGGGAAACCAACCTGGACGAACTCCGGAACAGCGGAGGAAGGGCGGGGGAAGGGAAAAGTGTAAGGTGGGAGGCAAGTGGTGCGATAGAGGTAGAAAAGGGCGCCGAGGAAGGCGAAAGCGAAGAGACAGCGACGCATGGCGGGGGAGGACGGAGATCTGCGGCGGCTCAGGTGACGGAGGAGTCGAAGGGCACAACGGAGTCCGACTGCAAAACCTGCTAGAGGAGGAATGGGAGGCTTTAGTATGGGCTCCAAAGAGAAGGGCATTTTTTTTTTTTTTTTTTGAGACAAAGAAGGGCATTTCTGATGCAGAGACAATAGAATTGAATTGATGGTGGAATTGAATGAGCTATAGGGGGATCGGATTAACGGGTACCAGGGAGTTACACCTTGGCCAATGGCCACCATTGCTAGTACTAGTAGTTCATGTCATTTCATTTGTGGTAATTTTTTTGATCCAATTCATTTGTAATTGTGGTAATTTAAATAGGGTTTTTCTACCGTGTGTCCTAGGAGTACATTATAAAAGGCTACTAATAGAAAGGTTTTTATAAATTTTAAATTTTTATTTTTTAATTTTTTTTTTGGCGGGTTTACTTTTTTTTTATAGGGTTTTTGTTATTGTTTTTGGTATGCTTATCATGTGGCCTTAAGGCACATAATAGAAAAACCGATTTCAATAAAAGGTTTTTGTTATAAACCACGCTCTACGATATTTTCGTAAACCACCCGTTTAAACACTAATTATTAGTGATTCACTTGTATACTGGGTGTCGTTAGTAAATGGCCACCCTAGGGTTGTTCATTGGTTCGGTTAAACCGAAGAAAACCGAAAACCAAACCGAACCGAGCTTGTTCGGTTCGGTTTTCGGTTTATGCTATATGTTAGTTTGGTTTTCGGTTTGGATCGGTTTGGTTTTCGGTTCGGTTCGGTTAAAACCGAACTAGTTTTATATATAAAAAAAAAGAAATTTAGAAATTATAAAATACCCACCCAAATTAAACCTAATGGCCCCAAATCCCTAATTTGATATTCTTTTCACATCTCTCCCAGAGAAATACGATTTCTCTCCCACCCAAGTCCCAAACGGCAAACCCTTAACGGCGCGACCCTCACTCCTCCGCCTCGACCCTCGACGGCGGAAGCCCTAAATCTCGACGGCAGAAACCCTTGACGGCTTTGAGCCGTCGAGGACCAGTTCCGATGAGGCCGGATCTTGTCCCGTAAAGTGTTTTTTCACCAGATCCGGTATGTGGTGCCGACGGGGTCACCTACTATTGCGGGTGCTCCGACGCGCGTTATTCGGGTACCAAGGTGGTCAAGATCCGGTTCCGATGAGGCCGGATCTTGCCCCGTGAAGTGTTTCCGACCAGATCTGGTATGTGGCGCCGACGGGGTCACCTACTAGTGCGGGTGCTCCGACGTGCGTTGTTCGGGTACCAAGGTGGTCAAGGCCGGATTCTGCGAGGTCGGTAATGGCGGCTCGGGTCCGCTTTCAGGTCAGGCGTTCTTGCTCGTCCATCTCGTTTGGCTCATTGTCCTAGGGTTTAATTTGCTCTTCTCTGTGGCTTTCTCTGATTAGTTGTTTTGGATTCTTGTGTGTATCTTCCGAGAGAATGTAGAAAAACAAGATGGGGAAGTAGATGGAATTCCATTTGTAATTTGACTGATTCTTGTGTGAATTACTGCATCCCAATTCAATTTATTTTTGTTCAGTTTTGTTCAGTTTTTTTATATTCGGTTTTGTTCGGTTATGTTTGGTTCGGGTTTTAATTGGATTTAGGTTTGCCTTCTACAAAAAAAATCAGATATTGATTATTCAGTTTATTCGGTTCAAAACCGAACCGAACCAAATAAAACCGAAACCGAACCAAACCGAACCGCGGTAATTCGGTTTGGTTTTTGGTTCGTATATTTCCGATGTTCGGTTTTCGGTTCGGTTCGGTTTTCCGCGGTTCGGACCCGATTAACAACCCTAGGCCACCCGTATCCCTGTATCCAGTCTATGTTAAAAATATGTCAAAGGCTTGTGGTTACATGTCACATATTTGATTTTGCTTGTCGTAAATCTGTTTAATAAGTGTAAAAATAAATAAATTATTTTCTAATTTCTACCCAAAAAATAAACCCTTAATTGAAAACCCCATCTCTCCGTTCTCCTTAAACCGTGCGAGTTTTCCGAGCTCCCTCACGACTTTCTAATATTGCTCCCATGGATGACGATACCTGAGTCTCTCATGTGTTGGCTCCTATCTTGCAAAATTGATATGCAACTATGCAACAACTTAGAACAATGTAAAAGAAACAAGATGAAAAGAAAAATCGGTTGACTTGGTCGGTGCCGAAGCAGTTTCGCCAAAAACATTGACATCGGCCATAGCTCCGACGAAAAGCAAGAGGAAGAAGACGGAGGGTTTGATTTTTTTGGGTAGAGATTAGAAAATAGGGTTTTCACTTTTTTATACATATTACACAGATTTAAGAAAAAGGAATGTTGAATATGTGTCACGTGGCCACGCGTCTTTAATAATTTTTTAACGAAAACTGACTACGGGTGGTCATTTACTAATGGAACCCATTAAACGGGTGGTTTATGACAATATCGCATACCATACGGGTTGTTTTTGACAAAAACCTCTTTAAATAAACTATTTGTGGAATATACCATCAACCCCAATAAATTTACTAAAGATTTAGATAAAATAAGTTTAAATTTTTAAAGATTTAAACAATTTTTTTTAAAATAATTTATACAATATATACATTTTTGTATATGATTCAAAATCTAAACTTTTAAGTAATTATATAAGATTTTTATCTAATAAATCTTATTTGTTAATTAAGATATTTAAACCATAAAAAGTTATCTATGAAATTCACCTATTACAATAAACTTTTATTATAATATCTTTTGATATTACTTGATAATATAGTACTATTTCATCCCCATCGAAGATAAAATTCGATAATATTTTATTCGATAGGTCTCACAACTTTGTTTAAGGATATTATTTTCGGATTCCAGAAGTTTTATAATTTGTGTATAATTATTTGTGAAATACTGGGCTCTATTGTATAATATATTATTTTAAGGAGCTACTTAGTTTTACCTAATCTCCTTTTATAATTAGCATACTTAGTTTTTGATTTTGGAAAGGGAATAAAATTTGCCTTTTTGAGTACTTTATTGAAGGATAAAATTGGAAAAATATTTACACAATGTATATAGTGACAAATATTATTGAATAAACATATAAGGTTAAAACGAAAAATATTAGATGGAGTATAAGATTAGCTATGAAAAGCAACATCACTGTTATACAAAACTTATTAAAAGGATGGAGTATAAAATTAGTCAGAAAAGTTCGTTCACACATTTTCGTCTTCGTAAAGAACTAATTCTCAAAAATCAAAGGCAAGTAGATGGTTCTCTCTTCATATTCTCTTTATATACGATAATCGTAAAGTTTTTGAGGGGTGGATCCGTGTGATTAAAATGTTGTATTTCTATTGGTTGTTGTAAACTGAAACATGAGTTCCCATTGGTGGAAAATAATGAGCTAGATTGTTTTTTTTATGCTTGGTACTTCTAGATTTCCCTCCTCCATTTCTAACATTTCTCTTGCACAAAAAAACCACTTTTTTAACCCTTTAAAAATTATGCAAACACTGATATGGGACAACCAATAAGGGAAAGATGGAATATGATTTATGTTCAAGAGATTGGAATTTATGTACCACATATTCCAATTTTAAAATCAATTTAATGGGTTCGGTTGTATACTCCTTCTGTCTTAGATAATGTGTCCATAAATCAAGTTTTCACTTGGATTAAGGCACATCACATCATTGAGAAAAATACAAAATGGTTTAGCAAAAAGGTGGGATGGAGGCGTTGATAAAAAAAAACTCAACTTAACAACTACAATCCATAACAATGGAGAGAGGGCTCGTATGCTCAACCCAACAATGGGGGCAAAAATGGTCCATTTATACAGTGGACCAATGTTGTGATTTCACACATCAAAATGTAGGTCAAAACCACTTTTACATTGTGTAACGAGATTTTGGGAAAAAATAGTTTGAATCTTCAATTTTCATTTTAATGGAGGTTTATTTATGGTTTAAGGTTATTGAGGTGGAAGAGAATTAATGGGTACAAAGTGATAAGAGCATCTCCCACCCTAGGATAGATTGCCAAATATACCCTGACACCTCCCCCCACCCTAGGCCATATACCCATTTCCCAAGAAAAAAAATGGCCTACGCGTTTTTTGGACCAAAATATGGCCTTCTTGTTTGCTAGGCTAAATGAGTGGGAAATGGTGGGACCTTTCACATTTTTTATGTTTTTTGTTTTAATTTAATTTGTACATATTAATTAAAATATTATAAAAAGAATACTATTTAAATCTTTTTAATTATAAAAATTGTATCATTGTGATGATCTCGTAAATAAACTAAATTATTAGTAGTCTCGTTAAAAACCATACTTGAAAATAAATTTCAAGCTTGGAAAAAAGAGTACTACAAAATGAAATGCAATAACTTAAAAAACAACATAAGATAAATCTAAATTTAACATAAGCATAAACTAATATTTTGGAAGATTAGCATTATTGTCGTCGTAACCATCATTCCTCTTTGATCGACCCCTTTGATTACTTCCTCCTACATATGAAGGTCCTCCATACCCACCACTTCCTCCAAATCCAAATGTCTTATCGAAATTACCATAGTGAAAGTTAGCCTCAGAACCACTTTGGAATTGGTTCAAATTACTAACATTGCCGTAACCAAATATAGGAGGTGGTTGTGACTCACGAGCTTTTCTCTACATGATTTCGTTCTTTCTCATCTTTAAGAATTCACGATCCATTGGACCTGTTATAGAATCAAGGCTCGGGAGGATGATTTTATCTTCATCGTGTTGGCGTTGGATATCCAGCTTACTGGAGGTGTAATGCTCCATCTTGGAGAGAAATCTTGCTTTGTCTACCACGTTTTTCTCAAGCATCTCTTTTATTGCTTGATTGTCGGCCATGATCTTTTCATATCCCTTTTTCTTTTTCTCACCAACTTTCCTTTTATCCTTTGCCATCTTTGTTCCTATGGGACACTCTTGTGAAGCAAGTTCATCATTGATGTACTTTTGCTCATCTTCATCTATATCTAAATCAACACAAAATGATGGAGTTTCAGATGTCCCTGATGTGCGAGAACCTACCTGAGATCCTTCAGATGAATCCTTCCTCCTTCGCGGTCTAGCAGTTTGTGGGGCAGCATTATCCAACCATTTTTTTCCGCATTTTTCAAAATTGGCCACACATGATCAAACTGAAACTTTTTCCTCTTGAAAGTCGGATCATCTTGGAGGGACTCTTTTTCTTTCTTCAACTAGAGAATGAAAGCAAAACTAATATGTTGTGTTTGAACCTTAAAATGAAAAAGCAAATTCATAGTTCAAAGAGTATTTACGATCCATTCTTCAAATGCACCACTTGGATTCTGGTGCTCAATTTGTCGAATATGACCACGAAGCTTACTTAGCGGTAAGCATAAATCAGGGAATCGAATTTGGAGTGACATTCCAGTCCGGATCCTCTTTCCACTCTTATCTTTGTTGTAACAATGAGCAACTCTCTCCCACAATGCATCCTTTTTTGGTTAACATCATTAATTGGACATTGAGTAACATCAAGATAAAAATGGTACAATTGCACATCTTCATCTTGTGTATAAGCTGGACCACGCTTAGAAGAAGACATTGAAATAATAGAAGGATTGGTTGTATTAGATATTGTGGAATGGAATATGGAAGAAGTATGATATTTATAATGAATACTAATAAAATTTAACGGTATAGATGTATTCATGTAATATGATCTAACGACCCAGAACAAAATGCAATCTTATCTCATTGGATAAGATTGATTATATGTGCCACTTTTGAAATCATATTGATATGTGTGCTAGTAGATGTGTATTCATGTAATCTGATGCAACGACTCAAAACAAATGCAATCTTATCTCATTGGATAAGATTGATATATGTGCCACTTTTGAATCATATTGGTGTGTGTGCTAGGATATATATTCATGTAATCTGATCTAAAGACTCAGAATGAATGCAATCTTATCTCATGTGGTTCAAATCATAAAATACACGGAAAACTCATAATATAATGAATACAACACATGAATTAAAACAACCAACATTAGAAAAGAAATACGTAATCTAAGTAATACAACACATGAATTAAAACAAACAACATTAGAAAAGAAATACATAATCCAAGGAATACAACACATGAATTAAAACAACCAATATTAGATAATTCAAGCTTCATCTCTACCATGACGATCCCATAAATGATCAATCAATGCATCTCGTAGATCAAAATGAGCTTTCTTGTCTTTGATCTACCTATTTCGAGCCAGAAACTGAGTAAATCGTTGATCTTCAATATCCACTAGTTCAACAGTAGGACTAGGTGCACGATTAAATGGCATCAAATGGGTTTATTCCCCCATTTGGTAGGCTAAAAAAAATTTCCCTATACCCTAGGGTGGGAGATGCTCTAAGGAGAGAGAAATGAAAAACAAAAGGGTTGTAAAAGTAGGTAAAAACGTGATTGTTTTGGGGTAATAGTGTAAATGTGATGTGATATATATGGAAAGAATTAAAATGTGGACAATCTTATCGAAACATCCAAAATGGAATATAGACATTTTCAAAGATGGAGGGAGTATTACTTTTACGAGCGTCACTCATCTAAGAGTACAATTATCGGTAGACTAATGTTTTTGGTCACCATAATATAATATTGTATTTTCTTTCGGGTCCGGATCCGGTAGGAATGATTATTATGGTAGGAAATAGGAATGAATCTCGGCCGTCCATCACGCGGAGGGAAAACAGCCCAACAAGCCACACGGGTGTATAATACGCGTATAATTCGCGAATTATACGCGTTTTTTTCCGTTTTCGTTTTTTTTTTCCGTTTTTTTTTTATTTTTTTTCGTTTGTACAACTCAATGGTCACGTTTGTGCAACTCAATGGTCACGTTTGTGCAACTCGGTAGTCAATTTGTTCTTCAACTTTATTGCCAATGTGTTGAATTCTATTTGTGCAACTCAATGGTCACATTTGTGCAACTCAATGGTCACGTTTGTGCAACTCAGTGGTCAATTTGTTCTTCAACTCTATTGCCAATGTGTTGAATTCTATTTGAGCAACTCAATGGTCACGTTTGTGCAACTCAATGCTCACGTTTGTGCAACTCAATTGTCACGTTTGTGCAACTCAATGGTCCAATTTGTTCTTCAACTCTATTGCCAATGTGTTGAATTCTATTTGTGCAACTCAATGGTCACGTTTGTGCAACTCAATGGTCAATTTGTTCTTCAACTCTATTGCCAATGTGTTGAATTCTATTTCTGCAACTCAATGGTCACGTTTGTGCAACTCAATGGTCACGTTTGTGCAACTCAATAGTCACGTTTGTGCAACTCAATGGTCCAATTTGTTCTTCAACTCTATTGCCAATGTGTTGAATTCTATTTGTGCAGCTCAATGGTCACGTTTGTGCAACTCAATGGTCACGTTTGTGCAACTCAATGGTCAATTTGTTCTTCAACTCTATTGCCAATGTGTTGAATTCTATTTCTGCAACTCAATGGTCACGTTTGTGCAACTCAATGGTCACGTTTGTGGAACTCAATGGTCACGTTTGGATTGCGCAATCACGATCGAGGATTGTGCAATCACGATCGTCGATTGTGCAATCACGATCGTCGATTGTGCAATCACGATCGTCGATTGTGCAATCACGATCGTCGATTGTGCAATCACGGTAAGCATTCCAATTATGATAAGAATTGAACAAATCGATCTCAATTATGATTAGAGCTTCTCATGTCCAATTTGTATATATCCACTTCAAAAAATCGTCCAAAACTAGCCATCAAACCAAGAGCAAACAACTACAAACCACCAAACCACCAACAAGTCAACAACAACATGTAGCAGCTCATTTTAATCACTTCCAACATACACCAGCAAATTACAAATTTGATCTCAGCAAATATGAACAAAACTAGCAAATATGAATGAACAAAACTAGCAAATTACAAATTACGAAAATCCTAGACCTCCATCAGATTTCATAAGAGCATAGCTAAACCACAACCGCTTTACAAAAACGAAACCCTATAAATCCATCGGATTGCTTAAGATCAACAATTAAGCACCAAATCCGAAGAAAATCATTAAGAGTAAAAAGGGGATGAACACTCTCCCAATTTGGCAGTTACACACAAGGACAACAAAATCAACAACGAACACCAAAAAATCCACCAGATCTTGTACCAGCAAAACAAAGAGCAACGATTAACCTCCCAAATTACGATCTTATACCAGATCTTATACGAAAATCCGAAAGAGCTGCAATTACGATCGTACGATCGTGGATTGAGCAATCAAACCTGCTTCGCATGGACAGGTCCGCAGGCGATAAGGTGCTGAAGAAGCTGCCGTCCATCATCGCTCCAAAACTGAATTAGATCGTGGATTGTGCAATTACGATCGAGAATTGTGCAATTACGATAGAGGATTGTGCAATTACGATCGAGGATTGTGCAATTACGATCGTGGAATTGCATCTTGATTTGCCGCTTCCCTCCGAGTTCACCTCCGGCGGCGAAACCCTCACCATTGAACCCCTAAAGTCCTGCGGAATTCCAAAATGAGGAAATTCAAACACCGAATTCAAGCCTAATTGAACTTTCGAGAGATCAAAAATACTTGGAAGGACAGAAAAAGAAAGAACAAATTTCTGAGAAATCATATCAATCTGGAAGGAAAACTAGCCAAATCTTCATATCAAATTCGTTTAGAAGAACAAACACACTGTAAACAACGATTCCACAGGAGGAGCTCAAAGATCTCGCTAAAATCACTTCACCAGAAACAAATTCAGCAAAGAATCACACAAATACTCAAAAGCACTCAACCAGATCAATCTCCAACCAGAGGAACAAGAGAAAACGTACCTAGGTATTGTTGGACCCAGAAATAATCCAAGTAGGAAGCAACCCTTTAACCAGAGAAGTCCCAAATGCCTTGCAGTTACAAGATATTGTTGGATCCAGATTTTAGGCAAAGAAGCATCAAAGAAGTATCAATACCTAGCCCGAGCCAAAGAAGTATCAAGACCTAAGTGGTAATTCTTTGCTACCTCTTCAGAGTAAGACAAGACTTGCGGCGAAAGGAAAGTCGGTTAAAGAAGATAGATCCGAGGCAACAAGATAGAATCTTTCCAAGATATCTTCTAATATATGATAGATTTGCTGCCAGAATGGATAAAGAGTATCTAAGATATAAGATAGATTTTCCGGAAGACTTGTTGGTTAAGATAGATTTATACCTTGTATAAGATAGAATTCTTACTTTTTGTCTATAAATACCCATGTAACCCACGAAATTGGGGAAGGGAGATAGAGGAGAATAGCATATCAACTCAGATCACACACCATAGCCCTCGCCAGAGGCATGCACTGTAACTCATGAGATGGGGGATGGACATTGACGGAAAACTGCCTCCATCCACAAGTCAAAAGATTAGGAGTACCAGAAGAGATTACATGCGACGATGGATTACAATTCAGAAGCAAGAAGACGCGTACTTCCGTAAAGAGAAGAACATCGAACTAGTCACACCACCCGAAGGGAGCAACAGGTCAAGCACCACTCTCCCTAGTGCACGGGTGTGAGGCCATCATTCCGGCAGAGATTAGAGTGTCCACCATCAGCTACTGGCTCACCACTACGGAAAGCAACGAACATGAACTTGAGTCAGATTCGGACACCGTCCAAGAACTCAAGGAAGCGGCCCACGCTCGGTTCACAAAGTACCAATTCACCATGAGTTGGGGTTACTTGAACCAATAAGCAACAAGATATTGGTTTAACTGTCCATGGTCAGGGGTTCACTCCCCTAGTTCAGAAAAATCAGGTTCAAGCCGCTTTCTACAAAGAAGATCGCACAAGTCGGTATCTCCCTAGACAATCTCTGGGCAATCTCTAGGCAGTTACTTGAAAATCTCCAAAGAAGTTCAGAAGATGGCTCCAAGGCCAAACTTTTTCGAAACGACGACTGGGGTGTAGCGACCTCGACACCAGATCAAGCTGCAAAACCCCTCCAACATCCTTGCTTGGGCAACAAGCCAGGTCAATCGCTCATTGTTAGTCTCTAGACAACGGCTATGCAGTCGCTAGATAATCTCCAAAGAAGTTGCGAAGACAGCTTCAAGGCCAGACTTTGATGGTTGCAAGAAGACAACAGGGGTCGTCTGATCTAACCTCGACACTCCTTAAACCCCCTTTCCTTGGGAACAATCCAAGACGATCACTCGTTGATTGATCGCTGATAGCCGCCAGGCCGCAGTTAGAGAATCACCATCCAGTTAGTCGGTATCCAGGAACATCAGGTGAGAAGACGACGATGAAAATAACCATTGTCACGAACATGATCCAATCGCTAGAAAAACACAGGTTTCATCCGTATCACTCCTAAAAACTATTATTTTACATTATGGTTTCGTTTTGTGGTTTCACACGAATACACTACTAACTTAAGCATTGGAGGATCATCGGGGAAACCCATGATCGCCCCTTTTTTACTTCTTATTATGCATTATCCAACCATGCGAAACATCAATGGCCAGCCACGGCCTGGATACAACCCCAAGGCGCTATACACCAACATTGGTTACAAGACTAAGGTACTTACTTTTACTATCTAATACTTTATTACTCGTTCTCATTCTTCTTACATTCTATAATGTCTTCCCGCTCATTCACGAGCCAACGCTAACGACTGTGATCACGACTCACACGCGTTAAAACGCAACCCACCTGAAGAAGTATTACTTCTGAATCGGTTTGGTCTCATTAATTTTCTGGTCAACACTTAGCTTTAGTTTAAGGCTTCTTTAAGACCTTTTTGACTTTTCTTCAATAAGCGACTCCGGGGCGCTAGCTCCCACTGTCGATGCATTGTCTTTAGTTCATAGCTTCGTAGTTTTTCAGCTCTATTTGTGATGTTTTGCGAGAAAACAACTCTCCCACAACTCAACTACCGCTTTAAACGCACCCTACGCGCTATTTTACGTCACACCGACTAAATAAATACGCGACAAAAAACACACAAAAAACCACTGTATAAATACATGGTTATACCGTCTAGAGATGGCGATGTCGTCATGCATACAACGTGGTGAAGTAACCCATAAGTTGGTTACCCCCCATCTAAGTCCAATCAATGTAGTTAAATTGGATTAGTACGGGAAGGGGAAAGCTATAGCAACGATAACCCGAGGCCACATTCGCGGGACGCCGCGAGGACAATATATCCTAAGGACTAAACTTAAGGATCCAAAGGGAGCCTAATCATAAGCAATTATGCACGGACCTTTGCAGTACACAAAGCGCAAAGACCTGAAAATCTATTCATGGTCGAAATAATGCACTATGGGAGGAAGCCACATAACACTTCCTCTCGGATGCTGATCTACTAACGCATTCATACACGTACATATGGGCAAATACATCCTTGGAAAAACTCTGGATCACTGCCCTACACTAAAGTTTGCCAACTGACGCAAATAAAATGGTATTAGCACAACAACATATATATATAAGCGTCATACCGTGGCATCAAAGCTCAATACGAGTAAACAATGCATCCCCTACCAACGGACGATGTTTCTCTGGATATTCTCTGGGTATTTACTTATACTAACATTGTTGCAAAGTTGTTTTATTTTAGTGCAGGGATAATACTGAAAGAAGCGCGCCATACAAGGGCGTTGAAACAAAGCAAAATACAAAAAGGGAACACCCCGTACCAATGGGTGGCATTTCACTAGAAACTCTCTAGATATTTCATTAAACTAATGTTATGTCAAAGTTGTTTGATTTAGTGCAGGTTAAAATCAGGAAATCGTAAGTTCACTCTATACAAGAGCAACAGAGCGCAATAACCAAGTCTCCAAAGAACGAACATACACCCAATCAGGGGTTCGCATTCGTTCACTCAACGGAGTTAAGTCAAATAAGCAACAAGGAAAACAGTAGAGCCACTCTTCAGTGGCTGGGGTCTGAGAAGCCGCCTCGTCCGAAGGCTCCTCGCCATCGACTTCCTTAGCTACGCCGGCATCATCGTTGGTTAAACGTACGTGAAGATTCACCAGAAATGGCTTAGATGAACTTGCTAACCACGCGTCAGTACTTCTCTGGTCATTCTCTGGTTAAATGACAATTTTATCTAGCCATGCCTAGTTAATAATCGATCAGCGTACGAAGATTGCACATAGATCCTGCGTTCAAAGAATCATTCTATCATCAAGGGGTTAACTCAACCTCATGAATCAGACCCTTGGTGACGAAGGAGGCTGGGGTCGATTACCGCCTAAGCATCAGGTACGCCAATTACCTTATCCTTATCATCTAGAAGATCCAAGTCCACCTCAAGAGAAGATCCTATGCTGGGGTGCTAAATGGATAATGCTTGACAAAGGTATCTTACTACGTCATTAAGTCCCAATGGTCGTTCTTCGCATCAGAAAAGTCTTGAAGAATCTCCAAGCGAGGGTTCATCAAATACTAAAGCAATCATTCTAACCACCACGATTGACCAAGCACAGGGTCACCTTCACAGCTTCTCACAGCTTCACTTCCCGAGCACAGTATAACTCATCGAGTATTCGCTATCTTACGCGAAGAATCTCCGATGCTTACCTTAAAACCAATCAAGTGTACTACCTTAAGAGCACCTTCGGGACATAGCTTCCAAGACATAGGCTCTCAATCTGAGACATATATCTTCAGTTTCTCAAGAATTACTTTTACACGACAACGAGTGTAAGCTCTTGGTTTGTGTCTTCAGTCGAGTCTATGCTATGGGCTAGCGAGTTCGATTAGGCTAACACCCGATGCTCACGGTTATCGTCAAGTTAGCATGTCCAAGGCTACACAACTTCGATCACACCAACGCTGGTGGCACGAAGCTTCGGTCATGTCCGTGCCTATAGCTGACGACTTCGATAGAGTCCGCGCCTCTAGTAAACACTTATGTCTTGTAAACGCCTGCCGGCCAGAAAATCAATCGCTTATAGCAACGAACAACCCTTGCAAATAACGAAGATTCGTATCAAAGGCGTGAAATCCATCTTGCCCATCTCGTCGCCTCAACAACCAAGATGAATTTGGGGTATTGTTGGACCCAGAAATAATCCAAGCAGGAAGCAACCCTTTACCCAGAGAAGTCCCAATGCCTTGCAGTTACAAGATATTGTTGGATCCAGATTTTAGGCAAAGAAGCATCAAAGAAGTATCAATACCTAGCCCGAGCCAAAGAAGTATCAAGACCTAAGTGGTAATTCTGTGCTACCTCTTCAGAGTAAGACAAGACTTGCGGCGAAAGGAAAGTCGGTTAAAGAAGATAGATCCGAGGCAACAAGATAGAATCTTTCCAAGATATCTTCTAATATATGATAGATTTGCTGCCAGAATGGATAAAGAGTATCTAAGATATAAGATAGATTTTCCGGAAGACTTGTTGGTTAAGATAGATTTATACCTTGTATAAGATAGAATTCTTACTTTTTGTCTATAAATACCCATGTAACCCACGAAATTGGGGAAGGGAGATAGAGGAGAATAGCATATCAACTCAGATCACACACCATAGCCCTCGCCAGAGGCATGCACTGTAAACCCTAGAAGGGGGGTCATACCTTCATACATCCATTGTAAACCCTAGAACGGGGTACCATGTTTTTACACATTCATATGCTTTTTTAAGCAATACAAACACGATTTTCGTCCCCCTCTTTGATTTGTTTCGATCTAGGCCCGATTTAAACCAAAGTTCTTCCTTGAGTAAATTTTGGTTCAAACAGGTATAGTTAGTTAGGAGATAATCTTCTCTAATTCATTCGACGGAATCCACTCCATTAACCAGATCAGCAACAAACAACCACAAGCTCCTCTTTCCGTCAATGGCGGCATTCCGATCACCGGCGTTCGCCGCCGCCTCGATCTCCGAGCTAGCCTCATCCATAAGACTCGAGTCGCCTAAACTCACAGCCTTCAACATCTTCGAAACGGCGGAGTAGTAGAGCGCATCCTCCGGAGCCTCAACTCAAATTTGTATCCGGCTAGGGTACCGTCGACCACGATCTGCTCTTCACCGTCAGCCTAGAGATCAATCCGTGCCCTAACTGTGTCAACTAGAGCCGATTCCTTGCCGATTTCAACAACATAACATTCGTGATGCCAAAGACCGCTCTTCGCCAGGCGCACTACTTCGAAATCCCTGGCATCTTCATCGATCGATCTCGACGACGACGACTTCTTCAGGCGGAGCCGTTCTACGGGAGCAGCGGCGACGGAGGCGAGGCCGATGGTGAAGAGGTGGACGGAGGTCGGATTCTGCGGTGGAGGAAGGTGGGGAGAACGGCGGAGGAAGACGCAGTCGGAGGCAGATCTGAGTTGAATTGGGCGGAATAGAGTTTGGGGAGACGGATGAATTGAAAATCACGCGTATTGTTTTATTTTCACACGGGAAATGAACGGTAGAGATCTAGGTACGAGATTCATTCCTATTTCCTACCGTAAGAGTCCTTCCTACACGACTCTTTCTCTTTTCTTTCTCTCTTTTTGTTAATTTTTTTTATCTTTTTTCTCTCTCCTCTTTCTAAGGTTACATGTGTCACCATGCTAATGAAAGACCAAAAGTTTACTTTGGTCACCACTATATATGACCAAACATGTCTTGTTTTTCTCCACTTTCATCAAATATATTATTTTTTATTCACATGACCATTTTTTGGTCTACTATTGTGTGTGCTCCAAGAGCATCCATATCGGGGGTTTCAACCCAGATTTCAGTGAATTTCATGGAAAGAGAGGACAAGGTGGAGGCTAATGAGAGTGTGACAAGTGACTCTCAACTTTAGTTTACTTTTTGGCTATTCTAACTTAAGTTAGTATTTAGCTATTTAGGCTTATTTTAAATTAATAATGACAAAAATAAATTATACTATTAGTAATTTTTGTTTATCTATCCATATATATATACATATATATATCAATATTGTATATATTTGATTCACTTTAAAATTAAATTATTTTTTTGGGTTGATTATGGGTAAACCAACACATATTAATCACTTTTTTAAAAAAATCTCATGGTTTTAACTTATAAAAATTATATTAGATTCATAAATTTTTATCTAATTTATTTTTCACCAATTATATATATATAAAAATAAAATTGGTGCAATATATATATAAATACATGTATCCACCTCGAGCTCCACGTCTGTGGTCATAGATCCCGTGGTGGTCGTGCAGCTCGTGGTGGATCCAATCGTGCAAACAATGTCTCTTCCGATGAGCGAGACTTTATTATTAAGGGATTACCCTTGAGTGAGGATGATGAATTGCGTTTAGTGAGTTCCTGGCTCAATACAAGCAAAAACATCATCATTAACACACAACAAAAGAGCACTCGTTTTTGGAAGCGAATTAGGGACTACTACAACGACGAGGAAGCCACCAACCAGTGTCGAACGTGGAAGTCGTGTAAGACTAAATGGACTAGACTTAGTGCTATTGTATTTAAATTTGGAACCGAATATCAAAATGCCGAGAGCATGAGAAGAAGTGGCCAGTCAGATGATGTTGTTATGAACTATGCTCAAGAGTTGTTTTATAATCAAACTGGCCACAAATTCACTGAAATCAAGTGTTGGGAAGTTTTGAAGAAGGAGCAAAGATGGAAGGCTCAATACGTTGAGCAGAGCTTCAAAACTAGAAGCTCAAAGAGATCGAGGGCAGAATCAGCTGAAGTCGATACTTCTGGTCCTCATACACCAATAAGTTGGTATGATGATGAAGGCCTTGTTGAGCGCTCAAACGAATTAAAACTGCTAAGAGAGGAAGAGCAAAAGGAGCATCTTTGTCATCCCAATTGAGTGCAGATATTGAAGAGTTGTAGTTGGCTAGTGAAGAGTTGTAGTTGAAGAAGATGATCCTACTTTACAAATTGGCTAGTGAAGAAAACCTCAATCCCGCAAGAGAAAAAATGCGCAAATTGTAGAAGGAATTGGGTTTGGACCAGTGAAGCTCATAGAGAGCATCTTTGTTTTCATGTTTTATTTCCATGTGCAATGATTTGTGTTTTTGAAGAGGGACCATCTAGGCTGCCACCCCTAGGCGCACCTATACTCTTTGATGGGCCACTCACCCGAGCTCGATCCAAGAAGTTACAACGCGAGATGCATGACTTCATCGGGTACACCGTGGCCAAGGCGGCTGCACACATGAAGGAACCAACGCCAAAAACAATATGCCTTGTGGGCATCACAACCGCTCCAAGCATGTCGGGCCAACCGGAGCATTCCTCTAGCTAAGCGGCCTCTCCCGAGCAACCTTTCCAAATGTGGTTGTGCATTGCTTGAATCGGGCCTTGCCATTATGAGCTTGCCTATCCTTAGTCTAAGTGGATTATTTAGTAGAGAAATTTGCATTAAATCACCCGTTAAATAGGCAAATTTACATTTAACCACCCATTATAAAAAAAATTACTTTAAACCACCCAAAGCTTCAATTCCGTTAACAAATAGCCACCCATGGCATGATTCCGTCAGAAATTCCGTTATGTTATGTAAATTTACCCTTTTACCCTCTACTATTTAAAATATTTACATGCTTACCAGCCGGTTTGGGGGCACTTTACAAAAAAAAATCAAAACAACCGGTTCGGTGTTTTTTACCCAAATCGAATGAACTTACCCAAGTCAAATGCCCCAAATTCAATTTGGGATTCTAGGGTTCTAGGTAAATCCAATCCAAAGAATCCATCTTTCTATATCAAATTAGCCCAAATCAGCTTTGAAGAGTGGATCCAAAGAATCCAAAGATACCCATCTTTGTTCCACTCCTTTCACTGTCGGTCTACTGTTCCGAGTAAGAACCCGTTTTCCTCCAGGATCCACTCTACAAGCAGGGTCTAGACATGGGCCACACCGGAGATTTCAAACGGCCGCCGTCTCAAGCGGCGCCACCAGTCCAGCCACCGCCTATGCACCGGCCGTAGATGCCCATGGGAGGCGCCCTCGGCCTGCAATATCCTCCTCAGGAGCAGCTCCTCATTCTCACTTATTGCATCCACTCCAACCCTTCTTGGCGTATGTTCTTCTTCCTCTTGCCCTTTCTTTGCCTTTCAAGTGTTCGATACTTTGATTGTGTGAGTTTTTTATGTTTTTTTCTAGGGATTACGAGTGGTTTTTTTCCTAGTTGCTTGATTTTCTTTGTATCTGCTTTCCTGGTGCAAAAAAAGTAGGTGTGCTTGGATTGGGAAATTTGAGGGAGATCTTGTTTTTTACTTTTCAGAATGATTCTTGATCCCCTACATCTTTAGAACTTTGCTTTTGATGGGGATTCAAAAGGTTTGGTTGAACTCTTTGATCCCCTGCATCTTTAGAACCAAGACAAGTGTATTTTCTACCCTAAACTCTTTTTTTTTTTGGTTGAATTTCTACTCTGAACTCTTTTGTGGTGTTGTGATTATCAAACTAAAAGCTGATTTCTCCTTAGAGAGTGGTGAGAGCTTTGAGCTTTCAAAACCGTGGTGTTCTTGCAGCTTGGTTTGCCTTGGATAGTTCCAACTTCATCTAAGTTTGGTGCTTTCCTAGTAACCACAAGCATCCTTCTTGTGCTTCAAGGATCCGTCCTTGATTGTGTGGGATTGTACAAGGTCAGTCCTTCACTCATTGAATTGGGTTCTTATTACTAGAGCAATAGGGGTCTTCTTGTTGTTTCGATTGGTTGATCTTATTTCTATGTAAGTTTGGTAGCACATCCATTCATCTAGGTTCTTGTCCATTTGGGCCAAGGGTCTACTTGTTGTCTTGTGTTATTGATCTTCATCTATCCTTTTATCTTGTTCTTGAATCTGTTCTTGTTTCCTTGTTGTTCTTCATTTCCATTGTGGCTTGTTTCTCCATTTCTGACTATCATTTCTTCTCTCCTTGTCTGAGTTGTTGTTTGTCGAAGATCGGGCACCCAACGGCTTTAGCCCCACATCAAATTGGTATCAGAGCTGTGCTGTCCACATTCAACTCATTTTCCATGGAGTCGAACTACCATTAAACCAAAAACACAAAAAGAGTTCTAGATCAGGTTTGATTAATCCAATCTCCATGATTAAACTTGATAGTACTAACCGGTTTGCTTACTTGAGTAGTGATTTGTTTTGCCAGCCAAACACCTTCTTCGCCTAAGTAAAAAAACCCGCCACCTTATGACCACCATCGTCCACCATCTTCCAGCCCATAAGCCAACCATTGAAGGATGAAAAAACCTTGAACTAAAGAGGCAAATTCAAACCTTCTACTTTCAGCCCATTCCCATCACTATTCTACCTACTCTCAACAATTCTCATATTATTCCCACACTATTCTACCTACTCCAACCATTCCCATCCCATCCCCCTGATTTGTGGGAGACCTTTTCAAATTTAAACAATCCAAACCCATCCCCCCATTTTAAGGACTCTCTTTTCCCTCCAAATCTGTCAAAGTCATAAGAGATGTCTTATATTACTTTGACTACCTTATTTTATATTTATTATATTCCATAAGTATCTGAATGTGATTTTCGGATTTAAAAAAAAAGAAGAAAAATTCAGCAAAAAAAAAGAAGAAGAAAATTCAATAATTCAGAATTGCACAAGCTGCATTCTAGATAGTGCAAAGTGTTGCAATCTTTTTATCTTGTCTTGTTCTTGATTGATATTGGAGATACCCTTCACAAAAGGCCAGCCCATCTCACCTTACAAACCACTATTCATCTTGGTTTAAGAATTCAAGGCAAGAAAGGCTTAATCAAGGTTTGATCTCTTCTTATCCCTCAAGTTTTTGTCTTATCCTTAATCCTTCCAGATCAGTTTCTTGTCCATAATTCTCATTCCTTTTCTTTCTTTAGCCGAATCCTAAGTTTGTGTCTTGTTCTCACTTTCACTAATCTTAGATTTGAGTGTTGATCCATTGCAAGGCAGATTGAAACAACAAGCTCGATTGCACCATAAGAGAGTGAGCGTGAGTGAAAAGCACAAGTGAGGCAATCTTGGATTATCACTAACTCTAATCCCTTGCTTTGTAGTGTGTCGTTTTTTATCATGTCTCAAGAAGAAGAAAACTCCAACAGCTTGGAGCCCATCCATCCCGAGGTTTTTAGCATGTTGAGAACACCCAACAACAATGTGGCCACCATCACGCGACGACTGGAGGCCTTGGAGACTAAGCAGCCACCGACGCCCACGTCACCACGGAACACCACACAAAGGGGTAACCAGCCCTTGGACCCTAACTTGGCATCCACCTCCCATCAATAAAACACGAGGGAAGTAAATCTCGACCCTCATGGAATTGTTGCTCGAAGAGTGCCTATAAATCAGTCTCCCTCTCCCCAAAAAGAGAGGCGCGCACCATCGCACTAATGATTATCAAGCTTTTCAGGCCCAAAAGTGAGCTCAAGATCGAGAGGAGCAATATGGTGATTTTGATGAGGAGTTCCAAGAAGATGAGACTTGGGAGCGCTACTCTAGGCATGATGATAGAGATAGGCGCCAAAGGAGGCCAAGAGAGCCCGAGCAAGATGGCGTGGGAAAGATCAAAGTGAGGATCCTAGCCTTTGAAGGAAAGTGTGACCCGAACGTATATATGGAGTGGAAAACAAAAATTGAGCAAATCTAGAATTGCCATAACTTTCCTGAATCCAAAAAGGTACAAATCGTCACCCTTGAATTCACCGGTTTTGCACTAATATGGTGGGATAATTTGGTGAAAGAAAGGAGACATGTATTAGACACACCCATAGCCACTTGGGAATAGTTGAAGGCGCTGATGAGGGGACGTTTCATTCCTCAACATTACACTCGTGAGCTGAGGCAAAGATTGGAGAATCTCAAACAAGGACCAATGAGTGTCGAGGAGACTTTTAATGCCATGCAAGTGGCAATGGTAAGAGCCAATGTGGTTGAGAATGATGAGACCACAATGGCCAGATTTCTTAGGATCTTGCATCATTCCCTAGCTCATGAGGTTGATTTATATCCCTATTCTACTATGACGGATTTGCTTCATCTAGCTATGAAAGTATAGAGGAAGAACCGAGCAAGGAGCCGAGGGAAGAATGTGAGCAACCAACTCCATGCATGGAGAAGCTCAAGCCGTGGCTAGTCATCACCCTATAATAGAGAAGCCACACACCCAAAAGAAAAAGGAAGCAATCCAAATGCCTACGGAGATCAATCAGCCCGAGGCAAAACACCCGTGGGTAATTCATAATCGAGCTTCAAAGGGCCATCTAATGGAGTTTCCACAACTCCTAAGGGAAGTAATTCTAATCCTACTACTAGGGCTAGAGACATTGTTTATTTTAGATTCCAAGGTAGAGGACACATGATGAAAGATTGCCCTAACCTGAAAACACTCTTGATTACTCACCTAGGCCAATATGAATCAGAAGATGAATATGATCATGATGATTGTGTGAATGATGTGAATCTGGTTGCATGTGATGAAAATGGTGAGGATGAAATAGAATATGAGCATGGAGAAGCATTGATAGCTAGAAGAACTTTGCATGCTAAGCCAACTCCATGTTATAATAATCAAAGAGAAAATTTGTTTTATACACGTTGTTTAGTAGAGGGCAAAGTGTGTAATGTGATTATTGATAGTGGAAGTTGTTGTAATATAGCTATAATGGAATTATTTCAAAAATTACAACTTCCCATATTTCATCACCCGAGACATTATAAACTGCGTTGGATGAATGATTGTGGCGCATTAAAAGTGAATAAGCAAGTTAAGGTATCCATTAAGCTAGGACATTATGAAGATGATGTGCTATGTGATGTTGTGCCTATGCAAGCTTGTCACTTACTTTTGGGTCGTCCTTGGCAGTTTGATAGGAAAGTTGCTCATGATGGATTCGCTAACTGACATTCTTTTGTGTTTAAAGGAAAGAACATTGTCCTCAAACCTATGACTCCCACACAGGTTTGGATGAGTATGAGAAGAAGAAGTTAAGTGAATGCAAGGAGGAAAAAGGGAAGGGAAAGGTTCAATTGAGTGAGCCTACAAGCCCACGTCCCTTTAATGTTCTTCTAGCTTCCAAGGGGGAGCTTGAGAATGAGTATTTAGATGGGGAGACCACACTCATGCTCTTATGTAAGGAGCTCAGTTTAATGAGTGATGAGCTTAAAGCTAGATTACCCCCGTGAATACAAGGGTTGATTGAGGAGTATAATGATGTATTCCTCGATGACATACCACCTGGCCTTAGGGGTGTCCAAACCCGGTTAACCGTAATTTCGGTTAACCGGAGTTCGGTTAACCATAATTTCGGTTAGCTAAAATCATAAACCTAAACCGAACCGTTAGTCTCGGTTAACCGGAGATCGGTTAACCAATTTTTCGGTTCGATTTTATCGGTTAACCAATAACCATTTATGTGATTTAGAATATCATAATATACATGAAAGATAAATAAAATTATCGAATATGATTAAACAATATAATCTAATTAGATTAGATCTTCAAAATAATACTAATTTTATATGTCTTGATGGTTATAATAACCAAATGATACTTTAAACTATTATTGTATGTATTTCTTTCGAACAACATATTTAATAAATAATTTGAATGGCTTATGTAGACACGCACAATGACATATTTGACAAGTAAATAATTGAAATTACAAGCCACAGTAAAACTATGCAAATAAGAGAACTCAAAATGGCTCAATGGAACAACAAAATCATTTGAAAAATGAATCCTTTAAAGTAAATCGAACTTATATATTAATATAAATTAAAAAAATTTATTTTTCGGTTTTTCGGTTAACCGGTATTACGAAATGCGTAAACCGAAACGGAACCGAGAAACCGTTAATATTCTCGGTTCGGTTAACCAAACCAAAATTTTAAATAGTGTCGGTTCGGTTAACCAAAAAATGTGTCGGTTTTTCGGTTTATTGGTTCGGTTTTTCGGTTTCGGTTTTTTATGGACACCCCTACCTGGCCTACCTCCAATTAGAGGAATCGAGCATCAAATTGATCTCATTCCCGGGGCCGCATTGCCTAATAGGCCAGTGTATCGTGTGAACCCTAAAGAGGCCCAAGAGGTCCAATCCCAAGTCCAAGATATATTGGACAAGGGATACATTCGGGAAAGTTTAAGCCCTTGTGTTGTCTCAGTGTTGTTAGTGCCTAAGAAAGACAACACATGGAGAATGTGTGTCGATTGCCGAGCAATTAACAACATCACGGTCATGTATAAGCACCCCATCCCTTGTCTAGATGACATGCTAGATGAACTTCATGGAGCCACCATCTTTTCTACGATAGACTTAAAAAGTGGCTACCGTCAAATAATGATGAAGGAGGGGGCCGGGATGAATGGAAAATAACCTTCAAGACCAAATTTGGTCTATATGAATGGCTTGTCATGTCATTTAGGCTCACAAATGCACCAAGTATTTTTATGAGATTGATGAATCATGTGCTTAGACATTACATAGGGAATTTTGTTGTCGTATACTTTGATGATATTCTTATGTATAACAAGTCCCTAGAAGATCATGAGTCACACTTAAGGGAAGTCATTTCCACCCTTCGAGTAGAGCACTTGTTTACAAATCTGAAAAAGTGTGATCTTTGCACTAGTAGTGTTACATTTCTTGGTTTTGTAGTGAGCTCACAAGGATTACAAGTGGACGAGGCCAAGATCAAGGCAATTCAAGATTGGCCTACACCCACAACAATTGGGCAAGTGCGAAGCTTCCACGGACTGGTGAGCTTGATTGAGATCACCAAGAAAAGAAGCGAGTTCACATGGACCCGAGCTCAAGAGAGGGCCTTCCACACTTTGAAGCTCAAATTGACGCAGGCACCATTGCTATCATTGTCGAATTTCACCGGGCCATTTGAGGTTGAATGTGATGTAAGTGGGATCGGTATTGGTGGCGTCCTCATCCAAGAAGGTCAACCTATTGCCTTCTTTTCTGAAAAGTTGAAAGGTGCATGTATCAATTACTCTACTTATGATAAAGAGTTGTATGCTTTGTTTAGAGTTCTTAAGACTTGGTCACACTGCTTATGGCCTAGAGAATTTGTCTTGAAAACTGATCATGAATCCTTGAAACATTTTAAAAGTCGGGATAGGAGGCATGGTAGATGGATAGAATGCATAGAAACATTTCCTTATGTTATCAAATACAAAAAGGGAAAAGATAATGTTGTGGCTGAAGCTTTACCTCATGTGGAGTTTGCTTATAACCGAACAATGCACTCATCTACTAAGTTAACTCCATTTGAATGTGTTTATGGTACTAACCCCCTAACCCCCTTAGATCTTACCCTATATCCTATGAGGGAGAAAGAAAGCTTTGATGCAGGAAAACATGTGGAGTTCATCAAGGAATTGCATGATCGTACTAGGACCAAATTGGAGCAAAAGGCTGAGTACAATGCAAACCGAGCCAACAAGGGCAGGCGTCAAGTGATATTTCAACCCGGAGATCTAGTTTGGGTGCATCTAAAGAAGGAGCGGTTTCCGAAGAAAAAAAAGAGCAAGTTGTCCCCACGAGGAGATGAACCTTTCAAGGTTCTTCAGCGAATTGGAGATAATGCGTACAAGTTGGAGCTGCCCGGAAAATATGGAGTGAGTGCCACCTTCAATGTGGCCGATCTAATGCCATACCTAGCCATTGATGAGGACTTGGATTCGAGGTCGAATCCTTTTCAAGCAGGGGAGGTTGATGATGGACCATCTAGGCTGCCACCCCTAGGCGCGCCTACACTCTTTGATGGGCCACTCACCCAAGCTCGATCCAAAAAGTTACAACGCGAGATGCATGACTTCATCCGCTATACCGTGGCCAAGGCGGCTGCACACATGAAGTAACCAACACCAAAAACAATATGCCTTGCGGGCATCACAAGCACTCCAAGAACGTCGGGCCAACCTAAGCATTCCTCTTGTTAAGCGGCCTCTCCCTAGCAACCTTTCCAAGTGTGGTTGTGCATTGCTTGAATCGGGCCTTGCCATTATGGGCTTGCCTATCCTTAGTCTAAGTGAACTATTTAGTATCATTCACTTTCAAGTATTTTGGGGAACATATAAATACTTGTCCTCTTGTTGTGTTTGGGAGACAGCTCATTTACAAGTGTAAAACTGATTTCTCTTTAGAGAGAGGTGAGAGCTTTGAGCTTTCAAAACCGTGGTGTTCTTGCAGCTTGGTTTGCCTTGGATTGTGTCAACTTCATCTAAGTTTGGTGCTTTTCTAGTAACTACAAGCATCCTTCTCGTGCTTCAAGGATCCGTCCTTGACTGTGTTGGATTGTACAAGGTCGGTCCTTCACTCATTCAATTGGGTTCTTATTGCTAAAGCAATAGGGGTCTTCTTGTTGTTTCGATTGGTTGATCTTATTTCTATCTAAGTATGGTAGCACATCCATTCATCTAGGTTCTTGTCCATTTGGGCCAAGGGTCTACTTGTTGTCTTGTGTCGTTGATCTTCATCTATCCTTTTATCTTGTTCTTGAATCTGTTCTTGTTTCCTTGTTGTTCTTCATTTCCATTGTTCCTTGTTTCTCCATTTTTTACCATTGTTCCTTCTCTCCTTGTCAGAGTTATTGTTTGTCGAAGATCGGGCACCCAACAGCTTTAACCCCGCATCAGTTTTGAACTTTCATTTTTTGTAGTTTGTGTTTAAGGGTGTATGTCTAGTAATTTTGTTCTTGTTTGTACAATGCTTAGTTGTAATCGATGTTTAAGTAAATATAATCACTAGTTTGAGTTTGAATATTGGTTGGATTATGAAATCAATTCAAATCAATTTTCAAAAACTCAAAGCAAATTCTAAAAAGCAAATTTTGAGCAACTGAAAAGAAAATTCAAAGCAATTGAAAAGCTAATTCAAAGCAACTGAAAAGCAAATTCAAAGCAATTGAAAAGAAAATTCTGAAAAGCAATTCAAACTTTTGAAATGGCAATTCTGAAAAAGAAAAAGCATTTTCTAATAACAAAGGCATTTGCATTCATTGGATTCGCTTCTTGTGGCAGACAAGGAGATAGATCAAAAGCATTGGATTGCGAATTCATCTACCCTAGTTTGAAAGTAATTATATCTACCCTATTTATTACTTTTATCTACCATAGTTTGAAAAGTAGTTGTATCTACCCTATTTAATACTTTCATCTACCGTATTTTATATGTATATATATATATGTATGTATGAATTCCCTTCAATAATGCATTCAAACTCACAACTCTTCCTTATCTATTTCTATTGCTTTCTTAAGTTCAATTACCAATTCTTATCATTCACAAAATGTCTAGTACTAATAGCTCTGAGTCCGACAATGAGTCCCCCGCATACAATCAATTTCAATTTCATTACTAACAACTTCAAATCAATCTTCAACACCGCATAGCAGCTGCATAAGAAGAAGCAGAAGGTTCAAGAAACCGACGCCGTTAAAGATTCATTGAAAGAGGAAGGAAAGAAAGGCATGCAAGACTATATGCCGATTACTTCAGCGATACACCAACATACAAAGATGATCATTTCCGAAGAAGTTTTGGAATGTGCACGTCCGTTTTTATGCGCATTGTTGATCAACTATCAGCTGAGAAGTCGTACTTTCAACAAAGACCGGATGCAACCAATAGGCTTGGTTTGTCTACACTACAAAAATGCACCACTACAATTTGCATGTTGGCCTATGAAATTGCTGCAAATGCTTGTGATGATTATGTTCGTATTGGTGAGGCCACTGTAAGAAAATCCTTGTGCTAGTTTGTTGATGGAGTGATTAATTTCTTTGGTGAAGAGTACATGCGGCGACCAAACTCCAACGAAATTGAACGCCTACTAAGTGTAGGAGAGTCTCAAGGATTTCCCAGCCTGTTGGGTGACATCGATTGTATGCATTGGAGGTGGAAGAATTGCCCAACTTCATGGAAAGGGATGTATCGTTGTGGAGATCATGATGGTCTAACAATTATCCTAGAAGTTGTTGCATTATACGACACCTCGATTCGGCACACTTTCTTTGGCACACCAAGTATGTGCAATGATATTAACGTTCTTGCTTGATCACCTGTTTTTGATGATGCTCTACAAGGTGTAGCTCCAAATGTAAATTCACGGTCAATGGACACGAATACAACATGGGATATTATCTCGCCGATGGTATCTACCCCTCGTGGGCTACATTTATTTTAGTTTTTTTTTTCTGAAACTTAAAACATATTTTTACAAACCTAAAACTCAAAACTATAATAAAACTAGCCAAATTGTAATTTGTTTACTTAGTTGAAGAAATATTTAAAAATAATAAATGAAAGATATAGTTGTAAGTGTGTGTGTAGATAAATAAGGGAAACACGAGGCGCCCCGGTAAGAATTTCGGGGCACCCCGTTTTTGGTGACATTCGAGGTGACTGCCTGTACTATGACGGTCGCCTCGATTGTCACAGATTTATTTTTAATTTTAAAATCTACATTTTGCAGTTACAATAAACTGTGTGACATTTGAGGTGAATGTCACGCGGCGTAGTAAATTTTGGCCAGTTGGGCGGTTGAATTTACTGATATATAAAAAGAGGGAAGAGGTAAAAAATGATGCAGCGCGGATGAAGTAGAAAAAATTGAAGAGAGAGAGAGAGAGAGAGAGAGAGAGAGAGAGAGAGAGAGAGAGAGAGAGAGAGAGAGAGAGAGAGAGAGAGAGAGAGAGAGAGAGAGAGAGAGAGGTGACCGCCAGCTCGCCAACTAAGATAGAAGGAGGAGGCGCTAGAGATATGGTCAAGGTGAACGTTGTGGATGCCTTGTTTCCTAATGCGAAACACATGTTGTCAGGCACACCCCAAGAGGATTTTTGTAGGTCATGAATTATGCGTGATGATCACAAAATTCAAACTCTTTCATTTTACAATGGCCCACTCTCTCATATCATCATGCTCATCTCACTCATAATCATTTGTAAATTTAACAGAAAAATCGGGAAATTGACTATAATGAATATAAAAATTAAACTATATTGGAATTACTCAAATTTAAGTAAAATTTTGTTTATTTAAGAAAATGTGTAAAACTTGCATAACAATTAGTAAAATGTTACGTACTTGTCCTTCTTCAATAATACTCATATGATTTTCTAGTGCACTATCAGAATAAGCATTGTCATTTGGGTCCTCATCAAAATACTCTTCATTCAAATCAAATGGAATTGACGATTTTGCTCCTCCAATCGTAACAGACTGCATAAAGTTACAAAATAACTCTTAATTAATATAGTAAAAATAAAGTACAATTGAATTGAGTTTGAGATATTAATGAATTTAAACATTATTATATAATACTAACCTTAAAATTTCCGATCAACCATTTTCCCGGCTTCATTTCAAACGAGAAAATCAAGCCGTAAAACAATTTTACGACCTCAACTGCGTATTTATACTACGAGGGAGATGTCTAGCCGCTACAAAAAATGTCTTCTAGGGTGACAATCGAGGTGACTGTCAATTTTTTGTGACAATCGAGGTGGCTGTCAACGTGACAACCGAAGTGGCTGTCACATTTACTTTGAAAATTGAAAAAGTTACCCATGGGTGACAGCCGAGGCAACCGACCGGGGTGCTTCGAAATACAACCGAGATGTCCCGACGACCCTATAAATAAATGGTTGTTGGGATATAAGAAAAGTAGAAAAGTGGGTTTCATGGGTTTCATCGATATTTAAGGGGGTTTCGTGAAATGGAATTGAGAGAGTATAAGGCCTTACTTAGACCTGGACAAACACGGAACCCACCCGGCCCGTACTGCCCGCCCGGATAAATGGGCGGATATGGACAAGGATCCAAACCCGTTCGGGTAATTTAGCCCGGCCCACCCGAATTCATGGGCGGGATGTGGACAATAATTCTAACCCGAATATCCCGAGTAGCCCGCCCGAATACCCGAATTATTTTTAATATAAAAGTAAAATTTATATTTATGAGTATATATTTTATACATAAATTTATTTAAAAGCATTAACACTTTGATTGAAAATTACCAAGCGAATGTTTTAAAAGTATTAATACGTGACCATTGCCCAAATTTAGTTTCAGTAGTAATATATTATTTGGTACTGTATTTGTTGAGTGACAAACTGACAATGAGCTCCTTAGTAATATATGTTTGTAGGATGTTTGTTGGAGATTATGAGGATGAAGAGGCGATAGCTCCTTAGTAATTTAATGCCTATGGATTATGTTTTATGGAACAACAATTGTACTGTTAAATTAGTTATCTAGCAAGCTTGAAACTTTAATGTGTACGGTTTGTTTTACGAGACATCATTTGTAATGTTAATTTAATTATCGAAGTAGTATTTTGTACTGATTTTTTTGGTTGAAAGTAATTTGTACTGATTTCAAAAATTAGTAATTTATTAAATGCATGACAAATTAACCATGAATGAATGTGCTCGGGTCCCAACGGGCTGGCCGGGTCCGGATGTCCGGGCGGATCTGGACAACCTTGTTAACCCGAGTAGCCCGCTTGTCCTGGGCCCGCCCGAATAAATGGGCATGATTTTTGTTAAAAAGCAGCCTTTTTTGTCAAAAAAGTAAAGGGAATGCACAAATTCCAAGACAAAATAAGGGTACTTTTGTCCAAAAAAATACTTTTTACTTGAAACTATAGCAAGTCCTAAGTTGACATGGAGGTCTAAGAGCAACCACAACTGTAATTGTAGCGGGTGCAAAATGCATAAAAAAAAAATTAATAAAGTATAGGCTGGACGCATGTACTGAAGAAATGGGGAGCAAATAATGCACCCAACTCACGTCAGTATGCTCCCGGAGACAATACACGTGTATGCGCGTGTACGCGATGAAAACTCCTCGTTTTGATATAATACACAACAAAACATGGTCTGTAAAGGGAAAAGTGAAGGAAATGGGTGCGCCACGTGTCGTATTTTGAGAGGCTCACCTCCAGCCAATGCCAGTGCGACACATGGCGTCTGGTATTTTTAACTGTTGTTAAATTCGTTTTTTTAATATTTGGGCTATTTATACATATTTAAAAAATAAAAAATTATACTACAATTCATAATTTTTCCCCTCTATCCATAGACACTAATATTGCATATGTTTAGTTAAATAATTATATATAATCGAGTTATATGTTGCAGAAATCGGGTTGTATCTTGCGTCAAAAGGGCATTTTAATTCGGAATGACTATTAATATAGCTTTCCGGGTAGGGAATTCGCTCACGAGTAAAATTCACCTCTACGCCGTGACCAAAGGTGTTTTTCAAGCATTCGAAGTTGCTTAAGGGCTTAAACTATATTTTTATATTTTTCAAGTTATACTTTCTTAACAATTTTGAAACCAACCGACATCGTTTAGGTTTGAACCCATCTCGAAGTTGAAGTTGTGGTTTTGGGCCAAAAAACCCTAATGCTTGTAATATATATATATATATATATCATGTGGTAGGTGACTCTTATTCCATCTCACACCATCTCCCTCCATCTTATCTTCCACAAAATCATTATGGATCCTTCACAAAATCCCTCCCAAAATTCGTCCTAAAATCCCTTCCAGTTTAACTGCCAAGAAAATTTCAACAACTATACATAGTTCCTTTCACAATCTTATGGTATTCCAAATGCGCAATTTCCTATGCCTTTCCCACCGAACTTTGCTGTTAATCCAAATGCGCAGTATGCTATGCCTTTCCCACCAAAACTTTGTTCATAATCCGAATTCACAATTTGGTATGCCTTCTTCATCCAACTTCGTTCATACTCAACCATCACCAACGACCATTAGCTCAAATGGAAGTGTAGATTTATCGTCTATGCCAACATATAGCACCCAACCAGAGGGTGTTGGTGTTGGTGGTTCCCATGGTGGTCGATCTCGTGGACCTGATGGGGGTAGTGGTGTCGAGCAAAGAGTTCCCATGGAAAAACATCATTGGGATAAAATAGATGTTAAGCTTCTCATTAGCTCTTGGGTCAACATTAGCACCGAGTCCATCACCGGCAACGACCAAACGGCTGATAGGTTTTGGGATCGAGTTGAGGAGTTCTACTCTACTCACAAAAGTAGCAGTCAAGCTTATAGAAACACATCCATGTTGAATACAAAGTGGGGAAGAGTTAATAGATCAGTGAACATGTTTGTTCGCTACTACAAAATAGCTAAGGCTACTCGAGCTAGGGGTGAATCTGATAAGGATGTGTTCGAGAGAGCAAAGAATGATTATCGTGAAAATCATCCAAAGGGCAAAAGTTTTGAAGATGAGGAGGCATGGGAGGTCACGCACAAGCAACCGAGGTGGAATGAGGAGTATATGATACAAATGAATTGAAAGAACATAAGCTCAGAAAGTAGTGGCTCAAAAAGGCAAAGGGGCAATGCTGAAGATGGTTCTAGTAACCCTGATCCAGACACCCCGGTGAGCGCTTGGAATGCTTCACCAATCAAACGTCCGCCGGGGATAAAGGCCGCAAAGGCAACAAGTTTGAAAAAGAAGGTCGAGTTTGACGAGAAAGTGATGAAGATAGGAGAGAACCTTCATCAACATACTAGCCACATGGAATCATTGAAGATGGAGTAGCTTCGAATTGAGGAGAAAGAGATTGATATGATGCAGAAAGCAAGAGAAGAGGAGGTTAAGGAGAAAAATTAGAACCGATTAATGGAAATAATCAAGATGGAATCGGTTTCAACACTCCCTCCTTCAATTGAAATGGTGAAGAAGCGGTTGATGGATGATCTCGGCATATCAAATTGAAGGGTCTAAATTTGAATAGTCTCTAGTGTATGCTTTCGTAGTTTGCTTGTTGTTTTATTCGATTTCTATGTTGTTTGCTTATTTCAGTGTGTGCTTGTTGTATTGATTTCTATGTTACTTGCAGAAGTGCGTGTTTGTTGTACTAGATTGGTTTCTATGTTGCTTGACTCTAGTGTGTACCTATTGTATGTTTTTATATTGTAGTCTTTCTTATAATGTAGTTGTAGTTTTATGTCATTCTTGTTTGAAGTAATCCTTAATGATTAGTAGAAGTTGTTTGATATATAACAAATGCCTTCAATTATCAAATCACTTTGTTAAATAGGAAAAGGTGGGAAATGACAAGTTTATGTGTTTGACAGTGACAAGTCTCTGGTTGTTGATTTCAATAACTACCAAGTGACAATTCATTTGGGTGGTTCTACGACTTGCAGAAAATGTGTGATTCTGCCAATGTGTAAAAAATGTGTGATTCTGCCAATGTGCAGAAAATGTGTGATTTTGCCAATGTGCAGATGTTATGTGGTTATAACACATTTAACATTCAAAATTCGAAATATGCAAAATTGTTATATAAACCACAGTCTACCAGCTTAAAAACATAACTCCTCATATCTTTACTGACAAAATCCCTTCTCAAAATGTCTGATGATTTTTCAAATTCAACACACTCTTCAAACTCCTCTCAAATTATTCCAAACATAGATGATGAGCTAGAGAGTTCTTTAAACCAAATGCGAGATGTGTACGAGTACCTCCAACAAGCTGCCCAACGCCGTAGGGAGGCCCGATCTAGAAGATCAAGAAGAGGAGGCACTCGAGCACATATAGAAAGAGGAAGGGAAGTTGGGCATGAACGACTATACAATGATTACTTCTCCGACAACCCAGTATATCCACCCAACATCTTTCAACGTAGGTTCCGAATGTACAAGCATGTGTTCGAGCACATTGTTAATACTCTCTCAAACGGGATGACCTTTTTCCAATAAAGGCCAGTTGCCACCGATAGGCTTGGCTTATTAGCCTTACAAAAATGTACAGTTGCAATGCGAATGTTGGCGTATGGCACGGTTGTAGATGCTTGTGACGAGTACCTTCGGCTTGGAGAGTCCACTGCACGAGAATGTCTTTCCCACTTCATTGAAGGTATTATTACTTTCTTTGTTGATCAATACCTAAGGTGACCAACTCCTGAAGACATACATTGCCTATTGAGTATCGAAGAGGCTCGTGGATTCCCCGGTATGTTGGGTAGCATTGATTGCATGCATAGGAAGAATTGTCCAACTACATGGAAAGGTCAATTTGAACGTGGAGGTCATGATGGTCCAACCATTATTCTAGAGGTTGTTGCATCATATGACCTATGGATTTGGCATGCATTCTTTTGCACACCGGGTGTGTCCAATGATATTAATGTGCTTGAGCGCTCACCTGTATTTAATGACATTCTTCAAGGTGTAGCTCCACCAATACATTTTACGATAAATGAGCATGAATATAACATGGGTTATTATCTCACTGATGGTATCTACCCAACTTGGGCAACATTTGTCAAATCAATTAGCCTCCCTCAAGGCCCCAAAGCAAAATTATTTGCCCAACACCAAGAGAGTTGTCACAAAGATGTGGAAAGGACGTTTGGAGTCTCACAGTCCCGATTCCATATCATTCGCAATGTAGCTCGTTTTTGGTATGCTGGGTTTATGGGAAATATAATAAAAGCTTGTGTAATTTTACACAATATGATTGCAGATGATGAAAGAGATGAGTACGAGAGTAATGGATAGGTAGTTCCTCCGTATGATGAGCTAGAAGGGATCGATCGAACAATCTTAACCGAGAGGCCAAATGAAATGAGCAGCTACATCCAAAACAATCTTAAACTACGCGATCAAGGAACGCACAACCGGCTTAAAGTGGATTTGGTGGAGCACATTTGGACAACATTTGGGCATCAATACGAATCGGATTAGGAGTTCTAAGTATTGTATTTGTTTGAATTAAGAATTTCGTATGTTGTTTCTAATTTGTTTTCTTGCATTTTCTTTTGGTGTGATTGTCGTTATGTTGTAAGATGTGAATTCCCCTATGTATCCATTTTATGGAATTTAATTTCCATAATTTCGTGTATTAATACCCTTTAATATAAAATATCTTTAATATATAAAATCCGTAATTAGTTTAAAACAATAACCTAGTGTAATTCCCCTTCCGGGAATCTAGGGGGGATCAGGATGGGGGCACCCCTGGCACACGCAAAGGGGGTACGTCCAAAAGATCCAACATAGGAGCAAAGAAGCATAAAAGCATACAAAGCAGTAAAGCACACACAAAACAAAAACAAAATACAACCGACAAGTACAGAACCCAGAAAACGAAGCAAAACAAACCACAAAACAAACACCAAACAAAGCCAAAAACTAAAGCTTGCCGATCAGGTGAGGGTCTAGCCATCCAACCCTCGAATCTCCTCCCTCCACCCGTCCCTGCATAATGCTAGATCTCTTGAAATCCCCAAGCGGCTGACATCATGTCTTATACTGTCCTTCTATCGTTTTCTCGGTCAACCCATCCCTCTGCAAATAACTCCCAAGTCCAAACTTTCACATCTTCGGACTGGCTCCTTAAGGCCTCTCGTTTAAAGGCCAAATACATATACAAGACCCTGAACTTGTACCAATTAGTCATTTAAGACCCTATACTTCAAAGTTTGCCAATTAGGCACCTTAACTCAATAATCGGGAACTATTGGGTACCTGATGAACGATTTTGACAAAAATTAAATGGCTTAAAAGATATCTTGCCCCCCAAACTTATGCGATTGTTACTTAGGCACCCCATCTTTGATTTGGACCTATTGGGTACCTGAACTTATGTTTTTTGACCTATTGAACACCTGTTTGCCAAAAAAATTTGTCGACCGTAGCGCCACGTGTAGGCCACTTCATTACTTTTAATTTAAAAAAAGAAAGAAAAACAATAGGAAAATTGAAAATTGGAAAAAAAGGAAAGAAAAATATCATTAACTAATGGGAAATAAGAAAAAGAAAGAAAAAGAAATTGCAAAGATTGCAGGGTTGGAAACCGTCGACAATTGGCCGCCTTGTCGATGTCGGCGACGTGGGAGTGGAAGACGATCTCCGGCTCCTGCGACCAGCACGACCTCGGCCACGGTGACTTCCAAGAGCTGGATCAGGTCACTGCCTTTGCCCCCTTCTCCAAGCTCTCCGCCAAGGCCACTTCCATCCGATTGGTCCCCGCCTGCGTCTTCGACGTCCTCGATCAGGCTGTCTCGGGCCGCCCTGGCGGGTGCTACCTCGACCTCCCCTCCGACGTCCTTCACCAGACCGTGTCCCCGTCCGAGGCCGAGGTGTTGATCTCCTCCGCCTGGGACTCCAGACCATCGTTTTCGGCAAGGGCGCCGCCTTGAGCTCCTCCGAGCAGGTCCAATTGGAGCTTGAAGCCGTTGGAGCCCAGGGTTGGGGTGCCAGCGTTGGCGAGGATTCCTGGCAACTGTGTACTCGCATTTTTGTAAACAATTTTTAACTTGATTAATATATTTTAATTGTTTTTCTTTTTTTTAATTAAAAATAATAAAGTGGCATACACATGGTATACACGTGGCGCCACGGTAGGAATTTGTTTTGCAGAAGTCAGCAAACAGGTGTTCAATAGATCAAAAAACATAAGTTCAGGTACCCAAGAGGTCCAAATCAAAGATGGGGTGCCTAAATGACAAATTCGCGTACGTTCGGGGAGCTAGATATGACAAATTTATGTCAAAGTCGCCCATCAGGTACCCAATAGGTCACGATTACTGAGTTAAGGTGCCTAATTGGCAAACTTTGAAGTATAAGGTCCTAAATGACTAATTGGTACAAGTTCAGGGTCCTGTATATGTATTTGGCCCTCCTTTAAATATGCCCAAACCACCGCAATCTTGCCTTTGAAAATCCGTAATTAGTTTATCATAAATTAATGAATTAAATTTTTTATCCATAATAAATATATAAAATCCGTAATTAGTAGTTGATTACATTATTTTATATAATTTGTATTAGAAAAGATAGTATATGTGTAATTATATATATGAAGAGAGAAAAAAATATTGGGAATGGAAAAATACGAATTAATGAGGTGTATAGATGTGCGTAAAAATTAAAATAGGATGCATAAAGGGAAATGCGAGGCGCCCCTGTCAGAATGTCGGGGCGCCCCGCTTTTGGTGACATTCGAGGCGAATGTCAGCCTTTTGACATTCACCTCGATTGTCATACTTTTTTTTTAAATCTTCCTTCTGTGAACTGGCAATAAATTGTGTGACATTCATCTCGAATGTCACGCCGCAGTAAATTTGTAGAGTAAATTTGGGTAGTTGGGTAGTTGAATCTAATGATATATGAAGAGGGAGGAGGTGAATCATGTATCGTGGATGCAGTAATAAAAATTGTGTGTGTGTGTGTGTGTGAGAGAGAGAGAGAGAGAGAGGAGGAAAGAGAGAGAAATTTGAGAAGGAAAGAGAGAGATTTGGGGGAGGGATAAAAAAATAAGAGAAATGGGGAGTGAAAAAAATAATTGAGAGAGATTTGGGGGGGGAATTGAGAAAGATTTAGAGAAGGAAAAAAAATCAAGAGAGAGATTTGGGGGAGAAAAAACAAAAATTACTTTGAGTAATTTTAATACAATGTCAGGGTGGTTTGGAAGATCGAGAAGTAAATCTAAGACACCACTGCCGTCGGGCTCAACTCCAAACCAAATTAATTTAAACGAGCATGTCGACGAGGTATCAATCCAACCCATATCTCCCAATACCGAAGACGGTATTATCCAAACAACGCCGAGTTTGGGTTTTGATATTGGTATGTTGCTCAATTATTTTTTCTTAAATTATATAAGAATTTATATAACTCGACATGCATTTTGTTAAATAGAATATTTAAATTTGATAAATAATGCAACATTATTTAGACTTATTAACTATGGATGTTGAATTGAGTTTTGTTATGTTTGCATATGTTCAAATTTAATCCATTTGAGATGAGTACAAATGTAATTTAAATTGCTTATCTATTAAGTTAAAATTAATTTTTCAATTTATGTATGAAATTAGTATAAAATATTCATAGATTTAGTTGACATATATCGATGTATTTGGTAATATAATTATCCGTTGTATTGTACTACAAGTCTACAATCATGTACCCATTTTAGATTATTAACATATTAGTTGAACTCTTATTACTTTAATATTATGTAGTTAGGTATATAATTGAATTCATGTATTAGAAAATTTGTATTATTCCTTATTTAATTATGAAATTGAATATATATTCACACATTTATAATATATAAGTAAGCACCATATGAAGTTTTTGTAACAAATGAATTCATATTGTTAATATCATTTTTATTCACGTATTTAGTTAAGTTGCCACTATTCATGCATTAAGTAGTTAATAATATTTAATTAAGTATCATATGAATTTTATAGTGTACATGCATTACTTATTGTATTGGTTATATAATTATGTGTAGATACATTTATGCGTTCATCCGGGAGTTCAAACCCTCAATTCCAATTCTCGAACCCTACCCATTCACCTATATCGACTCCTGATTACCACAATGCTTGGGCTTCACCTCATACACCAGTCCCGACACCACCAGTACCTACACCACCTACCCGTGATCTATATCCTGAATTTCATAATGTTGCTACACCACATATCGACCAATCTTTTTTGGACATGATAGGGTGGACCCCTTACTCAGGTCCATCAGATGTTGTTGAGCATTCCCACCGATATGCTGGTTCCGAGTTCAATTATTCTCCTCAATAACCTTATCCTTCCCAGCAGAATTATCCGACCCCCTATCAGACTGAATTTTCCCAATATAAGTATCCTTCCTCTTTCCAAGCTGACTCGTTCCCATAGAAATACCCTTCATCCTATCAAGTTGGCCCATCCCAACAAACATATCCTTCCCTCTATGCGCCATATCAGACTGGTCCTTCAAACCGTTTGCCACATCAATCTCCCAACTAGTCGGACCACCATTATCATGAAGAACTTGAGATCCCTCAAGCGGGATATGTTGGTGGACCTACTGATCCAAGACTATTGGTCAACTATGACACCCACATTGCCAGAGATGTATGGGATAGTTTATCATGCGAGCAGCTTATGGTAAAAACAAGATATAATAATTACGTACAGTTTCTTAGACATTTAACGCATTAATCGTCAATTGTAATTTTTTTTTATTGTTTGTAGGAGGATAAAGTATTACGGATCCATAAACGAGGGATACTTGAGTGGTGGAAAAGAAATGGAAGATTAGATCTAAATACATTGTGATATGACCTCGTTCAGCATAGCGGTTTGTCAGATCTACAAAGATGGACGTTTGATGAAACAACAGAGCATTGGTTTCAGCGTTTGTGAAACGATGGTATTCGGAAACAAACAGTTTCCATTTCCCTTGGAGGGAGATGATGATAGCTCTTCATGATGTACACTTTATTTTGGGTCTCCCACTCAATGGAATGAAGGCGGGGAGTTTACAGCAACCAGCATGGGCAAAAGGGTTTATTATTGATAACTACTGTGAGGACAATTTAGAGAGGTACAACCAGCTTGTCAAGAAGAACACGGTTGTCATAAAAAAATTGCATGAAGTGCTCGAGCAACTGCGGACTCTTCCAGGTGAAGAAAATGGCAAACTCATCGCGATTGGATATCTTCTTGAGCTACTAGGAAACACACTTTTCATAGACAAATCTGGTGATTCAGCGCCACTCAAAGTGTTGCAGCTCATTGACAACCACAACATGACGCAAGAGTATGCATGGGCAGCTGCAGCACTAGCATATCTTTACAGGCAACTTCGGCTGGCATCACACGCAAAACAAATGACTGGTTGTCTTTACATATTACATGTGAGTAATAATAACTTAATACCTTTTAATTTTTCCAATAAATTTATGTTTGTATTGACGTGTTTTTTATTATGTAGAACTGGATTTGGAGATACTTCCCTTGTTTTAGAGGTCGTCTGAGCTGGGACATAAGGCGGTTGCCAGGCGAAGATTTTCAATCGGGTCATGGTCGAAATAGGAGTCCGGGCTCGTTGAGAGACTATCGTCATAAACTCGACGCCCTCTTGATTCATGAAGTAAGTCGTTTGAAACTTTATGTACATAATTGTCGTTATTACAAATTAGTAAACTCATTTATCTCATTGTATACAGGTAAATTGGATGACGTGGTGATCTTACCTAGACTTTTCTTCGGGGGATCTAAAACTCTCCAGATATAGGGGTTTGTTGACGTTTGTGGACGTCAAAGAGCCCTATTATCCAGAGAGGGTTTCACGACAATTTGGTTGGCATCAAAAAATCCCCATCCAAGATGTTATTAGACCAGAAAATGTAACTCGTAAGAGACGTCTTGGACATCGAGACTATGAGGTTACATTCCCTCAAAGTGCTGACAGGTGGGAAACACGAGACAACGCTCTGGTGGACATTGGTGAACCTGCACCGTTTTCTTACTTTATGGATGCTGAATACGAGACTTGGCATTTAAAATTCACACATCCAAATATAATACCCGGATCAGCTGAACTCATGGTCGCACAGGTTCCGCGGATACCACGAGAATTAGACATGTATGCGGTATATTTATTTCTCTATTCGTTTAAATTTATTATTTTATCAAATAAAATTATGAAAATAATAATAATAATGATATAACATAATTGCGTTTTTCTATTTATAATGATTCGCTCACATGCAAGCCATCACATTTGAATTCATGCAATATATAGATATGATCAGGGTCCCTCACACCGCGAGAGAGTTCAGAGATTACGAGCAAATGTTCCAGCACCACTTCCACCATGACCTCCACAACATAGCACCAGTAGGAGACGACGTTCTTCTCCTTCACTAGAACCTCCACGTCATAGCGATGTTGGACACTACCGCTAAATTCGTTGTTTTTTTATATGTTTTTTTAAATTGTAAGACTCTACTTATAACACTTTGAAATTTAAATTCTAAGTTGTTCTAAAATATAAGATTTCACCTGAACCCATCGTAAATCCACCCGAACCCACCTTGACTACCCGGACCCAACCGAACCCATCTTGACCACCCGTACCACCCGAACTCATCTTGACCACCCAAACCCACCCGGACCTCCCGAACCCACCATGACCACCCGAACCCACCATGACCATCCGAACCCACCCGGACCACCCGAACCCACCTGGACCTCCCGAACCCACCCGAACTACCCGAACCCACCATGACCACCCGAACCCACCATGACCACCCGAACCCACCCGAACCCACCTTGACCACCCGAACCACCGGGACCACCCGACTTGCTACATACAACCACTTGCATTAATACTAATAACGGTTTAATCATTACATACTCAAATTTTATTACAAATAATGCTAAGACCAATAACTTCCACTTCAATCTAAAAGAAACCAACCGACAAGCCCAGTTGCTCGCGATAACGTTCATAAAATGTTATGCGGTCCTGAAACCTACTACTAAACCCGTCGGCCGTGCTATCATGATATCGATGCCATATGCCTGGTGGGGGCGGCATAGGGCAACCATCGTGGAGCGTAACCTAAAACAAAATAAAATCTTTAGTACCAAAAATGATCAATACAATAGCAAAATTTAAAACTAAAAGATGTCTTACCGGGACATAGTGGTTCCCAATGAAAGCAATACTCGCTACACCGCCCCAAACACGGCTATGAATTGCATTGTTCAGTGTGATGGGAAGACAAGTGTACGGACCGGAGTTACACAACACCACAAGTGCGCACTAGAATCGAGTAGCTAATGTCAATCCAATAGAAGGGGTCTCCATCCAATACTACGGTGGGCACCAATCCTCAAACCAATTCACGTGCAATATCAAGTCCTCGATAGGGGTTGCGCTCATGAGATACATACCAGCATACATATCATAATGTGTCCTCAACTCTTGAACTATCTCTTGTCGCATGCGCATCCATCCATCTTGTCCCCATCCAATCTGGTCTGCAAGAACCCTATACCCGCAATGACCGTCTCCTCTCACGTCATGCGTCTCATAGACGTATGTCAACATGAACCGGGGCACGTGAGGTGCGATATCCACTCCGTTGAAGTTGCTAACTAGAGTGGCTGTCATGTTAAGAGTAAATCCCGTCCCCGTCACGACAAGCTCATCAACGGTCATGCTACCTAAAATTTCCACATTAGGCTCCGATTCATCTTTTTTCGTCTCTTCTACCTCAACGATTGAGCTAAAAGCTTGCCCTGGCATTGACCGAGCGCCCTTCTCCTAGTCCTCTTCCCTTGAGGAGGAGGTTGTTTTAGATGCTCAAGCCTAGTCAACTTGCGTGGTCCAACCTTCAAGTTCTTCCTACGCCTTCCCTTCTTTATGTTGCAATTCGGCTCCTCTAATTTGGACTTGCTAGGGTCTGTGAGGTCAATATATCTACTTTTGATTTGGTCTTGTACATGCTTCGCCATCCTTCTCTCGTAGTAGTCTTGTATCAACTTCGTCCAAACGAGATCATCCGTAGATGGGTCGACCTCGGACTCGTTGACCTCCAACCCTTCCCATGCTAATTGCTTCCAAAAAGGATGAATCGTTGATAGATCAATAGGTCTATATTGGTGGACACATGCAAGAACTTCGTGAGGGCATGGGAGTCCACGAGACGTCCTCCACCAATGATCATCACATATTGGACGATATCCACTCTCAGGGTTGTTATGAGGCTTGATGTGATCGAACAACTGCTCAATACACATGCTGGATACCTTTCCTAGAAGATAAGAGAATACTATACTGAGTGGTTCCGTCATGCGCAATATGGTTATTGGAACGGAGGTACGATCCCTCTCCATTATCCCTCGGATGGTTCTGATTTGATTCTCAACCATATGATGCATCCTTCTCAGAAGAGTGCTGAATCCTCCTACGGATGTTTGCAAGTATTGTTTAAGGCTAGAGTGTTGCGACTCAACCCTATAGATAATTTAAAAATCCTATTATAATCAATTCAATACTACTATATAAGAATGCAAAAGTACTAAATTTAACCTGTTAGTCGTCCTTGTGAACAAGTTTAGGCGGTGATCGGTGAATGCTCTGACTATTCGATTGCTGTGGTAGAGCCAAGTATTGTTGAGATATTCGAATACTAACGAGCTTAGATTTTCTTATAACCATTTAAGCTTCATCTCATACTTTGTGACGGTAGTCGAGCAAAACAACTCCTATGCTCTATTTGCAAACCAATCCGTTGATGTTGCAAATCCATGCCCAATAGGCAATAGCATATGCTTTGCAATTACGTTGGATGTGCACCCAACATAACATGTGTTTCGCATTAGGAAACAAGGCATCCACAACGTTCACCTCGGCCATATCTATATCGGTTAATATGGCTTCCGGCGTTGCTCCAACCATTTGGTGCAATTTCTTCAATTGACGTAACACCCACTCGTAGTGATCTTGGATCTCTGTTGTCATAAACGCAAAAGCAACGCAGAAATTGCGCCCAGTGCAAGTAAATCCGATAATTTCACACAAGGGCATGCCATACCTACATTTTCATTTTGAAAGAAGTCAACATTTGCTAATATAAAATACAAACTAAAAAGCAATTAATAAGAAATGCTTACATGTTAGTCTGATATGTAGAGTCCATGATGGCGACATAAGGGAACAACTTCAACAAATGGATCGACTTCGAATGGGCAAAGAACAAGTCTTTTATCTTATTGATTCCCGTCTCAATCTGATAGTGGACGTAATAACTCAATTGTTGTAAGTAATAAAGTGAGAATTGAGTTACTGTCATTGATCCCATCTCATCTTTAAAGACTTTGTGTCTGTAGTCGTATAATTGTTTCATTGATGTGGTGATGCCCGGATACTTGCGATGTAGGTAAGACATTGTATCTCTAGGCTCTGAATGAAGCATTTAATGGGGACACCACCTAACTTATATATATATATATAGATAGATATTGAGTCATTGAAATTTCTATATTAATTGGATAGGGTCATTGCAACTTTGGTTCAGTTGGGTTCGGGTTAGTCGGGTTAGTTCGAGATTGAATATAGGTTCATGTCATTAATTTATGGGCCAAGTCGTTATGGTTTTCTTACATTTTTTGGTTGACCAATTGGTGAAGGGAGTCGACTATTTTACGACCTCAATCGCGTATTTATACTACGAGGGAGATGTCTAGCTGCTACAAAAAATTGTCTTCTAGGGTGACAATCAAGGTGGATGTCATTTTTTTTATGACAATCGAGGTGGCTGTCAGCGTGACAACCGAGGTGGCTATCACATTTGCTTTGAAAATTGAAAAAGTTATCCATGAGTGACAATTGAGGCAACCGACCGGGACGCTTCGAAATAAAACTGGGATGTCTTGACGACCTGATAAATAAATGGTTGTTGGAAATGAGAAAAGTAGAAAAGTGGGTTTCATGAGTTTTATCGATATTTAAGGCCTTACTATAGTTGGTATAAGAAAGTACTTTTTGTGAAAAAGTATCTTTTTTTATTAAAAAAATAAAGAGAACTATCATAACTATATACTAAAGTGGAGGTTATAAATAATATTTAGCCCGACACGTGGCACCTTCTTATTGGACCGCGTCATCCATCTTTATTAAAATAGTTTAATTTGTTTAATTGGTTGAAATTTCGTTGATATACCTCACATTAAAACATTTTTTATCTATTAGTTTCCATTTTATTTTTCTAAAAACAAAACAAAACTTTAAGTTGTATACATAATTTTTCTCAAAAAAATTTTATCTACTAATTTCAATGAATCTTAATTTTTTATAAAATCGTTCCCTTTAACAAGATAATTAAAATAATAATTTGAAAAAACATATGAAAACTCCAATTAGATTCATAATTAAAATTATAATTCATAAACATTAAAATAAATCCTACAAATCTTAGGAGTATTAAATCCTTATACAAAAATTATAATTCTATAAATATTTATTCGATTAAACAAATATATTATAGTAGGAATATTGTATCGTTAATCTAAAACCCGTAAGAAAAAAATTAAATAAATAATACAATATTTTATTATAAAACTATTATTTTAAATAACTTTATATATAATTTAAACTAAGTTTTTAATTAAATCACTAATACAAGTAGAAGTCCTAAGTTGTCGGGAAAGAGAGAAATGAAAAAATGGGTATTTTTTTTGGTTTGGCCAATACAGATTGTGCAAGGCTTCACTGTAAAAGTTCGTTGTCACGTCCGAGTGTAAATCTACATTTCTCCCTTCCAGCAACCCGCAGGTGCATAGGTCTAGCCATCCGCCATTGTGTCAATTCTCTGATCCACGACTCAGAGGGGGAGGGACTACTCACAACAATCATCTCAGATCATTTGCCTTCGCTCTTTCAACCCCCTGATCTCCAGATCCTTCTAACCCTAATTCAAATCCGATCTACTGCTGATTCAAAGGTCGAAATCCGCCATTGTCGGCAACCTGTGTTCCGTTGAGTTGACGGAGAGAAAATGGAGGAATATCCAGAAGAGCTGAGGACGCCTCCGGTGAGCTTGATAGCCTTGGTAGGCTGCCCGGAGATTCACCAGACGATATCGGCCCACCTACACTCGGAGCAGCCCCCCATCAACACGTTGGCGTTGCCTGATTTCGCTAAGATCTCTTTCATGGAGAAGAAGCCCAAGGATCCCGGTGCTGATGGCCCTCCGGCCGGCATTATCAAGAGGGATTGGCTGATTAAGCACCGTACCAAGATCCCCGCTGTCGTCGCCGCCCTCTTCTCTTCCGATCATGTCTCCGGTGGTCCCACCGAGTGGCTTCAGCTGTGTACTCATCTCGATCAGCTCAAGTACACCGCTTTCTTTCCCTCCAAGTTTATTTACAGTATGTTTGGATGGTGGGCATTGATGGGATTTTAATAGGAGGGGAAGGGTGGGAATCATTTTTTGGTGTTTGGTTTAGTTTCGTAATATGATTGAGTGAGATTCTATAGGAAAATTTGAGTAGTAAGGATGGGAAAATGAATCCCACGAAATTGGTGGGATTTGGTGGGAATGTTTGCTTCTATACCCTAGTTTTTCGGAATGCTACCAGTTTGCGTGCGAAGGACGATTAAGACTGAAGATAATCGTCTTTGTCTGTGTCTTTTGTTGTTACAATTTGACTGGGTGTTAACTGTCGAAGGATATTGTGGATAGGAGCAGATGGATTGAACTAGAGGGTTCTTTATCATAGGCATGATGGTCTAATAATCTTTTCCGTTTGTTTGTGGCCTAATTCAACCTGGCTGTAGTTTCACGAATCTAAAGAGAAATCGCTGAGTAGCTAGAAGAGATGAGTAGTTTTTTTCATTATGATCGAGACGCCTGTCTTTGATGAAACTTCATAAAAGGACATCTTTGATGATTAAATTGTCCGTAGCATTGATAAAATTTGTTGATGAATTTGTAAGAGTTTATACTGTGATTTTTCCTTGATGTATATCTGTACATGTGCAGAGCTATAACTCTTGCTAGGAACATCAAGTTGGTCATCATTGTAGTGCATACATCTTCCAAAGGTGAGTGAGTGTGCTCCAGCTGAAAAGTTATTTTGTTATTTTTGTGAAACTATTTTGTTGTTCTGATCACTCTATAGTCTATACATTACTTTCCAATAAATTATATGTTGCATAATCTATGCAAGATATGTTGCATAGTATAAGCAAGATTATACTTATAAGATTTGCAATTGAGGACTTACAAAGTGTGCCAAAGACTTGAGACCAACAAACAATTCTCCTCAGTTTGTATGATCTTTGTTCCTGAACAAGTCCTAATGTAACATAATGTTTTCTATTCTTGTATGTTTTAGTGATCAACTTGCTTATCAAAGCACCTTTAGCAAATATGTGATGACATATTGGAGCTGTTTGATGCAGATGACATTGTTGAAGACCGAATGCTTGCTCTACGCAAACGTGCTGAAGTTGACTTCAAACACATCTTCACGTTGTGTCTGGATAATGAGGCAGAACTAAATCAATCTCTTATGACGTAAACCCGCAATTTTGAATTCTTATGCCCCTCTAAAATGCATTTGTCTTCCTTATTCTGAGCCAATGCTTATTACAGGCTAGGTGGTGCATTTGCAGAATTGGCTGGAATGTATTACCGAGATGAGGGCCAGCGAGTTAAATCTCATTTGGAGAAGAAGAATTTTGGGTCTATTGAATTGGCAATTCGTTGTTGCTTCAAGGTATTGTAACAATTTCTATAATCATTCATACTTTGAATACAGATTAAGAAATAAAGGACGAGAGAGGTAGAACCAGCTTTATATAATTCTATTATAGTCTTTGTTGGCTGCAATTTGCTTGCTCGGGATCAGTGTTTTCGGATGTAGATAACAAAATTTGTATGTAGAGAGAATTTCATTCTATTACTGTCATGACCTCTTCACTCTTCAAACGTTCCATTTGGGACGAATGAAGAGTTACATTGCTCTTTGTAGGGGATTTGTTGGACTAAATTGGGGTCGCTGGGACATGTTAATGGTTTTGAGCAATTTTCTTCATCATATGTAAAAACAAATCGTTTTGCAGTTTGAATGGGAAAGAAGTGGTAAATCTATATGTGTTTTGACTCCATAAACTTCAAGCATAACTTCTATTTGTCAATACATGAGTGCTTCTCATTCATAGAATTCAATTGGTTTTTTGTAAGTCTGTGTGGCTTGTAGTTCTTAGTAATGCACTAACAGAGAAATGTGCAACATCCTAGGTTGCTGTGTATGCTGAGTTTCGAAGAGATTGGGTTGAGGCCTTGAAGTTTTATGAGGATGCCTATCATGCACTTAGAGAGGTATGATTATCACTTTCTTATTACCCCTGTGTATATGTCATTTCCTAGGAGTGAAAAAAGGCCTGGGAAAACCAAAGCTAGAGAGGTCCCCTTCCCTAGGCAAGGGGAAAAAAGTGAATGCCTTTTGGATATAGGCGCTTTGTACTAGAAAATGCTTAGTTTTTCCTTTATAGATTAAAGAAATGGAAGTCACGAGTTCATGTGTTCATATTGCAGTATTATAAAGTATTCATCTTATAATCCTTATAGTTAATGTTCAACACAAAATTTCAAAGAAGAGGACATGAGTGAGGGAGAGACCTGGGAATAGGCATCAAATGTGGGAGGGGGAGAGATGAGAATTGTTTCCAAAAGACGCTTCTTTTGGGAAAATGCTTATTTCTTCCAGTATAAATACATAGTGCAATGGAATGCGTTAATTTACAGTACATAGTGCAAATTTATAAATTACGTATGCTATGATCCTCGTAATAAATGTTCGACATAAAGTATAGAGAAAGAGGACATCGGTGTGACTGTGTGAGTGAGATTGGGGAAGTGGCATCAAACATGGGAGGGAAAGAGATGAGAATTGGGAAAACCGTGGGAGGGAGGAGGTGAAGAGCTACAGTAGTTCCTTTTTAAAATATATATTTTTGTTATATTTGCAAAAAAACGCCTCTGTAGAGTTGAATGGATGAGCTGATGAAAAAGTGAGCATCTGGGCAAAAGAGGCAAGCAACTTTAGCAAAGTTCCTGCCTTGGCCAATGGAAGGTAGTAGGGCCATTGCTCCATTGCCTATGCAAGTGGCGAGGGTCTAGACGTTGCCCTTTATGCACTGTTTCTTAGTTGATATAGATCTTTTCTTTGTACTGCTGACCTGGTTTAATGTACAGATGGTCGGAACTTCTACTAGATTGCCAGCAATTCAACGTTTAGCTGAGATTAAAGCTGTTGCAGAGCAAGTACATTTTAAGATATCAACTTTGTTACTTCACGGTGGGAAAATCATAGAAGCAGTTATGTGGTTCCAGCAGCATTGCAAGTATTATAAGAAACTTCTGGGGTCCCCTGATGTTACTTTCATGCATTGGGAATGGACGAGTAGACAGTTTTTGGTATTTGCTCAGCTTCTAGAAGCAAGCTCCAAAAGCGTTCCGCTCTTCCCGTCTCTAGTTTCATCTGTTATGGATAAAGCCTTGACTGAGTGGGACTTTCAACCTGCATACTATTATCAGGTGAATGGTATTATTTTCTCCGAAGTGCCTTTAATTTAAGCTGCAAGTTTATACACATGTATACTGGAAATGATTCAAGTGAATTGGAATAACTGCAAGGCTTTTTTCAGTGGAAAGTACATCGGAAAATAAATGTTGACCTACAGTTTAGAAGAATACTTTGGGTTGGATTCTTAAGCTGATCACTAAACTTATACGTTGGGTTGCAGAACTATTTACCCAGATCAAGTTACTTCTAGTATTATTGGGGACTATGGTTTAGATTTCAAGAACTTTCTGCTCGATTGTAATTTAAATTGTTATCATCAATATTAAGCAATGAATGCAGGTTTTTTGTTGAATTGCAAAGTGAAGTGTAATCCAATTCTAACTTTTGCCTTGTTTCTAAATTCATAAATATACTACAGGTTTAAGAACCATTATATACATACAACAAATGTCAAGGCGCTGTCATGCTCTATGAGTCATGCATATGCTATACATTGATGGCATGTATAAATCTGGTGGATCTTGTTGATATCATCTGTATAAATCTGAAATCACATTTTGACATTTTTATTTTTCCTCATGTCAGTTCATGATTTCCTGATAAGTTAAAATCTCCACTATCAGCTTTACCTTCTAGAAGTACATGTCATTTTTACGAATGTATGCATGATGACTCTCTCAAGCCCATTATATTGATGGTTAGTCTTGTAGTCAAATTACATTTCATTGCCACTATTAATTTGATGTATTGAGCAGGTAGCTTCTCATTATCTGAAAGAGAAGGGATCTTACTTGGAACTCGCCGTCTCACTATTGGACACAATGAATGATGTTGATAGTATGGCTGACTCAGTTGTACCCTCAGTATACATAGGTCAGGTTGCACGCTTACTAGAACAAAAAGATGAATTATTTACAATGCAACCGTAAGTATGCACCAAACTATTGATGTAGCTTTAGTCATTTGTGCCTATCACAAAATGGGGTCATTCTTACTGAAGTTGGCTCACATTGCTTTTTTTATATGCTCTGTTGGCAGTCTTACTGATGAAGAGTTTACACATTATGTCATTGCCGAAGGGAAGAGATTCCAGGATTCTTTTGAAATCATTGCTCTCTTGAAAAAGTCGTTTGATATATACAGTAGCCAAAAAGCTATGAGGATGGCTTCGCATTGTGCTTTCAATATGGCAAAGGAATATTTTTCCGCTGGTGAAACTAAACAGTCCAAAGAGTTTTTTATTTCTGCCATAAGCTTCTACAGACGCGAGGGATGGGTCACGTTGTTATGGGAAGCTTTGGGATTCTTACGTGAATGTTCAAGGAGTGATTGCTCTGTAAAGGAATTTGTGGAGTATTCACTTGAGATGGCTGCACTTCCTATATTATCTGGTCAAAGTGTACAATCTTTCAGCTATAGGGATGTCGGCCCAGGTGGTCCACCAAGTTATGAACAGAGGGAATTGATCCTAAAGGAGATTTTAAGCCTTGCTAGTGCAGAATCAGGTTCACCGTCAAGTAAGAGAGAAAGTGACCTCCAAATAACTGAGGAGGCTCCCCTTCATCTTGAAATTGATCTTGTTAGCCCTCTTAGAGTGGCATTGCTGGCTGCAGCTGCATTTCATGAACAAAAGGTAAAACCTGGAACAGCCATGCCTTTCACCCTATGTATGCTGTCCCAATTATCCCTTCCTCTTGCAATTGATGCATTAGAAATCCAGTTCAATCAGTCAAATTGCAACTTTACCATACAAAATGCTGACATACATTCATCAACTGAGGATTCAAATGGTCATTCAGAAACTGCTGTTTTAACTCTCATCCCAAACAAATGGCTGAGGTTGACATTTGACATAAAATCGGGTACGCCAATTTAGTTTTGAGTTGTTAAATATGATATGCAATCATTGATATAAATGTTTCAGTCTAAAGGATATTATCTTTGACGGTTACAAATAGTAAACTTACAAGAAACTATAAGATCTTCATGATTTCCTCATTGGTGATGTGATGATTACACCATGCATTAAAACGAAAGCAATAACTAATTGGGGATAAGCTTAGCTGATGGTCCGATTACGAGCCAATTGACTGAATAGATGTGCCAAACTTCCTGATAGATTTATATAAGAGGTAATTTAGAATTATGATATTCCCCATTGTATGGTAGATATATCTTCAGTTTTTATTGAATGGCAAATGGAAATAATAGCTTGCCATTCAAATTAGTTAGATTAGTGCAACATATGTCATCAATTTTCAATACAGGGGATGCAAACCCTGCGGAAATATTGGAACTCTTGCATTTGAAGTATATGTGTGTAATAATGTTTTGTTGGGTATCCATTTCTGTAAGTCGTGGAAAAGAAATTGTAAATATTTTAAATGTCGTTATCTAATTAGCTATTTCACAAGTGACAAGTGACAAATCCTGCATATACTTAAGGCATAATATATATTAGATGTGTTTTTTATTCCCTATTATCATTTGGCTGTTTCTCCATCCCTAAGACAGATCTTCAAAATTTCTTTTTCAGAGCAAAGTGGAAAGCTTGAATGTGTATCTGTAATTGTGCGCATTGGATCTTATTTGACAATTTGCTGCAGAGTGGAAAGCCCTGCCTCTATGGGTGATTTGCCATTGTGGAAGTTTGAGGAAAACATGGAGAGCTTGCCAGCCAAGGATCCTATTCTTTCTTTCTTGGGCCAAAAGGCTATACAAGTTGACGAACCTGATCCACTGGTAGACCTCAGGATTAATGCTTCTGGTCCTGCTTTAGTTGGTGAATGCTTTACTGTACCAGTTTGCATCACCACAAAGGGCCATTCGGTCTACTCTGGTGAGTTGAAAATCAATCTTGTTGATACAAAGGGAGGTGGCTTAGCTAGTCCGAGGGAGACTGATTCACAGTCCTCGGAAGGTCATCATGTGGAGCTTGTTAGAGTTTGTGGAACAGATGCAAACGGAAAATGTCTCCCAGACACTGATAACAACGGAAAGATTCAGAACTCTTTTGGGTTGGTATCTGTTCCATTTCTAGGTGATGGAGATTCTTGGTCCTGCATGTTAGAAATTAAATGGCACCGTCCAAAACCAGTTATGCTTTTTGTATCATTGGGTTACTCTCCTTACAGCATTGATGCCAACTCACAACAGGTTCACATTCATAAAAGCTTAGAGATCGAAGGCATAGTACCTTTCATTGTTACCCACCGTGTTTATTCACCATTCAGACGGGATCCATTATTGCTTTCAAGGATGAAAGCTATTTACAACTCTCATGGATTACCATCTCTGCCACTAGATGAAAACAGTATACTTGCTGTCAGTGTTAAAAATTGCACTGAGGTGCCACTGCGATTGCTCTCTATGTCAACTGTGAAAAATGAGGATGAAGCAGAACCTACATGCACAATGTCTGCTGCAAGTGATGTACCTGGAAGGCCTGATCTGATTGTGCCAGGTGAAGAGTTTAAGAAGCTCTTCACAGTTATTCCGGTTGGAAATTCTCCAACTGTTGTCAAATTGGGTACCCTTTGTTTAAAATGGCAAAGGGACTCCATGTCCTCATCCATCCCTAATAATAATGATGACGATGATGTTGGAGTTCTAACCAAACATACTCTGCCTGATGCTGCTGCCGAACTCTCACCCCTTGTTTTGAGCTTGGAGTGTCCTCCTCATGCCGTGCTAGGACATCCTTTCACCTACTTCATCAAAATTGAGAACCACACCGAGTTGCTGCAGGAGATAAAGTTTTCGCTCATGGACTCTCCAAGTTTCGTATCAACTGGGTCACACAGTGATTCGATTTTTGCTCTACCAAAGTCAACTCACATTCTGAGTTACAAGCTTGTGCCGTTGTCAGCTGGTCCACAGAAGCTGCCAAGAGTCACAATGACAGCAATACGATACTCTGCTGGGTTTCAGCCTTCAACTGCTGCATCCACCATTTTTGTCTTTCCATCAGAACCACAATTCAAATTGGAGCAACTCAAACTCGTTAATGGAATTCCCACAGCTCAATAGAGTCATTTTTGTCCCGGTATCAATTTGCATATTTTCCTAGATGTGGGACAGCTTCACATTATCCAGGTACATTTTCGTCTCATGGCTGTAGCCATTCAACTTCATTCATAGGATGCTTACTTTTTGATCATTTATAGGATGCTGCAGTCACTCCAAAAACTCCTTAAACCATCATGAGTACAAGAAGCTCTGATCTATCATCTGTTTAACTGTTAATTTGTTCCCTACTTGCACCTGAGCTTCGAAAGGATTACTTTATGGCTTTAACAGCTACAAATAGACTTGATATTAGCTGTGGAGTTTTCATTGCGGTAAAAAATGTAGGGACAAACTCCATCAGCCTTACAGGCTCCCGTTCCCAGCAGCAAATGGATTATATCAGATGGGTGGAGATCATGATGAAATTAAACTACTTTTGTAATGGTATTATTTGTCGTCTTGACCAAAAAAAAATGGTATTATTTGTCGTCTGCTGTGTAGATTCAGTCCATTCTTGTCTAAGTAGTGTAATTTACAGATTTTTTTTTAGCATTAAGTGTAGTTCTTTTTTAGTATACATGTAGGATTGAAACTTTGAAGCTCATGAGGTCAATTTGTCTTCAAGAAGGTTGTATAATCTATATTAAAGAATGCACTAAATATATTGGATCACGTAAGGGGGAAAGAATATTTGGCTCAATTTATTACCCATTTACAAACAACGACGTGAATCTAACCAGCCAAAATAAAAACCTAAATGAGGGTGATTTGGATAACTTGCCCCTAGATTGGGGCTCAATTTCTTACCTATTAATTCGTAATGACGTGAATTTAACCACACAAGATAAAAACCACAAAAATGAGGGTGATTTCGATAACTTTCCCCAAAAACTAGAAGTGGGGATGATTTCGACCCCTCTTAACTTTTGTTTCGCACTCCCGTATATGCGGATACTAAATCCGCATGAAGTTTTTTCTTTACGAACTGGGTTAAGTTGTGCGGATTCGGATCCCGTTCAAAGTTTTATAGACTTCCCTTTTAAAGGAAAATAGGAAGTTTAGTGGCACCTATTCGGATCCCGTTCAAAGCTTTACTCTTGTCTTGTGAATAGGTGCTGCTTATTTATTTGATCAAAAAAAAAGGTGCTCCGTATTTATAAAAGTAAATGAAAGAGAATATCAATAAAAAAGACAAGAAAATACACAAACAACTGAAACAAGGGAGAAAATATGCATAAGAAACTAAAAACCTCTTCGATTTGCAAAGGAAGCATCTTCTCCAATTGTCATTGCTCCAAATCTTAGACATTTTACCGTATTTTTTACAACAAGAAGATGTTTTATTTGTTTCTTTTTCCGTAGATCTTTGTTTGACAATTCGTGGTTGTTTTTTTTTAATTTAATCACCAATAATACAAAACACATGAACATGATCAACCATGGAAATGAACAAATTAATAACAAAAGTAAACAAATCAACAATGAAAATGAACAAATCAAAGAACAAATGAACATTCATTCATTTAGAAATCACACAAATGCACATTCATATAAGCACATCTTCTTGCAAAGAAACAAAAATATGCTAGCTGATTCAAATATGATAAAATTTCCATATCTAGACACATTCTAAAGAGAATCAACAGAAAAACACAGATGTAGTCCAAGGACCACATGAAAATTGATTCGGATTACATGTAGGGACATCTAACAATAAAAATTAAACAACAGTACATGAGAAAATGACCCGAAATCATGTGGTAGGACGAAAATGACTCGAATTAGTGTGATAGGCACAAAAATCAACTACAAATTTTATATACAAATCTGTACTATAGACTTCAACTAATTCATTCATCATTGATTGCCATGCAAAACAAGTAAATGAACTAAAATCAAAATATCTAGGGTTTCAAAAGCAAAATTCAAAGAGATGAAATAGGCATAAGCCTTGCTCCTTTTCAATAGTAGAAGTAACCTTATCCATTTCCATTGCGTTACTTGAGATTTGATTAAAAAATCACAAAGAGAACGCTATCGTTTTGCTTTGCTTGTGCAAGAAGAACACTATCGTTTGCTTGAGTAAGAGAAGCACTTGAGAAAATGAAAAGTGAAAAGTGAAAGAAGAGGAGCGTGTATTACACAGGTTGGATGACGCGTGCGTCTCAAATTTTAATTAGGATTACAATAACCATTCAATCCAATAAAATCCGATGACTGAGATGCATTCTTGTTTCTCACCCGCACTTTTATTCTTATTTCTCACCCAAACTTCTAAGAGATGGATTTAGGAACCTTGGTTTCGAAGAACCTTGGTTTCGAAGAATCTGCAAGAGATAGGGGCAAATCTGATACCAATGATACAATGCAAATCTGCAAGGATAAGAGATGGATTAGGAACCTTGGTTTCGAAGAATCCAACTACAGAAAGTTAGGGTCAGCTTGCTGAAGGAATCACCGACCGAGAACTATTATGTGCGTGACAAGTTCAGGTTTTAACGAGGGTTGAAAGAGGAATGCAAATTGATTGATTGACGACACAAAGCACAAAGCGTTGCTTAAATATAAGAGAGACTAGGTTTCCATTCCGTGAAAACCGACTAAAAACGAGAACCGGGTTTCACAAAACGAGAGGTGAACCGGGCAACAACATAAAATAAACCATAAACGAGTTTGCTCTATAACAATACTCCCCCGGTGAGACATCCTTGTCCTCAAGGATCGAATTCAGGGAATTTCTTCTACAGCTCCTCGATATACTACTAGCTGGCCTCTTCGATCGGGGCGTGCTTCCATTTGATTAGTAATTTGGTTGTGGCAGCAAAGCCTCTCTTCACCCTCTGTTTGTCGAGCACTGATTTGGGTTCTTTGAGGAGTCCCTTATCGGCAAAGTACTGGGGGACATCGACAAGGGTGACAACGGTGGGATTTGGCAGAGTTTGAGTTGACTAACATGGAAGACACCGTGGATTGCCGCTGCTGGTGGGAGCTGGAGTTTGTATGCTACTGAGCCGATTTTGTCGGTGATGAGGAATGGTCCATAAAACCTTGGAGACAGTTTGTGAGGACCGCATCCCTTCAAGGTGGATTGTCTATACGGTTGTAGCTTCAACAATACCCATTGGCCGATGTCGAAGGTTCTCTCAGATCAGTGTTTATTGGCATGTTGTTACATCCTATTATGTGCTCTAAGCAAGTGGTGCTTGAGCAACTTGATCATTTCTTCTCTTTTCTACATATTGCGGTCGAGTGCGAGGACCTTGGATTCACCTAGCAAGTAAGGGAGATGGATTGGTGGTGGTTGGCCATAGAGAATCTCATATGGAGTTGAATTTGCAGTTGTGTTATGGTTTGTATTATACCACCATTCCGCCATAGCAGCCAATTGCTCCAAGTAGAAGGGGACTCTAAACACATGCAACGAAGATATGTTTCCAAGGTCCGATTTGTGACTTCGGTTTGCCCGTCGCTTTGCGGGTGATATGCTGTAGAGAAGTTGAGTTGCACACCTTAAAGCCGGAAAAATTCTTGTCAGATCTCACTTAGAAATATAGGGTCGCGGTCACTGACAGCAAACTTGGGTACTCCATGGAGTTTAAAGATGTTGTCTAAATATGCTTGGGCGAAATCAAGAGTTGTTTAAGCGTGTCTCAGAGGAAGGAAATGAGCATACTTATTTAGGTGATCGACGACCACCAATATAGTGGTGAATTTCCTGGATGGGACAGATAGGCCGGGAATGGCCATCGGCTGCAAAAGTCCTGGGGAGGCTGCTAGGTCTGGCTTGTTATGCTGGCATGTATTACAGTTACGCACATAGTGTTTGATATCTTTGTGCATACCTTTCCAGTAAAAGAGCCGGTGAATTCTCTGAGCTGTAGCATCTTTCCCTGAGTGCCCTCTAATAGGAGAATCATGGAGCCAATGAAGGATTTTGGTTTTGAGGATCGGGTTGTCGCCCACTACCAGTTTGCCCCTTGTGCGCAGTTCATTGATGCTGTACGAGAATTTGGGATGTGAATCAGGCCTGATGCATAGGTCTTCTATTAGTTTGTGCAGCAATTTGTCCTCCATCCATGAGATGGAGATCCTCTCATAGAAGTCATCATTCTTCAAGGTGAGATGGATGTGAAGAAGCTCGGAATTTGTGAGTCTCGAAAGGGAATCCGCTGCAGCTTTCTCATTCCCATTCTTGTACTGTATTTCGTAATCGAACCACATGAGTTTGGCTAGCCAGATGTGTTGGAAGGGTGTGGTTACGGACTGATCAAGGAGGAACGTGAGGCTTTTTTGATCGGTGCGAATAATGAAATGCCACTGGGTTAAGTACGAGCTCCATTTTTGCACCGCAAACACCACTGCCAGAAGTTCTCTTTTGTAAACTGAAAGTTGCTGATGTCTTGGGCCGAGAGCTTTACTGATGAATGTTATAGGATGATGCTCCTGCATTAGGACAACTCCAATGCCTATACCGGAAGCGTCAGTTTCAACAACAAACTCCTTTGTGAAATCCGGAAGTGTGAGGACAAGAGCAGATGAGAGGGCTTGCTTCAGCTCTTCGAATGCAGTAGTAGCTTCAGGGGACCAAGTGAAACCTTCTTTTTTCAGCATGTTGGACAAAGGTCTAGCAATCAGGCCGAAATTTTTCACAAATTTGTGATAGTAGTTGGCCAAGCCCAAAAATCCTCGAAGTTTCTTCACAGTAGTGGGAAGAGGCCAATCTCTGATCGCCTGAACTTTCGAAGGGTTTGTGGTAACACCATTCGAGGAAATAAAATGACAGAGGTATTCAATCTTCTTTGCTCATAATGTGCGCTTCGACCCCTTCAAATACAACCTGTTTTGTCGAAGTATTGAGAAGGTATTCTCCAGATGCATCAAGTGCTCGTCCCGTGTTTTGCTAAACACCAGGATATCATCAAAGAAAATAAGGATGAACCTTCTAAGGTGATCTCTAAAAATGTCATTCATTAATCCCTGAAATGTGCATGGAGCGTTGGTTAAAGGCGAATCGCATAAACAAATATTCATAGTGGCCCGAATGAGTCTTGAATGCAGCCTTGTAGACATCGTTGGGGTCCATACAAATCTGATGAAAGCCAGCTCTAAGGTCCAACTTGGAAAATAGCGTTGCGCCACCAAGCTCATCTAACAAGTCATCCAAAAGTGGTATCGGATACTTGTCTTTCATTGTTTGGGCATTAAGGTCTCGGCAATCCACGCAAATACGCCAAGTTCTGTCTTTCTTTAGAACCAACAGGACTGGAGAGGCATAAGGGCAGCATTGGCGCTGTTTTGAATAACATCGGTGGCCAACATATCTAAAATGATAGCTTCAATGGCGTCTATTTGTAGTGCCGAATACCGGTAGGGTCTTTTGTTGATAGGGTTCGACCCATGTTGCAGCTATATTTGATGGTTGTGGCTATCTCTAAATGGTGGAAGGCTTGTCGGTTCCTCAAAAAGATCAGTGAAGGAGAGCAATAAACTATCGAGGTCAGGGGGAATGGACTACAGCTGGTCATAAGCTGTTATATGGTGTAGAATGGGTCTGAAGGTGGATTTAGTGGAGGTGTTGGCTTGGATAAAAGCTAGATGAGGACCACTTGCTAGGATTTTATTCATGGATGAGCTTTTGACGTGTTGATAATTTGTGTTCACCATTCCATGTAGCACAAGCTTATAGCCATTAACCTGAAATTCCATCCTTAGAGTTGCAAAATCCCAGACTATTGATCCAAGTGTTGAAAGCCACTATATTCCTAATAACAAATCATAACCCAACGGTAATGCAACCACATCTGACTTAAGAACAGATTTTTGCAGCCTCCAAACAAAGTCATGACAAGCATGATTCGTGGTGAGTTTACTTCCGTTGGCCACTGAAACCGATAAAGAGTGTATATGTACCAATTTGCAGCCGAGAACCTTAGCAACCTCAAGGTCAAGGAAGTTATGTGTGCTTCCTGAATCGATTAAGATATGAAGTGGCCTGTCGCCGCAGTAATCCGTTACTCTCATGGTGTTGAAGTTAGGAACTCCAGTGAGAGCATGAATAGAAATTTGCAGGCCAGTACTCTCTATAGCATCAGTTTCCAGCTCCACTGTTTCTGAATTTCCTCATCACTATCACAGTCTGTCTCCATCAGATCAACTTGAGCTCTCTTATGCTTCAAGTGGTGCCCTGGTGTATATTGTTCATCACAAAACATGCAAAGCCCTTTGGCTCTCCTAACTTTTCAGTGTTTGGTTTGAACGGAGTCCTCAGGGGTGGGAGTATAGCAAGTGGTTGTTGTTTTGGTGTGTTTTGTGGTGGAGGAGTGGGTAAAAGGGGTGGGAGGTTTTTATTTGTGGCTATGTGGTAGTGGTTGGTTGTTTTGGATGTGGGATAGGCAAATTTTGTGGAGGTTTCTTTGAGCTTCACCAACTTTGCAGCTTGGTGGATTGTGGTGAGGGAGAATTGGCGTGCATGAAGCTGCATTTGAGGGCTTAAGTTTGCCAAGAAAATGCTAAGGGCTTGAGATGATGGCAATGACAGTTTGGTGAGTGTTCCCTCAAAGGCGTCTAGGTAACTCTCAACATCACCCATATACTTCACATTAACGAGCTCAACCAGCGGATCATCAGTTAGCTCAGAGAAACGACTAGATATATCGACAACATATTCGGACCAAGATGGGTATTGATGGGACCTCTCTCACATATAATTGTGGTGCCATTGCAAAGCTCTACCACTCAAGTGTAAGGAGGCTAATTTGACCCGATACTCGACTACTGTGTTGTCTAGGGCAAAGAATTGCTCACATGTATATAGCCACAAGCTTAAATCGGAACCGTCAAAGCGAGGGAACTCAAACTTGGTTACATGGGTAGACAGACCTCCGGGAAAAACAGAGCCTCCTGTTGATATGGTGATCGGAGATGTAACCTGGTGAGGGTTTTGGTTCCTGTCGGTGGGAAGGGTTTCGTTGATCTGCCCCGAGCTAGATTCTGATAGGGAAAGAGGGTCAGGTGTTGCCGACGGTCTCATCAGCCGCGCCAACGATCCAATCATAGCTTTGATGTCCGACAACTCTCGTTCTCGCTTCTCCTCGACCCTAGCTTGAGTCTGATGCATCTCATCTCTCTCTTCTCGTGCTTGGTTCTGTGCAACCATGAACTCAGCTTGAAAGTCCTCAATCTTCTTGTTCAACTCATTGTTCGAAGGCATGTTCCACGGGCGGGAGGATAGAGGCAAATCTGATACCAATGATACAGTGCAAATCTGCAAGGATAAGAAATGGATTAGGAACCTAGGGTTCGAAGAATCCAACTACAGAAAGTTAGTGTCAGCTTGCTGAAGGAATCACCAACCGAGAACTATTCTATGAGTGACATGTTCAAATTTCAACGAAGGCAGAAAGAAGAATGCAAATTGATTGATTGACGGTACAAAGCACAAAGCGTTGCTTAAATAGAAGAGAGACTAGGTTTCCATTCAGGGAAAACCGACTAAAAACGAGAACCGAATTTCACAAAACAAGAGGTCAACCGAGCAACAACATAAAATAAACCATAAACGAGCAAATCTCGACAAAACAGAGACTTTGATAAGTTTACTCTATAACACTTGACTGCGCTCACTCGTCGGCCATCCTTTATTAAAAAAAAAATCCCCTGACCCGAAGTTCGCCCACCGCAGTTCGACACAGGTGAGAAGTCTCTTTCCGCCAAGACAACTATTAGCCCTAACTCACCCCACCACGGTTTCACTCCAATTCCTCTCTCCGTGAGCGTTTCCGCTCGTCTCTCTCCTCACCCCCTCAGCCATGGATGACGCTATGGAGCTGCTCAGGTCCAATCTCTCCCGTGTGCGGATCCCCGAACCAACCAATCGCATCTACAAACACGAGTGCTGCGTCTCTTTTGATACTCCGGTATGTTTGATTTCATCTTCTCTACTTTCTTGACAAGATTTCGCATTATCAATTCGAACATGTAGCACGTTTAGATCGAATGGATTGTGCTCCTTGCATGCGAGTTTCTTTATTGCTTCTTGTTCCTGAACGCCAATTTCGCTCTCTCGGAATCGTTGTAGAAATCGGAAGGTGGTTTGTTCATCGATATGAACACGTTTCTTGCGTACGGAAAAGATTACGTGATGTGGAACTATGAGAAGACTGGGAATCCGGTCTATCTGCACATCAAGCAGACAAAGAAGGTCGTCTCTGAAGACCGACCTTTGAAGAAACCGACTCTTTTAGCTATAGGTACTCATTTTACTACAGTAACTTCATTTCTTGCCTTTATGTATGCAACTATATTCTCCCTGTCCTGATGGAGGAAAGTAACTATGCTTGAATAAGTGTTTGTACTCTTTGATTTTCGGCTGCCTTCAGACTAGCTACTACTGCTCAATCCCACTTTAAAAATAATGGATGTGTATGAAAGCTTTCTTCAGAAGTACCGTGCTCATATATTGTGTTGTTTTTGTTGCTATGCAATTAATGTTTTAATGTAACTGCATGTGGTGATTGATAATGCTTTCTTATGTTTTGTCCATTGGTTCGGGATTACTAAGCAGTGTACTTGTGGAACGTGCTTTGTAAGATGACCGTCATTAGTTTGATAGCTATGGCTGTAAGCTAGCTGTGTTTGTTAAACATGTGGAATGTGGACGTACATTATTGGCATTGGTGAGAAAGAACCATAAGCTTGTCCTCTTACATTCTTTCTCCCTTCTTCCTTCTGTCTTTCCTTTTCTTTTCTCATGGTGCTCTCATTGTGTAATTTATAATATCAAATATCAAAAAAGCTAAGTCTTCTAAGACCTCATCAAGATGAAGCATTTCTTTCCTTTTAATTGATGGTCAATTATGGTGCATTGTGACACCATATGTTTGGTGCCCTTGATTGGTTCAAGGCCATTTTTCATCCTCTATAGTATCATATCTCTCCTTTCTGGAACTGAAGCAATTACCTCAGATAGTTAGTTTAAAAAGGAGAAGGAAGACAATTTATATGTGTATATCTTACTGTGCTAGTGTATGAAGAATAAAAAAGTGCATCGAGTTCATCATGGTCCTGGTTATAACTTTTTATTTGCTCAAAAGCACAAAAAATGTTTCTTCTGCCATCTTTGGATATGTCTAATCCTTACTGTGTTAGTGCATGAAGAATAGAAAAGTGCAATTGGTTCATCTTGGTCCTGTTTTATATGTTTTTATTTGCTCAAAAGCACAAAAAGAGTTTCTTCTGCTACCTTTGGATGTAGATAAAAAAGAACTAAGATAAGCCACCTATTTTCAATATGCTTGAAAACAGTAGAATGGCTCAGCAATATATGCATTAACTTATCCAGCTATAGCAAGACACAATGCAAGTAATGCTTGTGTAAGATGTATCATAGGTCTATTTGATGAAATTCACCTTATGAAATGTACTGCCTTCCTATGCTCCATTGAACAACTTATGATGTTTCATCTTTTTTGCATTGTACACTCTCCCCCATTTAATGATCAATTGGTGTATCAGTGGCTGATTCTAAACAGTAGGGTGCACACATCACAAAGATGGGATATAGCATGTTTAGTAGTCCAGCAGCATGCATTCCGTATTTCCAATCTCATCATTATGTTTTTACATGTATGCATCCTTTTATCTTCGATATCATTCTATTCTGTGCGTGAACCACTTGTTTTTAAATCCTCCTTACAGTTATATTCATCGTTCCATTGTAGGTGTAGAAGGTGGATTTGATGAGAAGGAAGCTCAATATGAAGAAGGCTACAACATTGTCATATTGCCGAGCTTCAAAGCCCTTTCGTTTCCTTCTGTAGAGTTGCCAGAGAAGGTGATCATTCAGTTTGAGTATATACTTTGTATTCATGTGCTAGCCTCCCTTTGGGGGAAATTGAAGTATTTTATGATTGAATTCTAGGTAAGATTGGCAGTTGATTCTGTATTAATGGCTGAGGGTGCTGAGAAAAAAGAGCAACTTGCAGCCTGGGTAGCCGACAAGAAGCAAGTCAGTGTATATGCTATGAATTTACAGCAGATTGGCGATGGTGTTGTTGTACCTCCTTCTGGTTGGAAGTGTTCGAAGTGCGATAAAACTGAAAATCTATGGCTAAATTTAACCGATGGGATGATTTTTTGTGGGAGGAGAAACTGGGATGGAACTGGTGGCAACAACCATGCGGTTGAGCACTATAATGAGACTAGGTATCCTCTGGCTGTAAAGCTTGGAACAATAACAGCTGATTTGGACTCAGCAGGTACCTCTTCCTTTGTACCAGTACATATTTATGGATTTTGCTGATTTGTAGTCTTAATGAACACGTTTATTGTTGCTAAAGGAACTTGATAACTTGATAAAAAATATGAAGAGCTTCCCGTAAAGCCTTTACAAGTGTATGAAGTAAAGAAGCAATATCTTGCAATGATACATATTTATGGAATTGCGATCTAACAAGTATTAACCTAATATGGTCCATTTTTCTCTTCATTCTTATGCAATACCACTATTCCTATACCATATTAGATATCTTTAATGATCACATGCTGTGGCAGCACAGATGTATACTCTTACCCAGAGGATGAAAGTGTTTTGGACCCCCTTCTTGCACAGCATCTGGCTTTCTTTGGAATTGACTTTTCCTCATTGCAGAAGGTGAGTTATACCTCTTACCCAGAGGACGAAAGTGTTTTGGACCCCCTTGTTGTTCCTTCAATGAATTTGTAATTTATACTTCCCACATGGACTTTAGCAGAGCAATCAATGTGGAAAAAGAACTTCCTCAGATCCGCTATGTTTTGTGTGAGATATGGTGCTATAATGGCAAAGTTGTGATTACTATAGCTCCATTCTTCTTGTTAGAGAAGTTGTCCAAATGGGTAGTGTCGAGTGTCTCACCACAAAAAAGGTTTCAAGTATGATGAAAATAAGGCACTTTACCTGCTATATCTAACTAAATATTTTACTTCATTCGCTTGTATGGGCTTATAGTTACACTATATTTGTCGTGGGACTTCTTTCTTTTAGCTCACTAAGAGCCTGAAAAGAAGAACAAGGCTTTAAGTTAGAAACATATCCTGCTTTCCTGTACAATGATACACCACTTCCAGGCCTGATGCAATTTGTGTATAATAACCTAAAGCCAACTCCTGTTGTTTCCATACTAAGAATTCTTTAGGTGGTAGTAGATTGATTGGAGCCAGTATCATTGTGGAAAGTAGTAGGTCCATTTTCGTGTGGAACTTGTGGGTGGATATTCAAACTAGAGGTTCTGGTTATTTATAACAGTGTTGGTAATTGGAGTGCAATGTTAAACTGGAGTCTGAACGATTCTGTATAAAGTAGCAAGCTCTTAAAATTTGCTCTAATTGCCCTCCTTTTAGAATTTGAAGCCATCATGCTCTCATTAATCATTATATGGCACAAGCATATACTGTGTCATTGGATTGTGATGCAACCTTGTGAAAATTGTGATAATAGTATGGATTTTGCTATTTCTGTATCTCTGTATTGCTCACACTGTGTACTCAGAGACTGTTATGTATAAGGGCTCATTGAAAATTTGAAATGTATGGTAGTATGAAATTTTCTAGATATTGCACAACTGACTTGATGTTAATTAGTAGTGCTTTACCACAGGAAGCGTGATCAGCTATATTTTTTAAGATTTACTTTTAAGTCCCAAGCCACAGGAGAGTAGGATACTCAATCCAGACATTCATTCCATAGTCCCCAACTTCCTAATCTACAATATCCTCCTGAGATAGGTCATGGAAAGCCATGCAGGATTTTAAATGGCACCTATGATCAACTTTCATGCTATAATCTGTTCAGTCTTTTTTGCATACCCTGGTGAATCCTTTAATATATATATTTCTGCAGACTGAAATGACTACTGCTGAAAGAGAGTTGGACCAGAATACCAATTTTGATTGGAACCGAATTCAAGAAAGTGGACAAGAAATGGAACCACTGTTTGGCCCAGGATATACTGGACTTGTGAATCTGGGGAACAGGTATGTACTTGCAGTTCTTATGATTTGGCCTTATGTGGCACATTCATTTTGTTTTTGGTCACCATTCTTACCATTGTTTTATGTAGTTGTTACTTAGCGTCCACAATGCAAGTTGCATTTACTACAAGTGCCTTTAACAACCGGTGAGTATAACATTGTTTCACGAGTCCTTTGGTTAGTGCATAAAGCTTGATGATTCTTTGCTGAGTAGCTAATTGTTTCTTTTTGTTTTAACCAGATATTATGTAGAACAGGACCTGAAAAAGGCTTTTGAAGAAGCTCCTGCTGACCCAACTGTAGACCTAAACATGCAATTGTATGCTATCTTGTCCCTTGATGCTTCTTGTGATATCACATGCTCTTTTTCTTTCCACTAGCGAATTTATTACTTGCTATAAGAGGTGAATATGTTGCACAACTTCTCAAGTTGTGGCGAAGTTATTTTAAGTAGGACTTGTTAATTTTATCCAAACATGACTTGTTAAATCTTCTGTGAATGCTTTTACTTTGCTGAAGGGGGATATTTTTTTAACTTGCTTGGTCTATCTAGGAGGTTCTCTTTGAGTATAGTTCAGTTTTATAAACAGGCTTTTAGGCCTTATTGCTTTTCAACATGCGTAGATTCATTAGGTATATTATTGATCATATGGCAGGACTAAGCTGGGTCATGGTTTACTCTCTGGCAAATACTCTACTCCAACACCAGAGGTATGTAACTTATAGGAAATAGCTTCAGCAATATTTCGCTATGTGAAATGTAACGCTTGCAATTTTCATGCAGAAAGATGGTGCTGCAGATACACCTACTTCTGAACATGTAAAATATCTAACCCTATTTTATTTTTCAGCTGCTGATATTTGTATGTACTTAAGTTGCTTAGTGTCTGAATCTGTGATGGATCAATTGGCATGGGGATATTTCCATTTATGAAATGCTTACACATTTTGGTGATTTCATCTCGCTGGTTGCAATTGGGATAATTGTTGCAAAATGTATTGTCTCTTGTCAATATTTGAACAAAATCTACAGCTTGATTGGTTTCATTCTTATGAACTATTGTGTTTGACCTGTTATGTCATGGGGTTTGATGGCTTCCTATTCTTCAGTACTGACGTACATATTTTGTTTGACTTTCAGAAACAAGAGGGTATCCGCCCTCATATGTTCAAGACTGTAATTGCTGCTAGTCATCCAGAATTTTCAACCATGAGGCAACAGGTACTTTTCCTGCTCTTATATGATTAAATCATGAGCTAAATTGCATGGAGTTATTTTTTTTTTTGCTTATGTTGATGCTACTATGCTATGTTATGTAGACACACTTGTTTACTATTCAACAACTGTATCTGTTCATGATATACGATTGTTTTTTTTTTCCTAAAGTAGCAAACTATAGTCAAATGGATCATATGATTCTACGCTGGGTTTGGTACAACTGTTTGCTTCTTCAAGAGCCTCTCAATGACTTCTAATTGCTCACTGACAAATGTATTTGGTAATATCTGTTTTTAGGATGCTTTGGAATTTTTTCTTCATCTTCTTGAACAAGTTGAGCGAGTTAACAGTGGGAACCCCAGATTGGATCCTTCAAGAAGGTTTAAGTTTGGTATCGAGGATAGAATTCTATGTCCATCAGGGAAAGTTACTTACAACAAAAGATTTGACTATATCTTGTCCTTAAATATCCCCCTGGATGAAGCCACTAACAAAGGTATCACTGATAATCTCCGTCTTCACCTTCTGTTGCAGTATCTCAAGTTGTTTTTTGCTAAGTATCTAATGATTTTGGATTTCAGAACAGCTAGAAAGCTTCAATACATTGAAAGCTGAGATGAAAAAAGAAGGCAATGAATTGTAAGTTCAGTTGCTATTTGCTTGAATACACTCCTTGGAAAATTGCTGTTGATGATTGTGCATTCTCAAGGTTTTGCTAATGTGGCCAGATCTACTGATGAAATTGTTCGTCCAAGGGTACCTCTAGAAGCCTGTATAGCAAACTACTCTGCCCCTGAGGAGGTGCAAGAATTTTATAGTACTGCCTTGAAAACCAAAACAACAGCTATCAAGTAAGACTTTCTTCTTTCTGAGCTTTAAAAAATCTTGAAGTTGTAATTATTTGTCTTTAATGAAACTGTTTCATATATTCTGTTTGTTATTTTTGATGGATTGCTATTTATTCTCTATGTTAAAGATACGAAGTGTAATCAGTCATAGCTTTTTATGGTTTGGGGATCCTTGATGGAATGTGAGTTTTTTTTTATAAGGTGTGAAATTGCAATAATGAGTTTTACTTTTCTGTGCAGAACCACTGGTCTAACTTCCTTCCCGGATTATCTTGTCTTGCACATGCGGAAATTTCTTATGGATGCTGGATGGGTTCCTAGAAAGCTGGGTAAGCTGACATGGTCTTATTGACGTGGCTGTACTTCATCACGTTCTTTGTTAACAGTTAAAACTGTGTTTTGACCTTTCCTTTTTTCTTTTGTATTGTTTTTAGATGTTTACGTTGATGTTCCTGATATAATAGACATTGGTCACATGCGTAGCAAGGGTCATCAACCAGGGGAGGAGCTTTTGCCTGAGAGTGGTAGGTCTAGGTGCTTTCTTGTTCGCTGAACCTCTATAACATCGAATGTAATGCTATACTTTTATACTTTGTATAAAATCCGTGGGATATGACTGTATAATGGTCTGTTTGGATTGCACCCGTAATTAACTTATCCTGCTTTATAATGCAATTTAAAATTAAATCCTGCATTGTTAAGCAGGATAATTTAATTGAGGGTGCGATCCAAGCAGACCCTAATTCCTTTCTGACCGAGATTCTAGTATTTAATCAATTGTACTATGCTTTGAACTTGAATCTCTTTGTGAAAATTATAGAATTCAGCAATCAAGCAATAATGTTGCAACTACTAATTGTCCCTTGAATTTTTCTTGCCAGTTCCTTGTGATGAAATGGAAACAGAGAGCCTCTCAGCGAATGAAGATATTGTTTCTCAGCTTGTGTCAATGGGATTCACACATTTACATTGTCAAAAAGCTGCAATCAATACTTCAAATGCGGGCATTGAAGAGGCAATGAATTGGCTTTTGTCTCACATGGATGATGCAGGTAAAGTGATTATTGTTGGGCTAAACTCTTGCATGAGCTACATGGGATTGCAGAACTATATCTGATGGTATCCATTTCACTTTCCAGATATAGATACTCCAATATCCAAAGAGTCTAAGGGTCCTACGATGCAACTTGATCAGATGAAGGTTGATACTCTTGTTTCATTTGGCTTTCCAGAAGAAATTGCACAAAGGGCTCTTATGGCTACGGTAGGCACATTATATAGCATAAGATTTTGTCGTGTTTAACTCTTTTAAGTATTTGTATGGTCTGCATTCCTTTCTAGCATGCTGGAAATTTGTGCCAAATGCCTGCTAAGTATGGACACTGATCGTTTTGCAGGGTGGTGATATTGAGAAAGCAACTGACTGGATCTTTAACAACCCTAATGCCTCTGCTGCCCCTTCGAGTGCAGATGCCTCTGGCAGCCAATTAGAACCTGTTGCTGATGACCTCCCTGACGGATCTGGAAGTGAGTTTATTCTACAGGCTACAGCTTATTTTCATTTATTGTTGACAATATTTACTTACCATTTCCTTTGATATGCTATTATAAAGATAAAAACATGAATAAGCTTGTGTGCAGCAGTTAAATACTTGTTAATAGTTCCACCCTTGTAACATAACTGAAGGCGATTATGTACTTGTCAACTAGTTCTCATTGACGGAGATTCTTGTCATGAAGTAGGTAATGTACTGAATTTTGCTTAATATCCATGATGCAGGATATAAGCTTCTGGGGTTTGTTAGTCACATTGGAACTTCCACCCAGTGTGGTCACTATGTTGCACACATTCAGAAAGATGGAAGATGGGTGATATTTAATGATGACAAGGTCGGAGCATCTTTTAACCCTCCAAAGGACATGGGCTACCTCTATTTCTTTGAGAGGCTGAAAGATTAAACATTAGCTGTGTAACAACATATCACAAAAAAATTGATTGAAAGTCTTCTCTCACCCAGCACACGAGTGGTGTCGGATTTGCTGCATTCAGTATGAAATTGACTATATTTGTCTGGGGGTTAAGGCTTGATATCATCAATGGCAAGAGATAAAAAGCATGTGACTGAATTGGAGAGTGCAGGTTGTGTTCCTTATTCTTGCATTTGGAAGGAGGAAAACGGATTTCGTCGTTTTCTATAATTTTGTCAGGCTAAGATCTCAAGGCGACTATGATTTTCTGCGTTGCACTTGCATTTTGATTGCTTAGTTAAATATTTTATGATCCCTGCTTTGATCTCTCTGATTAGAATTTTCTGGCTATAATACTGTTGGATTTTTAAACATCGATGTGGATTCATCTTTGTAAAAGCGTCAAAATGGAGATCACAAGGAGATGATAGGATGCAAGTCATGAATTTGTATGTTGTGGATGTGTTGTAGCAAACAACATTGAAAGATAGTTGATGGCTAACTTGGCAACTTATTGTGGCGTGAAAATGATGCTTTTTTTGTTGCTGTGATGTGCATGTTATGGTTAAGGTGCAATTAACGGTGTTTTCGTTGCTATGATGTCCATTCTATGGTGTTTTTGTTGCTATGATGTGCATTCTACGGTTAAGATGCAATGGACGGTCTTTTGCTTAGATGGTGGGTGTTCATTCTGTGGTTAGACTGCATTCCAATTGTGTGTCGTATTCATTTTATTTTTGGCCGGTGTGTACATCATGATTAGTGTGTGAATCTCATTGGAATGAGCTGGTTTAATAGGCAGTTGGTCATAACATTAGCAACTAAATGAGCATTGCTGACATGAAATCTTGAAAATGTTGAATGTGCATTTCAAGATTTGACATCATCAAACAATATATGTATGTCTTAAATTAAGATTATCCATAGTGTAATTACTAGAAATTTTACTTCGTTGAGCTCGTAGGATCAAATCATGTTCATGTAAACACAGTTTAGCTCTTCCAATTGCTTAGTGACATTATGATTCACGTGCTTCGGGTCATTGAACTTATAGATCCCCTCATTTTCACCATTTCCACATGTGGTACATGCTTCTTTATTGATCCAATATACTTTTAAGTGGCAAAAGAACTTGAATTCGTGTGAGCTTCTTACAGCAGTGCTTTGCAGAAAGTCAGAAGTCCATGAGATCCAAGCTCTTGTAGAAATAACTCATTAGCAGTCTCTGCAATATGTATAGAATAAGGTCAGTATTAAGCAAAATCAAGAATAAATAGAGTGTCATAACTACAAACATAGGACAAAAACTAACCACTCTTTTAGCATATTGAAACATATGTTGTATGGTTGTTTGGTCCACGAACAACATCAACCAGGTCAACCTTGGGTGATTGACATTTACGTAAACATAGAATATAGGCATTTCCATATAGAATAAAAACACTACTATTTCAAACAATCAAACATGCATAAAAAGAATATTGAAATGATTAGTCCGAGCTACACATGAAAATAAATTACTTGTACTAGTAAAGAAAATTGAAGAGTATTTACACCCGTAAAGGAGGTGATTATTAAATCAACTTCAACGACACTTGTCCCATGTATTTGTAGCTGAGGGGTTATTTCTCGGATAAAATGGGGCACCAAATCATGTACCTCACGCATATCGTCCATTGATATGTAGGTTTGAAAATATGAACGTTATACACCTACATATGTAGTGTTACATATGAATCCTAGTAGCATATGAGACGCATAGTAAAAATATACATATTGTTGCAAAGAACGTCCTTATGAATTTTGAGGAGGCCTCGATTCTCTGTAATTGAAGAATACAGCGAAGACGTCTATGACATTCCTCTGGATGAGATAGGGACATCTTGTAAGCAAGTGAAAGTCTAATCGATCCATACTTATGCCATGAGTTTTATTGTGGAACAAAACCTCCTTCCTACATTAAAATGAAGAAACAGTAATGTAGGAGTAGTTGGATGTAATAAATAAATCAATAGTGTAGCTATTATTTCTTGAACTTAATAGAGGCTTGCCTATTGGAATCAGATGCATCCCTAGCATATTCGTATAATTTTCGTTCTTCGGTAGTTGATCGTGTGTAGAATCCAACAAACTTTTTTTGTAATTCGAGAGTGATGGTGGATGTTGTATAGAATTTTCCTGATTCAGACACTCACCTGAACAACATCTGCCTAACAATTCTCTTGGATCTCCTGAAATAGAATGAAAATGCACATAAGTACACATATAATATAGTAATTGATAACATAACTGCACAACAATAATGTTAAGTGTCTTCTTTCAACAGTATAGGCTTTGCAAATTGCACAACCTATAGGGTGGTGCATTTAACTAATCCTTTAGCGTTTGATTTCGTAGGTTCTTATAGTTCCGTTATGTTATTCCCAACAAGCAACCAATAACAACCTTCAGGAGTTTCTACTACTATGCAAGAACACTCATTACCGTAGGCTTAGGGTGTTTTGAAATGCTCCTACTTGGCTCCACAACACTGCTCTTTTCACCTTCTATAAAATCGTCCTCATCAGGGTCTCCCTCGGATAAGTCATCATCAAACCCTCCATCTTGAAGTACATAATTAATCAACACTTTCAACATGAGCTTTGTCACCTTGATTCTTGGAGGGACCCTCATCTTGAATGGGAAAATCACCAACTCCTTCGGAGGATATAACATCTCAGTAGTCTCAGGTTGATTTTCATGGCCCTGCTCAACAATTCATTGACCCCCATAGACACTGCATCCTTAGCAACACTTTTGTTATGGTTTTCCTCATCATGATTCTTGAAGAGACCCTCATCTTCAATAGGATGATCGTCAATGCTCTTTGACAAAACAACATCAAAATTATCAAGCTAAAATTCACCACCCTTTGAGGAATGAGCTTTGTCCCCTTTTGAGAAATGGACATCAATAGTCGTAGATAGGATATCATCACCATCAACAATTGTTTGACGCTTAGCATCAACATAATTACTAGTTTGAACAAGATCCTTCTAACCTTAATTGGTATGTGGTGAATGAAGATGAAGAGGAATATGTTGGTCATGTCCACCTTCATCTTCAGACCGTGGATCGCCCAGATTACAATCATCATCTTCACAAACCTGGTCCCATGTATCTTGGTCATTCTCCTTATATGAAAGTGTACACAAGTATTGTTTAGCATTTCCAGTAATCTTGTTGAAAGAATCACTCATCACAAAGTTTCCATTTTTTGAGAAATTTCCCCCAAAGAACATTGAAAACTTTAGCCATGATTTCGCAAACGTCATTGACTTTGGATGATCCCACAATATTATATGGATGAGCAACACTCTTAGAACCGAAACTCCTAATACTACGAATTACATCTACAACAACCACAATATAAGTTTCGTCATTCTGGTTCGTCACAACAAGCTCATCATCCTTTTGTCCATGGTTATGCTGATTTTTCAATACATGGTTGTTCTCTCTATCACCATCTTGCAGTTCATTTCTTCAACCTTGATCATGTTCCCTTGTGACATGTTCATCTACCTCTTCACCATGATTAAAATGAGCTTGGCCACGTAATATCCCTTCTCCAAACCAGTCATCTGTTTCCCTCGCCATTGCCATGTTTGTTGTCCACCCCTTTAGTATGGGATACAATCTCCAAGGTGGATCGAGGGACGCATCCTTGACACCAAAGCAGTCTATAATGCAACCCATGCACCCATGACCCCAATAGTTCAAGAGTGTGAGGTTCATTCTTGTATGCAAGAGCACCTTTGTAATACTTAAAAGATAATAAAGCGAGTTGAGAGCTCCTCAAGTCCTACAAGTTTTATGTCTGATCGCCGACATCGTAGGCTTCGACGACTTCTAGTATACCAACGATCCTACATTAAAGATAACATGTAGTAAAATATGGATGGAATTTGATGCTTTAATTGTTTTTCCATTTATATATATATGGTTAACACTTTAATATGCTTGATTGTCATGTTGTGGAATAAATATTAATTTTGGTGATTTATAGGGTTGTAGTTGTAAATTAGTGATTAGGTGAGTTTTTGTTGGTGTTTTAAAAAGTAGTATATGCACATTCAATTTGGTTGGTTTTACCATCAACCAAACCGATATAAGAGAAATCAAATCGAACCAAAAAAAAATACGGTTCGACTTTTTGGTTATCTAATTTCCAAAATTTTGGTTTTGTTCGATTCAATTAATGTCTGTTTGGTTCGGTTTCGAACCAATACTCAACCCTAATTATTGTATGTTATGTTACTACGTACTTTAAATGACTATGCGTTGATTATCCTATTATGATGTCTTTTTATGTATTTTCTTGACTTATTATGTGAATATGTATGCTATCTAGGGAGTGCATTATGCATGTAAGTATATTTTTGTGTGCCTGTTTAGGTGTTACACTTTATATCTATATTTATATATTTCACAATATTCTCGTAAACTTGTTTTTGTTGGTACATGTTTTGTTTACTTGTTTGGCTTATATTGAGATTGTTAGCTAATGTACAAGAGAATTCTCTCTTCGGAAGGGATTTTAGTGTAAATGATGCTTAATGCACACTTCCGAGACAATTGTTGGCCTACATGTCTTAGGTTGTTTCTTTGCATTATTCAATAGCTTGTTATGATTTCTACTCATAATATTTTGATTATTTGGAGTCTATTGCACACATGATTTCTATTGATACAATTAATATATATATATATGTGTGTATATATGATTTGGATATTTTATTATGTTGACTTATCCTGGCTTTGTTGTAAGGTCCTATATTTTGAATTTGTTGTCAGATTAGCACAAGTGTAACTATATGAGGTATATAATCAATTGACATCCTAAGTTATAGAAATATTGTGTTACATGAATAAATCAATATTCAACAGAATTTATAAATGACTTGGCCATAAAATATAAAATATCCAAAAAGTAATTTATCCAACAATGAATATAAACTCAGCATACAATAATGAATGAATCACTAAAAAACAATTTAATCCAAACATGATATGATAATGAATTATCATTACTATTGAGCACAGCATAGCCACTTAGTGTAAGGAATGGTCTGGTCATCTTAACTCAAGACCGGGGTTTCAGGAGATGAGGGCGATTACAGAACATTCTGCCATTAGCTCCTACGTAGGCTGCTATACACACACTCAAGCTACCCGATATCAATGATAAGAGCAAGTGTCGAAGATCATAGTGAGCTGTCCAATAATCAACAAATACAACAAAAATTACATTGTTAATATACTTCAAAATTCACTTTCTAAATATTATTTAAAGCAATCCTAATTTCTAAATATATTAATGTTCTTAAATTTCATTAGAAATTCATGTTAAGAAAACACACCTTGTGTAAGTGAAACAGATGCAAAGTAAGATCCTACCACGATCAAAGACAAAGCTATAGGAAGTGTCTGCAACAATTAAGAAGATATTGCATTAATTTATATTGGTTTGACCTCAATCATAAGCAAAATGCAAAATATTTGATCGATACTGGCCTAATGCCTTCAAAAATTCACTAATTTAAATGTAAAGAAAGGCTACCTATCAAACAGTAGACACCTCGTCCCTAAGGTGGCATTGCACAAGTACACTTGATTTAGGAGTGTTTTCCATTAAAATACAATTATTTTTAAGCTTATATGTATAAAGAAATTTACCCACTAATGTAGTATAGTGACGGATTTAGGTGACAGTTATTTAAACGAGGAAGCCTTATCTGACATTACGTGACCTTTTTTTTTCTAGTAATCATGTTCACGTAATAGAGCGTGCGTATTACGGCACTCTGTAATCAGGGACAAGGTGTTTAATAGGTAGACTTTGATAAGTTGGGGTATTTAATAGGTCCGTTTCAAAGATGAGGTATTCAAATGACCAAAATGACCAAGTTCAAGTGTCTGTATATGTTTTAAGCAAATAAAGAAATGAATGTAAAGCTAGAATCATATGTATAGTACTCACAACGATAGCCTCAAATCCTGACTTTTGAGGTTGTGATGCCATGTCTCGGTTCATAGACACAACAAAATGTCCATGTAGCAAGTCCATTGCATCCTAATCAAATGTACACAACTTAGTATATATTGAGAGAATAATGAAACTATAATAAGAGTAGGTACAATAAAAAAACAAAGACTTAATTGAGAGGGATGAATAGAATACTTGTTTTGTGCCGTCATGAAAGTTATTCAAATAGTAGCGCATGAGTGCATTGCAACCATCGTTTACGATGCCCTGTGTTGTTCGCTTCCCAAATCTAGACCCAAAAATTAATACAAAAAAATGAGTTGAGGAGAATTAATACTTGTAATTAACTTGAATGAATGCATAATGGCTTAAACAAATAGAGTATTACCGAACAAAGTCACCTTTAAGAGCTGGAGTTCCTGAGTATTGAGTGCTAATATCATCTCCATGATTTGCCCACACTGAGATTATGAACTCACAATTTAATTAGGATTTTTATATTTAATATACGTACAATAGTTAAAGTACTCACTTATCTTGTATTTCTTATCAAAACTTGGACGTGAGCTAACGGTTTCTCTAGCTTTAAAGACGCCAATTTGTCGTAGTTGGTGCTCCAACATTTTTCTACCGATCATGCTCTACGCAACAACCAACGCTAATTATAAAAGTAAGAGCACGAGATTAATGTAAAATAGTGACCATGTATATACACATAACATGATTAAATTACCTGAGTGACATTGGTACGATCTAAGCAATCAACACAATTGGTTCTCACAGCCCCGTGTTGTTCTTCAACTTTGTCACCTACCTCATTTGATAGAAAATATCTAACAATGACCACTAACCTTTAGATCGTGATACACAAAAGAATATATATCTTCTTGTAACAAAATATTCTACTAACAAAAATAAGACATTCGTACAACTAAATCTACAAACCTAGCTATTTTTTACATAATAGTAGATAATTTTTAGCACTTATATATGTATATATAGTTTGAAAATTTGTGACCATTTTCTTACTAATTAATGACAATTTTTTTCATCTAATATTTACAAAGGCATTCCCTATTATACCCAAGTTGAAAACGACATAATCAATCATTTAAGGAGAAATATCTAATATGTATCCTTACCCATTTTTGTCTAAATTGTCTTCAATTTCTTCATACAACATAGAGAGACGCTCAAAATGAACGTGGCCACAAATCTTGTGAAAATCAAAGTGCACAAACCTAGATCATAAAAAATTAGACAAAAAACTATGAATCTATATAATTAGCTAGACATGTAATTTGGGTTAGAAAATTGTAATAAATTAAAGACCAACCTTAAGTCATCTCCAAGAATGGGCTGGACAGCTTTACCATACATATCACATAAACACCCTTCTCCTCCATGCTTTAGAGTTATAAAAAAGTCATGTAAAATTATGCAAGGCTAGAATCAAAATATAAATTGAGCATTATTCTTAATAATGAATACATGCACATATATATATATTAATTTAACATCAGAATATACCTTTATTAAATTTTAAAATAATAAATAGAAGAAAATTTCCAAACATTCAATATAAGGAAGAATGGGATTTAAAAAAAATGTCATTGAAAATATTTTTAAAATGAATAAGAGATGTCATTTCAACGAATAACGTCGGAAATATGAACCCTAGTTTTAGGTTAATCAACATATAAAAATCAGGATGTATCAAACTAGAACATCATTCATACCGTATTTACAAGATCAACAGCTACAATAGCTCCATATCTTTTCCTCAAATCTTGAAAATGTCTATCAGCCACTTGAGGCTGTTAAAAACCAAAAACATTATGTCATGGGCACTATATAAATTATCTAATAAATCCTTAAAGAAGATTAATTGATGCAAGAAGAAAATTTGGGCAGAGTGGAATGTACTCACGGCTTCTTCTGGCTTTATAATTTCATAGTCTGGTTTGTACGTGACATCTACTATTTGTTCCCACAAAAATGGCATTGACCCACGAATCTATAAGTAACAAATGTACATGAAACAAATCAACACTATCTCTGTTAAACAATTAATTTTAGAATCATAAACACGAATAAATTTGTCATGAAAAACAACCACAACTTTGATTTTTAAGCATAGTTTTTTGGCCTAGATTTTTAAATATTTTTTAATGGATGTGTGTATTTCATATGCACTTTCTTGTATTTATATTGTTGGTAGTTTTCAATTTGTAGTGTTATCAGATCAGTTAGATTTATTTGTAAGCATTAACTTTTACAAGCCATATTGATCGATATAAGGAAATAACACATTGTCCAATAATGAGATGTTGGAAAACTTTCTATAAAGACTACTAAAAGCTAGCGCATGCGCAAAAGGTTCATTATATACTTACAACTTGATAATGCCTACTCAATTCCTGTGTTTCTAACCATCCGCAACACCAGAAAGACATGTGCATGGGAGGTTGCTAGAAAGACCTTTCTCATAATAAAACCACAACAAATGCTTTTGGCATAAGTGTATCTAATAAACTAATTATTTTTTGGATTAGATTTAAGTTTTGACAACTCTATTGTTTTTATCATTGTAGTGCTCATATTTTTCCCACCTAGCAAAATATAAAAAGTAATTATTATTTTGTATAATTAATAGCTTGCAATTTAAAATAGACAATACTAATAATTACTGAGCAATATTACAATACAGGGCTAGTATTCTCAATTAAGTTATGCAACATTAACAATATTGATTTCTTAAATCATCGTCAATGTTAAGACTCTAAACTTGACAACATCTACTTCTATATGTTGAAGCCGTAACAAAGTATTTTACATCATTGCATCACATCACCCATTCATTAAAATGATATATTAGATCTATTTTCTTAGCATCATATTGAAATGACAAAAAGAGTATTAATAAAAGATTTTTAATATAAATCAATTTGTAAAACACCAAATATCTTTACCGTAAATATAATAATAACATGATAACATATTTGCACTATTTAATAGGTACAGTATGTTGATCATTTAACTTTATTAAATAAAGTATGATATAACTGATCAAAATCACATAAGATTAATTTTAAAATACCACCCCCGTGCAAGACATGGGTCAGAAGCCAATATAAATCAAACTAAAGCAGATAGATTGGTTTTCATACCTGCACAAATGATGCTGTAAACCCTTTATATTGTACAATTTGCTCAGTTTCAACAAAATTAGCAACATATCCATCAGGATCTGCTCCTCTTCTCCACATTCGAGTCCCTTGTCAAATACAAGTATAGAGTATTGTTAAGTAGTTAAACTTTGTGTTAAATAAAGTGTGTTAGACACGCTAGTTGTGAGCTGCTATATAAGTCAGCTTGTGTACTGTTTGGAACTCGTTTTGCAAAGTAATCAAATTCTGTTATGGGAGATATTTCTTTCTTTCTCTTTTTCCTCTGAGAGTTTTTTCTTCCTGAGTGTTTTCCCTCTTTTCCCTCTTTGGTTTTGCACGATCATCATGGTATCAGAGCACTTTGATCTGCAATTCATTTGTTGATTCTTTTTTCGATCGCAATTCTAGCTACTCTGGTTGCTTTGCAAGCTCTTGATTGATTTTTTTTTCTGCTGAAAACCTAGCTTCGCTGTTGAGTTCGCAAGCTGAGTTTTCTCTGATTGAGAGCTCTAGATCTGATCTGATCTGTTTTCTAGTGCTCCATCTTCGTTTTCCGCAAGCTTGATTGTTGAATTTCTGGAAAAATCGAGCTGATCTATCATGTCTGATACTGAAGATAGTCGATCTACTTTGAGAGACAGAGATCGAGGTGCAGACAGAGATCGAGGCTTTATTCGAGGTGTCGATCTTCAAAATCCTTTGTTTATTCATCCTTCTGATAACTCTGGTATGATCCTTAATACAATTCAGCTTACTGGAGATAATTACAGAAGGTGGAGGAAGGCTTTCACTAAGGCCTTATCTGTTAAGAATAAACTAGGATTTGTAGAAGGCACAATCATAGAAACTGATGAAAACTCTAGCATGTGGCATCGTTGTAATGACATGGTCTGTTCTTGGCTCTTAAACACTGTGTCTAAGGAGATCTATGCTACGCTAGATGAGTTTGATACTGCAAGAGAGATGTGGAATGATTTGTATGAGAGTTATGGACAGAGAAATGGTCCACTGTTTTTCCAAATCAAGCAGGAAACTCATGAATGTCGTCAAGGTGATTCTTCTGTCACCGAATACTTCACTAAGCTCAAAGGTCTCTGGCAACAACTTTCAGGCTTAGTAGCACCTATTAGATGTACATGTGGCAAGTGTACATGTGGTCTTAATGCTAAGTTTGAAGCTAGTGAGAATGAAGACAAGCTGATGAAATTTCTTATGGGGCTTGGTGATCAGTTCTCTGCTGTCAGAAGGCAATTTCTGCTGTCTTCACCTTTGCCTACAGCATCTGCAGCTCATTCCTTGTTGCTTCAAGATGAATTGAGCAAGAAGCTCACTCGAGTTGAATCAAAACCTGATGCTACTGCTCTTATGTCCAAGAAGAGCACTGATAAGAGTGGAGAAAAGCCTAAGAAAGAGTGTGATCATTGCAAAGGTAGTCATCCAACTGACAAGTGCTGGGAGATTATTGGCTATCCAAGTTGGCATTCAAAGAGCAAATATAAGCCACAGGCTCCTAAGAATAGTGGTGATAACAAGTCAAAAGGCAAGGAAAACTATAATTACAACTCTTATAAGGCAAATTCTACTCAGTCAAATCAGTCTCAAGGATCCAGTAGTGATCAGTCCAGGAATTTTCAGTCTATGAGTGAAGAAAGTCAAAGAGCTATGCTCCAACACTTCTTCAACTTTATGGAGCATCAAAAGGACAAGTTTGCTGATGCAAATCTTGCAGGTACAATTCTTTGCTGCAATTCTTCTCGGTATTCAGGGATTTGGATCATAGACAATGGTGCAACTCATCACATGTCTTGTGACAAGTCTTATTTCAAAGAAATGAAGTCTGTGGAACATCCTATTTCTATTCATCTACCTGATGGAAGTAAAAGTGATATTACACACACTGGTGATATCATCCTCTCTTCAAGTCTGAGTTTACAGGATGTGTTGTTTGTTCCAAGTTTCAAGTTCAACTTGCTATCTCTCAGTAAACTGATTCATGATCTCAGATGTCATGTTCATTTTTCTTCTGATGTATGTGTGATACAGGACCATGCAAGGAAGAAGGTGGTGGCAGCTGGTAAAGAGATTGGAGGACTGTTCTATCTTGTTCCACAACAAAAAATGATTGATATCTTGCCAAACAATTTTTCTGAGAACCTTTGTGCCTCTGTGCCAACCTTACCTATGTTTTTGCCTTTAAAGCCTTGTAAGTCTGAATCAAGTGCATTATGGCATCTTCGTTTTGCTCATGCTCCTTTGGAGAAAATCATGACTATACCTTGTATTCAGAGTAAAGTGAATAAAAATTCTGATTTTACTTGCTCTGTCTGTCCTCTTGCTAAACAAACCAGGAATGTGTTTCATTCTAGCTCCTCTCATGCTAGTAAAATCTTTGAACTGATTCATTGTGACTTATGGGGTCCTTATGATACTCCTACTTATAATGGTCATCAATATTTCTTAACCATTGTTGATGACAAGTCTAGAAGTGTGTGGGCTTATTTGATGAAATCCAAAACTGAAACTTCATATTTGCTTCAACACTTCATTGCTAGAGTAGAAACTCAATTTGATACTCTAGTGAAAACTGTTCGTTCAGATCAGGGCACTGAATTTTTCAATTCAGAAGTCACTTCTTTTTTGTCTTCTAAAGGCATTATTCATGAGAGTTCTTGCACAGCCACTCCTCAACAAAATGGGAGGGTAGAAAGAAAACACAGATATATCCTTGAAACAGCTCGAGCTTTGAGATTTCATTCTTCCTTACCTATTAAATTTTGGGGAGATTGTGTTCTCACTGCCACTCATATTATTAACAGACTTCCTACTCCTCTTTTGCATAACAAGTCTCCTTATGAGGTCTTATTTCATGAGCCTCTTGATTACTCAAGGTTGAAAGTGTTTGGTTGTTTGTGTTATGCTTCTACCTTGTCTGCTTCTAGGAAAAAGTTTGATCCTAGAGCTGATCCTTGTGTGTTTATTGGATATCCTTTTGGGTTCAAAGGGTATAAACTCTACAATCTTCACACTAAGAAAGTTGTTATAAGCAGAGATGTTTATTTCCTTGAACACATTTTTCCTTATGGTGAGTTTAGCAAGAAATTTTCTCAACCTTCTATTGTTGCTACCCCACCTTCATATGAAGAGGATTTTCTTTCCTCTTCTACCCCTTCAGCTGAGCTGTTTGATCCTTCAACCCAGCCGTGTGACACTCAACCCAGCTCTTTAGCTGATTACTCTCCTTCTCCTGTTCCACCCTCTTTTGACCTTGTTCCTATTGAGTCTACCACTACCATTCCAGCACAAAGACATTCTTCTCGTGCCACTAAACCCTCTGTGTGGCTCAAGGATTATGTCTGTGCAACTCCATCAAATCTCTTTACTGCTGACACGCCCTTCTCTTCTCATGGTAATTCTCCTTACCCTATGTCCTGTTTCATGTCTTACTCTCATTGCTCTCCCAGCTATCAAGTGTTTATTAACAATGTAGCTGGATATACTGAGCCAAGAGATGTGAGTGAAGCTCTTTCACAGCCTGCATGGTGTCAGGCTATGATTACTGAACTCCAAGCCTTGGAGAGGAATCACACATGGGATCTAGTGCCAAAGCCTGTTGACCATTCAGTTGTCACTTGTAAGTGGCTCTTTAAACTGAAGTTCAAGGCTGATGGGACTCTTGACAAGCACAAAGCTAGGCTTGTTGCTCGTGGTTTCTCTCAAGTTGAAGGAGTAGATTATGAAGAAACCTTTGCACCTGTGGCAAAGTTGATTTCAGTGCGTGCTCTCCTAGCTGTAGCTGTTATTAAAGATTGGCATGTGGTGCAAATGGATGTCACAAATGCTTTTCTTCATGGTGATCTAGAGGAGGATGTCTATATGGAGTTACCTCCTGCTTATTTCTCCCTCAAAAGTTCAGCTGCTTGGCCTCAGGGGGAGAATTCTGCTGATGAGTTCAAGCATCTCTCAACTTCAGGGAAGAAACTTGTGTGCAAGCTAAATAAGTCTTTGTATGGCTTAAAACAAGCTCCAAGACAGTGGTTTGCAAAATTTTCAGAAGCTGTGAAGAGGGCAGGTTTTACTCAGTCTAAATCAGATTATTCTCTATTCTACAAGCATACAAGCACCTCATATACAGCTCTTTTAGTATATGTGGATGATATGCTAATCACAGGAGATAATCCAGAGGAAATAGCTAGTCTCAAGTCACATTTATGTTCTCATTTTCAAATGAAAGACTTGGGAGAAATCAAGTACTTTCTAGGGATAGAGGTGGAAAGAACTAAGGCAGGTTTCCATCTAAATCAACGAAAGTATGCTCTTGAATTGTTGGAAGAAGCTGGTATGTCAGATGCAAAGCCCGCTATTACTCCCTTTGAGAGCAAAACAAAATTATCTCTGGAAGGCACAAGAAGCATAGTCAATGCAAGTGCTTACAGGAGGTTAGTTGGAAAGTTGATATATTTGACAATTACTAGGCCTGATTTGTGCTATTCAGTTCAGTGCCTAAGCCAATTTATGCATAATCCAAGTGATGATCACTGGAAAGCAGCTAAACATGTCCTAAGGTACATTAAAGGGGCTCTAGGACAAGGATTAATGCTGTCAAAGAATTCAGAAATGAAGCTCAAGGCATTTAGTGATGCTGATTGGATGAGCTGTCCTATGACAAGAAAATCTTTAATTGGTTTTTGTATTCTCTTGGGATCATCTTTAATATCCTGGAGAACTAAAAAGCAGTCATATGTGGCCATGTCCTCTGCTGAATCTGAATATCGAGCCATGGCTATGACCTGCTGTGAGATAATCTGGCTAACAAGATTGCTCTCTGATCTGAGTGTGAAATTAGATGATGTTCGATTGTTTTGTGACAATCAGTCAGCTATGCACATTGCCAGGAATCCAGTGTTCCATGAAAGGACAAAACATATTGAAGGTGACTGTCACTTGGTCAGAGATATGGTGATGAAGAAGCTAGTTGCTTTGGATTATATTCCAACCAAGGAGCAGCCTGCTGACATGTTTACAAAGGCTGTTTTCTCAGATCAGTTGATTAAATTTCTGTTCAAGTTAGGAGTTGTAAACAAGTTTAGCAATTCCAAACTTGAGGGGGAGTGTTAAGTAGTTAAACTTTGTGTTAAACAAAGTGTGTTAGACACGCTAGTTGTGAGCTGCTATATAAGTCAGCTTGTGTACTGTTTGGAACTCGTTTTGCAAAGTAATCAAATTCTGTTATGGGAGATATTTCTTTCTTTCTCTTTTTCCTCTGAGAGTTTTTTCTTCCTGAGTGTTTTCCCTCTTTTCCCTCTTTGGTTTTGCACGATCATCAAGTATCATGATACAAAAATATAAACTAGTTTTTATAATAGAGTATTTTGGTAGATGAATAAAAAGTGAGCCTAAGAAAAAAAGTGCAATTACCTATCCTTCTAGTGCATCTTCGGGCAATAAGTGTGACATCGACAATATCATTTCCACTTGCTGTTTGAAAATGTTGAAAACCTAATGATATTTAAGGAATAACTACAAGTTCAAATCCAATTAACTTTACTAACCTCAAGATGTTTTAGTTTGGGCTATTATTTGAAACTTAAACATGAAAAAAAAATTCTGAAGTTGGATACTTCCTTGAACAATAGGAAGCAAGTATGGATCAACCTACATATACAAAAACATTTACAAATTAAAGGATATATGTTTATTCAACAAATGACAATGATCGAGTAGCATCAGTATGTACGTAGTCTGTAAGAGAAGTTGGAAAACGTATTTCAGACCTTGTTTTTCATTAGTGCTTCCATCATATAATTATTCCACATAAACCTAGGTTCTGCCTGTGCGAATCATGTAAATATATTACAATTCAAATAAGTTATATACGTAAATCATGTACATATTTTGGTAGATATCGATATAAGTATACAAATTATATTAATCATGTGATTAAATAATAAATCATGCAACAAATGATATCTCACCTGTCTCCATAGTGGAAGTGATTTGGATTCCTCTTTTAGAGCATGATATCTTTGTGCACTACAACATGATCATAAACACATCCAATTTAATTAGTTCAACAAAAATCCATTGCGACCCAAATCGTTTTGTGTGACTATTCTTGAGCATGTGTATAGGGAGAAGTTGTCGATCATAAACACATCAAGAATGGGTAATTTGATTATCAAGGTCTTACTCTAATTTTATAATGAAATCCTAAAATTAATTAATTAGAGATCTAGGTTATCTCCAACATCTAAAGAATGGCATATCTAATAGCAATGTATGAAAGTTATACTTGAAACTTGCTTGTATATATAATGATACATGTCTAAAATTTTCACTAAATATTAGTACCTTAGAGTAATGTTAACGTCGTAAGAGAAAAACAAACCAGATGTATCCTTTGCAACATTTAAGATTGCTAAGAATTTATTCTCCATCGTTTTCTACATTGTGAAGCATAATAAAACATTAGAGAAGTCAAAATATAGTCTCGTTAAAAAAAAACAAAACAAAGATACTTGTGTGATTTTACATACATGATCTGCTAATGAAGTATTGAGGCATAGGTTGCAAGGTAATATCTTGAGTGATGAGACCTTGAAGATGGGATGACCCAAATAAGATCCAACAATTTGATGTTCCGTTATCACAAATAAGTAAGACCCTGCAAGAACCAACTAAAATTTCAAACCGCCTACAATTCTAATGTAAAATTTCCAAATCTATTTCAACGCTTGAATATTGTTACGTAGTACTCCTTCCGTCTCTAAATGTTTGTTCCTTTTGTTTTATAATTAATGAATGAAAAGGATAATCTTTAATCATTTAGGGACAAAGAGATAAGAGAGTACTACATTTCCTATCAGAAAGATATGCATAATCTAGCAAATAATAATTTCTAGTGAAGTTGTACTTTATGAAGCTTGCCTAAAATGAGCTTGACCATGCCAATAACACCAAATATTATATGAATCTTAGGTGTACGAATGGAGTTGTAACGTGGAAGCTCATCTATAAAAGAAACAAACAAAAACAAATAAGGTTCAATAAAGAATATGTATCACGAACAAAATCTTGCAAATTATTTTAGGATATTGTTTAAGAAACAAAAACCAAACCAATAAGCTTCATGGAGCCATCAATTTTGCTAATTGTTAGAATGTTGCCAAACACACCATCTGTAGGCTCAATTATATATTGATTTGGGAAATCCCACAACCTCATTCGGGTATATAACTTTTCCCTACACTTCTTCTCCATCCCTGTTGTGAAGTAAACAAATATAAATATATTAAAACTACTCCTTAATAAAAATCTCTATTCCTAAAATTAATCTATTCTCCATTCATCCATATCAAAAAGATCTGTTAGTAACAAGAAGATAATGTCAAAAAAAACAAAAAGATTTATAAATTAGTTTTAATATATGATAATGGCAAAATCTAATGAAGGACAACCATCATAGTATAGATTACAATGAGAGATAGAAATTACAACAATATCCTAGTTCTTTGAAATATGAATTCAACGTATTATCCCTAATATCAATAACAGAGTAACATGAAAATATTGATATCACCTGAGATTTCAAGGATTGTAGAAGTTTGCACAAATGTATATTGCGTTACGATTGAAATCTTCTAAGCAATTTCGATTTGTTCAATAAGAAACTATGTTAAACAAAAAAAATCAGTTTAAGTTGTTTTCTATTTGAAAACGTATTATCAATTTCTAGTTAGAGAAAAGAAGCAAAATTTGCAAACATATTTGGTATTTTTTAACATATTCACGGCAGTATACTCGATTATTGTTGTTACACTTTTAAATAATTTCCATTTTAAGAAAACTCATTATGTCAAATATATATATATATATATATGGGAATTACGCTTTTGTGAAATAACATCATGCGACTCTATATAGACTTTTGGGTCTATTAGAATGTATAGTTTTGATTTAAAGAAAAAAGGACATCATTTTGATGGATGGGTGAGTAACACCCAATTAAATCGAAAAATCAAAACAATTAATTTTCTTCTTTCTAAATCTTTTCAAGCCCATAAATCTCGGCTAGCTCCCCCCCCCCTCCTCTCTCTCTCCATATTCTTTCTTTGTCTCCTCATTTCATCTTCTCTATGTACAGTATAGGCAACCATTCGACTGTTGGTCTTATGGCATCTTCTTTAATTTTCGATAAGAGATTCTGCGATTTGCATTTTGTATGTGTTGTTATTGGAGGCCGCATAAATTCAGATTCTTGATTCATATGTTAGATCCGGCTCAATTGAGTGGTTATTAGGGATTGAATCAACAACCTTCTTATTTATAGTGATTAATTGTTACGGTTCAATCGATTACGTTCCCTAAAAATTGCGATTTGTAGTGACGATTGTGCTTGGTTTTAGGGTTTGATTACACTTGTTAAGGTCTGATTTGACTTCTTGTGGGAGTTCATGGACAAAGACGTGTATGGATGCAATTTGAATCATTTGCAATTGTTTACACGAATTTATTCATTATGAGATAAAAGCAGTGTTTTCATTTCCGTTTCATGTATCATGTATGTTTATGGTGTTTTTTGACATAATGATGACAAATTTTCAAATAGCATATATAAATTGTTTTGTATTTTTCATGATGTACAATAGTGTTTTTCAATGATTATAAGACAATTTTTTCACATATTAGTTTCAATTATATAATGGTTTACTAGATGAAAAGATCGCTTTTTCATTTTTGTTTCATGTGTCTCTACTTTGTTTTTCTGCATATTGTATCAAATTTTCAAATAAAAGATATAAAAGGTTCTGTATTTTCATGTTGTACAATAGTGTTTTTCAATGATTATAAGACAACTTTTACAATAGTGTTTTCTGCTTTTAAAATATATGTCTTTTCTTATCATTCTAGCACCAATAATCCTTCTAATATTATCGTGGGAAATGGACAAACCCTCCCTATAACCCACCTTGGAAAAGCCCAATTCCCACCTCTCACGTTGAACAATGTTCTAGTAACTCCCTTATTAATTTAAAACTCTACTTTAGTGTGAAAATTAACTACAAATAATCATTGTTCAGTGGAATTTAACCCATATGATTTTTCTGTGAAGGATCTTCCAACCAAGACGGTAGTTCACAGGTAAAATAGTCAAGGAGACCTCTATCCTTTCCATCATCAATTAGTCGGCCATCCTCCTCTCGCTATCTCGGCAATCCAAAGTCTCCCACTTCCACTTCTACATAGACGTCTCGGTCATCCAAGATCACATGTTCTTCATCATCTTGTGTCTTCTAATTTTGTTATATGTAATAAGTAGTCCTCTTTGGACTTGTGCCATGCTTGTCAGCCAGACAAACACACCAAATCACCCTTTCAAAAGTTCTACTTCTTCTACTGTTGCTCCATTTCAAGTTATTCATTGTGATCTGTGGACCTCTCTTGTTTTGAGCATTTTAGAATTCAAATATTATCTAGTTATTTTGGTTGATTATTCTCGTTATCTATGGATTTTTCCTCTAAAAACAAGTTTGATGTTTTCACCAAATTTCACAACTTCCATACTTACATGAAAACGTAGTTCCAAGATAAAATAAAAAGCTTGCAATGTGACCATCTCTCCTTCTTCTTATGGAGCACCATCTCTCCATCAAATCTTTTTTTTTTTTTGTTTCTCTCTTGCTTCCCTTTAGAAAGCACACTCATAAGTTTGTTTGAGCAATGAGCTACCCACCCCGATCACCATCGGCTCTGATACCAAATTTGTAATTCAAATAGTTATAATTAATAAATTGTTAACAACTCCTACTAATGAGGCATCTATTTTGAACCACTAGTTCAACATAATCTGGTTCGAGAAAAAGTTGTGATTGGCCAAGTCCGATTCCTTCATGTCCCATCTACTCATCAAATTGTTGATGTTCCGACAAAAGGGTTGCCACATCCTATTTCCAAGGAATTCAGATCAAGTCTCTGCGTTCGAGATCCTCCCGTTTGGATTGCGGGGGAATGATAGTAAACAAAATAGGATATTGTTGGTTGTTATTAGTTGTACACTCAAGATACTCTTTGAGAGATCATCTCTGTTTGTTATGTATCATGTATCTTGTACCTATATATACAGTTCAATATATGCAACCCTATTCAAGGGGATCAATTACGTTCTCACAGACTTAACTACCATCTCCAAACTTTCCCTAATACATACTACATATTGTCATCAAACCTGAAATCTGTTGAGAGTCATGTGTTAAAGTATTGAAGTGTGTTCAATTTCCTTATGATTATTCCATATAACTGAGTCTGAACAACCAAGTTGTTGAGGCGCAGGTATTACAAGATGATAGAAGGAGATCACATTCCGTTCATTGTGAATCGAAAAAGAACAGGAGTTCAGTTCGACTTGATGTATGACAGCATTTTCCAACAGTGTAGAAAACATGTGCTCAAGAGAATTCTTCATATTCTTCCTAATGAAATCCTTTACATGCTAACTAGTTAGCTAGGCTGCGTGACGTACTTTTACTTACACGAGAATAGGCCAGATTGGTTAGTTCCTTTCATCTCTTTCTCGACAACTTTTTATTTATTCCCGATTGAAAAAACGAAGTTGGAGTCATCACTCTCAAGTACATGTAAAAAACTATGAAGGCATGCGCACAACTTTTGAAAATTAATCAGCAAGTCTTAGCTTTTCCTTGAATTTGATAATTTGTGTATGTATGATCAAGAAAACGGATTTTGTTTTTGACCAAAAATAAAAAAGAATAAGAAAAAGAGATTTTTACCACAAGAAGGAGATTTGGGTGCTATTCCGCGACTTCGAGAACATTCGGATCTGTCATGTGAGCAATATTGTGGCTAATAAAATTGCCAAAATGGGTCACATATTCCCTACCTCCCACATCCTTAACAACTAAGAACTTCGCATTCTCATCCAGCTAGATGCTCTAGATTATGGAGGCCCGTCTAATTCTTACCTTGTTCAAAAACGAAAAAAAGACGAAGGTGGTCAACAATTTAGGCCCAAACATGGCCGGGACGATTAAGAAACTGAACCTAGGCCCACATGGCCCAACTGTTCAATTTTTCATCCATGAATAACCCGAAGGTTTCCATTTAAGAGGAAAGATACAATTAATTAAGGGAAATTCCTCTTGGTACTCCCGAGGTTACGACTTTTCCTTTTGGTGTCCCACGATTTTTTTTTTCCTTTTGGTACCCCTATAGTTTACAAACTTTCCTTTTCGTACCCAAAATTGCTTAGAAATCAATTTTTAAACCAAAAATACACATTTTTTGTATGAAAAAAAGGTAAATAAAACTAATGTTTTTAATACTCCCTTTTTTAAAAGAGTTTTTCCACCCCTTTCTCTTCTTCCCAATGTCAATCAGACCCATCTTCACCGATCCACCTCCACCGCCCCGTCGCCGTCTTCCTCCTTCGGCAACGACTTCAGCCTCGGCTACACCATAGCCATCGCTCTCCGCTTCCTCCTCCTCCTCGCCACGCTCCTAATCTCCTTCTACCTCTGCCGACGCCGAGGGGGCCGACGACATCACAACCCCCAATTACCGATCTTGGCCTCCGGCGGAGTCAGCACCATCGTCATCCCTAGCAATTTCTGGGTGGTGGACGACGAAAACCCTAATCCGACCGGCGTCGTCGGCCTGGACCCCTCGATCATCAACTCGTACCCGGAATTGCAGCTTGCGAGATCTGAATTCGACTCGGAGTCTAGGGTTTGCCTCTGCGATTACAAACAGGGGGAGATGCTGAGGATGATGCCCGATTGTAGACACGCCTTCCATCTGCTCTATCTCGACGCCTGGCTCCGACTTAATAGATCTTGTCCCGTGATGCCGGAAAACCAATACCAAAAACCTAAGAACCGATAATCCCAAACGAGGCTAAATACTAGCCTGGATTCGGGTACTCTTGATTAGAGATCGAACAAGAAAGAGAAGGAACGATGTGGTGATTGAAAGAGTGAGTGAGAATTCATGGAATTCATTGAGAGATTTTGAGTGATTTGGAAAGGGATTGTAATTCTGATTGATTGTGAAAAGAGAGCCACACTAGGCTTAAGTACATCCGAGCGTTAGAAACCGGGACAAACCGGATTGAATAAAGTATATAAACAAACCGGGTTCAGTTAATAAAAAGCAAATTAACATAAAACCAAAAGATATGCCATAATCTTGCATCAATACTCCGTTCTTCAAATGATCCTTGTCCTCAAGGATCAAAAGTTTTGCTCCATTGATGAAAGCTTGTGATTGCACATCTATCTCTAACAATGTAGCAGAGGTGTTCAGCGAGCAGGCCCTCCAAGTCTCCTTGACCAGTAAATCTTCTTTGCAACTCGGGAGTTGAAGCGGACTGATGGGCTCCAAGGAAACTCCACTTGAAATCTTCCTTCCATTTTCATCATAGATCAACACCAGTGCAGTAGAAAATGGAGATACTTTTTGTAACTCAAACTCAATATAAAAGTTACTCTCCAATTTCAATTCAGTTGATGCACTCCATACATTGCCACAAAGAAAGATGAAAATCCAATACTCCACTGGATAAAAGGATGCCAAGAACGTCCCACCTGGATCAAAGTTAACTCCCCACAACAAGTTCAACTCCTTAATATAATAGTGTAGTAGAGCAACCGGCAGGCCCCCCCAAATCTCGTTGACCCTTAATGCTTCTTGGCTACTACTGGACACATATAATGCAACAACACCCTTAATTTCTTTCTTTGCTACTGCTGGACACAAATCTCTTTGACCCTTGATTCTACTCACCATGTTTAGGCTAGTAGTATGGCAAATCTTACTGAGAAAATCCATCATCAGTTCATAAACTCTAATGCAACAACACATTTTCCCACGCTCTCCATAATAACCCATGCAAAAGCATAACTTTTTCTTGGGAACCAAGTGAATAAAGTGAGCACAATCTTTGTACAAATTCAGCAGAGGGTACTCAAGGATGTAATCCATTTCAATAAAATAATTCTCATACCCCATTAGGACACTGACAGCTTGAAAATAACCCTTGAGGCTACTCATCAAACGATCGAACTTAAAAACCAAGTTACTATTTTCCCGCCTAGACTTAATCTCATCAACTTGAGACAAAGCGATCAGCTGAATGCATATATAACCCATCACATTCAATGCAGCAACCACCTTATATGTATACACATAATAACACATATTACTTTCTGAACTAGCAAAGACATTAAGGTGCTTACCTCCACCCGGGTCGAATACAAAAACCTCAATGCTTGCCTGGAACATCTGAACTGAAATGCAACTCCCACATCTTATCATAAACCAAATCAAAGTACTCTGCCAAAGATTCCTTTCAGCTTCTTCTAGCACACTGTATTTCATTAACCAGTCATTAAACTCATCCCCATTTGACAAGCCCCTAGAGCGATCACTAGACAACAACTTAGTACCTCCAGGGTCAAAAACCGCAATATCGACACTATCATTTGCATCTATCGATGGCTGAAAATTATCCAAGGGAAGTAGGAACCAACCTAAAGCCTCAGTTAAGCTGAAGTTCAGTTGAGAGGTTCTAACATAAGCAAGTGTCACCAAGCAATTATCAACCACGTATCTAATAGTTGCACTGTCAACTATTCCAGCTGATCCATGAGCTGCAAAGTCCCCATTTTCAGCAGAAACCAACATTGAAATAACAAAATTAAGCATATCATAGTACTGATATTCTTTAAATTTCTGCACACCATTCGTCTCGGCGTTCCACAAGCTAATTTTCCTTTGAAAATCAGAATTCAAATGCAATGAATTACCATTAGTAGGGATTGGTTCTCCTCCGGGATCAAAAGAAAACAGTCCCATGTAATCAAGCTTGTACCTCCAATAATTGTATTCATCAAGAGTCAAACTAAATGAATGGGACTCAAATGGCTTTACCATGTCTCTAGCTTCTGAGATCTGGGAATCAGCTTTTCTACTGAGCAATATCAATGCTGAGCCGTCAGGGTCAAGTGCATATTGGCTGAATACGTTAGTCTCCTTTGACATCTCAACACATGGTTCAAGTTTAAGGCAGCTTTGTGGTTCGAGCATTTTGTCGAACACTTGGCGGGCTACTAACTCCTTCGACTCTTTTGTAGACTTTTGAGTTTGCTCCTCTTTATTGTCATCCATTGGCGTCATGTTAGCTTCTGTCTCAACTTTGCTAGTTGATGAGGCATTTCTTCGAGCACTTGGGAGGCAGTCGAATTTGAGCTCGTCGGGAACTCAACACAACCTTCAATCCATCCAACCAAGTCGAGTATATGATCAAACCTCTCATGGTTGTAATCTGCCTCATCGGGAATTCCTTCATACAATCCGCTTATGACCGCACCTCCATCTTCACCGACAATGACATGTGGAAGAGGGAAATTGAAGCATCGACTGATGAAATCCTTGAGGTCAGATATGAAGCTCTCCTTCTTGCGAAGCTTACCGACTTGAACATAGAAGCCATCGTCGGAGGGCAACCAAGCAGGTCGGAGGAGCACAAGCTCTGATACCATTGATGCCGGAAAACCAATACCAAAAACCTAAGAACCGATAATCCCAAACGAGGCTAAATACTAGCCTGGATTCGGGTACTCTTGATCAGAGATCGAACAAGAAAGAGAAGGAACGATCTGGTGATTGAAAGAGTGAGTGAGAATTCGTGGAATTCATTGAGAGATTTTGAGTGATTTGGAAATGGATTGTAATTCTGATTGATTATGAAAAGAGAGCCACACTAGGCTTAAGTACATCCGAGCGTTAGAAAACGGGACAAACCGGATTGAATAAAGTATATAAACAAACCGGGTTCAGTTAATAAAAAGCAAATTAACATAAAACCAAAAGATATGCCATAATCTTGCATCATCCCGTTTGCCGGAACTCGCCCCTTCCGACGCCGATCTCGACCCCGACGTCCACGCCGGACACGTCCTCAGCCAACGGAAAAAAAAACTAACAAATAAAAAACTAGAGCAAAAAAACAGTTAAATAAAACTAGAAAAAAACTAGAGCAATAGGGAAAAAAGTCAAAAAATAAAACTAGAGTAATAAAAGACGCTTTATTTACCTTTTTTTCATACAAAAAATGTGTAATTTTGGTTTAAAAATTGATTTATAAGCAATCTTGGGTACGAAAAGGAAAATTTGTAAACTATAGGGGTACCAAAGGGAAGAAAAAATCGTGGGACACCAAAAGGAAAAGTCGAAACCTCGGGGATATCAAGAGGAATTGTATAAATCATCAATATATATTATAAAAGCCGACCGTTTTCGAGCCACCACGTTGATTCTGGCCCCGCTTGATTTTAATTTTTTTTCCCAGCTCAAATAGTTAATAACAACTTTATATTTTTTTATTTTCCTTAATTATCTATCTTTAAGCCACCACGTTGATTCTGGCCCCGCTTGATTTTATTTTTTTTTCCAACTCAAATAGATAATAACAATTTTATATCTTTTATTTTCCTTAATTATCTATCTTTAATTTACCACCCAACATATGGTATAATATATACGTACATATGGTATACAAATTATAGAAGTTGAACACGACTATAATATATACGTACATATGGTATACATATGGTCGTGCTTGATTTCAATGTAGTTGTTTAATATTTTTCTATCTTTAATTTTAATATCAACATATGGTATAATATCTTTAATTATCTATCTTTTATTTGAGCTCTTTAATTTGAGCCTTTATATATTTGTTGTTATTATATGTTCATAATTTTTTTGAGTAAGTGATCAATATATCTTTTATTTTGAGTTGTTTCTATAATCATCAATATCAATATTATATTATAAATTTGCTCAAAAAAAAAGATTATTATATTATAAAAGCCGACCATTTTCGAGCCACCACGTTGATTCTGGCCCCACTACATACTTGATAAAAATAGCTTTTATTTATGTTATCTCAATCAATCTAATTATATTTCTTATTATCTACTTATGTAAGATATGATCAAATTTTCAAGTTTTGGTAAGATATTCTATATTTTTAATATATCACTTATCTTTTCTAAAGTTGATTTTGGACCCACCTTACTTTTGATAAAAAAAAATGGTTTTCATTTGTGGTTTTTCAAATAATTTGATAAAATTAATATTATCTATTTATGTAAAAGATATATTCAAAATTTTGAATTTTGGTAAGATATTCTATCTTTTTTAATATATCACTTAATTGAAAAACATGATTTTAATATATATCTTGAATTTTCAAAGTATAATTACTATGAACTAATTATATTTGATTTACTTAAATAAATTTAGAATTTTTAAGATAAATTTTTAAATTATTTTTTAATAGAAAGACTAATTTTTTTACTATATTATTTGATCTACTTGAATAAATTTAGCATTTTTAAGCTTAAGTTAATTCTTTTCTAATTTACATGATCTACTATATTTTTTTACCCATTATATTTGATTTGTTTTCTATCTTGATAGAAAATTTGATTTTTAGCCAAATAATAATTTCAACTTATATCTTAATAACTAATTTTTACTTATTTACAAAATAATCCCATAATTTTTCTCAAATTATACAAACGGCCCTTATTTTCCTAATACAAACATACAAATGGTCATTTTTGAACCAACACATTAATTTTGACCCTACCTCATATATATTAAAAATTATTTTTATTATTCTCATTATATAGGGTTTTCCTATTGAATTTCTTCTTATCTACTTATAAGAAAAAAAAATTGTCAATTATTGATTTTTATAGCATTATAGAGAAAAATCTTTCACAAACAAATTAAGAAAAATCTATGAATATTGGATTCAACATATTTCTTTAGTACAAGTAGATTTGTGGATTCCGACAATTTCTATTAAATTTTTATAAACTTTATCAATTTTATCAGTTGATGAATTTTTTTAATTATATTTACATTTATGATAGTCGTTATTAATATATGATAAACATTGTAAGGAAAATATCAATTTATATTCTTATAATCAGGTTTTATTAAAATATACAAATGAGTGAAAAAATTATGTCTTATATATATTTTTTGGGTTATATGAAATTCAAAAACAATATCACTTTTTTAAAAGATAAAAAACATGTTCATATAATAGAACTTATATACTATTTTCCATATAAATATATAATTTTATTTTAATATTTTTAAGTGAAATAGTCGTGCATGGCACGACAGATTAAGCTAGTTAAGTCTAAAAACCAATGCAATCTCGTAAAACGTACGTGGCTTACATTTCTCTAACCCGAAAACATTTAATCTCCATTTACAAATCCGTGTACATTTTATAAATTATGTGTCATGATTTTAGCTAGAGATGATATTTCAAAACGTGTTTATTTTTTCGATCAAAGATATGTCAACACGTGTATGCTTATCTTGTTCTCACTTAATTCACTAGTTTAGATACATTTGATCCAATGTTTTTTGGCAAACTGAGTACAGATAACTGTAATAGAAAACCACAATTATATACAAGTCCAAGTATACGATAATCCTATCAATTAATTACGGTCTAGATTCATAGGATATGCTTTGACCAGTAGTACTCGATCTACAATGTCACGAATTTGTGGTCATTAACGGTTTGCATGGCATGAACAATGCTTACTCGTTACAGTTTATGTTTAGGCTATGTTCATGTAAACATACTACACAGTGTTACCACCTCACATGCACATGCATCCCAAACATTGAATTTGATTGTAATACAAAAGAATTCAAATAAATATAAGGTTTTAATTGAGAGTGTTAATGGTGGGCAGACACATCACATGCCTTATCATGCCAACCTCTTAAAAAAAATGTGTTAACGAGATTTTTAAGGGACATCAAACCGAAAAAGAAATTATTTATGTATCTAGCTCGTCTTTATCGATCGTTTGAAAGATGGCTAGATATGTACAAATCTATGATCCTTCTCTTTACGAGTCAAACGCTTGGTTTTATTACTTCATCGGCTCATGAAGTTTCTGAGCTTTTGCTGCTTCTTTTTTTTCCTTATGTAAATATACATTGTCGATCAAATTATGTTTATGTAATGTGAATTAACTCGTGGTACATGATTTTCCTAGATAAGATCAAACTGAAGTGTTGGGATCGACCATTGTAATACATATCCGACGTTCATTCATATGCATAACTGAAGGAAAACCATAATGCCAAAACATCATAATTCATAACATATACTAATTATTAGCCAATTATAAAATCATTAAACGCCAGAAGTCAACCTTGAAATGCAATCATAACATTAAGATTTAAATAAAATGTATCACCGACCGCACAGCAACATATGTAGGCAGATCACACATATAAATTATAAATTAATAATCGTTAATATATATTATAAAAGCCGACCGTTGTCGAGCCACCACGTTGATTCTGACCCCACTTGATTTTAATTTTTTTTTCCAGCTCAAATACATAATAACAACTTTATATCTTTTATTTTTCTTAACTTTATCTTTAAAACCATACTATATATCTTTAATTTTATTTTTCCTTAAATAATTCTACTAGGTAATTAAGTATAACCAAACACTTTTTTTATCAAATCATGTGAACTGTGTTTTCTTTTTTACCTTATCTAACATCGTTCATTAATTTTTAGCTTAGTTCTACGTTTTTACACTATAAGTTACAATTAATTTATTACTCCGTATGTATTATGTTCAACTATGACTTTTGTTAATTAGTGTATACTTGTAATATCTTGATCGTAATTTTACTTTTTTTTTTTGAGCCCAGATCGTAATTTTACTTAGTTCTACTTTTGTTAACAACTTTATATCCTTTTTCTTAATTATGTAATCCTTAATTTTATCTTTAAAGTCATAGTATCTATCTATAATTTTATTTTCCTTAAATAATTTTATCTTTAATTGTCTTGTATAAAAGATACCCAATATATTATTATAATCACATACCATATAAAATCACGTACAAATACAACTATTATTACCGGTTGATATAAAATCATGTACCATATATTATAATAAAAATATCATGTTTAGCTATTTTTATGTGTTCAATTGGAATTGGGTTTGCCTTGATTAATATTGGACATTTCATGTATTCGTCGAATTAGTCCGTATACATTTTAATCAAATTGTTTTGTAAGCACTCAAATCCATTTGTTTCTCATATGTACAACCTTATACTTATGTAGTTGAAGACCCGTACAATGTACGGGTAACAATTATTTTTTTCATGCTCATATAAATTATTTGAGGGTTATTTTAATAATTAAAAGAAATAAGTTATATGAGATATGTGTAAAAGATAATTTTTCATTCTCTTATCTCATATTTCTAACGTGTACATTAAAAGATACAAATTATATGAAATGTGTAAACGATAATTTTTCATGATATTTTAATTGGATAAGATTTTAATTGGTTAATAATTTTTCATTCTTGGTAAGAAGTTGATCTCTTAATCCTGAAAAATATAGAGAGAGATTCTAGCTAACATAATTTTCCATTTTCATTTTGATATGTGATCCAATTATAGTACATAATTCTATTACTTTTTGGATAATGATTTTATTTTATTAATACTTGCTAAAATAAAAGCATTATTTTATTCAGCCTAGATTACAAGGCGTAAATAGTATTTTTTTTATTCAACATCGATGAGAAGGCGCAATTTTTAACAAAGACATAGGTTCCGCTTTATACTGTATTATAGTAGATTACAATCACGTACAACCTCATATGTATTATTTGATTTACTGATATAGTATCTTAATAAAATTAGTAGATATTATTTGTGATTACATTATATTAAATTAGTGTATATATTTTTTTAACGTTTTGATTCACATCATATTTAAAAATAATTCATTTTTTCACTTTATTATTTGATTTACTTAAATAAATTTTTCTTTTTATGCCTACAGTATTTTTAATATTTTTACCTAATATGATATTAGAAACATATTATCCGATCTTATTTAATTTACTAAGATATTATCTTAATAAAACCATTCGGTATTATTTGTTATTAAATCAATAAAAAATATTATTGAGATATTAGAATAATTTTGTTAAGAAATGATTGGGTGTAAATATATTATCAAAGATCGTAATTTATAAAAATATCAGAATTATTTTATTTCTTTTACTTAAATAAACATATAGATATTCTATAACTAATACTCCGTAATACATATAGATACTCATACTTATAAATGTAAATAGATATTATGTCTATATCTCATTTTCAATAACATATAGACTAATTTTACAAATAATTTTAGTTGATAACAATAAATGTGATTATAAAAATGAAGTTTTTAAATATAAGGTATATCAACTTAGATTTTTATAATAAGGTTTTAGAAAGAAAAAAAAATGTAATCAACTATAAATGTTGTCTTCTATGTATATTTTGAGTTTTATAAACTTCAAAAACAACGTCACTCTTTTTTTAAAACATATCCATACATTAGAACTTATATTATATTTTCCATATCAATATTCGATTATAAAATCCCCAACTATAATTTAATATTTTAAAGTCAAATTGTCGTGCACGGCGCAACAGGTAAAACTAGTTATGATAATTGCCCACTCCCTACCCTTCTAAATTTCTAATCACGCATCTTAATTTGTAATTAAGCATGACATGTGTTTTCGACCCAAAAAAAGGCATAATATTTGACATTTGGTATACTATGTTGGATGGAGAAGAAAATTCCAATATTAAAATTGAAATCTTATATAAAACATTTATTTTATATTGATATTATATACCATAACTATATACCAAAAGGGAGGTTAAAAATAATATTTGGAACGACACATGTCAACCTGCCATTGGACCACATCACCCTTCTTTATCAAAACAATTTAATTTGCTTAATTGGTTGAAATTTCATTGTAAACCTCACGTTAAATTTCTCTGATCTACTTATTCCCATTTTATTTTTTTTCTAAGAAAAAGTTAACTTAAAATTTTTCACAATATTTTCCTTATCTACTAAACACTTTAAAATCAATCTTAATTTTATACATAATAAATATAAGAAAGTTTATTTTTTCCTCGAAGTTTTCTAATCTACTAATATTAGTTTCAATCTTAATTTTTTTTTTACATAATTTCAATTTCAATCTTAATCTTTTTATCAAGTCTTTCCTTGATCAAAATCTATTTTTTATTCAATCCCTTAAATTCGGTACTTTTTGCTTGATCACAATCCTAATTTCAATTGTCCCTTTAGGAGGTATATATTACTTTTGTCTTGGACATATGAAAGAAATAAGTTATTTATATGTGAGTACATATAGAAAAGCTTATTGATCCGATATTACAAAATTAAAATTGTCATTAATAGATAGAATTACAAATTGAAGATTTGTATCGAAATCAAGTGTATTGTCAAATCTAAATTTATAAAATATATTATTTTCTTTTAAACTAAGCTTATCTATCCAAATCTTTAAAAAAGTCTATCCCAAATTGTACAAATAAGGAAAATCCACTCTTTATAATTTTCAATAGATGTATTTTTAACCATGAATCTATCTAATATGTTATGTATCTTATCTTTTCCTTATACAATAATTGTACAGCTTTGATATTTATGTATGTGGGTAATATACAAATTTATGATCGGGAAATCTATCTAATATGAATAAAGCTTATTTACTAAAAGCTTACTTTAAATTTAGTTATGATAATATGTGGGTTTATAACTCTACATTAAGAAGATATTATAACAAATTGCTATAAATGAAAACATACCGTTATTTAAAAAACTTTTGCATTTTCATTAAAAATCCAATCATAAAATAATTTAATTTTAGCATTTGGTAATGAGTCTTAGTTTTTGTGTTTTTTCAGTTTTAGGTTTTATTTTATGATTTGAAAACTTATGGATGGATGCCTTTTACCTTGATTTAATTTAATCTTAATTTTTATAAAAAATTATTTATATGTTTTATACCAAAAAAATTCACACAAAATTTTTAAAGATATTCTTATCTACTAATTTCCATTTAATTATTTTTAAAAGAAATTTCATGTTAACATTTTCACATAGTTTTTCTAAAAATATTCTTATCTACTAATTTCTGTTTTTAATTATTTTCTAAAAATAAAATAATTGTATATTTTCTAAGAAAAAGATTTCCACAAAATTTGCACATTTTATGCCGAAAACTCCACATAATATTTGCACGCTAATTATTTTTCTAAAAAATGAAATGCTTTTTTTAATAACATTATACAAAATTTAAAATAAGTTTTTAGTTATTAAATACGTGCCTTCATGGCACGAGAAAAATACCATTTGTGATGTAGTAATAATGGATGAATTTGAAAAAGCAAAATCTGATTTTTCCACTACAACATAACTTAAGAAGGCAATGCATTACAAAAAAAATTCGTTGCCCGCAAAACGCAAGAGTACATGAATATTGAGAAAAATCACATAATAGTGTGCATGTTATGAAAATACCGTATCTTATTTGGAAATTAGGTAAGTAGCACGTGTCACACATGGGGATATGCTTTAAACTTGGATCTTATCTTCTCTCATTTTAATCCTATATATAGAGCCATGGAAACCGTCAAAGCCAAGAACACAATACAAATACAATTATCTAGCTACACAGAATTATATTTGGAGATCAATCATCATATACATTATCAAAACTCAACAATACTCTCGATCAGTCGTGAAAATGTGTGGATTTGGGAAGCAAGTGTCCGCAAACGCCTCATCAATGGAAGGGTCCAATCACTGCAAATGCGACAACGACAACGACAATGACAACAATCGACGCACTACAAAAAACTCTTCAAGTGTGGCCTTGGATTCTAAACTCATTAATCTTGATCAGTGAGTACTCCATGATATCTCTTCTTATTTTGTTTTCTATATTCTTAGTACCATTTTTCGCTATATTATCCACCTTTTCACATGAAGAAATCAGGCCTATACTACATTATCATATTTAGAATGTTACTTAAAAGATATTTTTATAGGTTTGATTTATACAATTTAGGAATACTTTTCAAATCAAGAACTTTATAATATATATATATATATATTATAAAAGTTGACTGTTTTTGTACCCGCCTCATATTTTAAAAAGTAATTGATTTTTTCACTTTATCATTTGATTTACTTAAATGGGCCTATCTTTTTTAAACCTAAGTTATTTTCTTTATTACATGATCAACTATACTATTTTACCTAACTAGTACAAACCCCGTACCATGTACGGGTAATGTAAATATATAACCGAATTAACCGATTTGAGATCGAATTTTGATACTAATACGCTTTTAACTCGGGAACTTATAATCCAAATCCGATAGACCAAAGTCCGAACTTATATATGTATTTTTATTCATACAATTTTAATTCTAAAATAGCTTTATTCAAATTTTCAAATTTATATTATTAATGAATATACTATTGACACATGTAAATTTTTTTAACTATTCTTCAAGATTCAATAATAACAAAAAATGTATACTAATTAATAAGAATTTTTTTTAAGAATAGAAAAGAAAATCACTTGAATTTCCTTATTCATATAAGGATATATAATTGAGTAAGATATTAAGTATACATAAGGAAATTGGATAAGATATCAAGAAGATTTATAAGTTATTTTTTGAAAATCAATGTAAAAAATAAAATCATTATTTTATTCAGAATTGATGACGTGGTGCAAATTTTAACAAAGACTTGGGTTCCGCTTTATACTGTATTATTATAGTAGATACGATATTATCAAATCTTACTACATATATATTAGAAAGATATTATCTTAATAGAATTATTGATATTATTTTTTATTAAATGATATGAAGATATTATTGAGACATCAACAATATTTTTATAAGATATTATCAAACATAGTAACATATACATTCATGAGAAAGATATTATTTCATTTACATAAACACATTATAATAATATCTTAATAATTAAATAGTGTTAACATATAGGCTAATTTAATTTTAAAATAATGTTAGTTGATAACAGTAAATTTGAATAATAAAAATAAATTTTTTTAAATATGAGGTATATCAATTTAGGTTCTTATAATAAGGTTTTAGAAAAACATGTTCATACATTAAAACTTATATTATATTTTTCCATATCAATGTTCGATTATAAAATATCTAATTACAATTTGATATTTTAAAATCAAATTATCTTGTATGGATCAACATGTGGTTATGGTAGTTAATCCTAGATTGATGATGCGACTACTAATATTGACGAATTTATAGTTGATAAGATATTTAGTTTTTTTTTTTTTTTTTGTCGAAAATAAGATATTTGGGTTAGTATTTCACCGGCGGTAATGTACAAAAAATGGTGAAACCATGTCATTAAATGATAGAGTATGTATATATATAGTGTGACGTGACATTAACTAGATGATGCGACATGGGTAAAATATGACAGTGGAGATCCGAAGATGATGGAGGGCTACTGGAAGAAAAAAGACGAGGAATGCGCCATAACCATAAGGGCGTCGGAGCTTGTGAGCTACTTCAGCGACCCCGGGAGTCTGTGCTGGTACATGCAGCCGGAGTTGGGGGAGGCCGTTCGTCGGGTCCACCGCATGGTCGGTAACGCCGTCACCGAGGGCCGTCACATTGTCGTGGGGACCGGCTCGTCCCAGCTCTACCAGGCGGCGCTCTTCGCTCTCTCCTCCGTCGCCGCCGCCGATCATCCACTCCCCGTGGTCTCCGCGGTCCCCTATTACTCGGTACGCTATAAATATATAACATGCATTTCATTTATTTTGTCGCTATATAAGCTCTTGAAATACATAGAGCTCTGTAATCCAAATTCTGTCTTTCATAATTGTATATTGTTTCTCTAACGGATGCATACAGTCATACCCGGATCTGACGGATTTCTTGAAGTCGGGATTGTACAAGTGGGAAGGAGATGCAAAGTCTTATACACCAAGAACAGAAGATGAGGCTTTCATTGAGGTTGTTTGCTCCCCAAACAACCCTTGTGGATCCATTCGCAAATCGGTTGTGAAGAAGAATTGCCCCGGGAAGAAGTTGTTGATCCATGATTTAGCATACTATTGGCCTCACTACACTCCCGTTACTTGTCCTGCTGATCATGATCTCATGCTTTTCACCTTCTCCAAATGCACTGGCCATGCTGGATCAAGAATCGGGTAATTCAATAAACGCCCCTTGTAACTATCGTTATAACTATATACTAAATCGGAGGTTAAAAATAATATTTATCGTTATAACTATATACAAGCTTGTATATGTGGCTTTCTTGGGGTTTTCAAGTCTCTTGAAATAATTAATTAATTGTTGATTTGGAATTTAATTATGTATGTAAAGGTGGGCGATTGTGAAGGACGAGGCGGTGGCTAGAAAGATGGTCAAGTACATAGAGCTTACTACAATCGGAACTTCGAAGGAGGCACAAATCCGAGCAGCCAAGATACTGAATTCCGTGTGTGATGACTACCTTGATTTCTCCTCCCCTGATTCAGAAGGCTTCTTCGAGCATGGCTACCGAATCATGGCTGAGCGTTGGGAGAAGCTACGTCAAGCTATGAAGCACAAGGAAGCCAACTTCCGTCTCGCTGAGTACCCTGAAAAGTATTGTCAATTCATGGGCAAGTTCACTCGACCAAATCCAGGTACGGATCTATCCTTAATTATAAAAGATCGACTTTGTGCTCTATTGTTGTTCTTGTTGTTTTTGTTTTTGTTTTTTTTATGGAGGATCAATGAGTAAGGAATTTGGTCTTTGGCAATGCAGCATTTGCATGGATAGAGTGTAAGGAGGTTGAAGACGGAGCAGCGCTAATGCGAGAGCACAAGGTTTTGACGAGATCTGGGCAGAGATTTGGAGCTGAGAAGAAGAATGTGAGGATTAGTATGCTGGATAGTGATGAAACCTTCAATGTCTTCATTCAACGCCTATCTCAAATTTGAGTCTTTGTGTTTGTTTCAAACCAAAGCTGCATGTTTTTAGTTGCAAGATGTAGAGATTGTATGAACTGATAATATTATTAAGGACATCAATCTCCAATATTTATAGAGAATACAACGTAACCCTAGCTAATCCTTGGGCTCCAAGATATGTTTATCTAGAAAGGGAAAATATAATCTAAGATATAGAAACTAACATAAGATAGAAATATTATCCTAAACTATATCGTTACATGCCCCCCGAAAGCTGGACGAGGGTAGACAAAGTCCAAGCTTGGAGGAAAGACGTTGAAACTGAGGACGAGCCAACGGCTTGGTAAGGATGTCTGCGAGCTAATCACCAGTGGAGACATAACCAAATCAAAGTGTTCTCGACTACACAAGCTCACGTATGAAATGAAAGGCAAGAGCGACATGCTTCATACGAGAGTGAAATGCCGGATTGGCACTTAGACTTTTAGCTCCCATATTATCATAGTAAAGTACAGGCTGCTGAACGAGAAGAATGCCCAACTTAGACAGTGAAGAGGTGACCCACAGAAGTTTAGCGCATGAATCGGCGAGGTCCCGATACTCTGCTTTTATTGATGAACGAGCAATAGTTTTTTGTTTGCAAGAAGACCAAGAGATAGGTGTGCTACCAATGTAAATCTCATATCATGTGGTAGAAGTGTAGTCGTCTTTGTTTCTGGCCCAGTCGGCATTCGAAAAACCATGTAGAGACAACGGAGATCAGCGACTAATGAGCTGACCTTGCGCGGACGACCCCTTCAAGTAGCGCACTTCAAGGCGCTCTAATGTGCGGAAGACGGCGAGTGCAACTGAGAGGGTTTACTAATAGAGAAGTTGATATCAGGCCGAGTTAACGAGAGATATTGTAAGCTTCCAAGTACCATTCTATACTCAGTATGAGAATCAGGCAGAGTGCTAGATGACCTTTGCAACGTTTGAGAAGAACACATGGGCGTGGGCATTGAGTTCGAATCGGCCATGTTAACATTGCTGAGCAAGTCTTGAATGTACTTGTGTTGACTAAGAAATAAGCCTTTAGGATGGGACTGAACTTCCACTCCCATGAAATAAGATAAAGAACCTAGGTCTTTAAGTGAGAACCGTGATGCCATGTGTTAGAGAATATCTTCTAGTGCAGCCAAGTGATTGACAGTAACAATGATATCATCAACGTATACGAGCATGTAGATGACGGTTTGTTCATGGCGATATATGAAGAAAGATGGATCAACCACTAAGCTTAAGAAACCAATTTGTAGAAGAAACAAGCTAAGTTCATTATACCATGCTCTCGGGGGCTTGTTTAAGGTCATAAGTCGCCTTATTGAGCTTACAGACATGAGTAGGGTAGTTTTTGTCGATGAAGCCAGGACGCTGACTCATGAAGACGTCCTCTTGTAGCGTACCTTGGAGGAATGCTTATTCAAATCTTATTGGAAAAGAGACCACCCATAAGAGACAACAATAAACAGGACAGTGCGAATTGTTACATGCTTAACTACAAGGCTGAGGTGAAGTCAAAGCCCGATCTTTAGTGAAAACCCTTGGCAACGAGATGCTCCTTGTACATGTCCAACAAACCATTAGCATGGTACTTGACCCGAAATACCCATTTGCAGCCAACCACATTCATGCGATAATCTAATAGAACGAGCTCCCATGTGTTGTTCGAGCATAACGCTGAGTACTTGAGCCATTGTAGCACGCCAATCAGGGATCCTTTAGGGCTTGCAAGATGATGTTGGGTTCTTTGTGGATTGTGGTTTAGGTTTCAGATTTAATTTCTAGATAGGTTTGAAGATATGGTTTTAGGAGCAAGTGACTGCTCGGTTTGGCTGGGGAGGGTTCAGAGGGGGTTGGTGTTGTTGTATTGGTGGTGGCAGGGTTGGTGAGGGTGAGTCGGTGTGATCAGCAGTGGAGGAGGTCGCTGTGGAGGGACTGTCGGTGGGGTTTGAGGGAGAGGACGAGGTGGCGTGAGGAGAAAGTAAGGGGAGGTTGAATTAGGGTTTATAGGAGTAGATGGGGCTAAGGGAAATGGGGACGCTTGAGGCAATGGGTAATGGGCTTGTGGTTGTGGGGGACAATTGGAACATCCACGTTGGCCCAAGTGTCCAAGTTTGCCGAGGGAGCATTAGGTGGGGATGATAAGGTTTGGTGAAGGAAAGGATAATTGTGTTCAACGAAGGTGACATGGCGAGAGGTGTAGATTTTGTAGGTGGTTGGATCAAGACAACAGTAGGCGCTTTGGATGAGGGAGTAGCCGACAAACACACATAGAATCGACTTTAGATCCATCTTGTTGTTCGTGTACGGTTTCAACCATGGGAAGCACAAACGACCAAAACACTTAACGTTTTGATAATTAAGGTGAGTTTGAAAAAGTTTGGAGAAAGGGGACTCATGATGAAGGGTTGGGGTAGGCATTCTAGGTATGAGGTATAGCGTAATACGAAAGGCGAAGGGCCAAAGGTTCCTATACATACCCGAATGTGAGAGAAATGTGAACCCGGTTTCTACAATGTGTCGGTGATGTCTTTCAGAATAGCCATGATGATGAGGTGTATGGGGAGGGATTGTGTAATGGGAGACACCATTCACTGCTAGAAAGGAGGCTAGGGCGATATACTCTCCGCCATTGTCAGAGTATATGATATTAATTTTGGATTTGAAAAAGTTTTCGACAAAGGGTTTGAATTGAGTGAAGACATCCTTAGGTTCAGATTTTCTTTTCAAGGGAAAGAACCAAATGTATCTTGTGAAGTGGTCAACAAAGATTACATAGTATTTGTAGCCTTCTTGAGGCATAATAGGTGAAGTCCAAACATCTGATAAAAGTATTTCACGAGGAGTTTTAGAAGAGATAGTAAACTCATGAAAGGGGAACTTATGACTTTTAGTAATTGAACAAGAAGTACAGACATCAACATCAGATGAAATCTCCCTAAATTAAAAACGTTTTGCATAAACTTGAGAATAGGTGGAGATGGATGGACAAGCTTTTGGTGCCAAGAATGACCCACATGATGAGCTGCAAGGGCTTAAGGAGAGGCAGATAGGGGCCAGGAATAGACGCCATCGACACACGGACCACTAGGAGAACCGTTCCTTAATGGAGATCCTTCACAACAAAGCAACTAGGTGAGAATTCATTGGAGTGGTTGTTTTGAGAGGTGAGATGAGATACAAACACAATGTTCTTAGAGATATAAGGAACATAAAGGACATTATCAAATTTAAGTGTATGGTTGTTTGGTTTTAAAGAAAAACTTCCAGTATGAGAGATATGAAGGCCTTTACCGTTACGAACAACAAGTGAGTCGGGTCCGTCGTAGGCGTAGTGAGAGGCAAGGTTTCGATGGTCATTCGTTACATGATGAGAGCCTCCACTATCCAAGAGCCAAGGCTGAGAGGAATTAGTAGCAATGTTGGCTTGAAGTGGTGATCGAGGTGGACGAGTAAAGGAAGGAGGACGCGGGTTTCGGGCAGTTTGGTGAAACTTTAGACATTGGCTGACTACATGACCTTGAGTGCCCCACCATTGACACTTTCTGAGAAAGGGATAGGGCTGATAAGATGAGGGAGGGTTAGAGTTAGGATTAGTGGGTGGTGGTGGGTAGCGGCGAGGAAACTGATTATAGAAGTTTGGATTTGGGTTAGACTGAAAATTTTGTTAAGGAGTCCAGGGCCGGTTATAGAGCATGGAGTTTTTATGGGTAGGTTGTGTTAGCGGTGCTGACCATGGCTGATGAGGAGTACCCGAGAAGCATTTCGAACGTGGCTTGCTTTGCATGGAAAGAGCTGTCAATGAAGCAGACGTCAAGGAGTCAGAATTTTTGACTTTGAGTTGGAGCTCTTATGTGACCAATTTCTCATGGAGTTCATCAAACGAGATCGTGGAATCTCAAGCGCGAACACCATCAATAACAGACCGGAAGGAAGAGTCAAGGCCTTGAAAAACATAGTCGACAACGTCTTCTAGGTCTTGTTGCTTCCCTAGGGATGTCAAGAGATCAACGCACTGCCTGATTTCGTGCATGAAGTCTTGTATGGATTGCAACCCTTTTTCAGATAGCGCAACTTATCTTTGACTTTCTAAATATGCCCCCGGAAGGGCTTAGCGTAGGTACTTTCAAGTGTCTTCCATGCCTCAAACGGCGTAGAAGCTTGAGTAACTAATGTGGCAACATTGGCAGAAAGAGTGCCCAAAAGCGCACCGAATAGAAGCCGGTCTTGGCGCTGCACATGAATATGTAGGGTTGGGCGTGGTAGTGTTTTCGTTGAGCAAGTTCGGTTGAGTCTTGGATGGAGCAGGATACAACCCGTGAACTTGAAAAAGGCCATACTCCTCAAGGATGGACTAAATTCGAGCCTTCTAAGTGATATAATTTGTAGGTGTGCGTTTGATTGCATTCTACAAATTCACCATAATGAAGGGTTTTGATGGTTCAACATTATTGGGAATAACGTGGTTATTGGCACTAGCCATGAAGAAAATATAGGGTTTGAAGAAAAAATTGTAGTTTTGGTTGGATCTAGCTCAGATACCATGTAGAGATTGTATGAACTAATAATATTATTGAAGAGATAAATCTCCAATAAAATATTATCCTAAACTATATTGTAACACAAGATACAATCAACATACGGAATGATTGTAGAGCGTCACCAGATTTTAATGGGTCTCGATGATACTGTAAACGGGACTCTTTGCTCTAATATGATGTATCAAGAACATTATGGGTGGTATGGTGTGGGTGTGAGCCATGGCCACTCGGGTGTCTTAGGGTATCGCCTTCAGTGCGAGACTCACTTATGGACTCCAAACATTGCATGGTTGGTGAATTGGGATGCATCGGATGTTTGTCCTTAAGGGCCCTACGCATGAGTGTGGCAGCCTCGGACACTTGGTGTTGGATTGCCGGGTCAATTTGCACTTTTGGAGGGTGGATTCTATGAGTGAGCCTAGCATTGGCCTCCGCGAGTTGCCTTGCTAAGAGCTCGTTGTGCTCCTCGGCTTGGCAAATCCGCTGCTCGGAGAAATATTGAATAGCGGTGATCTTCGTTGTTAACGTTCATCTCCATTGATGTTGGAATTAGTGGATTTGGTGTTGGTGGTGGATTTTGATTCTGTTGTTGGTTGCTATCTTCACCGTCGTCTCCTCCTTGTAATTTTAAAGGCGACGTAATTGAAATATGGGCCATCGTGAGTATCAAGAGGAACAAAAGAGACTAGTCGTATCACTATCCCCACCCCTTCTCTTTACCGCTTGTTTCCTCCTCTACGGCCTCGTGCAACCCATCTATTACCTTGCTATTATATTGTTTTTCACTTTTCTTCTTACCATAGGATTCAAGAGAAGCAAAGCCATAACGTTGGCTTTGTGGAGTTCCCATCACGTTGGGAGCTAGATTTACCATTTTCATTGCTTCCACCATCATCCTCCTCAAACGGAGACACATAGCACACGATCTAAATCGAGAGATCATTAGGCCGAGTCCATCTATAGACGAGGTCGTATCACTATCCCTACCCCGTAGGGACGCTTCTACTTAACATCATAAATAACAGGAATGAGTTTCCTACGAGATAGGGAAGGCTTCCCAAACAAGAAGGAAACCTGTGCTCAAAGAATTCAAGTTCAAATGGTCAAAAGTTGCTAGCACAAAACTACAAATATTGTGGAAGTGCCTCAGAAGCTTCAGGTGCAAAGCAAAAAACATATGAAGCCAAGACGTCGCTTTTGACAAACAAAACCCAATGCACAGATGTCACTTTCACTAGAGAAAGTCAGAGCTGACTATTGCAAGAAGACAAGGATTTGCGTTGTACAACACTGTGAAAGCAACAGGTTGTTTGAGAAATCTCTAAGGGCTGTAGAAGGCTAAAAGTGTCCGAATATATATCGCTAGGGTTTGCATATTTATACATCTCTATGTATTGTATGCAAACCGACTTCTTCACACGAAAAACTCTCAAGAACATAAAGAGAGAGTTTGAGAGCTCAAAGAAGAAGAAGTCCAAGAAGAACAATCAAACCAAGAAACGAAAACCAAAAAGTGTAAGGTTTGACTTAGCTTTTCTTTGTTATTGAGTTTGGCTTAGAGAGTTAGGACTGAGGGAGTTCATTAGTAATTCTATATCGAAGGATTCATATAGATCAGAGAAGTTTGAACTTTACCTTGTAATAGTTGTCAGAGCATCTCTAACAGTTTCTCCAAAAAAATCTTCAAAATAATTAACCAAAAATCAAAATTCGTAGTTTATCTAGGCATTTAATTCAATAGCTTCTTCATTTTGGAGAGCACTTAATCAATTTATTTGAAGAATACACTAGATTTTTGGAAGTTTCCTATTTTTTTCTCATCCTTCTCTATTTTGGAGAAAGAGATGGAGAATCTGTTGGAGTGAAATCCACCCCCAAACACCTCAAAAATCAAAATTTCTCCAATTTGGAGAAATTGATGGACATGCTCTTAGGGACTCAAGTAATAAAAGAAAAGGAAGTCATTCAAAATCCTCCAAGCGGATGTAGAGGTTCACCCATTATACTAGTTGGTCTAAGTGGGGTTCTTCTATAAGGAAAGCACCCCTAAGTTTACTTCCTGCACTTAAGCTTTATTACTCCGCTAACTAGGGAAGTCATTGATAGAGCATATAGGTTGTAGTATTTAGGACATGTTTTGATTAGCTTTTCATGCATTTTTAGGTAGATTTTCCCTTATTTTGTAGTTTAGCTCTAGTGTTGGAAGTCTCGGAATCTACACTCGTTTGGTTGATATTTGCAGATATGAGTGATCGAGTGCCGGATCATGGTGATGGTGGACTCGGAAGTGAGCTTGAAGGTGCCAAAGGAGTGTGCATGGATGAAGGCTAAAGAAGAAATCAAGTGCCCAAAGTGATTGAGAGTCTCATTGATACAGCTTCAGAAACTCGGGCAGGACACCCAAAGCGCGCCCGCGCTTCAGCGTCCCAGGCCGCGTTTCGACACCTGAGCTTCTGGCGTGAAAACTCGGGCAGACACGAAAGCGCGCCCGCGCTTTAGTTTCAGGCCGCGCTTTCACCCGCGTCTGCGAAGACTAATATTTTTGTATGGGCTTGGACTTTTGGTTTGAAACTTGTTTTGGATAATATTTTTAGAAACCTGTTAGATATATTTTTGGATATTAGTTTTAAGGTTTATATTCTCATAACTCTTGATTTTGAGGATTATTGTTGAAGCTTGAGAAGAACAAGAATCCTTTGGAAGAATTGTAAGTTTTTCAATGTCTTTGAACAACTAAACCTCTTTTGCTTGACTAGTTAATTGAAGTTGTGAACGAAGTATTATTGTGAGATTTGATTGTTCTTAATTTTCCTTGACTAGATTGTTTTCTCTATGCTTAATTGATTAATTTCAGCCTAGGGTTTTATTGGCTTAATCACCTAATAGGATTTCTAGGATGAATTACAACTAGATCTTTTTAATAACCGGTCGGTGTTAATTAGATCATAGGTAGAACCTTTAATCAATCTAGGACTGGTAGGACTAGTTGATTAGAGAAGAGAATTCAATCGCATGTTATTTGGATGTCTGGTTGCTTTGAATACATGTTTCTATTGATACTTGAATCTTAATGCTGTTGTCAAGTTGAATCTAGGAGGTCTCCTAGGTTATTTGATGATTAGGGTTGTTAGTACCGGTCGGGCTAATAACTAGAATTGAAGTAGGATTAATAATTCCATGAAGTTGGGTTATTAGCATTCCGCAATAGATTAGTCAAGGTAAAAAGAGAATTTGGATAATCAATGATCAATAATCAAGTTCACAATGGATATTAACTAGTTGAGCATACTTCTCTCATATTTGATAAATCAATCTTAGTTTTGCATGTTTAGTTTTGATAATTATTAGAATCACATTCAACCCCCTCCCCCCCGTTTTACTCTGAGTAATATAATAATAAACCCTGAAACCTGAGTCTCTGTGGGATCGACCCTTACTTCCCTACTACATTAGTTGGGTTGTTTGGATTATTTTGATAGGTATTAAGGCGACTAAAATACCGTTATCTAATTGGCGCCGTTGCCGGGGACTCGGTTGTTTTCTGGTGTCTATTGTTTTGTTACTCTGGTGTGGACCTAGCTTATGGTCCACACCCGTACTACTAACTCTTCACCTTTGTTGTTTGATTCAAATATTGACAGGAGTTTATTTAGATTGAGGAAGGAGATTCACAATTCCTTTCACGAGCTGCCTTTTGCTTCTGCCTCTGAGTCTGACGAGATGGGTGACGGTAATCTGAATGATGTGGCACAGACTTTGAGGCAGCTGACTGCACCGGATCTGACCCAACAACCGTTGGCGGTGCAATTCCCTGAGCTGGCCGACGGAGTCAATTTTGAGCTGAAGTCTGGGTTGATCCACCTTCTTCCCAAGTTTCATGGGTTGAGTGGAGAAGACCCCAACAAGCACCTAAGTGAGTTTCATGCAGTCTGCTCAAGCATGAAGCCCAGAGAGGTTACTGAGGATCAGATCAAACTGAGGGCTTTTCCTTTCTCGCTCAAGGATTCAGCCAATGACTGGTTCTATTATTTGGCGCTTGGGAGTATTGACACTTGGCAAAAGATGAAGAAAGTGTTCTTAGATAAATATTTCCCAGCTACAAGGTCTAACAGCATCAAGAAGAGCATCAGCAGTATTGAGCAGAAATCTGATGAGACCTTGTATGAGTATTATGAGCGGTTCAAGAGGTTGATTGCTAGTTGTCCCTATCATGGCTATTCTGATCAGGATCTCATCTTGTATCTCTTTGGAGGTCTTCTGGACGATGAGAGGAGGATGGTTAATGCTGCTTGTGGGGGTTACATCCTCAATAAGACCCCCGCAGGAGCATTCCAACTATTTGATGAGCTATCTGAAGGTTCAAGGCAATTCTACAAATCTGATAGATCAGTCTCTTCTGCAGTCGCTCATTCATCATTGCATGAAGAAGTTGCAGAGCTGAAAAATATGGTGAAGCAACTGACGATGTCTGGTGGACGACAGCATGTTCGAGCATGTGGGATATGCTCTGATGTTATGCACCCCACAGATGCTTGTCCTACACTCCAAGAACCGCAGGCTGAAGTTAATGCGGTGGGTAGCTATGGTCCACCGAGACAAAAATATGATCCGTACTCAAACACTTACAATTCAGGATGGAGGGATCACTCCAATTTGAAGTACGGTAATCAGCCACAGTTTAATTCTCAAGGCGGTTCACAAGCTCCAGCACCTGCTCAAGGCTCTTCCTCCACAAATGAGATGATTCGGTCTCTTGCCCAGAGTATGATGATAATGCAACAATCTATGGGCACATTCCAACAATCTATGGGCGTATTCCAACAAGAGACCAAGTCGAGCATCCACAATCTTGAATCTCAACTGGCTACTGCTGTGAACCGATTGGAAGCTCGGGACTCCAACAAGCTCCCCTCTCAAACCGAGCTCAATCCTAAACAACAATTCAAGGCCATTACACTGAAGAGTGGTAAGGTGCTCGAGGGTCCTTCAGAAAGAGTGATTCATCCACGAGAAGAGGAGGAGGAAGAAGAGGAAGAGAACTCTCTATCAGGCGATCAGGTGCGAGAACTCGGCCAAACCTCTAAAGATGCGACCGCGTCCCATGGCCCCCAGGCTGCGTCTTCGTCCTTCGGCGAGAAATCTTCCAAGTTTCCACCGATACATGCTAAGCCACCCCCACCGTTTCCCGAGGCGTTGAAGAGGACTCGTCCACTCAAGCATGACAAGGAATTGTTCGAGACCTTCAACGAATGCGAGGTAAATGTCCCATTGCTTACATTGATTAAATCTATTCCTCGCTATGCAAAATTTCTTAAGGAATTGTGTACGGTCAAGAAGAATAAGAACAATAAAGGGACTAAAAACAAAGAAAAAGAGGTTGAACATGTGTCCTTAATGACTCAAACAACACTTCCTAAAAAATGTGATGATCCGGGCATGTTTTCAATCCCTTGCTCTATTGGTGACACCACTATTAATCATGCCATGCTAGATCTAGGTGCATCAATTAATGTGATACCATCTTGTGTCTATGATTCACTCGGGATTGGTCCTCTCAAAAAGTCCTCCACTATCATTGAACTAGCGGATCACTCTAACATTACTCCGAAAGGATTAGTTGAAGATGTATTAGTGCAGGTAGATGGACTTGTGTTTCCAGCTGATTTTTATGTGCTTGAGATGGACATTGGCAACCGGGAGCCTTACATTATGTTGGGAAGGCCATTTATGAAGACCACCAATGCCATGGTCAATGTTGGGAAGGGCAAACTAACCATGGAGTTCGACGGGAAGGAAGTCGAGTTCTATGTAGAAGGAATCTCTTGAAATGAGCGGAAATTCGTCAAGCTAACGACGTTAACCAAGCGCTTCTTGGGAGGCAACCCAAGCATTAGGATAGTTGTTTTTGATTTTTAGTGTTAGATTAGTATTAGTATAGGGTAGTTTTGTTTTGTTGTTTTTCCTTTGTTGTGTGTTTTTCAGCCCGGCGTACAGGTCCAAAAACGCGGGGAAGAGCCCCGAAAATGCGCCCGCGTTTCAGTGCCCCAGGCCGCGTTTTGCATCCAGAGGCTCAGATTCAGAAACGCGGGGCCAGAAGGTGAAAACGCGGCCGCGTTTTCAGTGAACCATCCCGCGCTATGCCTCGTGAAACTCAGTCTCAGAAACGCGGGAAGTAGGCGGAAACGCGCCCGTGTTTTCGTAGCAACCCGCGCTTCCGTTCGATCTCAGCAAAGATTAAAACGCGGCCGGCCCTACCTTTCTTCATTCATCCCCACCAAAAACGCGGCCTCCTCCATACGAAAACTCGGCCCCCCTCCATTGTTGAGCACACCAAGCCCCAAGCACCACCAAATCAAGTGATTCTTCTCCCAAGTCCACTCCTCTTCATCAATCATCAAGAACAGGTACAGAATGCCTCCTCGTCCAACAACCCGTAGAGGCTCTTCAAAAGCTTCATCTTCTCGTGCCCGTCCACAGTCCGCTCGCCCTAGTTCATCTTCTACTCGCCCCCGGGCTCATCTCTCTCCGCCTACCCGAGTAGGGGAGGTAACTCCATCTCAGTTTGGGTTCAGTTTGAGCGACCCTGTGCACTTTGATCGATTCCGGCTCCTCCATAACCGACCAATACATGCTCCTCGGTACTTGGATTGGGATTTTCTGACAGAATTGGGTGTGAAGGATGAGCTTAGGAAATGTGAGCATGCCCAGCACTTGAGAGACTTTCTCCGGCTACAACAGCCTGCATACAAGGGTCTTGTTTTGGAGTTTCTGAGCACTCTGGACACGCATACCCTTTCCGGGGCAAATTCCAGGGTGGGAGAGTGCACCTTCCAGCTTGGGGGAGTGGGAAGGGGAATAGCGTAGATGAGGTCAATGCAGCATTTGGTTTCTCCAGTCCTGGTGAGAATGTGGAGAGATGGGAAAGCCAAGCTAAATGGCTCGTTGATTCACAGTGGAAGAATATGACAGGCAAGGAAGAGTACAAGGCCTCTAGAGCAAAGGCATCTTCTATTACACACCCTGTACTCCGTGTGCTGCAGCGCTATTATGCTCTTTCTATTACAGGAAGGGGAGAAGGAGAGGGTAATGCACCAAGGAAAGATGTGATGCTATTGGCTGCGTTCTTAGAGAAGAGGAGAGTGAACTATGGTGCGGTTCTTATGAACAATCTGGCTCACATCAGCAGGAAGGGTACAGGACCTATTACTATTGGAGCCCTTGTCACTGTTTTGGCTCTACATTACCAGCTTGATCTGACTCAGTTTGCCGGGAGGATTGAGCCCGTACCGATGGACTTCGCTTTCTTCAACAAGATGGGTGCCCTGCACTTCCACTATGGTCACTATTACTGGACGATAGGAGATACCAAGAGGGTGATGCAGCTTCCAGATGTACAGAGAGTTGTCTTAGCAACCGGACGAGAGAATGCTGCTACTTGGATGATCACTCCTCGGGATGGTGATCTCCTGTTGAAGGGTTTCTTGAACAAATAAATTTGTATTCAAGACCCCGCTGAGTATAGCGAAGTCAGGATCGTCCACGGGAGTGAGAGTAGTGCTAAGTTTAATCGATAACTACGAAAGAACAAAAGAAACGCAAACAAACAGAGTCAGGATCGACCAGAGGATGGCCGATCTCGACCCTTATAGGGTCGAACCTGAGATCAAACAAGTACGAACACACACAAAAACTCAAGCAAGGGCTCGAACACGACGGAGGGAGTCGGGATCAAAGCTAAAACACGAATTCCAATCAATATAAAAGGCAAATCCTAGGGCTAGGGCTACCATAACAACAACCATACATGCTTTCAACAAGAATTCACAACTATCATATCATGCTATCTAGATCATAGAAAAGTTAACTTTCGCAAACAATTCAAGTTATTCAATCAACTTTCGCAAATCAAACAACTTTCTACCTATCCTTTAACCTAGGAATATCAACTTTCGCAAATAATCCTATTAGATGTAATCAAGCAACTAACTTTTCACTTTCGCTATAGTTAATTACAAGACATGCCTCAATTTTCATCAAGGTTTAAGCATAAGATAGGTTAGATATGATCATCAAGCATTCAAGTCATGAATTCAAGTTTTAAACATGCATGATTGTGTTGGGTTTTTACCCAACCCTAGAACTTAAGAAGACTACTCACACATGGCAAAGAGAAGCAAGGAAGAAGAAGAAGAAGACATGATCAAACCAAACTAAAATTCAACTAAAAACCAAAGATCAATCTTACAAACCTCAAACTTGCTTTCCAAGTTTCCTTCCTAACTCTCCAAGTCTTGATTGAATCAAAGCATCGATAAAAACTATAGGTTCCACCTCCTTTTATAGACAAAAAGGAGTCCTAATCTAACTAGGAAACACAAACAAAACACCTTCCTTAAATACAGATTTGGAAACTCTTCAATAAATCCGGAATAGGGGAAAGTCGGTGCCTAGGATCGACCCCCACTAGGGGTCGTGATCGACCCCCCTCAGGGTCGATCCTGAGAGCACTTTTTTCAGCTTCTTGTAACTTCTTCACTTAGCTCGTGCTCGACCCTTCCTAGCTCGATCTTGGGACTTTTTCCTTGACTTTTCCTCTTGCTTTAGCTTCTCTTTAGCTCTTCTTCTTGACTCTTCCACTTGAAATCCTCCTCCTAGCTCATCCATCCTCTCCTAGCTTCGCTCCAAACTCGTCTTCAAGCTCCAAAACACCTACAAAACGACACAAAAGCGTGTAGTTCCCGAATCTCAAGGAAATACGAAAACTCATGCAAAAAGACTCAAAAACATAAGACTCAACTACGAAACACAACTAAATCTACCCTATCTAGACCCTAGAAATCTACCTAAAAACGCGGACATCAAAACACCCCATACTTAGACTTGCTTGTCCTCAAGCAATAATCATGCAAATCAAGACCAATAACACAACCTTCAAGCATAGCCCTTGTCAAAACATATCAACACAAGTGAAAAAGAAGACAAGTAATTTTAACGTCATCACATATGTATAAGTCTCAAGCTAGGCAATCACAATCCAACCTCACAAGGGATATAAATGTGTTTCTCTCAACTCTCATGTGTTTAGGCTATCGAATCAACTCTTATCTCAATCTTTATGCAACATCTACTTTATCATTGAGACTTATATCACCAATCTCTCTACCTAGAGAAGTCAAAACACATCAATCTTCATAAGAACTTAGGCTCAATGAAATCTTCATAGAAGACTCCATTCGGCCGGGTTGTAATGGGGCTTGGTAATAACATAAGGTAGGGAGTTATTTGGCCATGTGGTGCTAAATCCGGGAAATCAAACTCCTAAATAAAACACTTCAAACCAAAACAGCTCACTTCTTCTCTTCTCTTTTAAACTCATAATCAAACACTTCATCAATGACACTCACACCCTTCAATTTCTAACCCAAACTTCCACATTACAACTTAGAAATACTAAGAATTCTTGGCTTTGCACTTATACACTTTTTTTCTTTTTTTTTTTATTTCTCTTTTTTTTTTCTTCTTTCTTTTTTTCAATTTTTTAACAATGTGCAATCCAAGCCAAGAATCTTATTACACTACACTTCAACAAGTTGTTTTCTACCCTTTTACAATGTCACCTCTTTCAAACCCAACCAAAATGCAACTCAACAAAACTTATTCCGAACACTCTTCATCTAAGTTCAATTCCCGGAATGGGGTCAAGCTAATAGGCTAGGGATAATTTTTGTGGAGCTTCAAACAAAAGGCTAAGGCTAGAACGGGGTTTCAAGCAAAGATAATTCAAGGTAGGCATGGAAGAATATGGGCTAAAAATTCAAGTTCTTAATCACAATCAACATGCATGAATCAATCTCATAACGGCTTCAAGAAATAGATAACCATATCAATGACAAGAGACATATGCATAAAGAGAGCAAATCACACATAAAAAGAAGAGGGAATCAATGATGTTCTCCCTATAAGACCAAAATTCCTCACTAGGTAAATTTTTTTTTTGTTGGATTGCAACTACCTTTACTCAAGACACATATGCTCAATTTCATCACAAGTCAATTTTCACAATCAAGAGCAATTTCTCATAAACATGGGCTACACTATCCAATTATGCCAAAGGAATTACATGATAAGCATGAAGATTAATTTTCATCATAGGACATCTAAGATGGAGCATTTTTCTATCCTAAAACAAAACACACAATTTTTTTCATTTTTCGACATTTTGCAAATTTTTTCTGGATTTTTGACACTTTCTAATTTTTTTTTGAATTTTTCAAGATTTTTCTTAACAAGGCAAACTACCAAACAAAGCAAGCAAAGACTCAATTATATACAACATGTGAGATTTCTTCTTCCCCACCCCATACTTAAATCATGCAATGTCCCCATTCATGAAAAAGATATGAAAAAGTAAAGAGAAAAGAAGAAGAAAACTCACAATGAACTCTTGAAGCTTGGAAAGGAGGTGGACATAGAAGACATAGTGTGCTGGCACGACCCTCTTAGGGTCGAGCACGACCCTAATAGGGTCGATCCTGAGAGGTGCATGAGGGGGAGGCAGACCAAGGAGGGTCATGATCGACCCTCATAGGGTCGATCCTGAGGGCTCATGTACCTCATGTGAAGTCGTCTTTTCCCGTCCTTTTTGAGCTCTCATTTGAAGCTTAGCACCTTGCAAAAATCCCACAAAGATCCTATCCCAAACAAATGTATATCCTATTCTAATCTAAGGAAGGTTAGAAGAAACAAAAATCTAGTCTAGAAATTGGAAAATCAAAAATCAAGAAAATAAAAAGGAAAAACTAATCTAGAAACCGGGTTGCCTCCCGTAAGCGCTTGTTTAACGTCGTTAGCTTGACGAGAGATTCCTTAGTTCAATCCCTATGATCGGACATCGTCAAGGCTCTAAGTAACCTGTCAAAGTCATGTGAAGACACCTCATGAAAGCATATGTAGGATATTGATAAATTGAAAACAAATAATATAGCACTCAAAGATCGTTTCAACTTATCAAAAGCGCAAGAATAACTTTCGTGAGAAGGGTTAGGGTAAAACCAATTCGGTGGTTGTGGCGGTGCCTCACAATGCTCAACAAAGGGGTCCTTGTAGCTCCATAGCTCCTTGTGTCCTAGCTCAAACGGAAAATGATAGAATTTGTAGTCACCTTCAAGCCTAGGGATCATGATCGACTCAAGAAAGTCGAAAGGAACTACGATGACGATCTTCCTCTCTTCATGCTTTGCCCACTCTTTACTAGCATCCGGGGTCAATGAAGGTCCAAACCCAACCATATTTTCTTCAAATTCCTCCACGAGTGGGTTGGGTTTCAACATTGGTAGCAAAGACCCCTTCCATACTTCATCCTCTTGGCCCTTAACCTTCTCAATTTCGCCTTCTCCTAGCAAGAGACTCTCTTCCGGATCATCCCCCAAGTTCTTCATCTCCTCTTCACGGGTCTTCTTCAAAGTATTGTCGAAGTGGACCTATACTTTCTCTTCACCACTAGGAGCCTCGGGAGGAGAACAAGCATCGTTGGGAAGCTCACTTTTGCAAGGAAGGTCGATAACGACTAGAGAAGGCTCACTAACGAGCTCTTGAAATTGATATTGAGCCAAAGCGTCCTCTTGGAAGGCGTTGAGTTGTGCTTGGAGGTATATTCGGGCCTCTCGTGCTTTTTGAGCCGCATAAGCCTTGGCATCTATTTCGCTTTGGAGGATTAGCATTTCGAGACGGAGATCGGCCAACTCTCTAGCAAGGTCCTCATAGGTCGCCATGACTATATCTAACCTAAAAACAAAAACAACACAAAACAAATCAAAAACACACAAAGGGTTTGGGCTAGTCCCTCACCCAAATATCAACTAAACTAGGCACTATTGCACAGTCCCCGGCAACGGCGCCAATTTGTTGAAGGGTTTCTTGAACAAATAAATTTGTATTCAAGACCCCGCTGAGTATAGCGAAGTCAGGATCGTCCACGGGAGTGAGAGTAGTGCTAAGTTTAATCGATAACTACGAAAGAGCAAAAGAAACGAAAACAAACAGAGTCAGGATCGACCAGAGGATGGTCGATCTCGACCCTTATAGGGTCGAACCTGAGATCAGACAAGTACGAACACACACAAAAACTCAAGCAAGGGCTCGAACACGACGGAGGGAGTCGGGATCAAAGCTAAAACACGAATTCCAATCAATATAAAAGGCAAATCCTAGGGCTAGGGCTACCACAACAACAACCATACATGCTTTCAACAAGAATTCACAACTATCATGCTATCTAGATCATAGAAAAGTTAACTTTCGCAAACAATTCAAGTTATTCAATCAACTTTCGCAAATCAAACAACTTTCTACCTATCCTTTAACCTAGGAATATCAACTTTCGCAAATAATCCTATTAGATGTAATCAAGCAACTAACTTTTCACTTTCGCTATAGTTAATTACAAGACATGCCTCAATTTTCATCAAGGTTTAAGCATAAGATAGGTTAGATATGATCATCAAGCATTCAAGTCATGAATTCAAGTTTTAAACATGCATGATTGTGTTGGGTTTTTACCCAACCCTAGAACTTAAGAAGACTACTCACACATGGCAAAGAGAAGCAAGGAAGAAGAAGAAGAAGAAGAAGACATGATCAAACCAAACTAAAATTCAACTAAAAACCAAAGATCAATCTTACAAACCTCAAACTTGCTCTCCAAGTTTCCTTCCTAACTCTCCAAGTCTTGATTGAATCAAAGCATAGATAAAAACTATAGGTTCCACCTCCTTTTATAGACAAAAAGGAGTCCTAATCTAACTAGGAAACACAAACAAAACACCTTCCTTAAATACAGATTTGGAAACTCTTCAATAAATCCGGAATAGGGGAAAGTCGGTGCCTAGGATTGACCCCCACTAGGGGTCGTGATCGACCCCCCTCAGGGTCGATCCTGAGGCGGTTGAGGGACGTCGGCTCAAGAGGCGTCGGATTTAGAGGAATGTTGAGGATTCCGAGGATGAGGCTGCAGTTGATGAGGATTCTGAGGGTGACGAGGATTTCATTGCTGAGGAGGAGCTCGAGCCCGAGATTGGTGATCAGGATGAGGATGCTGATGCAGAGGATGTTCAGGATGTTGGTGGTTATCCTCGGGGCCAGTTTGACCAGTTGGTGAGCATGATGGGAGGGCTCACTACACAGATGACTCAGTTCAGGGCCCATGTGGATCAGAGATTTGACTATCAGGAGCAGAGGATGGACCAGTACAGGCAGTACCACGACGAGCAGCTTCATCAGCTTCACACTCGCATGGATGGTTGGACACAGGAGGGTGGATTTCCAGCGTATCAGTATTATCCATATCCGGGCTACCCACAGCAGTTCCCACCACCACCACCACCGGAGTAGATCCCGCTTCCTTCCTACCTGGATGACTCGGTTAGTATTTTCTTCTTCTTTCTTTTATTTTACATTGGGACAATGTAAAGTTTAAGCTTGGGGGAGGGGATTATTGGTTGAGTCATCTCATCTTGGCATTCATATAGTTGCATTTGCATGTATAAATTATAGTTTTGCATTGATTAAAATTGAAAAAAAAAATGAAAAAAATTAATCAAAAATCACAAAAAAAAAAATTGAAAAATTGAAAAAATCACAAAAATATTGCATTTTAGGAACCAAATTTCCCTACTTGACCATTTCTCTCTCTAAGTTAAGAGTATTATCTAACCCATGACTAGCTTGTTGGTTGAAGTTTCCTTGGATTGAAGCATGATTCTTAAGTTATTAATCTTGATTATAGGATTGAGCATGCATAAGAAGTTGAAATTTTGAATTGTTTATGAAGTTCTAGACATATATGCCTTGTGAGATTATTTTGAGCCTTTTATTGCATATTTGTATCTTTTTCTTGAGTGTATCGCTTTGATTGCTAGCTCCAGAACTTGCGTTTAGATATCTTTTTCAAGGCTACATTACATGATTTGAATGCATGACATTAAAATGATTGAAGCATTTTTATTAGCTCATTATATCCTTATCTACCTTATGCATGATCCTTTGTTTGATAGCCCAATTTTGAGCCTATAGCCTTATTTTGTAGCTCCACAAAAAGTTCCTAGCCTATATAAGCTTGATTTTGTTGTTGGTTGCTATCTTCACCGTCGTCTCCTCCTTGTAATTTTAAGGGCGACGTAATTGAAATATGGGCCATCGTGAGTATCAAGAGGAACAAAAGAGAGTAGTCGTATCACTATCCCCACCCCTTCTCTTTACCGCTTGTTTCCTCCTCTACGGCCTCGTGCAACCCATCTATTATCTTGCTATTATATTGTTTTTCACTTTTCTTCTTACCATAGGATTCAAGAGAAGCAAAGCCATAACGTTGGCTTTGTGGGGTTCCCATCACGTTGGGAGCTAGATTTACCATTTTCATTGCTTCCACCATCATCATCCTCAAACGGAGACACATAGCACATGATCTAAATCGAGAGATCATTAGGCCGAGTCCATCTATAGACGAGGTCATATCACTATCCCTACCCCGTAGGGACGCTTCGAAGTTCACTACTTAACATCATAAATAACAGCAATGAGTTTCCAACGAGATAGGGAAGGCTTCCCAAACAAGAAGGAAACCTGTGCTCAAAGAATTCAAATTCAAATGGTCAAAAGTTGCTAGCACAAAACTACAAATATTGTGGAAGTGCCTCAGAAGCTTCAGGTGCAAAGCAAAAAACATATGAAGCCAAGACGTCGCTTTTGACAAACAAAACCCAATGCAAAGATGTCACTTTCACTAGAGAAAGTCAGAGCTGACTATTGCAAGAAGACAAGGATTTGCGTTGTACAACACTGTGAAAGCAACGGGTTGTTTGAGAAATCTCTAAGGGTTGTAGAAGGCTAAAACTGTCCGAATATATATCGCTAGGGTTTGCATATTTATACATCTCTATGTATTGTATGCAAACCGACTTCTTCACACGAAAAACTCTCAAGAACACGAAGAGAGAGTTTGAGAGCTCAAAGAAGAAGCAGTCCAAGAAGAACAATCAAACCAAGAAACCAAAACCAAAAAGTGTAAGGTTTGACTTAGCTTTTCTTTGTTATTGAGTTTGGCTTAGAGAGTTAGGGCTGAGGGAGTTCATTAGTAATTCTATATCGAAGGATTCATATAGATCAGAGAAGTTTGAACTTTACCTTGTAATAGTTGTCAGAGCATCTCTAACAGTTTCTCCAAAAAAATCTTCAAAATAATTAACCAAAAATCAAAATTTGTAGTTTATCTAGGCATTTAATTCAATAGCTTCTTCATTTTGGAGAGCACTTAATCAATTTATTTGAAGAATACACTAGATTTTTGGAAGTTTCCTATTTTTTTCTCATCCTTCTCTATTTTGGAGAAAGAGATGGAGAATCTGTTGGAGTGAAATCCACCCCCAAACACCTCAAAAATCAAAATTTCTCCATTTTGGAGAAGTTGTTGGACATGCTCTTAGGGACTCAAGTAATAAAAGAAAAGGAAGTCATTCAAAATCCTTCAAGCGGATGTAGAGGTTCACCCATTATACTAGTTGGTCTAAGTGGGGTTCTTCTATAAGGAAAGCACCCCTAAGTTTACTTCCTGCACTTAAGCTTTATTACTCCGCTAACTAGGGAAGTCATTGATAGAGCATATAGGTTGTAGTATTTAGGACATGTTTTGATTAGCTTTTCATGCATTTTTAGGTAGATTTTCCCTTATTTTGTAGTTTAGCTCTAGTGTTGGAAGTCTCGGAATCTACACTCGTTTGGTTGATATTCGCCAATATGAGTGATCGAGTGCCGGATCATGGTGATGGTGGACTCGGAAGTGAGCTTGAAGGTGCCAAAGGAGTGTGCATGGATGAAGGCTAAAGAAGAAATCAAGTGCCCAAAGTGATTGAGAGTCTCGTTGATACAGGTTCAGAAACTCGGGCAGGACACCCAAAGCGCGCCCGCGCTTCAGCGTCCCAGGCCGCGTTTCGACACCTGAGCTTCTGGCGTGAAAACTCGGGCAGACACGAAAGCGCGCCCGCGCTTCAGTTCCAGGCCGCGCTTTCACCCGCGTCAGCGAAGACTAATATTTTTGTATGGGTTTGGGCTTTTGGGTTGAAACTTGTTTTGGATAATATTTTTAGGATCCTCTTAGATATATTTTTGGATATTAGTTTAAGGTTTATATTCTCATAACTTTTGATTTTGAGGATTATTGTTGAAGCTTGAGAAGAACAAGAATCCTTTGGAAAAATTGTAAGCTTTTCAATGTTTTTGAACAACTAAACCTCTTTTGCTTGACTAGTTAATTGAAGTTGTGGACGAAGTATTATTGTGAGATTTGATTGTTCTTAATTTCCCTTGACTAGATTGTTTTCTCTATGCTTAATTGATTAATTTCAGCCTAGGGTTTTATTGGCTTGATCACCTAATAGGATTTCTAGGATGAATTACAACTAGATCTTTTTAATAACCGGTCGGTGTTAATTAGATCATAAGTAGAACCTTTAATCAATCTAGGACTGGTAGGACTAGTTGATTAGAGAAGAGAATTCAATCGCATGTTATTTGGATGTCTGGTTGCTCTGAATACATGTTTTTATTGATACTTGAATCTTAATGCTGTTGTCAAGTTGAATCTAGGAGGTCTCCTAGGTTATTTGATGATTAGGGTTGTTAGTACCGGTCGGGCTAATAACTAGAATTGAAGTAGGATTAATAATTCCATGAAGTTGGGTTATTAGCATTCCGCAATAGATTAGTCAAGGTAAAAAGAGAATTTTGATAATCAATGATCAATAATCAAGTTCACAATGGATATTAACTAGTTGAGCATACTTCTCTCATATTTGATAAATCAATCTTAGTTTTGCATGTTTAGTTTTGATAATTATTAGAATCACATTCAAACCCCCCCCCCCCTTTTTACTCTGAGTAATATAATAATAAACACTGAAACCTGAGTCTCTGTGGGATCGACCCTTACTTCCCTACTACATTAGTTGGGTTGTTTAGATTATTTTGATAGGTATTAAGGTGACTAAAATACCGTTATCAGTCATCCTACTGCTTCCCTATCTAATTACTAACGAACTCGATCTAACAACCATCCTCTTATTAGAGTATGTTGTACTTACACTTAAATCTACGATTGTGTGGGTGGATAATTGGTCTAATTCAAATTAATGATGCTTGATGTAGAGTAATCAAATCAACTTACATAAATGGCTATCATGAGAATGAGCAAGAAACCAACATCTTATAATATGTTTTGAGATGTAAGAAGAATGCGGAGTGACATCCCAGATCTTGCTTGAATATTGATGATGAAACGGGTAATTTGTATGTATTCATGAAAATATTATTCTATTTTTTATGTGTGTTGATGGATGTAGGTTGGTTTAAAGATTGATAAAGTTACATAAGTTTCTATTTATAATACTGACCATACTTTTACAAGAGTGAATCATATTCTTAATGCAACCCGTGTGAATATAGTCTAGACATAGCTCTAACACATGCAACACAACTTATGACTAAACACATAACATTAATAAATATTTTTGGCAAAACGTAATGTTGTTCTTTAGTCCCACTAAAAGCTTCTTTAATTCACCATGTCCTTATATCGAATCACTTCTAAATTTAATAGTTTGCGAATGAAAGATTAAGTAATGCAAAGTTTTCCAAAATTTTAATAAACATCCCTTATCAAAAAAAATACATATCAAACTCACTACTTTCTACGCATTCAGAATGTATGTCCTTAAAAAGTCATAAACAACATATAACTTCTTAATTACAAAAAAGTCTAAAATATCAGTATGAAAATTCAAGGGGACATGCATTTTGGATAGCCCATTTGCTATTACATTCACCTTTCTCTTCTTACGATAGGCCACATATGGGAAAATCTCCATAAAATCGACCCAATGAGTAACACCCGGTTTAAATATGATTAGCACGTACTTCAAGGCCCCATGATTTGAGTTAATGACAAACGTATTAAGACAATTGCAATACTACAATAACCTCTTTGACACTTAGCCTATTTTTATGAGTCCGAACTAACTATTGTAAACTACAATAGGCATGCAACAATACTTGTATGTGGGTTGACTCATGACGCGGAATGTCAAGCTCTTGCTCATATGCATGTCATGTGACTATATAAGATGCAACAATACTTGTAAGTGGTTACACACACTTTCCACAACTTCACAAGAATAACTCAATATCTTACACAAACTTAAAAGTTTATGCTAACATTTCTTCAACTTGTTGTAGTTTGCTATTAGCATCATATTTCTCGAAGCAATTTGAGATTAGATATCTCAAATTGGAGCATGGTAATAGCTAGTCAATTTTTTTGTCATTATATAGGAGAGACAACTAAAAATATAATTATGGGAGAAATGGGTGCAGACCGGTCTTATTGATGCCTTAAAATCAATTTGGCCTTTTGAAGGACATGTTGCCATACTATAATTATGTTAGAAAATCTGTTTGTGTTTTGATGGTTCCAAACAGGTAATGAAGTCACCGACCTGACCAAGGTCGCTGACATGAAGACTAAAGTCGCCGACTTGTGTTTCAGGAGAGACACGTGCGAAAATTCTATAAAAGGCAATGTCGCGTTTTTGTTTAAGGGAACTCCGAAGATGTTTCGGAAGTATTTATTAAGGCAAGTTGAAGTGTGCAAAGAAGGAAAATCATCAAAAGATCATTGAAGATATTGAAGATGATTTTATTATGGCTTAAGGAGCTATTTAAAGAAAGATTTTGTAAAGATTGTTCACGATTCATGTCTTGTCCAAATGGAATGAATCGGGTAGCAATCCCCTTAGTTCTCTAAATATTATCTCGTGGGATTAATGTTAGAACTAAGGAGCTTGAGCGAATTCTTATATTGCGAGTGTGTGATTCATTCTTCGTGAGGTTGAGTACAAGTGAGTTGTATTGAGTGAGGATTAGGCTAAGGCAAGAGTACTTGCAAGAGAGTGTGGGATTCACTTCTTGGAGTAGGAACACCTTTGTAATATGAGAGATTAATACAACGAGTGATGTGCTCTTCAAGTCCTTTCAAGTTGAAGCTTGAACGGCAAGTGGTTTTTCCCTAGACAAACTAGTTGGTTTGCAGAGGGTTTTCCACTCTAAATCATCATATTCAAATCTAGTATTGTTAAGTCTTTCTTGTGTTATTATTCCGCTGTGTAAACATCAGTTGTTGACTTTGGTCACCGACATCGTAGGTGTCAGGGGTGGAGCTGGGGGGGTCCTGAGGGGTCCGGTGACCCCTCTCTCCCCAGCTCAGTCTATATGTAATTGTATGAAAATTTTATTAAATTGAGGCATTATGTATTGAATTGGGGGATAAATGAACGCATAAATCAATTAGCGCAGCTGGTAAGCTTTGAGTGATTCTTCAAGACATCCTGTGTGTTCGATTCTTGTATCACCATTCTTTTAAAAGTTTTGTTCTAAATTTGGTGGTCCGATTACATCCTCTTTCTTATACTTATTTCTTTCGGTCTAAACAACCACTTTCTTATTTGTAAACTAGCATGTTGTTAACTTAGCATCTTCTATAAGTGTTCTATTTCTTTCCTAATTCATTTTACCATCCTTTTTTTTTTTCATTTCTCATGTTGAGTTTAAACTAATATTAGGAACAGATAGTAAATCATACCCCATGTAAACAAAACTATTTTTGTATAAAAAAAATACTACTAGTATTTATTATTTAATTTTAATACCATATATATTCGAAATGTGACCCCCTTTTTTCAAAGCTCTGGCTCCGCCACTGGTAGGTGTCGACGACTTTAATGTACTAATCGATCCTACAAATTAAGTTTCTTTTTCAAAGTAACACACTTTGAAGAAGAGAAGAGAAGAACTAAATATAATATATTGATAACCAAAAATTTTGGTCTACCATTACATATGCTCTTTGTGAACCACTAATCTGCTTCGAGTATGCAAATCTCCTTCCACAAATCCCTGTACATGTTAGTGTATATTAATCCACTAGAAATTTCGAATCCATCAAGTTTAACAATCAACATACAACCATCAAATTATAGTGAGCCTAATGGGCACCAACTATTTTGTCATCCTCCTTATGTTTATGATTCTCATCATGATCTATAACCCTAACTTCATCTTTGCAGAGAGAGCTAACTTAACCTGTTTACTCTCTGCCATGAAGTTAGACCAATTAAAAGAACAATAGTAAAATTCATACCTAAATGGTCATTGTTGATGAAGAAAAGTGGGTGTTGTGTCACTAAGCTCACAACGATAATGTAAGCAGTCTTCTATTGACATGGTATACCTCACAACTTGAAAAAACCTGATCGAAAACCCTAATTAGAGGGCTTTGATGCTGCTTGGATTTTTGTGATTATGAACTGAGAATGCAGGCTTTCAAATTAGACGAGTGGGAAGAAGATGAGCAACAGATCCATAACCAGGCCTATAGGGAGATGGTCCAGTTTATATGTGACACCAAAAGGATAGTTTTTATGGTTATTCAGAAAAATATCAAGTAGATGAAAATTGGACAATGTGGGTAAAAAATCAAATTACATGGGGGTAATTTTTTATATAGATAAAAAAAAGTTAAAATGAGAAAAAGTAGATGAAATAGTTGGATAGTGAAGGTAATATATCAGATTGAATGACTTTAATTTTATAATTTTATATATATAAATAATTAAATTAGATAAAAAGTTGGATAATAAAGATAATATATGAGATTGAATAAAGATAGTATTGTGATAAAATTATGATACAAGTACAAAGATGAAAAAGATTGACACAATTTTCAAGACATCTAAAAGAAATATATGATCAACTTTTGAGAACAGAGGGAGTAAAATAAAATGAGGGAACTACCAGAAAGAAAATCAGCTCAAAATGTAAGGGCAAGTAAGGAGCATTATTAGCCTCCCTTGCTAATATTGTTTTTTCCTTTTCTATTGGTTTTCATTTGCTTGAAGAGCCGTCTATGGACTCTTTTTCCCTCTCATTGGATGATGTTGGGGGTTGAGCTTTCCCCCAATCTATTGATTGTTAGCCCGTTTTCTTTATTTTGTTAGGGCATAGCCTTTTTAGCTACCAAAAAAATTAGCATAACAAAAAAGAACCTAAGGGTAAGAATAAAAAATAGAAACAAAGAATCAATATATATTATAAAAGCCGACCGTTTTCGAGCCACCACGTTGATTCTGGCCCCACCAGATATTTAATCAAAATAATTTTTAAAGTCTCAGTAAAACAACCTTATTAAAACGCGATCGTTTTCGAGTCACCACATTGATTTTGGTCCCGCTTGATTTTTAATTTTTTTTTCAACTCAAATAGATAATAACAACTTTATATATTTTAGTTTACTTAATTATCTAATCCTCAATTTTATCATTAAAGTCATACTATATATTTCCTATTTCCTTATCTTTTGTTAGGATTTTGTCTCTAATTTTATATCCTTTATCGACCTCAATCTAATTTTTCCATTTATATGAATAAGGGAAATTCCGCCCGGTAACCACGAGGTTTTGCAAATTCCGCGTGGTACCCAAACGTTTTCGGTACTCCGTGTGGTAACCACGAGGTTTTGCAGATTCCGCGTGGTAACCTTGGTCTATTATAAAAAAGTTAAAAATATATACAAACTTACCCATCCTTTCTATTTAATTACACAAATCACCCTTTTTAAAGTTTTTTTTTTAAAAAATATCTAATCTATTTTTATACAACACCTAACTTCATAATTTTAGTATTATTATTTTTTATTTACTCTTTTTCCATGAAACTATATATTTTTATTTTACAAAATCTTATATTTTTTATTATTATAAAAAGAACCATATTTTTCAAATTTGTATAAAAAAGTAGTTCTTTTTTTCAAATTAACAAAAGCATAACTAATTTTTAAAAAACTACCATTTCTTATTAACAAAATATAAACTTGAACTTTGTTAATAGTTGATCCTTTAAGAGGGTGTTCTTTAAAAGTTGGTGCATTAGTTCAAGTAATTTGTTTTTAAAATAAAATAAATTTTTTTTTCTTAACATAATGTACATGTATCATGACATTAAAAATGTGTAAAAATTATAGGTTTTTTACGACATGTACAACTTTAGGCAATTTTTCGTATTTATAATAAATTAACATTTAAAAATAAAATATGTATAAGTAATACTTTTCACTAAGTATTTTAAGAAAATAGATTTGATAGTTTTGATGAAAAATCTTATTTAAACGATACTTCAAGTTAGGTATAATAAATTGTTTTTTATTTTTTCAACAATCCTATCAAATCTATTTTAATTTTTTAATACAAATTTGAAAAATGTGGTTCCTTTTTTAATAATTAAAAACTATAAGATTTTGTAAAGTAATAATATATAATGTCATGGAAAAAGATTAAATAAAAAAATATATATATAATACTAAAATTATAAAGTTAGGTGATTTATAAAATAGATTAGATAATTTAAAAAAATTAAAGATAGGGTGATTTGTGTAATTACGTAGAAAGGATGGGTAAGTTTTTATATAACTTTAAATTTTTATAATAGACCAAGGTTACCACGCGGAATCTGCAAAACCTCGTGGTTACCACACGGAATACCGAAAACCTTTGGGCACCACGCGGAATTTGCAAAACCTCGTGGTTACCAAACGGAATTTCCCTATGAATAAATTGTAGAGTTTAATTGGTTAATTTGGTTTGGTCTTTGAATTTGTTTTTTTCTTGAATAGCGATACCTTGGGAACTTTATATTTCCCATACAATTCCAACAACCACTTTTCACTTTTTTTATATTTTAATTTTTAATAAGACTGTAGAAATATTTTTTGTTATACAAAGATAACTAGCTTAACCTGTCGTGCCATGCACGACTATTTCACTTAAAAATATTAAAATACAATTATATATTTTATAATCAAATATTTATATGAAAAATATTATATAAGTTTTATTATATGGACAAATTTGTAATCTTTTAAAAAGAGTGATATTGTTTTTGAAGTTCATATAACTCAAATATATATATATATAACATATTTTTTTCACCCATTTATATATTTTTCTAAAACCTGATTATAAGAATATAAATTGATATTTTACTTATAGTTTTTATCATAGATTAATAACGACTATCATAAACGTAAATATAAGTAAAACATTTCATCCACTGTCAAATTGATAAAATTTATAAAAAGTTAATAGAAAATGTCAAAAACCACAAATTTACTTATATTAAAGAAATAAATTGAATCCAATATTCATAGATTTTTCTTAATTTGTTTGTGAAAGATTTTTTCCTTTAATGCTTTAAGAATTAATAATTGACAAAAAGCTTTTTTATATAAGTAGATAAGAAGAAAGAGAATAGGAAAACCCTATATAATGTGAATAATAAAATTAGCTTTTTTATATATGAGGTAGGGTCAAAATTAATGTGGTGATTCAAAAACGCCTGCTTGTATGTTTGTATTAGGAAAATAAAGGGCGTTTGTATAACTTGAGAAACATTGTGGGATTATTTTGTAAAAAGGAAAAAATTAGAGAAAAGATGTACGTTATCAAAATATAAATCGAAAGTATTATTTGTCTAAGAAAACAAATTTGTTATCAAGATAGAAAAAAATCAAATATAGTGGATCATGTAAATATAGAAAATAATTAACTTAAGCTTTAAAATGCTAAGTTTATTCAAGTAAATCAAATAATAAAGTAACAATATTAGTATTTATATTAAAAAAAATTTAAAACTTTATCTTAAAAATTCTAAATTTAATTAAGTAAATCAAATATAATTAATTCATAGTAATTAAATTTCAAAAATTCAAGATATATATTAGAATCATGTTTTTCAATTGAGTGATATATTAGAAAAGATAGAATATCTTACCAAAATTCAAAAATTTGAATATATCTTTTACATAAATAGATAAAATAATTTTATCGAATTAATTGAGATACCACAAATAAAAACTATTTTTTTTTATCAAAAATATGGTGGGTCCAAAATCAACTTTAGAAAAGATAAGTGATATAATATAAAAGATAGAATATCTTACCAAAATTTGGAAATTTGATCATATCTTTTACATAATTTGATAATAAGAAATATAATCAGATTAATTGAAATAACATAAATAAAAGGTATTTTTATCAAGTATGTAGTGGGGCCAGAATCAACGTGATGGCTCAAAAACATTCGACTATATAATATATATTGAATATGGATAGATAATATTAATATGCAATTTTTGGTGGAACATTTACGTAGCATATATTATAGGTTATACAAAGATAAATATTAGGAAAAATCAAAGGGGTTGAAACACAACGTACAAACAACGTTGATAATTTTTGGTAGCTATTTACAAAGATTAAGCTATTAAGCTATTAAATCAAAGGGGTTAAGCTATTCACGTAGCTATTTTTGGTGGATAGATACTATGGATAGATAATTTTGGTTATTTTGGTTAAATATATGTATGGATAGATATTGTTGATAACGTAGTTAATTAAAAGATTGAAAATTTACGTAGCAAAATTATGGTAGTTAATTAAAAGGATTTAAAATTTATATTGGTCAAATATATGGTGGGGCCAGAATCAACGTGGTGGCTCGAAAACGGTCGGTTTTTATAATATATATTGATTTATGATTTGACTTATTTCTTATATTTTTAATGTTAATTATGATAATTTTTATCAATTTAATTACAATTTTAAGATTGTGATTTCTCAATTTTTCTATTTTAATATATTCTGTTACTCAGATTTATCTGATTATTACTTCATGATAAAATGTTTGATAAGAATTTAATATAAATAAATAAATATTTGTATTTTAGAATTATTTTTATCTATTTGATTTATCTATTTTAACAATTTTCCTCAACTTTTTTATTATTATAGTTTATACAACTTTGTCAAGTATAAGAAACTCCTAAATTTATATTATCATTAAATATACACGTATACACTAAGATTTCGTTATACATGTACGCATTAAGATTTAGTGTTAGCCACCAATGTTATCTTTATGACAAGTAAGATCACAAAAATATTTTAATCTACTAAAATTAACTTATTATGAAGGAGGCTTTGTGTATGCATACGTTAAGATCATAATTTTGTTGCCTTGCATTTATCTAGGATAAAATTTGTATGGTTTATTAATTCAGTTTCACTAAGTAGTATGCTTAGAAAAGTCATATTGATTTTGGGGGGAATATTGATTTTGCTAGAATTTATATATACATTTCATCTACAATTGTTTTTCTTACTCATGCATAATTTCAATATTTCATCATAGTTCAAGGTAGTTTCATCTCATATTAATATATTTTTATTGTTATTAATTATAGTATATAGATACGTAAGTACTTTGATTTTCCTTACCAATCATAAAAATATAAAGAACGTCCACTATATTGATAAATTCAAATTGATTTAGATAAAAAATATTGAAATTTAAATAATTTAAATTTCAAAGCTTTTAACTTCTACATTAATTAGGATAAAGTTATACAATAATCATTGAGTTGGATTTTATTAATGTGCGAAAAGATGTATAAAATTCCTAATATAACGTATCTACAAAAATAATTTTAATGAACGCATAGTCGTACAAGGTACGACGGGTTAAGCTAGTAAGGCTTAATAATTTTCTATTTTGTGCGTCCCATATTGTTTGTACATATGCATCTAAAATTTTCTATTTATACCATACTTTTATAATTACAATTGTCAGTTAACCTCATATACTACGCATATTATCCAATTTTTTTCATATACTTTATCTTTTTTGATTTTTTTTAACTCCACTAAATTACAAAGTTACTTTTATTTAATCTCATAGATTATCCCCATTATCCATTTTTTTATCTACTTTATCTTTGTCCAACTATTTATCTTCATAAAAGTGCAAAATGATCACCGTCCCTTCATCAAACTCGTAGAATTGAGAGAAGAATCAATATATATTATAAAACGCGACCGTTTTTAAGCCACCATGTTGATTCTGGCTCCGCCGCATATTTTATAATATAAAGTTTTTAACTAATCTAAACAAATTTATTATTATCTATTCATAAAAAAGGTATATTAAAATGTGCAAGTTTTGGTAAGATATTCTATCATTTTTGATACATCACTTATCTTGTTAATTGTCTTTTTAATCAATTTATATAAAATTAATTAAAGATATTCGAATTTAAAAACTATTTTAAAATGGAAGCCATTTTTTAAATGAATTATTATTTTTGTCATTGATATTAAATCAATTTATATTTATTAAATTATGCCTAACTTATATATTGCCATGTTGATAATGAATTAGCTTTTATCTCTCATATCTAAAAAATTAAATTTTTTTCATGTTATTTAAATTAATCCAACTAAATTCTTTATTATCTATTTATGCAAAAGATATTTTAAATTTTTTGAACTTTGATAAGATATTATATCATTTTATTTATATTAGTTATCTTTTTAATAACCTATTTAATCTGTCCATGTAAGAAGTAATATAAATAATTTGAATTTAAAAATATATACCCTTTTCTAAATTTAATAATTATTTTATGGGCTGAAAAAATAAGTCAATTTTATTTAATAAACTATTTTATAATTAGAATATAATTTTATATTTTTATAGTTTGATACCCTTGGCCGTGGTAGTACACATATGAAAACCATTCTCCTCTTTTTTCAGAAAAAAATAACATTTACATATGCTAAATTTTTTCATTATACTTTTTATTCATTAATATCCTATTTTGTAGTAAAAATAATTTTAAAGTGAATGTTTAGGGTATATGGCATTTAGAAAATGCCATATAGCCTATAGAAGCCACGCTGCTCCAATATTGCACGGCTGGCATGGAAGCTGGCAAATAAATACGGCCGACGCGCGCCTCCATCGTCATAACCGCTTTCCGCGCGCTCCCGGCGAGAGAAACCGGCAATTTCCGGCGCGATTTCCGGCGAATTTCCAGCGTTTTCCTGCGTGATTCCAAAGCTGCAAACGCGAGCCTCAATTGTCACCTGCGATTTCGTGCGCCGGATCGATCGAGAGCGACTGTCACCTGCGATTTCGTGCGTGTTATCGATCGAGAGCGACTGTCACCTCACATCCGCGAGCATTGTCACTGTCGACTGCAATTTTGTCGACTACAAGTGATCGAGCAGAGGATTGTCACTGCAAAATCTCTACGCGCGATCGAGCCTGCAATCCTCCAAATTGTCACTTTCGATTTCGAGCAAAAGGTGACACTTTTTCCTTCAAAATCTAATAGTCACTACAGATTGTGATGGTAGATGACAATTAAAGTGAGAATTTTCGTAATTACAATGAGCAAAATCCCTGCGCGAGATCGAGCCACAATCCTCCAAACTGTCACTTGCGATTTCTACTGACAAGCAGAGGATTCGAGCAACAGGTGACACTTTTTCCTTCAAAATCTAATAGTCACTGTACATTGTAATGGTAGATGACAATTACAATGAGAATTTTCGAAATTATTGGAAGTTCTCAATGAGAAGTGACAATCGAGTAATGACAGATGATGATAGTTGATGATATTGATCAGAATTGTTGATAATTATTCATAGGAAAGACAGAAATGATGAATACTGTTGATAGAGATGACAATTGATGATAAATGCTCATAGAGAAGATGTAATTGAGAATCTAGTGTTGATAGAGGTGACAATTGATGATAACTGCTCATAGGGAAGGCAGAATTGAGAATCTAGTGACAATATTTACATGACAATTTCGATAGAATTGTGAATCTAGTGACAATATCTACATGTTAGTGATAGTGTAGAGGCAATTTCAATTTCCAGTGACAATATTTACATGATAATTATGGCTTTTCTCTCTGATCAATGACAGTATGGACCTTGTAATTGTACCTATTTGCTTTGGAGGGGGATGGAAGACAGAAAATGACGAATGCAAGTATGTTGGTGGAGATGTCACTACAAAGGCATTTGTGCTGGAAGAGAGGTTCAATCTTGAGAGCTTAAGGAGAAGATTGTTGAAAGATTTAAACTGTCAACACAACCAAATGATATCTATCTTTCACATCTACATCCTTCAAAGAAGTTGCCTACTCCATTCACTATTGAAAGTGATGACGATCTTCAATCATTCTACTTAATTAGCAGCACCCCTAAGGTTGATTGGGGGTTGACACTATATGTCATAACATATAGTAGGAGAAAATGGAAAGAGCCAACAATCCCTAGTACTCAAATTGTGAAACCACCATCAATTGTCACTAGCAGCTACCTACTACCTTCAAATGACAGAAGCTCAAACCAACCTCTAGTGATTTCGGAAGTCAATGATGCACCTCCAAACTCATCAGATGAAGACAATCCACTTGCAATTGAGTATCCACCAGATCAACAATATATACAAGTTGGGCAAATGTACCAAAGCAAAGAAGAACTCAAGACAGCAATGTATAATCATGCAATGAAACAGAGTTATTGCTTCAAGGTCAACAGGTCAAGGTCAGACTACTACTCACTAAAATGTGTAGATGACGGTTGTGAATGGAAAATGGTAGCTATAAGGTTGAAATGGCTCACTTATTTTGAGGTTAAGAAATTCAATGACACACATACATGCCCCTTTGAAGTGAGATGTACAAGACATATTCAACCATCTTATCAACATATAGGAGAGAAAACAAAACTGAGGTAATTTGACTACTTGTTTTTCATCTCATTTCATTGTGAATTGTCATCACTACTGCTTTATATATGTTAACACCAACATTTCTGTACAAACTGTCATCTCAGGTTTGAAGGTGTGGCCAAAGGCCCAAATCCAAAAATGATCCAAAATGATGTTAGGAATGAAATGCTGCAGTCCATTAGTTATTATAAAGCTTGGAGAGCTCAGCAGTGGGCACATGCATTAAATAGAGGCACACCTGAATAGAATTATGCAAATCTTCCATCTTATTGCCATGTGCTCATGCAAGCTAACCCTGGTACATACACATTTCTACAAACTGATGTCAACAACAAATTCAAGTATGTCTTCGTTGCACTTGGACCATCAATCAGAGGATATCAACATATGAGAAAGGTTAGTACATATTGTCACTTGTTTACTTGAAACCTTAACAGAAACTTAGTATTGTCACTTTTGGCATTGTCACTTAGTATTGTCACTTGTTTACTTGAAACCTTAACAGAAAACTTAGTATTGTCACTTTTGGCATTGTCACCTAGTATTGTCACTGTGTAATTGTCACCTTTTGAACACAACAATACAATTTTATCATTAGTTTATATATTGTCACGTTTTTAACAGGTTATACAAGTAGATGGCACTCACCTACATAATAGGTATATGGGTGTTCTAATAACTGCCTCAGCACAAGACGCAAACCATCAAATCTATCCTCTTGCGTATGCTGTTGTAGACTCTGAATATGACAGATCTTGGAGATGGTTTTTTGAGCAACTACTTGTTGTTATTCCATGCTCTAGTGATTTAGTATTTGTCTCAGACCGTCACTTGAGCATAGGTAAATCGGTTGAGTCTGTCTTTTCCTGTGCAAAGCATGTAATTTGCACAAGGCATTTGAAGGGAAATTTGAAGAATAGATTCAAGCAAAAAGGAATTGTGAGGTTGTTTAGCCAAGCTGCAGACTCCTACACCATTTCAGATTTCAACAAATACTTCAAAGACATTTGCACAGCAAATGCACAGATAGGTGAGTATCTAAGAGAAGTGTCACTTGAAAAGTGGTCAAGAGCATGCTTCAGTGGTGACAGATACAACATCATGACAACAAACAACTCAGAAAGCGTCAATGGTGTTTTGAAAGAAGCAAGACAATTCCCCATTACTGCTCTCTTGGAGTTCATAAGGAGTCTGTTGTCCAGATGGTTTGCTGAGAGAAAAGTTGTGATAGAAGAACACCTAAATCAGATACCACCTAACATCAATAGCATTTTGGAGGAAAGGTGCAAAAAATCCAAAGCTTATGGTGTTAGAATGTTGAACAAAACTGAGTTTGAGGTGTTTAGTGGAGGGTTTTGTTCTGTGGTTGATCTAGCACAAAGGAAATGCACTTGCAGAATGTTTGATCTGGACAAGATGCCATGTCTTCATGCAATGGTTGCAATTCAACAAATGAAGTACCCTGTGAGAAGCTTCATCAGTGACTACTACCAACTCCAGGCTTGGTGCTTGGCTTATGAAGAGACAATTTATCCATTACCAAACAAATCTGGTGGAATGTGCCAGACCATATAAACATGATAGTGTGTAATCCCCCAAATGTGAGAAGGAAGGTTGGACGACCAAAGAGGAATAGAATTCCCTCCATAGGCGAGTTCAGAGGGAAGAAGAAGAAGAAGATTAAAGCGTCAGAAGGAGCATCAAGCAGCACTGCAATCGTCATGAAATAGGATTCATATATCATCATTGTCACTTGTAGGACTTGATTGTCAAAACTGCCAAATATTGTCACTTGTTGAACTTGATTGTTAAAACTGTCACTTTTTGGTTTATTGCTATGTCAATGTCAGTTTTCATATGTCACTTGTTGAACATATATCATCAATTTCAGCACTATCATTGATTCTTGATATATCACAACTTGTACATATTGCTATATCAATGTCACCACTTAGTTCACAATATATGAAAGCTGTCACTTTTAAAAACAATGTCACTTCGAAATACCAACTTTGATTGTTTGCTAAGAGATATGCAATCACTTTTTGTTATATTTTGTACAACGTATGTCATTTATTGGGACTGTGTTCACTTGATCACTTTTTGGATAAATCGTCACTTGATCATGTTGCTTTCAAACTGTCACCAAGATTGGGACTGTGTTCACTTAATTGTTTGTTGATTGATATATCAATTGGAACACACCATAGTTGTAACATAATGCCTTAAACTGTCAACCTTGGAATCCACCAACTGTCACAAAATCAAAATCAGTTGGACATTTTGTTTAACATAATGTCTTAAACTGTCACTACTTAAAACTGTCACTACTTAAACTGTCACTACACAATACAACATATGATTCAAAGGGTCCTAGATCCACGTGCCTTAAACTGTCATTACACTTTCATAACTACTAAGTTTAACAAAGAAAAAGATCAATTGCCTTTTTTGGAATCAGTCAAAGGCTCCCAAATCCAAGTGCCATTAAAAAGATCAATTGCCATTTTCTCCCTATGTGCAGCCATGTGCTCATAATCCAAATCATCCAAGCTGACACCTAATGCAAATGCCTCAATGTACTTGATATAATACACACCACAATTACCACCTCTGCAAAACAAGTAATAATGAAAAAGTCAGGAGTGAAAGTGAAATCTGCATCTTGACAAAAACAAAGCATAACAGTGTAACAATACATACCTCTCTCCTGTTTTATCTTGACAAATATTTTCATCCCTGGACCATGTGAAATCCCAGCATCTAAATTGCCCAATCTCTCAAAGAATCCAGATGCCTTCATCCACACAGGAAGCACTTTGCAAAAAGGACTTACAATACTGTCAATCTTATCCTCATTAAACAACTCTCCAAGACAGTCAAAGACAGTTATATGCTTCCCAACAAGGTCAATTTGCAAAGTGATCCAGTGCGTAATATCAATGTTCACTGGAGTGAATACCTTCGCTACATTTGTGCGGTACCATGACTTACCATACAGCTCAGGATTAAAGCCATGGAAGTAATCAAACTTTATGCTTGGCACTTCTTCTTTGTTCACAACGTAACGTTGGACACTTTCAGCATTAAATTCCTTGTACCACACCCAGTCCATGACAACTACATCCTTGTACACCTCGGCCTCCTCATTTATAAGCATCCTGATGTGATACAATGCCTCACAAAGGTGCTGCACAAAAGAATATAAGAACAATGACACTTTTAAACATAAAACTGTCACTTGATTAAAACACTTCATATCAAAACATTTGGAACACTGTCACTTACCTCATCCCCAAGCCAAAGACTGTTTGTTTTAAGTAATCTAAAGAAAGTCCTATTAAGAAGTTGATCAGACCCTTGAATACTATCATCTGATTTCCTACAAAACCAGGGAAATTGTATATATGTCACTCACAATCAAAGTATAAGAACAATGACACTTATCACCATAAAACTGTCACGTGTACAGAACAATTAATCAACTGACATACCGTTTGTTAAACCATCGGTAGAAGGTCATGCGGTCTTCATCACTGTAAAAGGAGTACTTTGGACGAATAGGCATATTGGGAGGCTTCACCTTCTTGTGCTTCTTCTGCTTCTTCTTCTTCTTCCCAACGGTGAATGGCGTGTGAGTCAATGGGCTTCCCTTCTTCAGCCTAGCAGATTTCCTTACACAACCGAGATCTGGAACACCCGTCTCCAGAGTACGGTTGTGCATGTCAAACTCCATAGTCCCTTCATCATTAGTTTCTCCTCCATCTTCTTCTTTGTCGCCTCTGTCACTTCCTCCAATGCCCTCAGTCCCTTCATCATTACCCTCCTCGGTTTCACCTTGTTCTGTCCCACCTTCTTCAAATCCCTGGGTAGTAGCTTCTGTTGCACCAGAATCATCCACAATAAAATCTTCGGATTCTTTGTCTCCCTCCTCAACAGCAGGAACTCCATCTTCAACACATCCAACATCATCATTTTAAACTTCATCCAAATACGCAAATAAATGACCATGCTCAGTCATTTGAGAACAATTATCCCTAATGTCTCTTAAAATATCACCAATCTCAAAATCTAATTCAGCACGTAATAGAGCTAAGAAAGTGGAACCTGACTCACCTGAAGGCACCTTTGGAAACACAACAGAATCGTTTGTTCTCTCATCTTCCTTCATCAAAACTTCATTCACCTTTCCTGTTTCAACACCAACCTTCACAACAGCATCATCACTAGAGAGCTTCATCGACTCAATCCCTTTGCAATCACTCAAATTGATTGGAGCTGGTGGCTGCAATGTCACAACAACATCATCTTCATCATCGGAATCTGAACCAGCCTGCATTCTCCTTTGAAATGAATCAACCTTATTCCACAGCCTTGATAGAGTCATGTCAGTCCGTGCAACCTTGTTCTCTAGATTTTTCATTGACCTCGTCGTATCATTGCTCAAGTTGTTGAAACCATTGTACAAGTCGTTGACACTGGAAACAAGCCTCTTAGCCCAAGCAGGCTCTCCACCTTCATCACCCTTCGCAAGAGGAACATCCTTGACCTGACTCAGAATCTGAGCAGCTTCAACTTGATCATCAACATGAACATCTTCTGGAGCTGCTTTTGTCACTGGATCTGTCACTAGTTCCGTCATTGGAGCTGGCCTCTTAAACTTTTCAAGAATAGCTGGCATAGGATTGACTGAAGGTGTTGGTTTCTTAGGGCTCCTTGGCAGCTACAATCTCTTACTCTGTCTCCTAGGAGATTCAACAACAGTTTTCTTCTTTTTTGAAGGAGCAGAAACTCTGACATCACATTTAGAAGGCTGCGCCTTCCTCTTCACACTAGCCTTTACTTTGTCACTTTGCTTTGCCTTCCCTTTGTCAACAGTTGGAACCCGGGGAGCAATAACAAAGTCAGCCAGATCGTCTTCAGTGGCAGAATCTGACTCCTCTTCACGAATTTCCTTCATTTTCTGGCTTGAAATGATCCTTCTAATGAGTTCATCGAAGACAGGATCTTTATTCTCATCAACATAATCACAGTAGATAAACTCTGAAAACTCAGAGTAGGAGGGATGTACACACTCCTGCAGAAAACACAAAACAAAGACAAAAAAGTGTCACTAGAGACAGAACAATAATTGTCACTTGTGATAAAACTGTCACTTATCAGAAAACTGTCACTTGTAAGAAAACTGTCACTTGTCAAAGGTAAACACAAGACTTGTGTTAAGATACATAAATAATTGTCACTTGTCACTTGTCAAAAGTGTCACTAGAGACACATAAATAATCGTCACTTGTATTAAGAAAACTGTCACTTATCCAAACTAAAACAGGGCTTACCAGTTTCTTTCTTCCAACTGCATAGATTGATTGATATCTCACAAGATTGATTCCATTGTTGCGCCACCTCAGCATATGAGGGACTTGTTTTTCACCTTCAGTATAAAGACCACACACTTCTCTTAACCCTGGAAACCTCTCCACAATCCAAATATGCACAAATAAAAGCAAAGAAAAAGTTAGACAGAATAGCATACAATTCTACAAACCAAGCAATTACATTAAACAAATTTGTGACAACATGTATTACCATAAATGCATAGGGGTATCCAAAGATACTGCAACCAAATCTATAGTTTGGATCTTTGAGCTTTTCAGGGTCACGAGAAGTACGATTAAGCTGTCTAAAACTTGAAATCAGTTCATCATAAGCAGCCCTTCCCCAAGAATAATCATTAAAAATTTCCATATCAGATGACATTGCAATGACAGAGGAATCTAAGTGAACTTTAGGACGTCTAGGCATAACAACACCATACAAAATCAGCAAATGGGCAAGTGATGTCGCGCTTTTTAGTCGTTTTTCTAGGTAGTTTTCTAGCCTGTTTTGCATGTTTTCCCTTTATGTTTATGTGTTTTGCATAAGATTTCGGCTCTCTTCCGAGAGTTGGAGTCGTTTGTGTGTTGTTTCGTGTTGTGTAGGTATTTGGAGCTTTTTGAGGTGTTTTCATGCATTCTCGGAGCTTTCTAGGAACCGGTAGTTGTCGAGAGTCAAGATGTCAAGGCCCAAAGATCCAAAGCCGCAACCAAGTGAGCCTCAAAGGAGTCAAGAACTCAAAGAAAATCAAGGAGCAAAAGGGCAAAAGCACCCAACAAAAGTCCAACCAATTGAAGCAAGAGCGCAACAAGAGACGCGAGAAAGCCCACGTCCTGCAGAAGGTCGGCGCCGACCACCCCCTGGTCGTGGCCGACCCCTCTCAGCATCCGAAGGTGAATCCGTGCGCTGCAAGTAAAACTTTTGGGCGGGATTTTCGAAACCCGAAAAAGGCGAGCGGCTGTGTCAGGCGTGTGGTAGACTTGTGGCAGTGGAGGAAGCTTCCTCCCTTTGCTTTTGTGGGCTTCTATAAGACCCATTTTGTCTCCCTTGCAAAGTAGCTTTTCCAAGGAGGGAAAAGGCTCAAAAGAGAGAGAGGGGAGAGTGTGGTCTGAGGGAGGAGAAGAAGAAGAAGTGAGTTTGGAGAAGGAGAACGAAAAGAAGAAGAAGAAGAAGAAGAAGAAGAAGGGTGTGAGTGTGAGTGTGAGAGAGAAGTGGTTTGTAAGGAGAGTTAGTAGAGAAAAAAGCTTGTGTTGGTTGTGTTCTAGGAAGAAGACAACAATGGTGTTTGAAGACATTTGTGGGTTTGCGTAAGTTTGTAAGTTTGAATCTTGAAATTAATTGAAGTTGCATGTTTGGATGAGGATTTTCTCTTCTCTTGTGTTGTTTGTGTGTTTGATTATGTGTGAGTAGTTAGTTTGCTAGGGTTGGGATGAAACCCACCATGAAAGTGCATTTGAGACCTTGATCGTTTGGATCCACGCTTAGCTTCAAATCTCTACCCATTAATCCCTCTTGTGTGCTTAAAACCCTTGAAGAAGGGGGAATGTCCTTGTTTGCAACTTAATTGAAGAGTTTTGTTTGTAAATGTGGATTATCCGGGTTAGATGAAAGTCGAACCCTTCGAAGAACAAGTTGGATTGCATGTCAACCCTTTCATGTGAATGTAGGCTCTAGATGTGTTCTTTGTGATGAAAGTCACCCATGAGGTTTCAAGTTAAGTTGGTTCTTTATCATTGTTCGAATGCACGCTTGTGGTGTGGTGAATACCCCCCTAGTTGTTTTTCCTTGATTTTACAAAACCCATCTTCGTGCCCAGGAAAAGGTCGGCCGCGACCAGTTGCAGGGTCGGCCGCTACCTCTTCTGTGTTGTTTTCCTTGCGTTTGTGAAGTCCTGTCTTGGGTCGGCATCGACCTCCCCAGGGTCGGCCTCGACCACTTCCCGAAAACTTATGTTTTGTGTTTGTTTGCTTGTTTTGCTTTGTTTTTGTTTTGCTTTTGTAGTTTGATTGCTAGACTATAGAACTACTAACTCCCATGGACGATCCTGACTTCGCTGTACTCAGCGGGGTCTTGACAAATTTTATTTGTGAGACTCTCTCAACAAATTGGCGCCGTTGCCGGGGAGTTAGTTTAGTTTCCAAGTCTAGCTTTCTTTTGGGTGAGGGACTAGCCCGAACCCCTATTTTGTTACTAATTCGTTTCTTTAGTGCTTTGTACGTAGGTGTATGCCCTCTAGTTCGCAAAGGGAGATTGACCATTTCCCCTTTGACCCCGAAATAGAGAGAACCCTTCGCCGAAGACTAAGAGAACGAAAAGCAATGGCTTTTGCTGAGGCTCTTGCTCATCAAATGGCCGAACTTCGCGCTCAAATGGAGCGTATGCAAATGGAGCGTGATGCTCAAGCCGCTGCAGCGCGGCAAGAAAGAGAGGAGACCGCCCGCCTCCGAGAACAACTTGATGCCATCCCGAGGAACGCTAAGCAATACATGCATCTAGAGCTTAGGGTTCCCGAGTCCGCTATTGTACTCCCGGCAATAGAGCGTGCTTTTGAGATCAAGTCCCACTTCATCACTCTTATCAAAAGATCTCAATATGAAGGGAAGCCCACCGAATGCCCCATGGAGCACATCAAGAACTTCACCGATCTATGGGACACTATCGCCGCCGATGGTGTCTCACTTGAGTATGTTCTCCTTAAGGCGTTCAAGTGGTCCTTATGTGGGAAGGCTCTTCATTGGCTCGAAAGTTTGCCCGCTAGGTCTATCACTACATGGAAGACTTTCCACGACTTATTCATGACAAAGTTCCTTCCACCGGCCAAGACCACCGAGCTAAGGAAGCGCATCACCTCCTACCATCAACTTCCCAACGAGACCTTTGTTGAAACTTGGGAGAGATTCAAGGAGCTTCTTCGGCAATGTCCAACTCATGGACAACCTCCTTATGTCCTTCAAGAGATATTCTTTCAAGGGATAAATGTCGCAACAAAAGACCGCATCAACCTCCACACCGATTGCGGTTTCATTGAGATGGATCCCGACGAGGCATGGGGTCTCATGGACAAACTCACCAACTATGATGCCATGTACGGGACCCAACAAGCCGTCCGGATGCCACCAAGAAAGCTCTATGATCCCAATAGTGAGCCCATTGATCAAGATGTGAAATTCCAATTTATGCAAGATGAGATCAACAAGCTCAAGAAGCAAGTGAGCTACTTCAAGTCCGCCGGCCCTCCTTGTCAAGAGTGCGGTTCTCAATCACACACCGCCGCCTCTTGTACTAATGTGGAGCAAGTCCGGGCCGCCGAGGCTTATGCAGAGGCAAACTATATGAGAGGACCCTACCGAGGCCAAAACAATGTGTATGCGGGGAGGAACAACAGCTATCCTCAATGGAATAACCATGGCCAAGGTCAAGGTTATCCACCTCCCCCGCAAAAACAAAGGGGCCCCCCTTATAGACCTCCCAGTTATCAAGCGGAGCCATCATGGGTGCAAGAGTTGCAAGAAGGATTGATGCAAGGGGTGAGAACCGAGCTCACTACTCAGTTGAAAGGTGTCCACACGAGATTGGGAGATCTTGACACATGGAGAAAGAACGTTGACTCCCAACTTGGTGATCTCGCGGCTCAAATCCCACGACCTCAAGGGCGCTTACCGGGCCACCGCGATGAGAACCCAAGAGGCCATATTGCCGCCGTTCACCTACGAAGCGGGAAGAAGTTGCCGGACCGAGTTATAAGTGAAGAAACGGCGAACAAAGAGGACGAGACTCCCTTGGAACAGGTCGTGGCCGACCCCCCTATGGTCTCCACCGACCCTGTTCCTGCTACAGAGGAGGTCGCAGCCGACCACCCCCAGGTCGCTGCCGACCTTCCTCAGAGAGTCCCGATTTCCATCCCCTTACCTCCGACAACGAAGGTACTTCCCTACCCATCCAAAAAGGCTAACGATTTCACGGAGGGAAAGTTTAAACGCTTTGTGAAGGTCCTCCAAGGCCTCAACATCACCATTCCCTTTGCCGAAGCGTTGAACGAGATGCCCGCCTACACCAAATTCCTCAAGGAAATCTTGTCAAAGAAGCGGTCAATGTCCGAATTGACCAACGAAGTGCGGTCTATAGAGCTCCCAGAAAAACTTGGTGATCCGGGTAAGTTTGCTATTACCATCGGCATAGGTGCTCACCGATTCAAAGCTCTATGTGACCTTGGTGCAAGTGCTAGCCTTATCCCTCTTTCTATATGGTCCAAGACCAACATGGGTCCTTTGGTCCCGGTAAACATGAGGCTCTATATGGCGGATGGCTCTTGTGTGCAACCCACCGGCATTGTCGACGACTTTCCTATCCAAGTCGGCAAGTTCTTTGTGCCCAATGACTTTATTGTGATGGAAATGCCGGAGGATCCCGTCGTCCCAATCATTCCTGGACGGCCGTTCCTTGCCACCGCCGGCGCCATGATTGACGTGAAGAAAGGTCTCCTCACTTTTGAGATTGGAGAAGAAGTGGTAGAGTTCCGATTCAACCCTACCATGAAGGAGACCGGTGACGTTATGGAGGTCAAAGCGTTGCTTGAAGAGTACCCGAGTGAAGATGACGAAGAAGTGGACCTCCCCTGTTGTAGGTCGGAGCCGACCTCCCCTAGGTCGCCCGCGACCTCCGACAGGATCTCACCAACGTGCTTGATTGAAGATGAAGATGGCAAGGCGAAGGAGTTTCTGAAGGCGGATGAAGACGATGACATTATCACACCACCACCGCCTACTCCAGAGCTTAAGACTCTCCCCGAGTCTTTGAGGTATGAGTTTCTTGGCCCAAATTCCACTTTTCCGGTTATTGTAAATGCAAATCTAAATGCGGAAGAAGTTGGAAAGTTGCTTGATGTTCTTAGGATTCATAGGAAAGCCATTGGGTACTCGCTCGAGGACTTGAGTGGACTTTCACCTTCCTTGTGCATGCATCGAATTTTTCTTGAGGAAGGACATAGACCAACCATTGAGCATCAACGACGACTCAACCCGAACATGAAGGAAGTGGTGAAGAAGGAGATTTTGAGGATGCTCGATGCGGGAATCATATTCCCGATTTCGGACAGCAAATGGGTGAGCCCGGTTCATGTAGTTCCAAAGAAGAGCGGTCTCACCGTGGTGGAGAATGAGAAGGGCGAATTGATTCCTACTAGGACTACTACTAGTTGGCGCATGTGCATTGATTATAGGAAACTCAATAGTGCCACTAGGAAAGATCATTTTCCTTTGCCCTTTATTGACCAAGTGTTAGAGAGATTAGCTCTTCATGACTACTTTTGTTATCTCGATAGCTATAGTGGTTTTTGGCAGGTTCCGATACACCCCGATGACCAAGAGAAGACAACTTTCACATGCCCTTACGGAATATTTGCCAATAGGAGGATGCCATTCGGACTGTGCAATGCACCCGCCACCTTCCAAAGGTGCATGATGGCCATTTTCTCCGACATGATTGAGGACATTGTGGAGGTTTTCATGGATGATTTCTCGGTGTACGGTACCACTTTTGACTCTTGCCTTGCTAATCTTTCTAGAGTGCTTAAGAGATGTGAAGAAACCAATCTAGTGCTAAATTGGGAAAAATGTCACTTTATGGTTAGAGAAGGGATTGTCCTAGGGCATGTAGTGTCTAAGAGGGGAATTGAAGTGGATCAAGCTAAAATTGAATTGATTGAAAAATTGCCACCCCCCACCTCCGTAAAAGGGATTAGAAGCTTTCTAGGACATGCCGGGTTTTATAGGAGGTTCACTCAAGATTTTTCGAAAATTTCCAAACCATTAACTAACCTCCTCATGAAAGATGTTGTGTTTGAGTTTTCTTCCGAGTGTCTTAAAGCTTTTCATAGGATCCGGGATGCTCTTGTGTCGGCCCCTATCATGCAACCACCGGATTGGACACTCCCATTTGAGATCATGTGTGATGCAAGTGATTATGCCGTGGGTGCGGTTCTTGGGCAAAGAAAGGAGAAGAAGCTTCATGCCATCTACTATGCAAGCAAGACGCTTGACGAGGCCCAAGGCAAGTACACAACAACGGAGAAAGAGTTTCTAGCCGTTGTGTTCGCATTTGAGAAGTTCCGTTCTTACTTGGTTGGCTCGAAAGTGATAGTCTACACCGACCACGCGGCCGTCCGTTACCTCATGGACAAGAAGGACGCTAAACCACGCTTGCTCCGGTGGATGCTCCTCCTTCAAGAATTTGATCTAGAGATACGAGACAAGAAAGGAGCGGAAAACCTTGTGGCATCACCTTTCAAGGCTACCCATTGAGCACATCACCGAGTCCGGAATCATGGTGCCCATCAACGACTCCCGCCCGGACGAAACTCTCCTGTGCTATGAAGTATCGCGAGAAGAAGGCTCCTGGAGTAGGTCGGCCGCGACCCCCTTTTGGTCGGCTGCGACCTCCTCTGCCCCTTCTCCGGTTCTTGGTGGTGATCGAAATGGTTCTCAAGCGGCCCCGCGCGAGGTCGCCCAAGGTCACATCTTTTACCTCTCTTGTGTACTTCCTAATCCTCCGTCCCCTTCTCCGATTCTGCACTCAATAGATGCTATTAAGGGGGTGTAAGCCCCATGGTTTGCGGATTTTGCCAATTATGTTGTAGGTGGCATTGTTCCGGATGGATTGAACTCTCAAGCCAAGAAGAAATTCCTCCACGACGTCAAGCGCTACTATTGGGATGACCCTTACTTGTTCAAACAAGGAAGTGATCACATCTTTAGACGTTGTGTGCCGGATGAAGAAATAGAAGGAGTAATCCGTCATTGTCACACTCTTCCGACGGGAGGCCACGCTAAAGGATTCAAGACCACCGCGAAGATTCTTCAAAGTGGATTTTATTGGCCTACCATTTTCAAGGATGTACAAGCTTATGTGACCAACTGTGGTGAATGCCAAAGGGCGGGCAACATTACATGGAGGAATGAAAACCCGCTCACCGGAATTTTAGAGGTGGAACTCTTTGATGTTTGGGGTATAGACTTCATGGGACCCTTCCCCTCTTCGGGTCCCTACAAGTATATACTCGTGGCGGTTGATTATGTTTCCAAATGGGTTGAAGCCGTAGCCACGAGAACAAATGACGCAAGAGTGGTGGCTAAGTTCATGAAGACAAACATCTTCCCCCGGTTTGGTGTACCCCGAGTTCTCATTAGTGATGGTGGTTCACATTTCATTGAGAGGAGCTTTGGATCTCTTTTGACCAAGTATGGGGTGTCTCACAAAGTGGCCACACCCTACCATCCCCAAACTAGTGGTCAAGTGGAGGTTTCTAACCGACAGATCAAGAGCATTCTTGAAAAGACGGTATCCCGATCAAGGAAAGATTGGTCCTCCAAGCTAGATGATGCTTTGTGGGCATACCGCACCGCCTACAAGACGTCACTCCGCACCACTCCTTTCAACCTAGTGTATGGCAAGTCGTGTCATTTGCCCGTTGAGCTTGAACATAAGGCTTTATGGGCTCTCAAAGAGCTCAACATGGACCTCGATGCGGCCGGAGCAAAAAGATTCATGAACTTGCAAGAGTTGGAGGAATTGAGGCTCAAGGCATATGAGAACTCAAGGATCTACAAGGAGAAAACAAAGAAGTGGCACGATAGGAAGCTTGTGCCCAAAAACATCAAGGAAGGTGACCGAGTACTTCTCTTCAACTCTCGGCTTCGCCTCTTTCCCGGGAAATTGAGAACCCGGTGGAGTGGACCGTTCACGGTTCATCGTATGTACCCTCACGGAGCGGCCGACCTCATAGATGACAAGGGAGGAATTTTCAAGGTCAACGGCCACCGGTTGAAGAAGTACTATGAGAAGGTGGACCCCGATGAGGAAATCCGAGCCACTTGGGCTCTCACCACCGTCCTCTAGCCAAGGTACCCCACGTCTAGCTCAAAGACGTTAAAAAAAGCGCTTTTCGGGAGGCAACCCGATCTTTGTCTTTCCTTAGTGTAGATAGGTAGTTTGCTTTGCATTTTCATAAGTATTTTGTAGGAACCCGAGGCTTTGGTCGGGAGCAAGAAGTTGGAGACGTAAGAACAAAGTGGTGGAAGACTCCCTGATGTAGGTCGGCGCCGACCCCCTGGTGGTCGCGGCTGACCCCCTCCGGTGCAAGGTGAAAATTGTGTAAAAATTTCGGGAAATTACAAGTAAGCCCCTGAACTTTTTCTTTACAATTTTTATTCCTTCCCCACCTCTTTTTGTTCCCCTTCCACGACCTAGCAGCCCATACCCACGACCTATTTGCCTCCATTAGCTCCCTCAAACTCTCATTCAACTCCATTGCTCCATAACCTCTAGATCTACCTCCTTCCTTCCAAATTTCACCAAAATCCTTCCTAAACTTCCTTCCTCTACTCAAATCTCCCACAAAAACCCAGAAATTTCGACCCCCCGTACCAAGAACCCACGACCCCGACCTCCCACAACCTCGGCTTCGACCCCTATTTTGCTTGCATTCATCTTGTTTAACACTCTTTTGGTATGTTCTTCTACTCCCTTGCTCTTAAATTCAAGTTTACTTGGGTTATTTTGAAGGTTTAGTTTGAAATCTAGATTTGGGTGTTCTTGAGCTTGAATGATGAAATTTGGGTTGTATGTGCTTCGCTTTACATCTTTGGTTGTGGATTGTTGAGTTTTGGCATGCTTTCTTGCTTGATCTATGCTTATTTGGGTGACTTTGGGTCGATAGAATTTTTCCATGATTTTTGGTAGCCATTAAAGGAGCTTAAACTGAATTTTTCGAGTGTAATGACCTGCTACAGGTCGGCGCCGATCACCCCTGGTCGTGGCCGACCATCGGCAGAGGTTTGAAAATTCGTTGTTGCTTGTTTTGGCGCGTACTTGTGTATGTACGAGCTCCCATGGGTCGTCCCCGACCCCGGTTGTCTCGTAATCTCTTTGGAAACATGCTATTTGAGTTGCTCTTGCCATGAATTGATTGATTAAAACATAAGTCCTTCCCATTACTTGCTTGCGTTTCATGATTATGCATGCCTGGTTGAGAATTTCCATATGAATTTGAAAGTGTGTATTTCTTGCAAGTATGGGGTGACTTTATGGCAAATTGGTTGTGTGCTTATTGTGTGGTGTTTGTGTTATTTGAATTGGAAATTACCTTGGAAGTTTCTTGTTGGTTTTGTAGAAATGGCTTCATCCTCAAGGGCAACCAAGAAGCAAAAGAAGGGCAAGAATGTAGCGGTGATGGATGACGTGGTGATCCGAGACGAAGGGCAAATGCAACTTTATGTGGACATGATGGCGGAGACGGTGAAGGCGAGGTCCTACTACCCCGATTCGCATGTGAGCCTTCATATGCAATCGGCGGTGGAGGAGGCGTTCCGCTTACTTGGGGCCGAACGACTCCTTAAGGACCCCGTCCCAAGACATTACCCGGCGCTTACTTGTGAATTTGCCGCCACTCTCACCTTCTCGGGGCCACACTATTTTGGCAAGACCAAGATTGAATTTCAAATGGGCGGGAAAAAGCATTCCACCACCATCACCAAGCTCAACAAGATGCTAGGCTTCCCTTCACCATCGGGAACCTCTGCCATAAAAGACTTCCCCGTCCAAAAGATGTGGTCTTACATCGCCGGCAAAAGTGAAACCACAAGCAACCCTCATGCTCGGGACATTGCTAGCCCGGTCTTCAAGGTGATCTTGCGCATCCTCGGCGCCGCCATTTGGTGCAAGTACGAGCTCTCCCGCCCCACCTTGCGAGAGCTCGCGTGCTTGACCTCCATCCTCTTCACCAATGCTCCCACAATGAACTTTGCCTATGAGTTCGTCCACAACATCATCAACCAACGAAGGAACCCGAAATTTACTATGTGTGGTTGGTTGGTGGTCCTCATTGCCCAAGCTCTCAAGGTTGATCTTGCCCGCTACAACTCCAAGCCCGTCACTCGCATGGACGTCCGGTACTATTTAAATGCCCGAGTGGTTGAGTGGACTGAGGCGATTGGCTACCACAACAACTTCATCGATCCCACCGGAGCCACTCACAAGGTCCCCCTCAACGACGAAAATTGTGAGTTGTTCTACCTCCCTAATTGGTACGATGCTTGGGCACCTTCGGAAGATCCCTCCCCCTACTATCAACTCCTCTCAGAAGATGACCACGTAAGAAGACAGCCGAGTCGGTTCCCGAGAGACAGCCCAACCCCGCGCACAAGGCGAAAACGCGGAAGACGTGACTCCCTGGAAGGGGTCGGCGCCGACCATCTTGAGGTCGCCCACGACCACTTCCAGGAATGTGGAGTTGCGCATGATGGGGTCGGCTTCGGGCAGAGCCAGGTCGGTGGCGAGGCAGGGCCGAGCAACAATGATCCTATGGACTACACGATGGGTCCCCAACCCGGGTTGTTCCCGTACTCCTCCAATCCTTCGGGATTCGAGTGGTCCGGTGGTCCACAATTCGAGCCCCAAGGTGGCGAGTCTAGCACCCAAGTTCCCCCCACCATGGAGATGCTCAGCGACAAGATGGACGCCCTCGGTATTCAACAAAACTTCTTGTATTCCCAAATCCAACATCACCACGATCAAAATTTGGCCCGTTTCCAAGATGGAACTAGAGGCTTTGACAACTTCCGGGAAGAGTACTATGAAGACCGCCAAGCTCAATTTGCCTACAACGCTTGGCTTGCCCAAAAGATGTTCCCGGAATCCCCATTCCCTCAACCACCTCAAAGGTGAACCTTCTCCAACGATGCTCCAAACCCAAGTTAGTTTCTCTTTTCCCTCTCTTTACTTTTTAATCAATGGGGACATTGATGTTTAAGTATGGGGTGGTTTGGGAGATGCTACTTGTTTGTGTTCTTGTGTTTTTGTTTGTGTGTGCGTTTGCACGTTTGTTTGTGTGTTGGTCTAAGCATGATTGAGTCTTTTCTCTTTGATTTTTATGATGGAAAAATACCTTTGCTAAAGATGTCCTAGGATAGTGATTATAAGCATCATCATGTAAATCCTTGTAACTTGCTTTGAAAGATTGCCTATCATGACTTTGATCTTCAAATTTTGAGCATATAACGAACATTGAGCATGCATAATTCTAGTGAAAAGCAATCCAACAAATTTGAACCTATGTGAGAAATCGTTTGGCCACAAGGAATGTATGTTTTATTCCTTGGTTTTTCATGTGTGATTTTTACTCTTCCATATGCATTTACCACTTGACAATGGCATGCTTATTCTAAATTTGAAACCAATGAAGATGGGTTCGTGACTTGTTAGATCAAATGATATTGAACTTATTTTCATGAGCCCATTTCTATCCTTTTCATCCTACCTATGCATGATCCTTTGATTTGAAGCCCCTTGTTTGAGCCTAAAGCCTTATTTCTAGCTCCACAAAAGTATCCTAGCCATTATAAGCTTGACCCCCATTAATCCGGGAATTAGGACTTAGAGTGGGTGATGATGTTGATGTGGATGAGGGGTGAAGGTGAAGTGATTGTGAAGGTGGATGTGGAAGGAGTTGTCTCAAGAAAAGAACCGAAAAAGGAAGAAGTGTTGGCAAAATGGTGCACAAGTGTAGGAAAAGGGCGCCCCTGCTATAGGTCTCGGCCGACCTTCCCTAGGTCGTGGCCGACCCCCGCCAGCCCTCAAAAAAAAAAAAAAAAAAAAAAAAAAAAGAGAAAAGAAAAAAAATCAAAAAGAGAAGTGAGGTGTTTGAACAAGTGCTAGAGCCAAAGCTTTTTCATAAGAGAAAGACAAAGAAGTAGGTGAAGTGAAGTGAAGTGTGCTTCGAAAGTTAAATGTGTTTGGTGTTTGGAGGAAGAAAGAAGAGTTGGTTGCGTGTTGTTGAGCTTTGAAGTCTAGGAGTCTAGGTTCGGGGATTTATTAGCACCACAAGACCAAACTTTTCCACACCCTTTGAAATACCGAGCCCCATTACAACCCGGCCGAATGAAACTTCTTTGAAGTCTTCATTGAGCCACCCAAGTTCTCTTGATGATTTCACTTGTTTTGATTTCTTCGGTAGAAGATTTTGAATATAAGTTCCATTGTCTATGAGGTATTGCATTTGGAATTGAGATTGAGTGCTCATTGATATATCCTACACATTTGAAATTGAGTGAAACACATTACCTTGTGAGGTTGGATTGGTTTTGCTTGGGATTCACACATGCGTGCTATGATATTGAAGTTGTTTGCTCATTATTCCATCTTGTGCGTATTTTCCTTAAGGGCATTCTTCGAGCTTGTTGCTTGGTCTTGATGCATGAAAGGTATTGCTTGAGGACAAGCAAGCTTAAGTATGGGGTATTTTGATGTCGCGCTTTTTAGTCGTTTTTCTAGGTAGTTTTCTAGCCTGTTTTGCATGTTTTCCCTTTATGTTTGTGTGTTTTGCATAAGATTTCGGCTCTCTTCCGAGAGTTTGAGTCGTTTGTGTGTTGTTTCGTGTTGTGTAGGTATTTGGAGCTTTTTGAGGTGTTTTCATGCATTCTCGGAGCTTTCTAGGAACCGGTAGTTGTCGAGAGTCAAGATGTCAAGGCCCAAAGATCCAAAGCCGCAACCAAGTGAGCCTCAAAGGAGTCAAGAACTCAAAGAAAATCAAGGAGCAAAAGGGCAAAAGCACCCAACAAAAGTCCAACCAATTGAAGCAAGAGCGCAACAAGAGACGCGAGAAAGCCCACGCCCTGCAGAAGGTCGGCGCCGACCACCCCCTGGTCGTGGCCGACCCCTCTCAGCATCCGAAGGTGAATCCGTGCGCTGCAAGTAAAACTTTTGGGCGGGATTTTCGAAACCCGAAAAAGGCGAGCGGCTGTGTCAGGCGTGTGGTAGACTTGTGGCAGTGGAGGAAGCTTCCTCCCTTTGCTTTTGTGGGCTTCTATAAGACCCATTTTGTCTCCCTTGCAAAGTAGCTTTTCCAAGGAGGGAAAAGGCTCAAAAGAGAGAGAGGGGAGAGTGTGGTCTGAGGGAGGAGAAGAAGAAGAAGTGAGTTTGGAGAAGGAGAACGAAAAGAAGAAGAAGAAGAAGAAGAAGAAGAAGGGTGTGAGTGTGAGTGTGAGAGAGAAGTGGTTTGTAAGGAGAGTTAGTAGAGAAAAAAGCTTGTGTTGGTTGTGTTCTAGGAAGAAGACAACAATGGTGTTTGAAGACATTTGTGGGTTTGCGTAAGTTTGTAAGTTTGAATCTTGAAATTAATTGAAGTTGCATGTTTGGATGATGATTTTCTCTTCTCTTGTGTTGTTTGTGTGTTTGATTATGTGTGAGTAGTTAGTTTGCTAGGGTTGGGATGAAACCCACCATGAAAGTGCATTTGAGACCTTGATCGTTTGGATCCACGCTTAGCTTCAAATCTCTACCCATTAATCCCTCTTGTGTGCTTAAAACCCTTGAAGAAGGGGGAATGTCCTTGTTTGCAACCTAATTGAAGAGTTTTGTTTGTAAATGTGGATTATCCGGGTTAGATGAAAGTCGAACCCTTCGAAGAACAAGTTGGATTGCATGTCAACCCTTTCATGTGAATGTAGGCTCTAGATGTGTTCTTTGTGATGAAAGTCACCCATGAGGTTTCAAGTTAAGTTGGTTCTTTATCATTGTTTGAATGCACGCTTGTGGTGTGGTGAATACCCTCCCCTAGTTGTTTTTCCTTGATTTTACAAAACCCATCTTCGTGCCTAGGAAAAGGTCGGCCGCGACCAGTTGTAGGGTCGGCCGCGACCTCCTCTGTGTTGTTTTCCTTGCGTTTGTGAAGTCCTGTCTTGGGTCGGCATCGACCTCCCCAGGGTCGGCCTCGACCACTTCCCGAAAACTTGTGTTTTGTGTTTGTTTGCTTGTTTTGCTTTGTTTTTGTTTTGCTTTTGTAGTTTGATTGCTAGACTATAGAACTACTAACTCCCGTGGACGATCCTGACTTCGCTATACTCAGCGGGGTCTTGACAAATTTTATTTGTGAGACTCTCTCAACAGCAAGCCTAAGCTTGACATCTGCATTCTTTGTACAAGCCAACTGAGCAGTCAAGTCATCATACGTCAACCTCGGACGTGCAAAAAATTCTTCATCATCACTGGGTGCATCAACCGGAGGGACATTGTCACACGTCAAACTAGTAATTGTTGCGAAATCCATTAACGAAAACCTACAAACTTGTTCACCAATCCTGAACCACATCTCATGAGTATATTTCGTTTCCAACTCATACATCAAAGCATAGTGAATGAGTTGGTAATGAAGAGGCACTCTCTCTTTGAACTGAATGACGTAACCAAAACAGCCTCTAAGTAAAAGATCCCAATCATCTTTTGATAGATGCTTCTTCACAAAATCAATAACTCCAAAATCCTGAAACATATTTGCTCTTGCATTGTACCGCTTTGATTTAGGCACAATGTACTTTAGGTTCTTCTTTTCCATGGCTTATACTACAATTATCATCACAAACATTCAAATTGTGAACACAGAAATGACACATATTTTGATAATTGTCACCTGAAAACACAGAATAAGCACAAATGGCTACTTAATTGTCACCATAAACATCAATCATCACGAAAATATATCAGTGACACAACTTAACATGAACAACCACCAAAATGTCACCACTTAACACAAACCGCAATTGGATACTAAATTGTCACCACTTAACATAAAATTGTCACCTCTTAACATAAACAACACGAAAATGTCATCACAAACCTCAAACATACACACAGTTATAACACTGACACTACTTAACAAGAACAATCAACTAAATGTCACCAACTAACAATAAACAGTATTATGAACATTGTCACCACAAAAACACAAAAACACTGCTTAACCCTAGAACATGCACGAAAACTCAAAACTCAAACTCAGAGGATGTTAAGTCATCACTAAACCAGAAATGACTCACATTATGAAGAATCATCAACATAAGAACCAAAAATTCAAAAACGAAACTGTAAAACCTAACACATAGCAGGAAAACGAGATCTACTAAAACAACAACAATAGAAGAGCACAAATATGCTTCAAACGACATAAACACAAAGCTAAAACGAAAATAAACAAACACTTACTCACGAGTTTCACAAATCAAAAACCGAGCAGAGAGGTGACAGATTGAGACAATCGCTCCACAGGAACTCAAAAAATCTTCAATGTCAACACAAATGCATGCAACTTGAGGAAGATGATAGAGCGAGAGCACGATTTCGACTCCTTGCGAGGTGGATCGACGATTAATCGAAACGATTTCGGGATTTCGTGTGAAGTCGTGGGAGTTGCAGTTGAGAGGGAAGAGAGAACGGAAAACCGTAACGAGAGACGGGACGCGGGGATTTTTTTTTAATTTAGTTATGTTATGGATGCAATTAAGGAGCAAATGGGCCGCCCATCAAAAACGGACCACAAAACATGCCGCCCTGCCCAAATCCTTCTTTTAAAGTACGGAACCTGAGTTAGGCCGGGTACAACTAGATAGTAAGTCACCAAATCCTCACAAACTGCAAATCGAAGTAGAAATGGGCACTGCATACCCGGAACCGATCACCCCAGGAAAGACCCGAATAGGCTGGATAGGCATCGGCGTGATGGGCTCCGCCATGGCCGGCCGCCTCCTGGCCGCCGGCCACTCCATCAGCGTCTACGCCCGCTCCCCCTCGAAGGCCGCCCCTCTCCCCTCCCTGGGCGCCCAACTCCACCCTTCCCCAACCTCCCTCGCCCACTCATGCGACGTCGTATTCACCATGCTCTCACGCCCTCAAGACGTTCAAGAAATCGTCCTCTCCCAATCCGACGCCCTCCTGCCCTCCCTCGCCCCCAACTCCGTCCTGGTCGACCACACCAGCAGCCACCCGGACCTCGCCAAGCAGATCTCCACACGCGCCCGCGCCCGCGGTCTCTGGACCGTCGATGCGCCGGTCTCCGGCGGCGACGTCGGCGCCCAGACGGGCCGGCTCAGCATTTTTGCCGGCGGGGACTGCGGCGTCGTCGACTGGCTCGAACCCTTGTTTGCGATCACCGGCAGTAAGGTTTAATTACCTCTTCTCGGGTTTTCTTTACGGTTCTTTCCCGGGGTTAGGGTTTACTTCCTCCGTCCCTATTTGTTTGTCCAAAAGGATAATTTACATGGGTTTTAAGAACAGTATAAAATAGTATTGGTAATTGGAAAAAGTTGGTATAAAGTAGGTGAGAGAGTTGAATAGTATGGGTAAAAGATATGATTGATTAGGGTGAAAAGAAATAAAGTACTCCGTATATAAGAGAGTGGAATGACGAGGATAAAAAAATGGATATAAATGGAAAGTGAACAAACAAAAGGGGACGCCCGAAATGGAATACTGGTCAAACAAATAGGGACGGAGGGAGTATACTTTTGCTATAAATATTGTATCTCTCGGGTTTTCTTTACAAATCTTTCCCGGAGTTAGGGTTTATAATTTAGCTATAAATATTGTATCTCGGTTAATGGGAAAACAATCAATGAAGAATCATATTTTGCTTGTTACATAAGGTGACGTACATGGGGGATCCCGGGAGCGGGCAGAGCTGCAAGATCGGCAATCAGATAGTGATCGGAGGGAGTTTGTTGGGGTTGAGTGAAGGTCTGTTCTTTGCTCAGGAGGCGAGTTTGGACAGGGAAAAGTGGTTGGAGGCTGTGAGGGGCGGGGCAGCCGGGTCCACCGCCATGGAGCTCTTCGGGAAGAGGATCGTTGAGAGGGATTTCGAGCCGGGTGGGTTTGCGGAGTATATGGTCAAGGACTTGGGGATGGGGATTAATTGTGTGGAGGAGGGAGGAGTTGGTGTCTTGCCTGGTGCCGCGCTGTGTAAGCAGCTGTATTCGGCTATGGTGGCTAATGGAGATGGGAAGCTCGGCGGTCAGGCCTTGATCACTGTCGTTGAGAGGATCAATGGCAAGTGAACTTGTTTGATTGTTTATTTGCTGAGGGAAGTCTGTGTTTTGTGCTGTTTGATTGTTCCACCCTATGCCAGTTTCTGTTGGATGATAATGGATGTGTGTTCGCTAAATAAATGAACCCCAGCCCCCTTTTATGAGGAGCACATCTTGAGGACGTAAATTTGTTCATCTCCTACTGCCATTTTACACTTGTTCTTTTTATTGTTACAAAGAAATACTATGTGCTAACCAACAATCATGTCAAAGATGAATTTCATTGTACAAAAGAGAGAAAAAACAAAGATTTCCGACTCCAAAGGCGAATATATTCTCTGACTTTAATGTGGTCGCCTCTTCATGAGGATGTAGGAAATAGGAGCCCTGTCAGTAAATACTCTTCTCCCATCATTAGAAGCAATCCCCGACTTCCATGCAGGACCTAGAAACCATGAAATTGCAGCTCCCCCTAGCAGGCCTCCCAAGATACTGAATTCCGTCTGTGATGACTACCTTGATTTCTCCTCGCCTGATTCAGAAGGATTCTTCGAGCATGGCTACCGAATCATGGCTGAGCGCTGGGAGAAGCTACGTCGAGCTATGAAGCATAAGGAAGCCAGCTTCCGTCTCGCTGAGTACCTTGAAAAGTATTGCCAATTCATGGGCAAGTTCACTCGACCAAATCCAGGTACATATATATCCTTATAATAGATCGACTATGTGCTTTATTTTTGTGTTGTATTTATGTTTTTGATGGAGGATCAATGAGTAAGGAATTTGGTCTTTGGCAATGCAGCATTTGCGTGGATAGAGTGTAAGGAGGTTGAAGACGGAGCAGCGCTGATGAGAGAGCACAAGGTTTTGACGAGATCTGGGCAAAGATTTGGAGCTAACAAGAAGAATGTGAGGATTAGTATGCTGGATAGTGATGAAACCTTCAATGTCTTCCTTCAACGTCTATCTGGAATTTGAGTCTCTTTGTTTGTTTGAAGTCAAAGCTGCATGTTTTTAGTTGCAAGATGTAGAGATTGTATGAACTGATACTATTATTGAGGACATCAATCTCCAATATTTATAGAGAATACAACGTAATCCTAGCTAATCCTTGGGCTCTAAGATATGTTTATCTAGTAAGGGAAAATATAATCTAAGATATAGATCATTGGGCTCCAAGATATGTTTATCTAGTAAGGGAAAATATAATCTAAGATATAGAAACTAACATAAGATAGAAATATTATCCTAAACTATATCCTAACATGTCCCCCGAAAGCTGGACGAGGGTAGACAAAGTCCAAGCTTGGAGGAAAGACGTTGAAACTGAGGACGAGCCAGCGGCTTGGTAAGGATGTTTGCGAGCTAATCACCAGTGGAGACATAACCAAATCAAAGTGTTCTCGACTGCACAAGCTCACGTATGAAATGAAAGGCAAGAGCGACATGCTTCATACGAGAGTGGAATGCTAGATTGGCATTTAGACTTTTAGCTCCCTTATTATCTTAGTAAAGTTCAGGCTGCTGAACGAGACGAATGCCCAACTTAGACAGTGAAGAGGTGCCCCACAAAAGTTTAGCGCATGAATCGGCGAGGGCCCGATACTCTGCTTTTATCGATGAACGAAGAATAGTTTTTTGTTTGCAAGAAGACCAAGAGATAGGTGTGCTACCAAGGTAAATCTAATATCCTGTGGTAAAAGTGTAGTCGTCTTTGTTTCTGGCCCAGTCGGCATTCGAAAAACCATGTAGAGACACCGGAGATCAGCGACTAATGAGCAGACCTTGAGTGGACGACCCCTTCAAGTAGCACATCAAGCACTTCAAGGCGCTCTAATGTGCGGAAGACGGCGAGTGCAACTGAGAGGGTTTACTGACAGAGAAGTTGATGTCAGGCCGAGTTAACGAGAGATATTGCCCAGTACCATTCTATACTCAGTATGAGAATCAGGCAGAGTGCTAGATGACCTTTGCAACGTTTGAGAAGAACACATGGGCGTGAGCATTGAGTTCGAATCGACCATGTTAGCATTGCTAAGCAAGTCTTGAATGTACTTGTGTTGACTAAGAAATAAGCCTTTAGGATGGGACTGAACTTCCACTCCCATGGAATAAGATAAAGAACCTAGGTCTTTAAGTGAGAACGGTGATGACATGTGTTAGAGAATATCTTCTAGTGCAGCCAAGTGATTGACAGTAACAATGATATCATCAATGTATACGAGCAAGTAGATGACGGTTTGTTGATGGCGATATATGAAGAAAGATGGATCAACCACTAAGCTTAAGAAACCAATTTGTAGAAGAAACGAGCTAAGTTCATTGTACCATGCTCTCGGGGGCTTGTTTAAGGTCATAAATCGCCTTATTGAGCTTACAGACATGAGTAGGGTAGTTTTTGTCGATGAAGCCAGGAGGCTGACTCATGAAGACGTCTTCTTGTAGCGTACCTTGGAGGAATGCTTATTCACATCTTATTGGCAAAGAGAACACCCATAAGAGACAATAATAAACAGGACGGTGCGAATTGTTACATGCTTAACTACAAGGCTGAGGTGAAGTCAAAGCCCGATCTTTAGTGAAAACCCTTGGCAACGAGACGCTCCTTATACATGTCCAACGAACCATTAGCATGGTACTTGACCGGAAATACCCATTTGCAGCCAACCACGTTCATGCGATAATCTAATAGAACGAGCTCCCATGTGTTGTTCAAGCATAACGCTGAGTACTTGAGCCATTGCAGCGCGCCAATCAGGGATCCTTTAGGGCTTACAAGATGATGTTGGGTTCTTTGTGGATTGTGGTTTAGGTTTGAGATTTAATTTCTAGATAGGTTTGAAGATATGGTTTTAGGAGCAAGTGACTGCTCGGTTTGGCTGGGGAGGGTTTAGAGGGGGTTGATGTTGTTATATTGGTGGTGGCAGGGTTGGTGAGGGTGAGTCGGTGTGATCAGCAGTGGAGGAGGTAGTTGTGGAGGGACTGTCGGTGGGGTTTGAGGGAGAGGACGAGGTGGCGTGAGGTTAAGTAAGGGGGAGGCTGAATTAGGGTTTATAGGAGTAGATGGGGCTAAGGGAAATGGGGACGCATGAGGCAATGGGTAATGGGCTTGTGGTTGTGGGCGATAATTGGGCCATCCACCTTGGCCCAAGTGTCCAAGTTTTCCGAGGGAGCATTAGGTGGGGGTGATAAGGTTTGGTGAAGGAAAGGATAACTGTGTTCAACGAAGGTGACATGGCGAGAGGTATAGATTTTGTAGGTGGTTGGATCAAGACAATAATAGGCGCTTTGGATGAGGGAGTAGCCGACAAACACACATAGAATCGACTTTAGATCCATCTTGTTGTTCGTGTACGGTTTCAACCATAGGAAGCACAAACAACCAAAACACTTAAGGTTTTGATAATTAAGGTGAGTTTGAAAAAGTTTGGAGAAAGGGGACTCATGATGAAGGGTTGGGGTAGGCATTCTAGGTATGAGGTATAGCGTAATACGAAAGGCGAAGGGCCAAAGGTTCCTATGCATACCCGAATGTGAGAGAAGTGTGAGCCCGGTTTCTACAATGTGTCGGTGATGTCTTTCAGAATAGCCATTATGCTGAGGTGTATGGGGAGGGGTTGTGTAATGGGAGACACCATTCAAGGCTAGAAAGGAGGCTAGGGCGATATACTCTCCGCCATTGTCAGATCTAGTATTGTTAAGTCTTTCTTGTGTTATTATTCCGCTGTGTAAACATAAGTTGTTGACTTTGGTCACCGACATCGTAGGTGTCAGGGGCAGAGTTGGGGGGGGGGTCCTGAGGGGTCCGATGACCCCTCTCTCTCCCCAGCTCAGTCTATATGCAATTGTATGAAAATTTTATTAAATGGAGGCATTATGTATTGAATTAGGGGATAAATGAACACATAAATCAATTAGCGCAGTTGGTAAGTTTTTAGTGATTCTTCAAGACATCTTGTGTGTTCGATTCTTGTATCACCATTCCTTTAAATTTTTGGTTTTAAATTTTGTGGCCCCATTACATCCTCTTTCTTATACTTATTTCTTTCGGTCTAAACAACCACTTTCTTATTTGTAAACTAGCATGTTGTTAACTTACCATCTTCTATAAGTGCTCTATTTCTTTCCTAATTCATTTTACCATCCTTTTTTTTTCATTTCTCATGTTGAGTTTAAACTATTATCAGGGCATACCCCATGTAAACAAAATTATTTTTTGTATAAAAAAATACTACTAGTATTTATTATTTAATTTTAATACCATATATATTCGAAATGTAACCCCCTTTTTTATAAGCTCTGGCTCCGCCACTAGGTGTCGACAACTTTAATGTACTAATCGATCCTACAAATTAAGTTTCTTTTTCAAAGTAACACACTTTGAAGAAGAGAAGAGAAGAACTAAATATAATATACTGATGACCAAAAAATTTGGTCTACCATTACATATGCTCTTTGTGAACCACTAATCTGCTTCTAGTATGCAAATCTCCTTCTACAAATCCCTATACATGTTAGTGTATATTAATCCACTAGAAATTTCGAATTCCATCAAGTTTAACAATCAACATATACAACCATCAAATTATAGTGAGCCTAATGGGCACCAACTATTTTGTCATCCTCCTTATGTTTATGATTCTCATCTATAACCCTAACTTCATCTTTGTAGAGAGAGCTAACTTAACTTGTTTACTCTCGGCCATGAAGTTAGACCAATCAAAAGAACAATAGTAAGATTCATACCTAAATGGTCAGTGTTGATGAAGAAAAGTGGGTGTTGTGTCACTAAGCTCACAACGATAATGTAAGCACTCTTCTATTGACATGGTATACCTCACAATTTGAAAAAACCTAATCAAAAACCCTAATTGGAGGGCTTTGATGCTGCTTGGATTTTTGTGATTATGAACTGAGAATGCAGGCTTTTAAATTAGACAAGTGGGAAGAAGATGAGCAATAGATCCATAACCAGGCCTACAGGGAGATGGTCCAGTTTTTATGTGACACCTTCTCACCGAATAACATTAAAAGCTACATACTCTCTGCATTCTTGAAAGTTTGCCTAAAAGGATCGTTTTTATGGTTATTCAGAAAAATATCAAGTAGATGAAAATTGGACAATGTGGGTAAAAAATCAAATTACATGGGGGTAATTTTTTATATAGATAAAAAAAAGTTAAAAAGAAAAAAAGTAGTTGTAATAGTTGGATAGTGAAGCTAATATATCAGATTGAATGAGTTTAATTTTATGATTTTATATATATATATAAATAATTAAATTAGATAAAAACTTGGATAATAAAGATAATATATGAGATTGAATAAAGATAAATTTGTGATAAAATTATGATATAAGTACAAAGATGAAAAAGATTGACACAATTTTTAGGACATCTAAAAGAAATATATGATCAACTTTTGAGAGCAGAGGGAGTAAAATAAAATGAGGGAACTAGCAGAAAGAAAATCGGCTCAAAATGTAGGGGCAAGCAAGGAGCATTATTAGCCTCCCTTGTTAATATTGTTTTTTCCTTCTCTATTCGTTTTCATTTGCTTGAAGAGCCGTCTATGGACTCCTTTTCCCTCTCATTGGATGATGTTGGGGGTTGAGCTTTCCCCCAATCTATTGATTGTTGGCCCGTTTTCTTTATTTTGTTAGGGCATAGCCCTTTTAGCTACCAAAAAAATAGCATAACAAAAAAAGAACCTAAGGGTAAGAATAAAAAATAGAAACAAAGAACAAGGCTTAATAATTTTCTATTTTGTGCGTCCCATATTGTTTGTACATATGCACGTATAATTTTCTATTTATACCATATTTTTATTATTACAATTCTCATTTAACCTCATATATTACGCATACCATATTATCCAATTTTTTTCATATACTTTATCTTTTTTTATTTTTTTTAACTCCACTAAATTGCAAAATTACTTTTATTTAATCTCATAGATTATCCCCATTATTAATTTTTTGTCTACTTTATCTCTGTCCAACTATTTATCTTCATAAAAGTGCAAAATGATCACCGTCCCTTCATCAAACTTGTAGAAGTGAGAGAAGAATCAATCAATATATATATTATAAAACGCGACCGTTTTTAAGCCACCATGTTGATTCTGGCTCCACCACATATTTTATAAAAAAAAAAGTTTTTAATTAATCTAAACAAATTTATTATTATCTATTCATATAAAAGGCATATTAAAATTTGCAAATTTTGGTAAGATATTCTATCCTTTTTGATACATCACTTATCTTGTTAATTGTCTTTTTAATCAATTTATATTTATTAAATTATACCTAACTTATATATTGCCATGTTGATAATGAATTAGCTTTTATCTCTCATATCGAAAAAAATAAATTTTTCTCATGTTATTTAAATTAATCCAATTAAATTGTTTATTATCTATTTATGCAAAAGATATTTTAAAATTTTGAACTTTGATAAAATATTCTATCATTTTATTTATATTAGTTATCTTTTTAATAACCTATTTAATATGTCCATGTAAGAAGTAATTTAAATAATTTGAATTTAAAAATATACACCCTTTTCTAAATTTAATAATTATTTTATGGGCTGAAAAAGTAAGTCAATTTTATTTAATAAATTATTTTATAATTAAAATATAACTTTATATTTTTATAATCTGATATCCTTGGCCATGGTAGTACAAATATGAAACCAATCTCTTTTTTTTAGAAGAAATTAACATTTTCATATGCTAAATTTTTTCATTATACTTTTCATTCATCAATATCCTATTTTATAATAAAAATAATTTCAAAGTACGAAACATGAGTTAGGCCGGGTACAACTAGTTGGTAAGTCACCAAATCCTCACAAACTGCAAATCGAAGCTGAAATGGGCACTCCATACCCGGAACCGATCACCCCAGGCAAGACCCGAATAGGCTGGATAGGCATCGGCGTGATGGGCTCGGCCATGGCCGGCCGCCTCCTGGCCGCCGGCCACTCCGTCAGCATCTTCGCCCGCTCCCCCTCGAAGGCCGCCGCTCTCCTCTCCCTGGGCGCCCAACTCCACCCTTCCCCAGCCTCCCTCGCCCGCTCCTGCGACGTCGTATTCACCATGCTCTCACGCCCTCAAGACGTTCAAGAAATCGTCCTGTCCCAGTCCGACGCCCTCCTGCCCGCCCTCGCCCCCAACTCCGTCCTCGTCGACCACACCAGCAGCCACCCGGATCTCGCCAGGGAGATCGCCGAACGCGCCCGCGCCCGCGGCCTCTGGGCCGTCGATGCCCCGGTCTCCGGCGGCGACGTCGGCGCCCAGACGGGCCGGCTCAGCATTTTTGCCGGCGGGGACCGAGCCGTCGTCGACTGGCTCGAACCCTTGTTTGCGATCACTAGCAATAAGGTGATACATTAATGTTATACTCCCTTCCTCCGTCCGTCCCAAATTGTTTGTCCATAGAGTACAATCAGCACGGAAAGTGAAAAGTTGAATAATTAGGGTATAAAAAAATTCAAAGATGGAAAATGGGGTAATTGGAGGTAATATATTAGATCGAATGAGGGTTTTTTGTAATTTTATAAGAAAAAGTGATAAAGGTGATGGAAAAGTTGGGTAATGAAGAGAATTTTGATATAAATAGAAAGTTGTAAAAGATGGACAAATTTTTTGGGACAACCGAAATGAAAAGATGGACAAACATTATGGGACGGAGGGAGTATATGTTTATATTTGTTAATTAATTGTAACTTTTAGTTGGGTTAATTATCTTTTCTCGGATTTTTACGGTTTTTTTCGGGACGCTTTTATTGAACCGTTAGGATTAGGGTCTTGAAGTCAAGTTTGTTCAGTTAATTACTGATCAAGAAATATTTTGCTTGTTACATAAGGTGACTTACATGGGGGATTCCGGGAGCGGGCAGAGCTGCAAGATCGGCAATCAGATTGTGATCGGAGGGAGCTTGCTCGGGTTGAGTGAAGGTCTGTTCTTTGCTCAGGAGGCGGGTTTGGACAGGGAGAAGTGGTTGGAGGCTGTGAGGGGCAGGGCAGCCGGGTCCACTGCCATGGAGCTTTTCGGGAAGAGGATTGTCGAGAGGGATTTTGAGCCGGGTGGGTTTGCGGAGTATATGGTCAAGGACTTGGGGATGGGGATTGATTGTGTGGAGGAGGGAGGAGTTGGTGTATTGCCTGGGGCAGCTTTGTGTAAGCAACTGTATTCGGCTATGGTCGCTAATGGAGATGGGAAGCTCGGCGGTCAGGCCTTGATCACTGTCATTGAGAGGATCAATGGCAGGTGAGTTTGTTGTTTGATTGTGTTTTGTGCTGTTTAATTGTTCCCTATGCTGGTTTCTGTTGGATGATGATGGATGTGTGTTCTCTAAATAAATGAAACCCAAGCCTCTTTTATGAGGAGCACATCTTGAGGACGTAAATTTGCTCATCTCCTACTGCCATTTTACATTTGATCTTTTTATTGTTACAAAGAAATACTATGTGCTAATGAACACAAAAGAAAGAAAAGAAAAACAAAGATTTCCGACTCCAAAGGCGAATATATTCCGACTTCAATGTGGTCGCCTCTTCATGTCGAGGATGTAGGAGATAGGAGCCCTGTCAGTAAATACTCTTCTCCCATCTTTGGAAGCAATCTCCGACTTCCATGCAGGGCCTAGAAACCATGAAATTGCAGCTCCCCCTAGCAGGCCTCCCACCTAAATCAAGTTGTATGTATGCCAGGCATGATAAGTATGATTGGTCAATGAAAAAGATCAGCAAATTTTGATAATTCAGCAAGCAGACTTATGTCCGACTTCCATCACATTTAGGCAAGATGTTTATGCTGAATATATAGTATCAATAAACCATCTGATCAAAACAAAAATAGTATCAATAAACCAAGTAGGTGGTTTACTTACATGTCCCCAGTTGTCAATTCCCCTCGACATAAGCCCAATGACCTGCACACAGGGATTAGATCATTGTCTCGTACAATATTCAAAGGAAATAGGTTAAAAAACAAGCAGTCTTGCTCTTTTTACTAGGAATACAGTGAATGAATATTGGCAAGTATAATGCATGCTAGTTCTATAACAGAACCAAAAATTGTTCAGGGGAGGATTAAGAAAGTCCACGAACTCTAAAATATACCATGTTTAGGACAATGATACGTCCAATTTGTTGCAAATCCTCTGTGCCTCGGCCAACCACACCTCTATGCCGCAAAACAAACACTGCAACTGATCCAACCTAAGTATATATTGAACACTTTAGACAATAAGTGAGCAAATAGTAGTTGAAGAATACTTTGGTACATTATTGTCAACAGCACAAACCTCTACGCATATCAATAAAGATATCTTCTAATCAATCTCACTTTTTTAGTGGCTCTCATCACTATATTCTCATCTCTATATTATTTAAAGCTAAAAGTGTTGAGCATTGAAATTTCCAAAATATTGCCAATTAGATCTACTAGGTCAAAATATCGCCATTACATTCACTGCAAGCTCAGTTTAGTTGAAGTTTAATAGAACTCACCAACCCAAAAATGGCACCTGACGCCCCAACCGCTGGTGCTTTACACAAGCAGTAACTCATTGCAGTACCTGAGTATGGAAAATCCACTAGATCAGTACGCATATAAAGTGGGACATGTTTCAGGGTCAAGACGGGAAAACAGTTATTGCCTAACTAAGGGAGTAAAGAGGCTATTACTTGCAACTGCAGAAGTGAAGTAAATTGCAAAGAATCTTCTCGAGCCAGAGAGAGTCTCCACAGCAGGACCAACGGAGTTTAATGAATAGCAGTTAATCTGGGAAATACTAAACCGCTTAGACCACAAAACTACTAAAGCAAGAAGCTGAGGTTACATCCATCTTTAGCAGTTTAATGAAATCAGACCAGGAGATGCCCAATATTTGCATGCAAGAACGAGGATGTGACCAGCCTCCATAACTGCCCTTGATCAATAAGGCTATTAATCTGTCAAAGGTCAAGCAATCTGATGATGAAAAGCTATCTTCAAAAACTTTTACGAAGCTATTTCTTCCATCATGGTCTAACCTTAGCTCCCCATAGCATTAACTTCCCTTGTGTTGCTATTTGTGCAACATAAAGCCTGGATAAGTACCACTTGATGAATTCATTTGTGCAAAAGTAAGATTGTGTGTGAAAGAAATCACTAATCAAATTTGTATACTTGATCCAAGTGATACTCACAGTACATTAGCAGCAAGCAGGACGTTCGTCCAGCGTCTTTGATAGGGAGATTTTCGTGATGTCTCACGTGACGAGCTTCCTCCAGACCTTGTCTCTTGTCCAGTTTGTTTATCATCAAAGAAAAATGCTGAACATGTTGCCGATAGGGCATCATTGGACCATGTAACTAAATTCAGTCCTTTCAATTTGATAGCCCTTCCATTCCAAACATCCTTCAAGCCAGCATAACACCCAACACAGACAAAAAAAAAACATCAACATGAGATCCAAGCTGACCTAATAGACTCCAAAAATTGCATATCTAACTGTCAGTCACAACAAATAGCACAGTAATGACTTCTAGAGATATAAACCAAAATCCACAAAACTTCAAGCAACAAAAGCAAATATGGATTCATAACTTGAGAAGGATAATTAATATAGGAATTATAATTTAGAGACAGTGATTCTTAAAGACAAGCACGGAAGCCCGTTCGACGATCATCGAAAGAACAAAAATGATGAATATCAACGCTCGTAATGATAATCAAGTGCCTTTCTATAAATCTTGTGCAATTGGCATAACCCGAGCTAAATTGCAATTAACTAAGCGTTGTTTATTACTTTATTGATCACTTCTGGACTATTTAATAGCAGAATGTAAATCTGAGAAGAAAAGAGTGAAAGTGCCGGAAATTAAGGACGGATTATCAAAAAAGCTAGAGGCATGGATGAATCTGAAATTTGCAATAAACCGGATATCATCAGATTCAAGGTGGCTCAGATTGGAGCGATCGATTTCCAAGGTCAGCTTTGAATGACCTAATTAGGTCCCAAACGGGTTAAATAGAGCGATTAGGGGCAGAAAGCGGACCTGGAGAAGGAGGCGGCGAGTGAGGAAGTGGCCTAGGCGGAGGGAGGCGGCGGTGGTGAGAAGGTGGGAAGGCGAAGGGCCCGAATTCGAGATCGGGGACCAACCGCCGGGAAAGGGCAACAGGAGCGGCATTCAAACGAATAAAACCTCCACCTTTGCACATGTCGGAGAAAGTGTGTGTATTCCTAAATTACAATAGGAAACCTAGAGCCCGACCTTTTTGTTTTTTTTGAATGAGGTAAAAGTTGGGGTCGGGATTTACCCCGTCACCCTACCCGAATATATGGCGAAAACCCGAAAAATTGTGGATGAAATGCGGGTGCGTGGATGTGTGGGTGTGCAAATGGGTTGGGTTTGGGTGAAGAGCCAATCCGATCCGCCACCCAATCCATGACCCGTTCATCCATCGGACTCATTTAACTCGAATGCATACTTATTTTTGAATTTGAGAATACATTCCAATTTCCACATTTTTAATCTTGCAATTAGGATCATGTATTGCACTTTCTTTTGTACTAGACTATTAGTTTCGTTGATTTGTGTTGGACTTTATAAATTAGTACGTTTTTATATGATTTATGCCTGATAATTATGTTAAATTATAACTTTAGCTTAGAATCTTAGTAGGTTTGGCGGATACCCAATCCACCCGATTACCTAACGGACAATGGACGGGGTGGATGTGAGTGAAGAATTTTATGGATGGAGGATGGATTGAGTGGAGTATTTTTTCATGAATCGGGTGATGGAAATGACTCATCCACCCATAACCCGATCCATTTCCATTCCTAGTCGGGTTGGGTTCGCATTTGAGTCAATTAGGGTTTCAATTAAATTCGGGTATTTGAATAATTGGGCCGGATTGGTTTGATAATTTCGGGCTGGTAATTTAATTAGTTAGATAAAATCCCATTTTTAGGACAATTTCAGTCAGGTAATTCACTTTTCGGTTCAGCTAGATTTCTTGTTGAGTCTGATTTCGTATTAGTCGGATTTCAATTTTGACCGTAGTTTGAATGATAGAATTCTTCATTGACCTCATTCATAGTCTGGTTTCGTATAGATTTTTCTTCGTGCTACACACGGAGCATCTTTTATTTTTTCCAATTTTAGTTATCATTTACTTAATTTATAGACATCAAACATTCTTAATGTTTTAATCAAATAGTTTGCTATTTTTTTGCATGAATACTGTATTTTGTAATGTTATAAGTTTACTATTTTTGTAATTGTTTCAACTAATATTATTATATAATAGATATAGTATATTTTGTAAATTAATAAAAATATGAAGATATTTATTTTTTTCGGCCATCGATGAAGAATTCTATTTTATATATATATAATCTTGGGAAATTTGCATTTAACCACCCCTTATTTTACACTTGTTGCATTTAACCACCCTTTATATTTTTTTGTACACTTAACCACCCCTTATTTATAAATAGTTGTATTTAACCACCCATTTGACAAAAATGGTATTCTCTCAAAAATAAATGGCATTTTTGCCCTTAGTTTTAATTTTTGTTTTATAAAAATAAAAGAATTATTAAGCTCATATAGTATCTCCCAACTGAAAAAATTAGTTTCGGATTCTAAAACTCCTCTAAAGTTGTATGGTTGGTTCTCGAATTGTATCTGCCAACTAAAAAAATAGTTTCGAATCCTAACACTCCTCTAACGTTGTATACTTTTTGGTGTTGGGACCCAATCCGAAATCAATGGGTCAAAAAGAGACTCGACTCGGTCATTTATTGGATAAACCTCGAAACCCAATATCTGATGGGTCTACCAGAAGCACTATTTTGTAAAAAATAATATATCATTCGAAACTGAATAATGTAAATACTTATTATATTTTAAGATGGATATATAAATAATATTTTTATTTTATTATAATAATTAAAATAATAATTCTATTAATAGTTAGGTCAATCCAAATTCATACGAACTCGAAGTGAACCAACCCGAACATGGAATAGAGGGAATAATATTTTTTATATAAACAATGGGTGGTTAAGTGCAACTATTTGTAAATAAGGGGTGGTTAAGTGCAGGAAAAAATATAAAGGGTGGTTAAATACAACAATTTGTAAATAAGGGGTGGTTAAATGTACCAAAAAATATAAGGGGTGGTTAAATGTAACAAGTGTAAAATAAGGGGTGGTTAAATGTAATTTCCCCTATAATCTTTTAAATTTTCAATTCTTAACTAACAAATCTAATATGGAAAACTGTCATCCTACACGGATGCACATGAAGCTTCTCTCGAAAATCTTGTCTGAAATTGAAGGCGAACAGCTCATGGCAATAGAGGCAATTGATGAAATTGAAGCTAGAATTTAAGAAAGGCCTAAGAGCATGTGCAATGGTGAGGAATGTACATCCTCTTAGCACTCTTTCTCCTCTATGAGGATGTCCTCTCCATTGTACAAATTATAAGAGGATCGGAGGAATGAAAGTAATCCTCCTTCTACCAAGGATTGTAAATTTGGGCTCTTGTGCCAAACTTTAACTTTTACCCATTTATCATGTGACACATGTTATCTTCTATTACAACTATTTTCAAATATTTCATTTAAATTTATAACCAGTTAAGTTACTCCCAAAATAATAATAAAATGTAACATTTTTATTTAAAATATAAATTAACTAATTTCCATCATTTTTTTCTCTCTATAAATCTATACTGTCTATAGTATAAAGCGGAGACAAAGTCTTCACAAAAAATTGCGCCACGTGTCATTACTTTAATAAAATAATAAACCGGACCCTTGCGTTGCTAATCACAATAGTAAAAAACCAATTATTAACGTGTCATATCTTTCTATATCTACAAACGAAGGGTTATCGCAAATATCAAATATGTAAAGACACGTACACAAATATATTCTAGATCACAAATTTCTTTATCTTTGAATTAAATATTATTATTTAATTTAGTTCAAGATAAATCTATTTAAAATCACAAATATGTATACACACGTACACAAATATATTCTAGATCACAAATTTATTTATCTTTGAATTAAATATTATTATTTAATTTAGTTCAAGATAATCTATACTACCTTATAGTATAAAGCGGAGATAATGTCTTCACAAAAATTTGCACCATGTGTCATTTTTATAATAAAATAATCAGTCGGGTCCTTCTTTATACAAACTAGGTATTTAGATTCTCACATAATCTTATCATGTAAAAATTGCTTAAAATTTGCCAAAAATTATGAATTATCCCGAAAATTATGAATTATCAATTACCAAGAAATAGTTAGAATCTTCTGATAAATAGTATTATTTAATAAAACGTGATGTTTATCGTAAAGTAATTTTTTAACAAATCCAACCTACTTATATTATGAAATGATTTACTAATGATAAAAAACACTAATCACGATACGAAGATAAATATATATGATCTTGTAATTTTAACGTATTCATTGACATTAGTCATTACATATCTATATTAAGTTGGATTTATAATCACATTACCCGTACATAGTACGGGGGTTAAACTAGTTGAGTCTAATTTTGTATCATTTCTACATGAAATATAACATTCTTTTTCCTCATTTGCAATCCAATCTATATGATCACAAGTTATTTACAATTTTATTAACTACACTAAATTAGTTTATTAAAGATAGTTTAATTATTAATTAATTTGAGCATTTTATCATACACTTGATTATATAGAATATGAAGTGAGTATATATACATCTAAAATGGGAGAGGAAGTATAAGAGGATCCTCTCCATGATAAAGGAAAATAAAGAAAAATGATGAGGAAAAGGAATGAAAAATAGAAAATGAGGTGGATGAGAGAAGAAAGGATGTGTCAAATGGAGGAAAGGATGGAGAAAATTGAGAGATGATAATACATCCTCGCCATTGCACATGCTCTAAGATGGCAAATAGGAAATGATAGGGTCATTAATTTTTGGAAGGATAGATGGCTCACGAACGAACCACTTAAATAAAGAGTGGGCAGCTACAAATGATAGGATTACCATGGCAACTAAAGTTGAGAAATTCATCTCCGAGGATAAAAAGTAGAAAATAAGTGAGCTCCAACAGGTGATCCCTAGTGAAGTGGTAGAGAAAATATTAAGAACCCCGATCCTAGTGAATGATATAGAGGATAAATTTAATTTGGGCACCAATCAAGAATGGATGGTATTCTACAGACTCAACGATGAGACTAATAACTAAAGAAGAAAGCATGTCCGTGAACCCTAACGCTTGGATATGGAAATCAGACACATACCAAAAAGTAAAGAACTTTCTTTGGAAAATCAATATGAACGGATTGTCCACTAAACAAAGGTTTATTGAAAAACATGTTGATGTACCACAGGGATGTCTGATGTGTAATGGTATGTATGAGGATTTGATACATCTTAGGATTGAATGTCCGCATACGTTGGGAATAACTAAGAGTATAAATGCCAATGTGGCACGTGTACTCAGAGGTTATAGTCCATCACAAATAAATCCTCGAATTGTACTATCCGAGTTAAATAGCAAATTGAAGAACAAAAAGTTCATCCAGTTGGCAGTAGCCTGGTGGGGCATTTGACACTAAAGAAACAGGTTGGTTTTCCAGCAAACACCCAGTGATCAAATACAAGACCTTAGCATGTATATCCGTAACCTTTTAACACAATGGAACAAATGAAAGAATGACATGAGGATGAAGACATGACTCCCAGCAAAGGTGTTTGTCCAAGAGGTCGCTCAAGATATGAACCGCGAGGATGGAAGAAACCCCATCAGAGCTATGCAAAACTAAATTTCGACGGATCCAAGCTCATTAATGGAAATGCATCGGGTGGAGCAATAATAAGGGACGAGAATGGAAACCTAATAGATGGCTTAGCAAGAACATATGGAAAAATGTCGGTATTATTGGCAGAGACGATGGCGTTGTGGGATGGGGTGAAGAAGACTAAACAAATGAATATAAAAAGGCTTGAGATAGAAGGGGATAACATCACAGTCATTAAAGCTGTTTCAGGATCAGTTCGTTGTCCTTGAAAAATCAAAAGAATTATTACAGACACTCTCGAATCCTCGAGTCAGTTCGTTTTCATCATGAGAGTAGACAGTCTAATTCTGTGGCTGATAAAATAGCGTTTTTGGACCACAGTCTCATCACGAACTTTTAGCTCTCATTCGAAAGGATGTCCTACGATTCCCGCCGTAAGACAAGATCCTAATCCTTACTTTGTTAAAAAAAAATCTAGCATTCTTGTAACCAAGGGACTGGATTTCCGGACTACGTTGAGCCGAACGAAGCCTTAGTTAAAAGAGGGACCGGAATAGTGCGGGGATCACAATTGGGGCGTGCTTCTGCGCGCAACCGGAGACCACCCAGACATTACACAGTCACTCTCTCCTCTTCGTCTTCCCATGGCCGCCGCCGCCGCTTCCGCATTCTCTCTCTCCCCCCGCCACCGCCTTCCCCTTTCCGTCCTCCGCTCCGGCCACCGCCGCCTACTCCTCCAATTCCACCCTCCCTCACCTCCCTCCACCATGTCCAGATCCCTCACCCGAACCCTAACCTCGAACCGCGACCTCCCTCCGAGCCCCGCTCAGCCGGAGGAAGAGGCGCCATCCGCCGATCGCAAGTCGCTCTCCGTCATCACCGCCGAGGTCTTCCTCGGCATCGCCTCTCGTCTCATCAAAACCCTAAAGCGCCCCGCTTCCACCTCGGTTTCCGTCCCGATTTGGGAGGACTCGCCTCGGAAGGACCTGGATTACGAAGACAAGATCGGGGCGTTGGTGGAGGACTCGTCTCAGCCTGGCGTGGTCTGGGAGCAGAGAGTCAAGGATGTCCAGGCCGAGAAGCTTAGGAAGAAGGTCTCTAGCCCCGGATTCAGCTTCTCAGCTGCTGGTCTCTTGTTTCCCTACCATCTCGGTGTTGCTCACTGCCTTATTCAGAAGGGATATATCAAGGTTCCTCCTGTTTTTTTGTTCTCCTGATTTTCTGGACTTGTCTGTTGCAATATGACATGAACTTTGCTTGAGTCAGTGTAGGGAGAGTTGGAGGGAGAAGATTACAGCGTTAGACAGCTTGCTGGCTTGTTGGCGGAGCCTTGTATAGTCGTTGGCTAGTTTTTTTTTGTCTTCTTTTCGGGTTAGTTTGTAGAGTGGTGGGTTATCTCTTAGGTTGTCCCCCTCCTGACCCCTCAAATCCTGTGTCTGCGGGATTCCTGGTGTTGCTTTGCTTGAGTCAATTCCTGTCTTGAAACGTGTTCTATATTATAATAAGTTATTAGATTATTCCTTGTCCGTTGACAATTCAGGATTTTGTGTGCATGAATTGTTACTTTATTAGGCGAAGACTTTGATTTTCTATGAGACTTGTGGAAACTTGTATGCAACTTTGTGTATTTCCAATACCTGTTGTAGCTGTTTGTGTGGGATTGTCAGAGTGATAACGTGATGGTTTATGTCAATAGAGTGAATGCTCTCTCTCTCTCGTCTCAATCACGTTTTTAGGGAAGCAAACTCGGTCCATGACTCCCTTACCAGACATGCTCATGTCTTTTCTATTGGTTTGCACATTCTCACTGAGCCCCCTTCAACCTCCCAAATTCTTTTGGAGCTTGACTGTTGTGGGAGGCCAGTGCCACATACTATTTCTATTTAGTCTATTCTAGGGCCTTGCCCGCTTCTTCACCAAAAAAAAAATAGAGTGAATAGTCTGCTCAGTAGACGAGGAAGGTCCATTAAAGGTTGGATGAACAACTGTGTCAAATACTATCATTTGAGGAGTTTACTTGAAAGTTGATTCTATTATGGCAATGCTGCGTACACTTGCTCAGAGCATGAAAGTATTGGATCTTCCAGATACTTAGAAGATGGTTAATGATGCGTTAAAAATTCTAAAAACTCGCTGTGATGTGTGTGTTCTCTGTAATAGACACTGCTGTTTTGTGCATTTGCTTGGTTCATGCTCTTTATGTTTAAGTCATCATGATTTATTTATATCTTCCATATTGGTTTCAGTAACTATAGTTGTTTTCTACATTATCTCCTGGGAACAGGAAACCACACCCTTAGCTGGTTCCTCGGCTGGGGCAATTATCTGTGCGGTAATTGCCTCCGGTAGTAGTATGCAGGAGGCCTTGCAAGTTACCAAGCAGCTAGCAGAAGATTGCCGGCTCAATGGGACTGCATTCCGTCTCGGGGTAAACTTTAAGTTTTGAATACTATTCTAGGCACTTTCCATATTCTATTATAAGCATGAGTAATTGATTTTATGTTCTATTCTGAACTCAGGCTGTTCTGAGAGAGATTCTTGAACAATTCCTTCCCGACGATGTTCATATTCGATGTAATGGTAGAGTTCGGAGTAAGTGAACCTTGTCTTCCTTTTTTAATTATTTTTTGCTAATTTTAAATTGTAAAAAGTGTAAAGAATTTGTCGGTGTCCTACCCGGAACATGTACAGGACTTGGATATGAGGCTACAGTTTTACTCATTGAAGTTCCAAGGAATAGACGTGGTTATGCCAATTATCAGCTTTAGTCTTATTCTAGATAAATCGAGTGCTGGTCATTTAAAGCTATTCAAATGAGAGTTCTTTTGTAAATTGCTCTTCATTGTCGTATCAATATGTTTTCCCCCCTTTAAGCGGTATGCCCTTGCTTGAACTTGGTATCTGCATCTCCTACATACAGTTGCAGTAACTCAGATCCTTTGGAGGCCTAGGGGCCTGCTGGTAGATCAGTTTGACTCAAAAGAAGATCTTATCAACGCTGTCTTCACTTCTTCCTTCATTCCAGGGTAAGGGATGACGGATGCCCCCTAAAAAATTCTCCACATTAAAATGTCAAAGAAAAATAGCTGACAAAGATATTGTTTTAGTTATCTTGCTCCAAGACCAGCAACTATGTTCCGAAACCGAGTTTGTGTTGATGGAGGGTTGACCCTGTTCATGCCACCAACTTCTGCTGCGGAAACGGTATGGTTTACCATCCAATGGCATCTCACCTCAAAGCTGTACTTAGTATGCTTAAAGGACTTTGTTTGGACTGTGACAAGGGAATCAAAAAATGTATTGATTTAGATGTTGTCAGCTGAAACTATGTCTTGAGTGTGATTTCCTCTTTGTCCCTCCTCACAGGTACGCATATGTGCCTTCCCTGCAGCTACGTTGAGATTACAAGGAATTGGCATTAGTCCTGATTGTAATCCGGACAACAGACCTGGCACACGGCAGGTAATCTTGTCATCATTTTTAACATTTTAGTTTAAATAGTTTTTGAACCCATGATAAATGACAACGTGCTAGAAAATTTTGTAGCTGTTTAACTGGGCACTAGAACCAGCAGAAGATCTGGTGCTGGACAAGCTTTTTGAGTTCGGTTACATGGATGCCTCGGTTTGGGCAGACACAAACCCTGTGGACACGATAGTTACAGAAGCTAATATTTGATTGCGGGATTACACTATGGATAACAGAAGCTGAACCTGTGCAGGAAAGTGTTTATTATTATCATCCATGAAAACACACAGAAGGGGGGATATTTCATCATTCTTCCCCGTCTTCATACATTATAATCGGTTAGGTATAAGTATAGTTTTAATTTAGAGCAGAATTAGTTATACGAGGGGGAGCAAAATGGCCACATCTAATTGGAATAACAAGCCTTTGCCCTCGCTGTGCATCTTATGATTCTTATCGTGTATTTAAGCTATGTTTATATTCATTGATATACGAGTAGCAAGGCTGTTTATGATATATGAGTAGAAGCTAGCTGTGGGCCAAGTTGCATGATATTGTATTGGTTGGACTTGGTTAGAAGTGAAAACTAGCAATAATCGAGCTAGATAATCACAATAGAGATGAAAGACACACAAAACATCAATCAAAATGCCATCTTGATATGAAAAGATAAAAGTGAGTTGTAAAGTCTTGAGGAAGAAGGAAAAGGAGCTCAATTGCCAAAGATATCTATTGCAAACTAATAAAATACAAAAATGTCCCTAGAGTAGTGATGGTCAACGGGGCGGGCCGGCCTGGCCCGGTCCAGCCCGGCGTCATGAGCCCAAAAAGCCCGGCCCGGTCAGCCCGTGGGCAAAACAGGCCAAGCTCGGGCCAGAGTTTTCCAACCTAGCCCGGCCGGGCTGGTCAATGGGCTAGGAGCCCGGTCCAGCTTAGCCCGGCCCGTCCCGGTGCATATTCATTTTTTTTGTATATATTATATTTTTGCACTAGTATTATATTATTATTTTTGCAATAGAATTTTAGTATTATAATATAGTATATAATGTTCATCCAAAAAAAAATTATAGTATATAATGTAAGTATAGGGTGCATATTAATTTTTTGTAAGTATATAATATATTATACAAGTATATAGTATTATAAAAAATGCAAAATTATACTGTAGTATATAATGTTCAGCCCGGTCCGGCCCGCAGCCCACTCCTAGCCCGGCCCGCAACCCACTCCTAGTCCGATAAAACCGGCACTGGCCTGGGCCACGGTTCCTTGGCCCAGCCCGGTGGCGGTCCGGCCCGCAGCCCACTCCTAACCCGGCCCGTAACCCGCTCCTAGTCCGATAAAACCGGCACTGGCCTGGGCTACGGTTCCTTGGCCCAGCCCGGTGGCGGTCCGGCCCGCAACCCACTCCTAGCCCGGTAAGACCGGCACAGGCTTAGGCCACGGTTCCTTGGACCGGCCGGGTTCCATCACTACCCTAGAGCTACTTATACTAGACCTAGAAAAGATATGTAAGTTAGACCAACTAGTTAGAACCCGGTCTGGCCAGACTGTCCCTTATATTTCATATCCCCCCTTAAGGTTGACTAGGGACCACTAAGCCAAGCTTGGGACAAAGGAAGAAGAGCTGCTAGGATCCCAATGACTTGGTCAAAACTTCTGCTAGATGAAGATGAGATTGAATATGGAAGGTTACGATGAAGCCCTCTTGCACCAACTCCTCCTTGATGTAATGGCACTCCACACGAGGTGCTTGGTGTTCTCATGGTAAACTGGATTGTCAACGAGTTAAAATATTATGGTCCATAAACATGTGTTTAAATATGTCATAGTCTTCCGATTGATACGAACTACTTGAAATTTGGTTTGGATTCACCAAAACCCATACCAAGTGTTTGCTTTTATGAGAGGGGTGGGGATGAGCGATTACCATTCCACCAAAATATGAAGGAGTTCATACTCAACTCAAAACTAAGGTATGGTTGATTTCATCTCTGAGCTTCTTCTTCCTCTTGATTGTTAATTCCATGTCCGAACCAAACACAAATCTAAATCAATTCCTTATCCCAACCCGATTCCAGATACACGAGATACACAGTACAAAACAATAGACTACTTGTGGCCAAAAAGTACTTTCTAGTAGAAAGTATACTTTCTTTACCTCGAAATCCGTAAAAAATAACTAGAACGCACATATTTCGAGGTAAAGAAAGTATACTTTCCACAAGAAAGTACTTTTTGACCAAAAGTGTATCAAGGCCTAAAGGCCTAAAGGACTTTGTGACATCTAAAAAGAAATAATATAAAATGTTGGCGGCCGGGTGACTCGGTAATTTTACATTTACGCCTCCTCATAACTCATGGTCATATTCAAAGCTCATAATTTGTTACTTGGCTTTAATTTTGTTCCGGAGAAAAAGAGAAAATTCCCCCAATCGGCACCTCTGAGTCGCCGAGAGGTAATTCACAAACCCTCTTCCTTTCCATGGCGTAATCGCGTGATATAGAAGCCAGACAAACGACCAAGCGAGGCGGCAAGGGATGGGGAAGAACCCTTTCTGTTTTCGCCGGACGGCCAGCCGCCGTCGCGGATCCAGGAAGGCGACCGAAATCTCACCGGCGGCCGGTGGCTCCGCGCCTGCGATCGAGCTGGCTCCTCAGTCCAATCCCAACGAGATCGCTGCCGTCGCTGGAACTAGTAAGCCCAAGAAGAAGACCGGAGGAGCCAGGCTGTGGATGAAGGTCGATCGGACTGGACTATCCGAGGCGATCGAGTGCGATAAAAGTGCTATCATCAAGCGCGTCGCTATTCCTGCTAGGGATTTGAGAATTCTCGGTCCTTTGTTCTCTCACTCTTCCAATATTCTTGGTACTCTCTTCTTCCCTCCCTTCCTCCTCTTGCTTTACATGTTCAATTCCGACTTTACTTATTCCGAATTTGAACCCTAGATTAGTCAATTGAAGTCAAAGATTACGAGAGCTGGTTTTGGATTGGGAAAGATTATCAATAGAACTCAAGTTGATACGGACTAACCGGATAGGAACCGAGTTAGGAGCTTGGAGAGCTTGAAGAACGTGATTTCAGATAACCTAGGGTTAGTGTGAGATTAGAAACACCAACCGAAGAGGAATACCTGTGATTGAATAAGTGATTCTTGATTGAATGAGAGAAATTGGGAGATTGAGAAGGATTGTGATTTCATTGATAATCTGGATGAGCTACAAACGAGAGGTTTATAAACCTAGTTTAGTGAACCGGAATTCATAAAATAGACTAATTAAAATAGATTTTACATCTAAAATCAAATTCCATATTAATTCGCACTGTAACATAAGTCCCTTGCATTCTACGGAGAGGCTGTCATGTGGTCTTTATGTAGACCTTGTTGAGATGACTGATACCGTATTGTTTGTTTCTATGTTTTCTTTATCTGTTGGAATTGGTACTTCTTTGTTTAAACTTATCCAGAGGGCTTTTGATATTCAGGGACTAAATGACTTGAGTGTGATTCTCATAATTGTAGCTAGGGATAAAGCTATAGTTGTCAATCTGGAGTTTATAAAGGCCATAGTTACTGCTGAAGAGATACTTCTGCTTGATCCAATGCGCCAGGAAGTTCTTCCTTTTATTGATCAGCTAAAGAGACAGCTTCCCCTTAAAAGCACTTCGAAGAGTCTTGAAGCAGGGCTTACAGATGCTCAGGATAATGAAGTGCAACATGAGCTTCCATTTGAGTTTCAAGTGCTGGAGATTGCACTTGAGGTTGTATGTTCGTACTTGGACCTTAATGTGGCTGAGCTTGAGAAGGATGCCTATCCTGTGCTGGATGAACTGGCTAGGAATGTCAGTACCAAGAATCTAGAGCGTGTGAGAAGCTTGAAAAGTAATCTCACCCGCTTGCTTGCACGGGTCCAGAAGGTACATGAATGCACTTATGTCATTTTCTCTCTTATAGATTCGCCGGATCTCTTTTCCATTGTGGTTTGTGAACACCAAGTTCTGTACTGTTTTATGTTAAATTGAAAAAGGATATTGTCACTAAATGAACAAGTACAAAGGAAATAACTATGTAAATCGACATACTTAACCAGTTAACAACCACTTTGTACAGTTGTACTTGAATCTCCACAAGTTGCTTGTGTTAATGTTTGACGCACTTACATTGCTTTGATGGTAGACGATATGCATTTCCTTCCCAAATCAGTTAGCTGTTTTTCAGTCATAACCAACAAGCTAAATGTTTTGTATCCACAAGGGATGCAAATTAATGCACCTATCCTGGTCTTCTTGAATGAATGATGCTCTTATATTGATGAAAACTTTCCATAGGTTCGTAGATAATTCTTCATTCAGAGTGACATGCCTGTCTTCCCCGAACAAGATTCCTTAAATTACGACATTGTTTCTCTGCGTTTATTGGTAACCCCCTTATAGTGAGAGCAAGGGTGTTTAGGTTGTGATGTAGTGGAAGTTCTCAGTTGCAAAGTTGTATTGTGGCTCTATAGGGCCTTCTGTTGTACCAAATCATAAGCTACTATTGAAATATATTTTACATGTACTGATTGCTCGAAGTAAAAGCATCCATGCTGGTGTGGGATCGTAGCACTATAAGATCCTGTGTTCTTATCCATTAAAATAAATCTATTAAACTAGATCGTCAATTGCTTCCAGTGTGTGACACCTCACAGAGGAAAGAGGTTTCTAAAACATAAAAATTAATATTAAATGGGATCAAGCACATTCAACTCACATGATAACTTGTTTGCCAAAATGCAGCTGATTATTTGTCTTGAATTGCGAAGTCACAAACAAGCTGCTTAGAGTTTCTCATTATTATTACTTAATATATTTATCGATGTCACTCCATGCTTTCTCTGTTTCTTTTGTATATTGGTGAATGAAAAGATTTTACCTTCTTCAGTTTCCATATTTACAATTCTGAGTCATTCATGCTTGTGAGGGATCATATAACTAGGTGACCATGAGGATTATTCTCACCACACAGGAGTGATTGCATGTTGGCAGGTACGAGATGAAATTGAGCATCTATTGGATGACAACGAAGATATGGCACAGCTGTATCTCACGAGGAGATTGATCCAGAATCAGCAATCTGAGGCTTTGTTGGCTGCAACAGCTTCAAATGCTCTTGTTCCTGTACCACATCATCTTGCACGAATGAGTTCAAACAGGAGTGGAAGTGTGCTGACTAGCAACCATTTAGATGATGTGGAGGACATTGAAATGTTGCTAGAGGCTTATTTCATGCAGTTGGATGGGACTCGCAACAAAATATTGTCTGTAAGTATCATACTCTCCTGGAATTCCACACTGGACTTGAAATAGGAAAATTGGTCTTGCAACTCATCTAACTAATGGCCGGTTTACCTTTATGCTTTCCTGATCTCATGGTTTTGTTTAATTTCTTATTTCGGCTCTCTTTGCTGTTGGGGGGAGATAATACTTCTGTTAAGCTATACATGTCCTTATAGGATGTCTTATCTTTTTAAAGATTTTTCACCTTCTATTATATATTTATGTTTATGTAACTGATTTTAATCAATGGGATAATTTAGGAAAGAACTGTAGCAAAATCTGTCCAATGACAAGTATTGCTTAAGGAGGGATTATTACATTAGCAGTTGCCTGCAGTGATGTCAGATTAGCTCAAGTAAATTATCATTGTGGACGTAAATAATGCGGTTAAAGTAGTGACTGTACACAGACAAAATTATAGCACAGATAATTTGCTTTTCATTTGGAGAATATATTAGTGTGTTAGGCTGTAGGGCTTAGAAGAACCTTTTTGGCATTTTCATTCGTTTGTTTGTTTGGTAGATCTTTTCCTGTTTGGCCTTTCGGAAACATCATCCTGACTTATTTCATATACTGAGTGGAGGTTGTTGTTGGAAGAGACCGCCTTCGTTTGTAAAACTATGGCTATATTGTTAATTTGCAACAATGACATAGGATCTGGATGAGTTCAAGGGGACGTTTGGCATCTTCTCTCACTGCAATATGCTTGGAGTGCACTTCAAAACAATATATGGTTTTGCTAACCTTACAATGACAAGAAATAAAATGTTCGTCTCTACCAAATTGTGAATGATGATTGGTCTTTTGTAAACATGCTGATATGACTCCGCCAAACATTTTCTTGCACACATTGTCTGTTCCAAATCAAGAACGTGTTCTTCTGTGATGTACCATGGTATGCGATTGAAAGCTTTGGTTAAGCTTGCATCTTTCAGTTGAAATAACACTTGAATTTTTAGCTGGTCTCCAGAATGTTCCTTTCCAGTCTTTTGCAGTTGTTCTATGCGACCTCTAACAGAACCAGATTTCAGGTACGAGAGTACATAGACGACACAGAGGATTACGTGAACATTCAGCTAGACAACCAACGTAATGAGCTCATCCAGCTGCAGTTGACATTAACAATTGCATCATTTGCTATAGCGCTGGAGACTCTCATTGCCGGGATGTTTGGGATGAACCTCCCTTGTTTTATGTTCCAGACGAAGGGGGTGTTCGAGTATTTTGTGGCAGTTATCACAGCCGTGAGTGTCCTGGTTTTCTTTCTCATTCTCGGCTACGCTCGATGGAAGAAGCTTTTGGGCTCTTAATGCCCCTCTATGCTTTTGTTTTTCCCGTCGGCTGATCGACTTCCATTGACCTGTATACCCTGTCATCTGGTGTAAAGCTTATAACTGTATTGTTCGGGTGCATGGCGTATTGGTGTATAAGCTTTGCATATATAAAAGTCATGTTAATAAGGGAGCAAGTTGTGCATTATCTATTTTAATAAATACAAAAAAGATATTAATTCTAAAATTCTAAGCAACCGAAGACATGTTTAAGCGGGAGTTTGCTACGAAGGTTTGGAGTATGGGGTTGGAGAATGAAAATCGCAAACCTTATATTCGTTTGTGTTTGTTTTTTTTGGGTTTTATATCTGTCCCAATGGTTTTTGAAGCCTTACCATCTCTTTGGATATGGGTGGGATATGGGTGGGAATGAAGAAAAAAGGAAGAAGATCTCTTTTAAAAAACACTTCTCCCAAACACCCTTTATTAAGTACTCCCTTAGCACTTAAAATTTGTTTCATAATATGTGTCGTTTTAGGTTTTCAAAGTGGTTTATTAGGGGTGAATAATGATAATTTTTATTGGAATGTGTATTTGTTGACTAAAGTTGTTCATTCATTGGCCAAAAAAATGTAATGAGTGGTAAGATTAAGAAAAAGTTGTAGGTTTTAAAGTGAATGATTGCTTTTCTTAAAAACTGTATTAAGAGCTAAAACGACACTTATTGTGAAACGGAGGGAGTATGAGTTTCTAATCCCAGATCAAGGTTCAATAGAGAATAAATAAGTATCAGAAAACAAGAGAGTAATTATAGGCCTTTAGATGCTACTCTCCGTCCTCTCTCTAGTTCTTTTCCGCTTCCTTTTGCCTATTTTCCTGTACATTTTCTGGCCCTCTTTCTTTTCTCCTTCCCCTCTCTCTTTGTTTCTTTTTCTTTTCTTGAAATCACCCATGAAACCAACCTTGAAAAATCCTCTCCAAACTATTATGACCAATTAAGCTTAATTGCTTCTTCAAGCCTAACCGACATGGACACCCAATTTGAGATGGAACTTGAAGTGGCGATCTATCCCCAATTTTCTCGATCTATGTATGCATGGCGGAAGAGTCTCAGAAATCGAAACAATCTGCCGCTTTACCTCTATGCACGATGTCTTCTTGATCCTGATTTTGGACGCCGTGCCCTGAAGACGTGGTGGCTGGCTGCCGGCAAGGGTGGCTTTACCCAAGTCTCAGATGGTAAAAGTTTGAACCCTAGATCTCCTAGAGATGATTTGGTTTGGGTTCTCCTCCACATAAGCTTGTTGATTTATTTGATATTGCGATCTCTCCCTTGTCTCTCAATTGTGTGGGTTGATACCTTTCAGGGGTTCGATCTGGCAAAATTACTCCCTCCTCTGCTTGATGAGGGTGTTGGATTTTGCGAAAGAACCCTTGTCACGGTGGCACCCGCCTTTGGGATGATCTTGACAACTGGCTTTTTGCCTATGAAACCTATTATGAAACCTATTATGAAACCTCTTATGAAACCTCTTATGAAATGCTTAAAGCACTTGAAATGTTGTACGCCCGGCTCTGGTGGTGTTTCTCCATGTTCCAGGACGGTGCAGTTGCATGAACTTGTGAAAATTGAATCAGTGATGTGTGACCCGCGGTTACAGCCCGGAGTCAGCAAGCCTGTGAACTTTTTCAGTTTAAATGTTATGATCTTGTTTTTATGTTTGTTGCTGCTGCCCTTGATCGTTTGGTCAAGGTTTTCAGTTCTTGGCTGGTGTTTTGAACCTCTGTCTGAAACCTAGTATGACCTGGAAGTAATGAAACTTGATTTGAAATTTACCATTATCCTCTTGGATGATTATTGGTATACAACGATGGAAATTACTGCTGCACAATACTTCTTAGGGGCAAAAAATGTCCATCGAATGTTCAGAAATGGGAGTTGTGATGATCTGTGCTGCATTACACTTGAAGAGCTAGTCATAGCAATTGATCATGGGACCCATAGTGAGATGTGTTGTACAACTTGTACTATCCCAATATATATGACGTTAATAGGAAGGTTTTGGCTAGTATTTTATGTGAGAATTGATCATGTATTAAATATAAACAAAAGAGCTATGAGATTAATCACCCATATGTGCTGGACACGGAGCACTATAACCAAATTCAGTAGAATAATATATGCTAGCATAATTACTTTAGCACATGTATTGGAAAGATGGATCACAAACAAGCAAAATAGCCTATGGTTGATGATAACTAGTAAGGCCAAACACTCTAGCCATATGGTCGAAATGGAAAACATGGCAACTAAACTGAGAAAAATATATCATCGTGACCGAGTCAAATGAATATTCGTTATTGGAATGTGCGGGGTGTCCGCAGGAAAACCTTTTGGGAAGAAATATCATATGTAAGGGTGAAAAACAAGCTCCACTTATTATGCCTAGCTGAAACCAAAACTTGTGAAAGACCCCATGAATTAGCCATCCGTAAATCCGGCTTGCAAGACCTTACCTTTGTTCCGGCTAATGGAACGAAAGGGGGTGTCTGGCTTCTTTGGAACTGTAAAAACATAACCCAACAATGTTCGTTGTTGGAATGTCATCCAAATACGATTATAATTAAAGTGGTAGATGCTGACACATCCTTTCTAATAATTTTCTTGTATGCTCCTTCACGCGAAGAAAATAAAGATGAGTATTGGGAATTTCTAAAGGCAGCCATTGTCAACCACAACATGCCGGTAATTGTAGTAGGTGACATCAATGAAATTGAGAGGGACTCTGACAAGTCGGGGGGTCTCCGCCCTCACTTGTCTCGCTTTAGAAGATTACTACAATTTAAACATGAAATGAATCTGCTTGACACCCGGATTTCAGGTTTTCCTTTTACTTGGAGAAAGCGATCAGTAGGGACTAATAACATCTTTGAAAAATTGGATCGGGTGTTAGTTCACCCGGCAATAGCTCAAAAATACCCGACAATGGTGGTTCATCACCATCCTTTTACCACATCAGACCATTGTCTCATCACTTTCTCCGTTGGATCGGGAACTGGCCCACCAAAATCGCCTTTCAAATTTGAGAACGCTTGGACCACCAACCCGGATTACGAGAGACTAGTCAAGAAAGTCTGGAGCTATCAGCTCAGAGGATCGTATATGTACAAACTAGCCGCAAAACTAAGACTTTTGAAACGGTACTCGAAAGACTGGGCAAAAAATAAAGTGCACAATAACCTCGAGCAGCTAAAAACAACAGAAGAAAAACTACTGGAGCTACAACAGCTCGCCTTGTTTAATCCGACCAATTTGGACTTTCAAACACGATTGCAGAGACATCAGAGGAAATTCGCTTGCCTCTTGGATTTCCAACATAAATATTGGAGACAACGAGCCAAGTGTAAGCACATGGTCAACATAGACAGGAACTCCAAGTACTATCAATCGGTCGCAAAAATTAGAGCATATCGACAACGAACCAACGCTTTCCAGACCAAGGATGGGCTAACGCTCTATGATCACGAGGATATAACTAAACAAATAACTCAGGAGCTTAAGCAAAGATACCAAAAAAGCACTACCTACCACACTAGGCAGGAAGATCTGGGGGTGATTCCTGCCATTGTGTCTGACCAGGATAATGAAATCCTTTGTGCTAAACCGACACCGGCTGAGGTAAAATCTGCAGTCTTTGAACTTGCATCTGATAAAACCCCTGGACCGGATGGCTATCCAGCTGACTTCTTCCAAAAATATTGGCACATTGTTGGAAACTCTCTGACGTCAGCTATCCAGGCGTTTTTCCACTCTGGACAGATACTAAAAGAAACCAATCACTCTTTCATTGCACTAATCCCAAAAACTGAAACCCCCATAAATATTAATCATTTTCGGCCAATTAGTCTGTGCAATACGACATATAAGGTGATTACTAAGGTCCTGGCGAACAGACTTAAACCGATCCTCCCAAAAATTATAAGTCCCCTCCAAGGGGCATTTGTCGAAGGAAGGCTCATTCAAGACAATATTCTGATTGCTCATGAAATTTTTCATTCTTTCCATAGAAAAAAAGTGGGTAAGAAAGGATGGATGGATCTGAAGCTAGATATGGAAAAGGCCTATGATAAACTAGACTGGAATTTTATTAACCAAATCCTACTCAAATTTGGTTTTGCGGAAAAATGGATCCGATGGGTCATGACGTGCATCTCAATGGCCTCTTTCTCTGTATTAGTTAACAATGAACCCGGTGAGCTTTTCCACCCGTCATGCGGAATTCGCCAAGGAGACCCTCTTGCGCCTTTTATCTTTGTCATTGCCATGGAATACCTAGCCAGGACTCTAGAACTCAAATCCAACCTACCGGGCAAAAAGATCGGAGTTCAACTGACGAGGAATGGAATGAGAATACCCTTCCTTAACTTTGCAGATGATACTCTAATCTTGGCTGATGCCTCTCTGGATAACATGAATGTGATAAAAGAAATTCTTGATGATTTCACAAAGAAAACGGGCTTGGCTATTAATTTCCATAAAAGCACAATGCAAACATCTTCGAATGTGACAAAACCGAATGCAGCGGCTCTTGCGAGTATCCTGAACTTGAGGATAACGAATGACACAGAAAAATATCTAGGCATCCCGATTGTTAGAGGACGTGTGCATAACGCAGTCTTCTCAGAGGCAATACAAAGTCTAAAAAAGCAACTAACTAAATGGAAGGCAAATTCTTTGTCTCAAGCTGGAAGAAAAGTCTTGATTCAAGCTAACTTGCAATCCAAAACAAACTACCTCATGCAGAGTTTCCTGCTGCCCAAAGGTATCTGGGAACAAATTGACAAGGTAAACCGGGATTTCTTCTTGAACAAGAGCGTTGACAACTTCCATCCCCTTATTAGTTGGGAGCGCATTTGCGCTCCCGAGAGAAAAGGTGGGATGGGGTTGAGAACTGCAGAGGTCTCTAATACGGCCCTTCAAATGAAACTACTATGGAAAATTCTAACGGAACCGAAAAATCCCTGGGTTCGTTTGGTGACTGAAAAGTATCTAGGAACAGAATCTATCATGACAGTTGAAAAGAAAACACACTCCTGGCAGTTTGGACGATTCTTAAACATTAGAGCAACCTTTATGAAGGGTGTGAGGTGGCAACTTGGAAACGGAAAGAGTATAAGTTTCTGGACAGATCCATGGTTAGACAACGTCACTCTACGACCATACCTTCAGAGCGCTTGCGTAAAAATGAAGGTTTCAGACTTTATTTTGGACAACAAAACTTGGGACACTCAGAAACTACAAACTCATCTCCCGCAACATCTTGTTGACAGGATTCTGCAAGTTCGCATCCCGATTATGGACCAAGAAGATAGAGTAATTTGGACACCATCCCCGGATGGGACTTTCTCTGTCAAGATGGTTGCTCAGCTCTGTGAAGAGACGAGAAACCTCCCTGATCAGAACATGGAGTGGATTTGGAACCTGAAGACCCCTCCAAAGTTGCAAAACTTTGTCTGGAAAGCTTGCGCGGACTGCCTTCCAACAACGGAACGACTGAATAGGTATCATGCGAGAGTTCCAAGTACGTGCTCCCTTTGTGATACTCGAGAAGAATCAACTAAGCACCTATTGTTCGAATGTGATTTCACTGTTACAATGCTTCGACACCTGGAACAACGAACTGGGGTACGGATTGTCCTTAAAGACGAGGGCGATCTGAACCATAGTATTCTACAAACCGTCAAGGCTAACAAAGGAGACACCATTATACTTTTTCTTTGGTGGACTATATGGATGCACCGTAATAATCGAATTTTCAATGCAGACAGGGCACTAAGAGATGAGAAACCATCGGACCTGGCCCTTGCTATCTACTCACAATGGAAACTGGCGGAACAACTAGATAACAAGCAAATAATGAAGCGGCAGAGACCGAGGCTCCCAACATGGAAGAAACCAGACAGGGGATGGGTAAAACTAAATTTTGACGGATCTCGGAGATCTAACTCGTCCACGCATGGGGGATTTATTTTGAGAGATAATAACTCGAAAATTCTTGCCTTGGATCGACGGAAGTTGGCCGCCCCGTCCATCCTCCAGGCTGAAGCTCTGGCGGCTCTGGATGGGGTGCGGAGGGCCAAGTCCCTTAATATAACAAAGCTAGTGGTTGAAGGTGATAACTTATGTGTGATTAACAGCATTACGGGGGCATGGAGATGCCCTTGGGAAATCTAGACAATTATTGGTGACATAAAAGGTCTCCTTTCTCTTTTTGAGGAGGTTCGCGTTTTCCATTGCTACAGGGAAAGTAACAGAGCTGCAGACTACCTAGCGGCTAGGAATGCTGATCCACAACTCCTACTCGCTAGTGTGATGACAAGCTGCGAAACGCAATACTGGGAGGAATCCTTGAGGACGACGTTTGGATTAAGTGAAGGAAGAATACGAGAAGCTAGAGATCTCTTGAAGATCATCCGGGCGGATGATTTAGGCTGGTCCTACCCTGATTAGGAAGCCTAGTGTTTTCCCTTTGTTGTACAAAAAAAATTTGAACCTCATCCCTTAATTATAGCAAGTGTTAATTAATTTTCGGATTTCTTAGAAAATTACACAAGAGGAATCCCTTAATTATAACAAGTGTTAATTAATTTTCAAAGTTCAACTCAATCTCGTAATTATAACAAGTGTTAATTATATATTGGATATCCACGTGTTGTACGAATTATTAACTATATATACATGTTATAGTTTTGTATATACATCCTAGAATTATTATATACACTATATATTACAGTATTTCGGCAGTTTTGATTGTACAATTAAACATATGAATACAAATCAGTAAGTGATGTATTGACATCAATTGAGTCATGTTTTGTCGATGTTGGACAAGTTATATCCATTTAAACTGAAATGAATCCATCTCATGTATATTAACTGATGCTCAACATTTATACATTTTTTTTTATTCGACATAGAATTAAAAGTTTACAAATAAGTCATGTATATTAACTGTGAATTACATGTATATACGCTAATAACGAATGTATACATAATTCAAATTGTACACGTACAAGACATGTTTTCATTAATTGTACATACAATAATGTAAATAGTATCCAACCACATCAATCTTGTATATACATTTATCAAGTTGCTATATACAATATTACAGTATATATATACATAGGATCGGCGCTTGCTTGACCTGGTGGTTTGTCGTGGTCGGAATTCTCCAGCGAGCAGTTCCGACGTTCAGTGTGTAGATCCAGCAAACAAATTTCGTATATACATTCCTCAGATTGTCATATACATTATTATTGTACATATATACATCTTGAACTGTAGGATTAGGTCACATAAACAATTTACACATAAATTCACGACATATACTAAATCAAATCAATCATATACATAATGAAAAAATTATATACAAAATTACCTAATGCCATATTTATACGATTAATAATTGGCAATGTTGATGCGCCCTTGCCTATCATGTCGGCCATAGAAGAAGAAGAAGACGCTCTCCAACTCAAGTCCAAGGGTCCTATCACAAGGAGTCGAGCCAAGAGAATCGACCCCATGCAGCTCGACCAACCCAGCAAGGTCGACCATGACCCTCCCTAGGTCGGCCACGACCAAGCCTGGTCAGCACCGACCTCCTCTTGGTCGACTTCAACCCTTCCTGGCGAGCGAGTCCGAACTTCGGGTGCGAATTCTTTTGTCCCGCCTATCCTTAATTAGATTTCTTTCATTTTAAATCAAGTTATTATTTTAGGATAGTTACTTGACTTAAACATAGATAGCTTGTTTCCTTTTTATTCCATATCTTTTATTTTTAGGATTTTGTAACAAACCATATCTCTATCTTTCCATAAGATAAGATATGATTTACTAGATTGTTTCTTTTCCTATTTAGAGACCTAGGGAGCCAAAATTCCCTCTATAAATACTTTTGTAATCAATTTCATTAGTTTCATGCAATACTGAATTTCCCTAAAGTAAAGTTGCGTTTCTCCTTCTTCCCGGGATACCGTTGCATCAAACCCTCGTTTGCCCTAGTTCAAACGTCATCAAATTCGCATCGATTACTACTTCATCTTCCATCACTCAAGCAAGAGAAAATCGCTTACACCTATGATCTCGATCGGGACAGTCATGTTCTTGTCGACCACGAGGGGCAAGGACGCATCAACTGGCATCAGAGCCACATATTGTTTGAGTCTAGTAAGTACTTTTCTCTTAATTCACAAGGAATTTTTTTTTCCCCACATCCTAAAGTTTGAGGCCCTAAGATCCATGTCACCATTCATCCATCTAGGTTTTACCCAAAAATTTTGCTTTAAATTCATTAAGTTGAAACGAAAGCCCTATCCTTACTTGAACGTAGTATTTTCATTACTTGACATTGAATTCGTGTCTTTGACGATTTGAATCTTGCAGGTGAAGAGAACTCTTAAGTTTGGCACTTTCTTTCCTTGTTTGTTTGCAATTCTTCCCGTTCGTCGTAGGTCGTTGCCGACCACATATACGTCGTGGTCGACCCCCATGCACATTAGGGTTTGACGTCTTGTTTTTTTTTTAAATAATTCTTTTTTTCAATTGTGAAGAACAACCAAAATAAGGTAACCTTCACAATATAAATTCAAAAAATATAATATTTGTGCATTGAAAGTCAAAAAAAGGTAACTTGCACTCCAAGCAACAAGTTTTGAAGTGTAAAGAGTTCTTAAGAGGCCTCCTTGCATTGATCGTTGTTCTTGCTCATTGGATATCTTTGGATTGTTTTGATTTTGCTATTGTCTCGAGTACGCCTTAAGCCAACCGATACCCTAAGCCGTTTTTCAAAACCATGTGGTTAAGCGTTAAGTCATAGACTTAAAGCGTACCCAAGACAACGTTCCATTGTGCTCTTTGATCCTCACGATTGGTTTTTGATCATTCAGGTAGCGTTCCCGGCGAAATCAATGGAACATTCCGAAGAGACACACATCGACCCTGCCGTTCTTCCCTTGCATAATGACAAATTCGTCAACTTCAGGAGCGTATTAGGCTCGCCGAAGAGCACATGGTGCAGCTCGCCCAAGAATTGGCCGCACTTCGCTCCCGTAGCTTCACACCACCGGTCGTTGCCGACCCACATCCCGTCGGTAATGTAGGGTTGGCGCTTAAGTCCATTACTCAAGCGACACACCTCCTTGCTCGTGCACTCAAGGGCAAAGATCCCGCTCCCACACATGCCTCACATCAAGAGTCCATCGCCTTGCCACCTAAAAAGGCGCATGGACAAGATTCACGCCCCGGAGTGACGATTCAAGAGGAAGTCATTGTTCCCGACACGAAGAGTGACAAACTCAAGGATGACCACGATGCAACGATTCGCCGTGACCAACGCTCATCAAAGGTTCATCATGATCCTAAAGGGCACAAGAACAAAGGTACGTCTTCTAAACATCGTCAATACGCTTATGATACTAATGAGTTTGTTGTTGATGATTTAGAGTTACATCGCTCTACAACGTCACCTTACTCCAATTACTACAGTGATGAAGACAATCCTAGCGATTCGTTGGATGAGTTTGACAAGGACGTTGAAGAGGGAGACTATGATAACCATGGAGATTATCATCCACCGTTGGTAGATCCACCGGAGCATCAAGGTCGTTCGTCGGATTGGATTCCACCGCCAAACCTTCCCCAAAATCGCCGTGGCTGTGACAAGGCGATGGGACGCTAACATAACAACGGCAACTGAGGCGGTCGTGGAGGAGGAGGTGCCCCACCATTAGGGGGAGGAGGAGGCAATACACATGATAGTGACGGCTACGACCAGGGTCCGTGCCATGCACCGCACCGTGCCGCACTGGGTCACCAACATGCATCACAAGCACCCTTGCGGAATAACTCCCACTTGCAGCGTGAGGTTAAAATGAAAATATATTCTTTTCATGGTAAATATGATGCTCCTAAATTTCTTGTATGGTTGCAAAAAAACGAAGGTGTTTTGAGATTTTTAGGATATGAGGAACACGAGAAGGTGAAAGTCGTTGCGCTACACTTTGAGGAAGGCGTTCAAGCTTGGTGGAACCGTACTTGTGCGGATCATCATCGTCGGGACCAACCTCCCATTGTGGAATGGCAACAGCTTGTCCACGTCATGACAAAGAAGTATGTACCTTGGGTATTTAGGGACCACATGCGAACCGAGATTGCAAAGGCGACTCAAGGATCCATGACGCCCGAACAATTTTTCACTCATCTTGAGAAGTTGTACAACCGGGCCAACTCCCACGTCACCCCTAGCATCTTAAGGACTCGTTTCATCACGGGGTTGAATCGCCCAATTCGGAAGCAATTGGAGATTCTCAAGCTTCGAGATACGGGTGATGTTATTCATACGGCCATGACTATCCACATGCAACTTCAGGAAGAGAAGACGATTAAAAAGAGGTATGGGTCTAACCCAAGTCAATATGATTTTTCTACTAAATCTTCTTCTACTTCTACTCCAGAAGCAGGCCGAGACACTAAGGACAAGACCATCAAATCCTCGGCACCATCTTCGGCACATGCGTCCGCACCACCCGGCAACGAGCGGTCCTGCGACGTCATTTGCCACAAGTGTGGTGGCCGTGGTCACTTCCAACTAGATTGTCCAAATTCCAAGAAGATACTCTTAGTAGGGCATCAGACCTATGTGAGTGAAGACGACGTCTCCGACAAATCCGAGGATGAGCCATCGGAGGAGTATGCTGTCGACGCCCCTGCCACAGACAGCGTCGCCACTCTCAGGCTATATGTTGCTATGCGTGCCCTCACATCTAGCAATGAAATGGACAATGGCCACCGTCATAATCTTTTCCGGACGACATGCCTCGTCCAAAACACTTCCTTGAGCGTGATGGTTGATATGGTTCCTACGCAAACTTTGTGAATGAGAAGGTCATTAGCCACTTCTCCCTTCGCTGTCACCCGGAACTCGTTCTTTCCATCGGTTTCTTCCCTTCGGTCTTCGGCCTGCCAAATTTGGCTCGATGGAAGAAGCTTTTGGGCTCTTAATGCCCCATTGGTTTAGCATGCTCCTCACACAGTAGTGAATTTGAACAACACTAAAGGGGTTTTGGCCAACAATTTGTCCTTGTTTATTGACATTGAGGTGTATTATCCCCTTTTCCTTGTTTGGAGAATCATAAATCCAGGAAAGACACTATACCAGGTATGAGGTGGGTTCAGAACTGAAGCTTGACACACACAAAAAAATGTACACAACATGAGCTTAATTGGAATTAATGCATACTCAAGATTAGAAAAAGAGAAAATATTCCAGACATTCTGAATCTCTTTATTAATCTTTCCATGCCAAATTGCTAGTCTTGGCTCAACTGGTTTTATGGACAAAAACCTCACCAAGTGCCAATTTTTTCTAGACATTAGAAAACAATGAAATACTCCCTCTGTCCCTAGAACAATGTCCCATAGTACAATAATCTATTGGATTAAGGCAAGTCTTTTCAATGCTACAGTGCAAAAGTAAAGTAAAATTCTACTTTGAATTCTACCAAAAGTACACGTGTAAGCAATGAGTCCCAAAAGAACAATCCACCATTTTTAATCTCAACCAATGAAAACAAAGGAATAATTTTGGGGGACCAATCAGATCGAGTATTCCGTTCACATGGATCACTCTCCCAAACTACATTTTGCCAACATTTACTCATCTTTAAATACAGCAAAGGTCCACAAATGTCCTTTACAACCCAACTCTGTTTCTACACCTACAAAAACAGCAAAAGGAAAGAGAGGGCATTTACTGTATCTTTAAATTATTCAACCTCTTCACTGCATCATTGCTTGACTTTGATGGCTTCAGGCTTCGATCTCAACGAGGATCCTCCTCTGGATGGTGAAGGCCCATATCTTTTTGATCTTAATGAACCAGCAGCAGGGAGCATGGAAGAGGAGGCAGGCTAGCACACAACAGAGGCAGAAGCATCAACACAGGCACATCATCAGACATCAAAAGCCAGGCTCAGTAGTGAGAAAAGGGTCCACATTCTCACGAGGCTTCTACATGCAGCAAATGGGGGAAACTAAAAAGGGGTGCAATGAAACAAATTGCAGCAGAATTCAGTGTTACAAGAAGGACAACATCCAGAATATGGAGACTAGCTAAGCAACAAACAGAGGCAATGTAGAGGCCAAATGTCTCCACAAAGCATCATCTTTGTGGTAGAAAGAGACAGACAGTGGACACGGAAACAACTGAAGCAATAAATATGGGGGACACGTCTTGCATAAGGGACCCAGCAGTCCAACTACACATGTCAAAGAGTGCAGCTCACATGCTCATAAAAAGAGGTGTCATACGCCCACACACAAATGCATTGAAACCAGGATTAAAAGATGCAAACAAGACAACAAGGATGCAATGGATTTTAAGTCTACTTTAAGGAGGGACAGCAGAATCAAAGAGACAATACTATCCTATGTTTGATTTTGTACACATAGATGAGAAGTGGTTTCAGTTGAGCAAGAAGTCACAGAGGGTATATCTAGCACAAAATGAGAGAGGCAAATACAGAGCAACAAGTTTAAGTAAGTTCATTCCAAAAGTTATGTTTACAGCAAGAGTGGCAAGGCCTATGTTTGATTCACAAGGGAACTGCACTTTTGATGGAAAGATTGGCATCTTTCCATTCACATATCAAGAACCAGCAAGAAGAAACTCAAAAAACAAGCAAAAGGGAATAGTGGTAACCAAGCTTATTGAATTAGTGAACCCAAAGGTAACAAGAAGCATGCTCATCAATCAAATTGTTCCAGCAATAAAAAACAAATGGCCACAAGATGGAGAGGGGGAGAAGATTATATTTATTCAGCAAGATAATGCCATGGCACATATTTCACAAGAAGACACAGAGTGGTAGTAGGTATACAAACAAGATGGGTTTACATTTATCTTAATTCAGCAACCTCCAAACAGCTTAGATTTGAACATATTAGATTTAGGGTTTTTTTGGAAGCATTCAGTCATTAATGCACAAGAAAATGCCTAAAAACATAGATGCAATGTTAGATGTTGTGAATGAGGCCTTTTATGGGCTAGAACCAAGAACCCTAAGTAATGTGTGGTTATCATTACAGTATGTAATGAATGAAATACTGAAAGTGAAAGGGAGCAATGATTTTGACCTGCCACACATCAACAAAAAGAAATTGCTAGCTCAGGGAGCACTACCAGAACAAGTGGAAGCACCAATGTGGGCAGTAACTGAAGCATGAGAATTGATCCATGGTATTGTACCAGGACAGACAACACACGTGCAGACTCAAGCAACTCAAGACACTCAAGCAACTCAAGACACACAAGCAAGTGAAGCAATGAATGTGGACACAAAAAGCCAGGAAGGTGCATTTGAGGATGCTCACTACTTTTAGCCTCTTATTGCAAGTACAAACACTAACTTTTGTGCAGTTAAATGACTTTTGGAAGGTACATGTAATACTTTTGTGTAACTAGCAATGAAGAATGAAGCTAGGCTTTTGGAATTTAAGAGCAAAAAAAAAAAAACAGAAGCATGAGTAGTTGAATTCTAACAAATTTTTTGCCGGTAATGATCACAGGTACTAAGCATCATTGCAAAAAAAAGGTAATCTTAGAGCTCCTTAGTGCATCATAGACACAAGTTCATCAACAAACTATGAGGAAGCAATGGTCATCCTAAGCCACATGCATGGCTGGTTAACTATTGCATACATCATGAAAGTTGAAGTATAAAACATGCATCTCAACAATACTAGGCTTCATCATAGACAAAAAAAAAAAGCAATTTCAGACTCCCCCAATTCATCATAGACACACATTCATCAACAAGACATGAGCAAGCAATAGTGAGCCTGAGTCACATGACTAGTTAACTATGTATTACAATCAATGTCTATTGATAAAAAGAACATGCATCTCGGGTAAAAGTGGGCTTCATCATTGATTAAAATAAAAAATGAAAAAAAAATCAATCTTAGAGTCCCCTATTTAACCATAGGCACAAGTTCATCAACAACACATGAGCATGCAATGACCATCCGTAGCAGGTATACAAAACATGCATGTAAGGTTCTGTGAATGATCAAGCATTGGAAAAAAAAAATCTCAGAGTTTCCTTTTCCATCACAGACACAGGTTCATCAACAAAACATGAGGAATGAATGGTCATCCTAAGCCACATACATGACTGGTCAACTATTGCATTCATCATGTACGTTGAACCATAGAACACGTATCTCAACATACAAGGTTTCATCATAGATAAAAAAAAAAAGGAAAAACAATCTCAAAGTCCCCCAATTCATCATAGACACACATTCATCAACAAGACATGAGCAAACAATGTCATCCTGAGTCACATGACTAGTTAACTATGCTTTACAATCAATATCTATTGATAAAAAGAACATGAATCTCAGGTATAAGTGGGCTTCATCATTGATTAAAATAAAAATTTGCAATCTCAGAGTCCCTTATCCCATCACAGACACAAGCTCAACACAACATGATCAAGTAATGGCCATCCAAAGTCATAATGAATGACTGGTTTCCTTATGCTTAATATATTTGATGTTGAGCATGCACCTCAGGTATAATTCAGACTCATCCTTGATTAAAAAAAACAACAAATTGCAAGATTATCACACATTCATGTCTATGAACATAACATTCAACTCAAGCACACAAAAACTGATTAAACACAGAAATGATCCTTGAAGCATGCAACAATGTTAATGTTGGGACGATATTAAGGACGTCAGTCGTTAATATCTAAACCAATAATAATCGTCCCTTGTTTTGATAATGACAAACTCAGATGTATTTGATAAGTTGTCCAAGTTTTGATCTCAGGTAAGTCCAGTGGACGCACATGAGCGAAAAGGACAACAAGTGAACAGCAGTCCCTATGCTGTAGGGACGCATGTTACCAGAACTTCCAAAGCTAAACGTAATTGGCGGAGTCCCTGTGCAAGACAGGACGGAGTCCTCATCAAGAAGGGACGCGCGCCAAAATACGGACGAAGTTCAAATTCAAATCAAGGCCGCCCCAACATGATTACATCATCGTCCGGCCTTAGTCCTCAGAAGGAAGCTTCCTTTGTCTGGGCACGTGTAGACAATGCCAAAGACGTCGCTTTCCCAGCAATGGTCCCCTACCCACGCGGAGGCTTCCCAAGCGTCAACAGAGTTGACCTCCTCAAGACGCTCATCGCACCGTTGATCAAAGATCGAGGATCCTGCCAAGTCTCAGCGGACGCTAGAGGACAAGAATCACTTCCGCTATAAATACTCTCCAAGGAGTATGCATAGCGGCATGTGTGTGCAAGAGTGGACTTTGAAGACTTTCTCTCAAGCTCTCCCGAAGCATTCAAGAACACGAACGAAGATCAAGAAGATCAAGTGAGCTTGAAGCAAGAGAAAGAAAGTCCAACCACATCAAATCCAAAACAAACCACAAATCAATTAGAGTTGTAGTTTGTCTCTCACAACGAACCGTGAGAGACGTGAGTAATAGCTTCCTTATAGCTAAGAGTGTTAGGTTACTTGTTAGGTTGAAAGGAGTGTTACTAGTGAGGCTAAGGACGGACGCTTAGCTCAGAGAAGTGTAACGACTCGCCTAAGTTGTAAGGACTCGCTCTTAATAAGATAAGGGACGGCTATTGAAAATCCTCCAACGGAGGTAGAGGTTTACCCATAAGACTAGTTGGTCTTAGTGGGGTTCCTCTATAAATACTCGTGTCCACTTATCTTGTATTCTGTTAAGTCTATTTTCCGCTGCACTAAAGGACGCCCTTAACCCAGTTAAGGACGCCCTCATTAACTGACTTACGATCCATCAATTGGTATCAGAGCAGGCGCTCTAGATTTTTGTTGAGTTGCAGGTACAAGATGGACATGGAACCTATTGGAATCTCTTTTGTAAAGCCTCCTCGTCTGACGGACGGCAACTTCAACCGCTGGAAGATCCGCTTCGAGAACTTTTGCAGAAGTCAGAATTATCAATGCTGGAGAGTGATCATGAAGGGTGACCTTACCATCCCTGATGACAAGAAAGACAAAGAGGACGAGTGGGGTCCTGACGAATTCAAGCTTTTGGAAACAAACGCTAAGGCTATATGCTTCCTTCAAGCGTCCCTCTGCGAAAGGGACGCCACCCGAGTTAGCAATTTGGCAACAGCTAAACTACAATGGGAAGCTCTTGAGAAGTACCATGTGGGTACGGCAGAGATGAAGGAAGACGTCAAGCTTGAAATCAAACGAGAGTTCTATGCCTTCAGAATGCTTCCTAACGAATCTGTCAAGGACTACTCATACCGCTTTGAAGCTCTTGTGACCAAGATGCGAAATTCAGGCATCCCAGAAGCTGAAGTCTCAATGAGAAACAGAGTCGGAGTAGTCATTGATGGGCTTACAGGAAAATGGAATTTTGATAGGACTACGTTCAAGGAGAACACAACCAACAAAGCCCTGGATATGGAAGAGATCTATGGGAAGCTGAGAGGCTATGAAGCGAGAAGGGAAGCTGATATCGCTGAATTGGCTAGAAACCCCCAGACAGATCTTGCTTTGATGACGTCAACTCCAGAGTATGCTGAGTATCTGCGCCACCAAAGAGATATTGCCCTAATGGTGGAAGCAAATAAAAATGAGAATCGTGAAAGGATGCGTGCTCAAGCTTTGAAAGAAAAGGAAAGCAAGACTAAGGAACAGCTGGAAGAAGAGGAAGAGATTGCCCTTCTACACAAAGTTGCTCGCTTATGGGGTAAAAAGGCCAGAGATTCCAAGAAACACAAGATGCCTTACAAAAAGGAGAGTCCCAAGTATACAGAGGCAGAGATGAAGGAACTTACTTGCTACAAATGTAACAAGAAAGGACACTTTGCTAAAAGGTGTACTACGGGACTAAACTCAAAAGAAATGAAGATGAAAGCTCTCTTGGGAGCGTGCGAAGCCGCATGGGATAATGTGAGTTCTGATGATGAAGAACCAGAAGGACCAGTGGCGTACATAGCCGTAGAGGACGCCTCATATGATGAGCAAGTGGCGTACATGGCTGTGGAGGACGCCCCAGTCCTTGAAGAGGACGCTTCTGAAAAGGAACAAGAGGTAACTCGTGAATCCATGATGAACTCCTTAGAGAATTGTTCCAAAACCAAACTTATTAAGCTCATTAAAAGAATCATGGAAGAAAGCGTTGTTATGCAACATAGAATGGATGAACTTGAACTTGAAAGTGAAAATAGGCTAGTTGAATGTGAGAACTGTGCTACAGTTTCGTTACAACTAGAGTCCTCGTATGTCGAAGTTAAATCCCTGAAAACTGAAGTGATGTGCCTTAAGCTAGAGAACGCTAAGCTTAGGGAAGAGGTGAAAGTGTTAGGGAAGAGCCCGGTAACTGAGGTAGTTCAACCAATGGTGTTTGTCCCAGCCAAAAGAGGACTAGGATACGAGTCTGACACTAGGAACTCTCTCCCTAGTGACTTTGAGGCTAGCAAAACCTCAGAACTTGAATTAGAAAGGGAAAAGACCAAGAACCTTCTTGAAAGAATTCGAGTCCTAGAGAGTGGAGAGAAAGGTCAAAGGGACTATTACACTAACTCCACTAGTCATAGGATCTATAAGAAGATTGCTAAGGGGGAAGGTTCAAAAGTTTGTGACCCTCAAAGGATGAAAAAGAACAAAATCCAACGTCCCAACAAGAAGTACTACCTTGGTACTTACTATAGGACGTGTTGGTACTGTGGAAAAGGAGATCACTTCAAATATGATTGCCTGAAACTGAAGAACGACATTGAAAGTGGCAAAGCTGCTAGGAATAACATTGAAAATGATAAGTCCGTCCCTAAGGCTAACCCTAGACGTCCTAGACGATCTAAGAGTTCTTTCAGAAAGCATGCTATTTCAAATGATGTGAATATAAGTGACTACATGCCAGAACCAGAGTTCTATTTCTGTAACGAACCAGGTAAGGAACACCTTGCCTGGGTCGCCATACACTAACCTTGTTTTGGCAGGTGGAAGTGAGGGGACGCCCATGGATCATTGATAGTGGCGCCTCAAACCATATGACAGGAAGCCAGATCCATCTCACTTCTATCCAAAGTAGCGCCACGGGAGGAACTGTCTCGTTTGGCAACAAGGGCAAAGGAAAGATCAAAGGGACGGGAACTGCTATTCTCAATCCGTCTATCAAAGCGACAAATGTTAGCCTTGTTGAAGGACTTGGCTTCAACCTCCTAAGCGTCTCTCAAATGTGTGATCAAGGTGAAAACTTAGTCACATTTGACTCAAAGGAGTACCTCGTCATCAACAAGAAATCCAACAAAGTCGTTCTCAAAGGAGTCCGAAAGAACAATGTCTACATCTTCAATCAGGAGTTCAAGCCAAAATCTGAGTTGTGCTTATCTGTGTCAAAGGAGGACGCTGACCTCTGGCGTCGCCGACTTGGCCATGCTGGACCAAGCACAATCCTCAAGCTTCATCAAAGAAATCTTGTGAAAGGTCTTCCCCAAATTGATCTTGAGAAAATTGAACAGTGTGAAGCATGTATCAAAGGGAAGCAGACAAGAACGTCCTTTAAGTCAAAGAACGATGTCAGCACAAAGAAACCTTTGGAACTTCTCCATATGGATCTTTGTGGACCAATGAAGACGTTAAGCTATGGTGGAAAGAGGTATATCTATGTCCTTGTAGATGACTTTTCTCGATTCACCTGGGTTCTTTTCTTAGCTTCAAAAACAGATTGCTTCAACGCATTCAAAGTCTTCATCAAACAAGTGGAAGTTGCGCTTGAGACGCCTCTCAAATCCATAAGATCAGACCATGGGACGGAGTTTCAAAACTCAGAGTTCGTGGCCTACTGTGATCAACATGGAGTCTCTCACAACTTCTCAGCTCCAAGGACTCCTCAACAAAATGGAGTGGTGGAAAGAAAGAATAGGACGCTGGAGGATATGGCAAGGACTATGCTCTTAGCCAATAGCGTCCCCAAGTACTTCTGGGCTGAAGCTATTGCTACAGCGTGCTACATTATCAATCGAGCCATGATCCGTCCTTTGCTGAAGAAGACGTCCTATGAGTTGCTGAATGGAAGAAAGCCTCGCATCGACTATCTCAGAGTCTTTGGATGCAAGTGCTTTGTTCACAACAATGATAAAGAAAGACTTGGAAAGTTTGACGCAAGAAGTGACGAAGCCATATTCCTTGGATACTCCCTCACCAGTAAAGCGTATAGAGTTTTCAATAAACGAACTCTAAAGCTTGAGGAGAGCATTCATGTTGTGTTCAAAGAAAGTTCTTCTCACAAAGATAAACCAAGTAAGAAAGAACGCTCATCTCCTCTGCAGCAGGATGACTCCGATGATGAAGTTGATTTCGGGTCCTCTGGAAAATACTATGTTCCTAAGGACGCTACTCAAAATCCTGAAGAAGTCTCAGTAGAAGTTCCCAGTGTTGTTCAGGAAGTTCCATCTCAAAGTGAATCTCCAGCTCAACATGAGGTCGCTGAATCAAGCCTACAAGGAGAACAGCGTCAAGAAGAGGACGCTCAACCTGAGGGGGAACTCTATGAAACTCTCAATGAAGACGACGGGTTTGACTCAGATGAATCTGATTGGACGGACCCTAGATGTACTCCTGTAAGGGACGATACTCATAAGGGATCCCATCTTTCGAGACTTCATTCAACGGATCAAATCATCTCAGATATGTCAAAAGGAGTTCAAACAAGATCAGCCGTGAATCAGTCCCTTAATGCTAACATAGCGTTCTGTGCCTTCAACGCCTTTGTGTCCTTGGTTGAACCTAAGAACATAAAGGAAGCACTCCAGGACGCTGATTGGATTCAGGCCATGCAAGAGGAACTTAATCAATTCGAAAGAAATAAGGTTTGGACCCTCGTCCCTCGTCCGAGAAACAAAAACATAATAGGGACGAGATGGGTCTACAGGAACAAGCTTGATGAGAATGGTCGCGTGTCAAGAAACAAAGCAAGGCTTGTGGCTCAAGGCTATAGGCAAGAGGAAGGGATTGATTATGATGAAACCTTCGCTCCTGTCGCCAGGATTGAAGCCATTCGCCTCCTCATCGCCTTTGCCGCTCACAAAGGGTTCAAGCTTTTTCAAATGGACGTCAAGACAGCCTTTCTCAACGGCAAGCTCAAAGAAGAAGTGTACGTCGCTCAACCTCCAGGATTTGAGGACGCTGATCACCCAGATCATGTGTACTTCTTGGACAAGGCACTCTATGGACTCAAGCAAGCCCCTCGTGCATGGTACGATAGGTTTGCGTCCTTCCTCTTGTCCAATGGGTACACACGAGGTAACATTGATAAAACCCTGTTCTTAAAGAAAGTTCTTAAAGATGTCTTAATTGTCCAAGTCTATGTCGATGACATAGTCTTTGGAAGCACTAACATGAAATTTGTAGAGGAATTCAAGAACTTGATGAGTAGTGAGTTTGAGATGTCCCTCATAGGAGAACTCAACTTCTTCTTGGGACTCCAAATCACTTAGCTCAAAGATGGGACGCGGATTCATCAACAAAAGTACATCCGTGAAATGCTTGAGAAGTATGGGATGAACTCTTCAAAACCCATTGATACTCCCATCTCCCCAAACACTCGCCTCTATGCTGATGAAGAAGGCAAGAGTGTAGATCAAAAGCTCTACAGAGGAATGATAGGGTCCTTGCTATATCTTACGGCAAGTCGTCCCGACATCATGTTCGCTGTATGCTTGTGCGCTCGATTCCAAGCAAATCCAAAGGAGTCCCATATGCAAGAGGTCAAAAGAATCTTCAGATATCTCAAGGGACGGGATGACCTATGTCTATGGTATCCCAGAAGGACGTCCCTGAACCTGGTAGCTTACTCTGACGCAGATTACGCTGGCCATGTGGTGGATAGGAAGAGCACCTCAGGAATGGCACAATTCCTTGGCTCATGCCTTGTATCTTGGGGATCCAAAAAGCAAAACTCCGTGGCACTATCAACCGCGGAAGCTGAGTACGTTGCTGCTGCTTCGTGCTGCTCACAAGTCCTATGGATCAAGTACCAACTTGAAGATTATGGTACGTCCCTCAACACAGTCCCTATCTTGTGTGACAACACCAGTGCTATAAGTATTGCCAAAAATCCCGTTCATCATTCTAGGACGAAGCATATTCACATAAGGCATCACTTTCTTCGTGATAATGTTGAACTTGGATTAATTAGAGTGGATCATGTTAGGACTGAGGACCAAGTGGCCGATATTTTCACAAAAGCACTTGATAGACGTCCCTACGAGCACCTCCGGTTGCTCTTGGGGATGATAACTTTTAAATGATCAAGTCCCGTTCTATTATTCCCTCCATGATTGGCTATGTCTTGTTGAGAACTTGTTTTAAGGTGTGTCATGCATTAAAGTCATCTTTAAAGGACGCTAGTCTAAGATATGTGTATTCGCTTGTGTCCTTGAATGGTATTCATTTCGCTTTTCATCTCAAGAGTATCCCTGATCACCCTACCCTCATCATAAGCCGAAATGATGGGAGCTCTAAGCTTACCCAAGCCGAGAATCTTGCAAACGCGTCCTATGAGCATTCCTTGTTTCACCTTTACGGGACGTACTTGCTTGATTTTCAAAAATGGTTCTAAGTGATCAAAGGGACGCGTGCTAAGAGCTGAGAGTTGTCTGTACAGAGTTCTAATTACAGAGGTTGAGATCAGTGAATGGGACGCCGTGGTTCAGTTCTGTGTTGTGTAGTGTTGTGTGTTGAAAGGACGTCAGGTCAGAGTCCTTTGCAGTTGTGAGAAGTTTGAATGGTTGAAATTGGGAAGGTAAACCGTTTTAGCGAATCGTCAGCGAAAATCTCGGGATATGCGCAAACAGTGCTCAACAGCTGTATTCCTTAGCAAAGAAGAAAGCCACGTGTGGGAAGGCGGGTGGAGGAAGCTGTGTGTAAAGACCCTGTTACCCCTTCCGTCCGTTAAGCGCCAACTGGAAAAGGAACGGAAAGAGGCTGAAAGGAAAGCCAAAGCTGAGAGGAGAGCTCAAGCTGCTGCTGCTGCTGAACCTGGAGAAGGAGATCACAAAGCTGAAAATGTCCAAGTAGTTGGGACGCCAGCTGAGGACGCTGCTGATGACGAGGACGAGCTCGATGGTATGAGCGTCCCTGATGAGGCTGAGAGGCACTCTACGAAGTATCTGATGGGCATGATGATCGAGAACCAGTGCATAATGATTGATCTAATTCAGCAGGTTCACGACACACTTCACGTCCACACAGACCTTCTTGAGCGCAACAACGAGCTCCTTGCCCAGAACAACCATCTTCAGGAGCAACACCTCAAAGCCCTTGGCAAGCGTCCCAGAAAATGATCACCTCCCCCTTCTCTAACCCTGAAACAATTTATCATTTCTTGAGTTTTTGTTAAGACAATGGGACGCTGTCCCCGTTTTGAACACTTGTTGTGAATGTCTGTAATGAACGTTCTCGTTTCTCATTCTGAATGCCATTCACTACATTTGTGCTTCATTTTGTCTAAGCGTACCTTTCTTTAGTTATGACTTTGTGCTTGCATGCTTTTCGACTTGTTCTCCTTTTCGATGATGCCAAAAGGGGGAAGTATAGTTTTGCAGAGATGCGATTGTCCTTAAGTTATCATAGAAAGCATGTGTTCAGGGGGAATTTCGGCCAAGTCAAAAGGTCGTTAGTTAGGAATAAAATAGAACGTACTTAAAAGAATGTGTTGCATGCCAATCTAAGCTGAAAAGAAAATCAAAGTGTAGTTCCTCATGCTAAAAGCTTTACTTCTGTGTGCATTATTTGAAAGAGTTTGTCATCATCAAAAAGGGGGAAATTGTTGGGACGATATTAAGGACGTCAGTCGTTAATATCTAAACCAATAATAATCGTCCCTTGTTTTGATAATGACAAACTCAAATGTATTTGATAAGTTGTCCAAGTTTTGATCTCAGGTAAGTCCAGTGGACGCACATGAGCGAAAAGGACAACAAGTGAACAGCAGTCCCTATGCTGTAGGGACGCATGTTACCAGAACTTCCAAAGCTAAACGTAATTGGCGGAGTCCCTGCGCAAGATAGGACGGAGTCCTCATCAAGAAGGGACGCGCGGCAAAATACGGACGAAGTTCAAATTCAAATCAAGGCCGCCCCAACATGATTACATCATCGTCCGGCCTTAGTCCTCAGAAGGAAGCTTCCTTTGTCTGGGCATGTGTAGACAATGCCAAAGACGTCGCTTTCCCAGCAATGGTCCCCTACCCACGCGGAGGCTTCCCAAGCGTCAACAGAGTTGACCTCCTCAAGACGCTCATCGCACCGTTGATCAAAGATCGAGGATCCTGCCAAGTCTCAGAGGACGCTAGAGGACAAGAATCACTTCCGCTATAAATACTCTCCAAGGAGTATGCATAGCGGCATGTGTGTGCAAGAGTGGACTTTGAAGACTTTCTCTCAAGCTCTCCCGAAGCATTCAAGAACACGAACGAAGATCAAGAAGATCAAGTGAGCTTGAAGCAAGAGAAAGAAAGTCCAACCACATCAAATCCAAAACAAACCACAAATCAATTAGAGTTGTAGTTTGTCTCTCACAACGAACCGTGAGAGACGTGAGTGATAGCTTCCTTATAGCTAAGAGTGTTAGGTTACTTGTTAGGTTGAAAGGAGTGTTACTAGTGAGGCTAAGGACGGACGCTTAGCTCAGAGAAGTGTAACGACTTGCCTAAGTTGTAAGGACTCGCTCTTAATAAGATAAGGGACGGCTATTGAAAATCCTCCAACGGAGGTAGAGGTTTACCCATAAGACTAGTTGGTCTTAGTGGGGTTCCTCTATAAATACTCGTGTCCACTTATCTTGTATTCTGTTAAGTCTATTTTCCGCTGCACTAAAGGACGCCCTTAACCCAGTTAAGGACGCCCTCATTAACTGACTTACGATCCATCACCACGGCTCGGGATTGCACCTCAGGTGAGCTGTTACCGCCGCCATCCATCTGCATCGCGCGAAGTCTCCACCCGCTGTATGAGTGGTGACCAGTGCAAGCCTCCCCCCACTCGCATGCATCTGGATCGGAGCAACAGTATGGCCCAAAGTAAGAGGAGCTATCGTCGCCCCCAAATATCTCATCGGGGTCCAACTCTTTTGGCAAGCTAGGGAGGTTCAAAGAGGGATCTCGATTTGGGGAAGCCATTCAATGGGGGACGGAGATTTCAGATCCAAATCGCAAAGGGAGCTTGTGGCGGGATTCAAGCAAGGAAGAAGCAAGAACAGAAACGTGCTCAATCGAGGGAACAAACCAAGATTTTGATTGAGGAGGAGCTTCAGGCAGAGAGTTGAGGGCAGAAAGTTGAGGGCAACAATGGAGAATGAGAGAGGTAGAGATGAGAGTGAGCGATGGTGAAATGAGAGATGTATTAGGGTTTCTCCTGCCCTCCACATATATATGCAAATCAAGCTTCAGCACAAATGGAGCCGAATTCAACGTGTGGCAGCCCAAAGCACAAAATGATCCAATTCTCCACACATATATACTAGTACACGACATAAGTTATGAAATGATCCAACTCTTCACATTTTTTCCTTAAAATTTGTGTATGAATATGGTATGGGTTAGATGCACAAAATTTTTTAAGGTGAGTGCTTTAATTTTCATGATTTTTTGAATGAATTTTTTTTAAGATAAAGTGGGTTTATATAGGTACGGGGAAAGGAGTAAGGTAGAAGATGAAGTTATGTTTTGTGGATAATTTATTTTACAAAAAAGTAAATAAATAAAAGCAAAAAGCAATCATGATAAGACTATACGAAGCATGCGTACATGATACAGAGAAGATAAAATAAAATAGCAATCATGATAGGTCATAGAAAGCATGTGAAAAGATAAAAGAAAAGCATTCATGATTGGACTGGAGCAGACCTAACTTTGACCAAAAAAATTAATATCAGACCTAATTTGAATTCGCTTCTCTCGACCGAACAAAAAACCCTTGGCTTCTAGCTCTTTCAACTCTCCTCTTCTCTATTGGTTCTTCTTCGCCGGCTGCAACAACAACTCGATCGCGCGCCTCCAGGTAATTAAACTACAATCTTTTGTCAATACATCATGTAATTGAAGGTAAATTTTGGTTTAATTAAAATACGAGTAATGCATGTTATAAATTGAAGGTTTTTCTACTTGGTGTGTGGGATGGAGCTCTGCATCAATTGATGGTCTCTAGAAGGTCCTTCCTCTCTACCTTCAAGGTACTGCTTCAATTTTGCTTTTGTCCTTTGGTTTTCTACTGAACTCTATCTTTACCCGTTGTGTTATTCAGTTTTGCCTAGTCTATGAGCTGATAATTGTGATAATTGTGTTTGCCATTGTGTTGTTTATATATTGTATTTGAAAGATCAATTCTTAACGTTCACTTTTCAAAAAACATAACAGATTATTACGTTTGCTGAAGTTTAGCAAATCTAAACAAAATTGACACTTAAAGCTCCAAAATACATGGGTTTTAATTTTATTTTCACAATTTAAAACTTCAGCTCCAAATTTCAAACTGAACCCAAAATCTTTCCACTAGTAGTTACATCATCAGATTCATCACGTTCCACTTTTTTATTTCTACATTTTTTTTGTTTTAATTTTGTTCCTCCTTAATTTACATCACGTTCACATTTTTTTTACCCTGACATTTTTCTTTCATTTCCCTTCAAGCCTACGTAAATAAAAGGCTGGGCAGTTGAGAGGGTTTTGCTTGTTCATTTGTTAACTCATATGAACTCAAAACTCTAGCTCTACTCAATTCTCATTGAATTTCTACCATGGCTTTTGGTGAAACTAACAACGATGGTGTGATATCTAGTGGCTCTATAAGGGAGGGACAACTTTTGAGCCAAGATGAGACTAATGGCCAGGAGAATGACGATCAAGTTGTGCGTCATAGTGGTGAAGAAGAAACAAACACCCAAGAGGTTGAAGCTCAATCTCAAGATGTGGATTACGGTGTTGACTTTCCATTTGTCGATGGTGAGTCTGATACATCAGGTGGTGAAGCGGTAGATGATAAAGGCAGACGCAGAGTTCGGCCAACTGGATTGACGTGAGTGTTATGTCTGACTTTGGGTTCATTTTACTCATAAAATTAATCACTTTCTGCTTGTAGCATAAAATTCATTGTTTACTGTTAGGTTCACTAATACTAAGGACGTACTGCTTGTTGCTTATTCTCATATGGAAGCTCATTACAATGGGCCATGGAGTTGTTGGAATAAAGTTCCCACCGCCACAAAGGATTTATGGTTTGATGAATTTGCGGTTAGTGCTTCCTTATTATGCTTTTGTGAAATTAAATTAGCTAGTATAGTACCTTGATATATTATACTGTTAGTTGTGTGAGAATTTTTTTTTTCTTATCATCTGATTAATTATGTTCTATTTGTTTGTGTGAGCTTATAATATTAATCTAAATTGATCAATATTTCGTGGTGTCTCAATCAACCTAAATTTAATTTCGTAAAAATTGATATCATATTTAGTGGCAGAAGTTCAGAAATTGCAGAAGTTCAGAAAAGACCATCTCTCTCTAAATCTAGATTAATTTCAGAACTTCGTAAAAAAGACCATCTCTCTCTAAATCTAGATTAATTTAATTTCATGGTATCTCAATCAACCTAAATTTAATTTCTTGGTGTCTCAATATTTTAAGCAATTTTTTTCTTCTTATCATCTGATTAAGCTATGACCTAATTTTAGCTAACTCTTCTCCCTTGTATAGTTAACTCACACTCATATACAATAGTTACGTTGTAGAGCTTCTATCTTGTTTCCAATGGAGTTTTGTGTGGATTCAATGTGCTTATCCTCATATGTTTGTTGTGGATTGATCAACTGTGAATTACTTCAACTTATCTGATTTTTTTTACTAAGAATTATATTTTTTGCAATTTTTGGAATGTTTGTTAGTGTGTAATTTCAAGCTGATTTCTTGTGAAAATGCTATATATTTTCTCAAAATTCACGATTTTGGTGCAGAGTGACTTCTTTTGGAAAGACAAAAATGGTCACAAGGTAAGGAGGAATTGGGGACGTAAGTGTAGCGAACACCTTCGTTATACTCTTCGTCGTGGGAGAAAAAAGGGAACACAACCCCCTTTTGTTAAAAGAGCTCATTGGGATGAAATTATGGCAGAATGGGATACACATGAGTGGAAGAAGTTAAGTGAGGCCAACCAGATGCATAGAGCTTGTCAAAAATCAGTCTTTACGGGAGGGTCTAAAAATACTAATGATATCCAATCTGATTTTGTAAGTTGATTTTGAAAGTGCTTTACTATATGTTACCATATTTGCTTGTTATGAATGATTCTTATATTGTGATTCTTGTAACACGCAGGAGAAGAAAACCGGGAGAAGGATGACTCAAGAAGAGCTCATCAAAGCAACGTGTCGTAAGAAAAAAACCGGGGAGTGGACTGGTCCTAGGCCTCAAGCTATAATAGTAGGTTTCACTTTAATTCTTATACACTTTCTGTTGTCATTTCATAATAGACATGCATGATGAATCACTTAAATTGTGATATTATAAGTGAGTACGAATATAGTCCTGGCCGTTTATCTTTGGAGTACGAAAAATATTTTTATCCACATGAAACTTTATGTATATCACTTATGTATAGCTTAAAACCAGTTTATCTTTATCCACATGACACTTTCTGTTTATCACTTTTGTAATTAATACAAATGAAAAATAGTACAAGTTTAGTGTTTGTGTGGAATACATATAGCCCTGGCCGTATGGGTTTTCCTTGCTAGCTAGTTGAATATTAGAAGTGATCGGTAATATATAAAAGAAAGTTGTGATATATAAAGTTTATTTATATCATGTGATCAAGATGAGACTTGTTTTATTGAGGTGCAAATCACGTACTAGTATAGTTTGATTCACCCTCGTGGGCTGAAATAGGTGAAGCACCCATCCAGTTAATAGCTCAATTTGTGTTTTGTTTCTCTGCTCAATTCTGTTTTTTTGCATATCAGTTCTGTTTTTTACTGTGTTTTGTTTCTCTGTTCAATTCTTTCTTTTTGCATATCAGTTCTTTTTCTTTTTAAAAAAATTCCCATTGGTTAAGTTACTACTTTTGAGTAATTTATACTTGATTAGTATACTTTGAATACAAAGTATGTTTGTTTCAAGATCATTACGTTCGTTTATGCAATGAATTCAAGGAGACACATCCCGAAGGAATGACCGACGAAGATGCACGTCGTCTATGGGCTATAGCGGCTGGAAATGGCAAAGGAAAATTATTTGCCCAAGGATCCCTCAACAATCCAGTTCATCGTAATCCAGCTGCTCATGGGTCTTCTTCACAAAGAAAGGTGTTTCTGGACAACAACTAGCTTGAGGATTTCAAGAAGTCAATAGAGGAGGATGTTCGAAAATCGTTTGAAGATGAAGTTAGAAAATCGATGGAGGAGGATGTTCGGAGATCGGTTGCAACTAAACTTCAACAAATCCAAGCCCGACAACAAAAGGTGTTTGCACAAAAGCAATGAGCTCAAATTCAACAAATGCAAGCACTTGCTCAAACGTTCTCACCTACTACATATGCAGAGCTGTCTCAACAACCCGAGTCATCATTCATGGCATTATTGAACTCAACTGGACATCCGACAACTTTCCCTAGTGTGTCGATCCCTCCGATGAATTTCACTATACGTTCAGGGTATAATATGGGAGATTTAAGTGGGCTCGAGTAGGATAGTATTTCAATGATTTCTCTAAAGTGTGGTTTGCATTCTAAGTGTCGTTTTCCTTCATGTTTAGTACGTAGGTATTTTATGAAGTATTTTGTTGGAACTCTAAGTGCTTTCTCTAGCTGTACGTAGGTTTTCCCTTTGGTCATTCAAGTCATACGTACCATTCAAGGTTGACTTTCCATTTGTGTTTTTTATGAAGTGCTTTGTTGGAATTTGAATATTTGTATAAATTTCATAATGCATGTTGGTTTAGATCAATGTATTATATATTGTCATTTGATTTAATTAAATGAAAAAAATATGAAATTCCAATTAGTTCTTGAATAATTGTATAAAATACATATAATTAGAATTATTATTTTATGAATATTTATTACTATTAAATACAATTAGATGGGTGTGTGGAAGTGGTGTGGAGATCTTCCACACTAATTGCCACACTAAAAAGTGTATATGTGATCATTGTGTACGTATGACTTGAATGTGGATGTAGAATTATCCCACACTAATGGCAACAGTAACGTTTGTAGTTAATAGCTATAGACATGAGTGTGGGTTTTTGCCATATTTTTAAGTGTTATTTTAATTTCCGCATTCAATTTAGCTACAGTGGAGTCCAACACTTAAAACTATTGGTTTTAGCTATACTTTTAATAAAGATATGGGTACTCACTACAATTTCAAGTGTGGATAAAGTTGGATTTTCTTGTAGTGAAATATAGATATAAAAGAAAAGTTTGTAAAGTGGGACAATAATTCTGGGACGCCCGAAATGGAATACAAGGCAAATTATTGGGGACGGAGGGAGTAAGAAATTACGCATCTCAAACTCATACATCAACTGACAGCAAACTATAGTTGACCGTAAGCACCAAGGAATAGCCTACAAGCAACCCACCCTTTGGAAGAAGAACAAAACAAACCGGCAACAGCGCTTGCACACAAACACGTGAGATCCTCGTGACTACTTTTCCAAGGATAACCCATAGGCAGGCCCAACTTCATTCAGCAAAGAGATAGAGTATCAGGAGTCTGGAGAGATTCGTTCACCGCCGGCAAAAGCTTCTCTACCTCCTCAAAGACTCGTATACCCTAGAACCAGAGAAGTTCTAGAATCAGCTGGGTAACTTGGGAGAAAGAATTCTTCGCCCACGGTATGTATTTATAACTCTATAAGATCCAAATTTGATCGGTCTGAGATTTTCGTTCTTAGTTGAAATTTTTCTATGTTGAATTCGCGGGTCTTGTTTGTCGAGAAATATCGATGTTTCACTGAATATAACCATTTATTTTACTCAGTGATGCAAAATACCAATGTAATTGATGGCTGCTTGTTTGTTATAAGAAGTTGAGGATCCAACTAGCTCTCCTTCAATTTTAAATGTAACCAAGTGTAACTGCTTAATTGTTATTCCTTAGGGTTGGAACTTTGAACCCGTGGAACCGAAAAACCAAACCGAATCGAGCAGTTCGGTTTGGTTACAAAAACTTTCTAAGGCAAAAAATTACGGTTCGGTTCGACAATGAAATTGGAGTTTGGTTTTCGGTAGACCTGGCAAAAGTGACCTGAACCCAAAATCCGAACCGACTCGAACCGAATCCGAAATTGGACCCGAATAACGAAAAATGAACAATCCAAACATGACCTAGACCCGATCTGAATCCGATTCGATCTGAGACTTACCCGAACCGAAATGACCCGAATAAAATATAATCCGAACCCGTCCGAACCGAATTGACCAGATCCGGAACGACCCGAACTAAATTTGACCCGAAATGACTCGATCCGAAATGTCCCGAAATCATCTGAACTAAATCTTAAGAGTAGATATACTATGAAAATTAAAAATTAAAATTAAAATGTAATGGTACAAAATATTAGAATGGTGCACACAAACAATATATAAGAAAAGGCCGAACAAGTACATCTACACAATCTTTATTATTATTGTAGTATGGTCAATTAGTCACTATGGTGAGACATGACTTACAAGTGAACGCAGTTTGTAGGATTCTAATATGTGATGATTTGATGTAAGAGTGGGCAGCGTGCCACTAGGCTAAGGAGGGTTTCTTTAACACTCATGAAACAATTATGTTAAAATACTTGTAATATTTATATTTTGATTTTAAAAAAGAAATACTTTGCGCATTTTAAAAATACAATTAGTCAAACATATTTACATTTATCAAAAGATACTCAAATATACATACACTTAAAATAAGACTATAAGAGTGTATTTATGAATGATAAATATGAACATTAAGTCATTAAGTATGAATACGAGCATTCTAGGAATACTCTTGTGTTTCGTATAAGTGTATGTTAATCCGAAATAACCGAAATAACATGAAACATTATAATTCAAAAAAAAAAAACTAATCCAAATAACACCCGAATCTGGATTGACCCGATCCGAAATTATCTGATTCAAAGCAATCCGAATAGGACCCGAACCGAATTAGACCCAAAAGCGAACAACATCCGATCCGAATTAATTCGATCCAAACTAATCTGAATATTACGACCCGAAAACGACTCGAATCCGAATTAGACCCGAGTCCGAACAACATCCGAACCCGAACCGAACCAAACAAGACTCAAAATAGTTGTTTGGCCCGAATGGACCCGATCCAAACCCGATACTAACGACCCGTTTAAGTCTAGTTTCGGGTTTATTAAAAAACAAAACAAAATACTGAAATACCCGTAATTGCAATAGATCGCTGAAACGTGGATACATGAAACAAAATAGTAAAATACACCTCGAAAAGCCCCATTCCAAACCCCCCATTCCCTGCGAGTCCGAGCCCTAGCCTCCTCGTCCTTGCCGGAGTCCTCGCGTCTCCCGTCCTCGATTTCTCGTTGCCTCCTCGTCCTCTATAATCGCAACTCCACATCGCCGGTAAGAACTTAATCCTATAAACATGAAATGGTTGATGAAATGGTTGTTGCCTAACAGCTTCCATTGCATTTGTCCATTATTGTGTATCTCAATTACTCTTTCTATATCCCCGTTTATGCATTCTGTGTGCAGTTTTGTATGAGTTCTTATGGGTGCCCTGCAGATTTGTTTGCTAGTGATGCTTAAAGAAAGTTCAGTTTTCTTTTATGCAAGTTATGCAATGGTTGATGTTATAGGTTTTGGCAGAATTCTAGTTACAACTTATGGGTTTAAAACACAGCTTAGTTTTGCTCAATGTTTCACTGAAATTATGACGTGAATGCCAATGAGAATTTTATGCTTTTTCATTTGATGGTGCTTGAAACAGGTCAGGCTTACTTTTTAGCTTTTGAGTTTTTACTTGCAACTCTTAATTGCGGGTGTTGATAGTTTTTTGTTTATGAAAATGTAGTATATAGGTAACAGTGTAAAAGAATGATAATGTGACGGGAACTGAACCGAATTTAGGAACCGAATAAATGAATTAACTTTGGTTAACCGAATTAAACGAAGTTAGCAACCGCATAAAGTTTGGGTTCGGTTATTACAGTTTCTCAGTAAAATTCATAGGAAATGAACCGAGAAATAATAATAAAATTCTACCCTGCGGGTAGGCCAAACTAAAGTAAAAAACCGAAGTATCCCAGCCCTACTGTTCCTTATTGAAAGTCAATTGCTTTGATGAAACAGCCTGTTCTTTTGATGCTAAAATTGATTCTTGAACCTTGGCTAACTGGACAAGTTACTTCACACATAAACACCTTTTGTACCAATATGATTCCTGTTATCCTTGTATCTACAGTTAGTAGCTTATGGACACTTTTAGACCCATCTTACCACTAATAAAACTGTAAATGAAACATTAAATGTTGTGTAGTGAAATATATTTCGAACATGTCCGTGAATTCCTAAAGAGGTGTAGCCGATAGGTGCTATATGGATATTTTTTCTGATTAAATGGCCTATTATACTAAGGGATGTGTTTCTTTGTGTAGTTACCCTTGATAAGAAGGAGAAAGGAATTGCACTGTGTTGAATGTATTTTTTGTTGATCCGTTGAGGAGTGTTGTCATGTTTCTTATCTTTGTGGAAGATGTAATGGACTTTTTCTGTGACTTTAGGAGGCATTGAACTTGCTTAATGGGTGCCGCTTCCAGATCAACTAGTCTAAGATCAGCTTTCTCACACTGCGTTCAGCAAGTAAGAAACTATGATTATCATCACTACCTTTGTCTCCTTGAGCTTCCACCAGAGATGCGAAAGGCTGCATTTGCAATACGAGCCTTCAACGTAGAAACAGCAAAGGCAATGGATGTTGCTTCTGATCCTAGGATTGGCCTTATGCGTCTTGTTTGGTGGCGAGACACCATAGATAAAATCTTCCAAAACAAGCTAATTGAACACCCTATTGCCTCAACTCTCTCATGGGTAATAGCTGAGCATAAACTAAGCAAAGTGTGGCTGAAAAGATCCGTTGAGGCACGCATTAAAGATGCTCAGAGAGAACCCGATGAATTCCCAGAAACTATGGATGAGGTTGAAAAATACGCTGAGGATACGCAATCTACGATTCTATACTCAACTCTCCAAGCGGGTGGTATAAGTTCAACCGTGGCTGATCATGCAGCATCACACATTGGTAAAGCAAGCGGGATTCTCTTGCTTCTTAGGTCATTGCCTTACCATGCAAGTAAGCAACGGCAATTTGCTTATATACCTTTAGAGATAGCAGAGAAAAGCAGGTTGTTAACTGAGCAAGGAGGGCGAAGAGAAATTAGCTTGGAATCTAGAGAAGGTTTGTGCAATGCGGTATTTGAGATGGCGTCTGTAGCAAATTCCCATTTGCAGAAGGCTCGCCAATTAGCTGAAACGGTGCCTGCTGAGGCTGTGCCAGTGCTTTTGCCTGCAATTCCAGCACAAGCTGTGCTGGATTCTCTGAGTCGGGTCAACTTTGATGTGTATGATCCGAGGTTTACTCGAGGTATTCTGGGTATGCCTCCACTGTGGTTTCAGTTGAAACTAAAATGGAGTTCATGGACAGGAAAGTATTGAAGAGACTAACCATTTCAGTGTGCTCTTTACTTTTTTGCCTTGTGTTTGGAGAAGAGTTGATCAAGGCGATTTATGTAAGTTTGTTTCCGAAATCTTTTGCTGATGGTTTTACTGGCATGTGGGGTAGTTCATTTGCCCATCCACCATTCTGCTAGCAGGTTCATGTAAACTGTGAAATGACAAGGGCTAGTTCAAGTTTTTGTTATTTCATGGTTTAAGGAGCCGTGAAATAATTACTGTCTGAAGGTTTGATTGTTGTGATATACGTTTAATTGTCATCACCTTTTTGTCAGTGTACCATAATATCATTCAAATATGATACGACTTGCCCGAGCTTGCTAAATTTTGACAAGGGTCCATTAGCTCAAGTTTCTCCATGTAAGTTTACATTCCAAACTCCAATTTAGCGTACAATCATTTCATGTTTCTCCCGTTTTTGGCTCAAACACATGTCTGTCAAAATACTTTACAAAGTCTCCGAAACAAATCACAGATCTCTTATTCATTCAAATCAAACCGAAAAAAAATTCAAATTATAGAACTACAACATAAAAATTATCTCCCCTGCAAACCCACCATTTGTGGGTCATAATTCTCTATGCTACAGGGGTCCTCAAAACAGTTTGAAAGAGCAGCCGCATACAAAGTTACATGATATGATTTTGATTGTTCATTGTTGCTATATTTGAGCAAAAATATGCACTTTGAACATCATCATCTCAAGAACCATGCCTCCTACAACTACATACCAAGTTTAGACAGCAATGTGCGCCATCTTGGAGTTTCTTCATCAAATATGTAAGTCAAAGGTGAAACCAGCACTCCACTACCACCAATCTGCAACGACAAAACAAAAAGAGGTTATATGGAGAATGCATTTCAAGATGCATGATCAAATGATGAAAATAATCATCTCTGATAGGATGCATCCTGCATGGGTTCAACTTTATGCAACACCAAAATCAATAACCAAGATTCTTCACGTATATTATAACCACTACCAACAATGTGCACTCAATATAAAGTGCATATATAGTGACACAAAAGCTATCAATGGTTCAAATGAAATTTCATCTACAGTAAATCATCATGATTCAGGTAAGCAAGCAATCAGTTCCTGCACATCCCAGTTCTATTAATATATTTGATGCATCAAATAGTTTGAGTTCTTACTGCTCTTAGCTGCTGAACTGACTTGTACAGAGCCTTCTTAGGAACACAAATAACTATTGCATAATAGTCCACAGTAATCACTCCATCACGTTTGCAGAAGACAGGACTAACAGTCGGACCCTGCCCAAAACATTTCTCAAAGTGAACTTGTTGATCCGAATTGAGACCAAATATAACACATTTATGGAGTCTGAAGTAAGTGATGAGATATGGTAAGGAGCTGTAACAATGTTAAGGAAGAAGCTGGGGAAAGTGAGGTGCACAAAATATCACCTGCAGACCGGATAAAGATGATTGGCTCAAAATTCGCTCTGCAACCTCTTCAGCACTGTTTCCTCTCATGTTTGCTACTACCTGTCATATGTGAAAAAAGAAACAAGCAAGTAGCAATTACAATGAATATATATATGAAAACCAATGTAAGAGAAGGCAGGAAAACCTAAAACAGCATGCCTACCGTGAACTGACCAGATGCCCTCAAATGTGCCTCCAACCTTTCTAGTATCTCATGCATTGCATCCAAGACACCTTCCCGTTGTGTCAATGATTTCTTAGTTGCAACAAGTACAGCCTGAATATAACTCAATATAACCAATTACAAGAGGAAGGCGGAACTTTACAGCAAAACCTTCTGATATATTCTCCAAATAAGCCAAATTAGTGGAGATCTAACCAAAAGGGAAAGTCTACCTGGCTCTCCAAGACAGTGCCGCCTTCAATTTCTTTCAAGTTGTTCTCTCGTAGTGTTGTCCCACTACTTACAAGATCCAAAATGGCATCAGCTATCCCCATCTGTAAATACGATGCCAAGTTATTCCAGTGTATAATAGATATAAAACACAAAGATACAGCTTCTCCAGATTAATAACAAATGAAAACAAAATTATGCCATCTCTCTAACATCATTACAATTCTCAAATTTAAAGCAGCTAAAAGTTCAGGCGAATACCATCTTCAGCATCAGTTTAGTTTAAGACCAAGTGGAAGATAGAACTATGCCCTATTATTAGGTGCGGGATGTTTTAGAGTATCATGTGTTCACATTAATAATGTACACAGTGTGTCTGGAAGAGTAACAACATAACATATGATAGGAGAAAGAAGCCAGTTGACATTTATACCTCCGCATATTTCCTTATTAACTACTAGAATTCATTCACTAAAGGTTAAGCATGATGATCTGCTGCGATGTCTTGTATCAGTTAACTTTTACACTTCCGCCAACTTCCTAATCAACAACACATCAACCCACTAGCCCCAGAGGCAGGATCTGGTTCATATGTATGCATCTATTTCCTTATCAACTACTAGAATGCATACACTAAAGACTAAGCGTGAGATTCTGCTAACTATCTTGTACTTGCAAGTACTTTCAAAACAAGCTTTTGGAAATTGCAAAAAACGTGCCAAAAAAACTACTGTAAGAACATAACAATATCTTGAATAATGACTGGGTCTGGGAACAATTTTGCACAGGTCTAGTGCAGATATATACTTACGGCAGGAGCTGCCTCCAGTGCTCCATCTGCTGTTGAAAAAACAACATGCTTCAATCCATTTGCTTCCATGAATTTTGGTCCCAGCTGTATGCATATAATGGCAAGAATTATTAGATGAAAATCCCATTTATATGCCTAGTGTGACACCATCAAAGTTAGTTATCTAAAACAAGTATCATACATTAGTGAAGCCGGTGGCAACTCGAAGAGGTTTCTCAGCTGTCCAGTGGGGCATTTCAGCAAGTTCCTTGATAGAGTTTACATTCTCAAAGATGCCATACTTGGGTATCTAAAATTGCCACAAAGAAAAAGTTTCAATAAGGAATAATAATACAAGTGCACCACAATTTTGACAAGAGTGCAACAGAAACTTACTGCTATGGATAGCCTGCAATCACCATAGTCTAGAGCATCATGAACAATGATAAGATCATCACTCTCCTGCAAAGCACAATCCATTGCCCACTATCAGTTAGCTAGGAGTAGCCATATGTAGGGGAGACTAGAAGAGTGAGGCACATGTTAATGTGCACGTGGCACATTCCTTACCTGTCCATATTCACTGACTGTATCAAGACCAACGATCCCAAGGTCCAAGTCTCCCGACAACAACTTCCTTACTATATCTTTTGGCCGCTGAAACCAAACTTCCATGTTTGGAAGCTGCATTATCAAAAGTTGAGGTGAGCAAACAAGGCCAATCAACAAGCACAAAGCACTAGCTTAAACAAAAGGAAGAACATAATAGATGGCAATAGCAATAGCAGGAAAAGACATGAGAGGTGAAAAAGCAGAAATTGGACATAGATGGCAATAGCAATTATGAATCCATAGAATTAAGAGCTCAATTGAACCATTTGAGCACATGAATCACATTGGACAGACACAACACTCGTAGAATGGGAAATGGAAGCAAACCTGGGGAATTTGAGCGACGTATTGACGGAACAAAAAATCCGAGGACCAGTGAACAACATGAAAACCATACAAATTCAGAAAAGATAGCAGGAAAAGACATGACAGGTGAAAAAGCAGAAATGTATAGACACGACAGATGGATGGAATTGGACATAGATGGCAATAGCAATTATCAATCCATAGAAGTAAGAGCTCAAGTTAACCATTTGAGCACAGAAATCAAATTGGACAGACATAACACTAGTAGAATGGGAAATGGAAGCAAACCTGGGGAATTTGAGCGACGTATTGACGGGGATTCACTTGCCTGACCGACAATTGACAATCCTGCTCATCCAGGAAGTCAAAACCACACAAATTCAGAACAATCTCAAATAGAGAGAAAGCTAGGAAGGGAGCGAGAGAGAGCGAGAGAGAGGACCTTGAGAAGGTCGAGAGTGTCAGTCGCCATGCGACCTTTACTAGGCAAGCCGAGCCGGATTTCGGAGCGGTCGGGAGCGCGAGCGTCGGCGTTTCCATTGAGAAGGAATGCGGGGGAAGGGGTCTGCACACACGCTCGGGTTCCGAATCTGAAGGAGAATTGGAGGCGAGAAGGAGGGGGAGTCGGAGAAGAGGAGAAAAGAGGGAGGAGGGAGGAGGAGAGAGCAGGACGTTGTTGGAGAGTGGCGTGTAAGGCCGCCATTGATGAAGGATGAAGCTACGGAGATGTGGTTTTGAGGTAGGAGGAAGGGAAGCGACGGCGGGGAGTGGAGAGAGGGCAGACAGAGAGAAGAGAGAGAGAGAGAGTGTATGGTTTTTGTATGGTGATTGTGGTGCTGACAGCTGTCCGTTGCGGAGTCTGATCCAAGGCCATCTTTGGTTTTTAACGCCAGCCTCTACCACTCTCGCCCTTTCTCAGTCTCACAATGACCACCAAATCACCAGTAATTGTACGTGCGTTTCCTCAGGTCTTTCTAGGGGTGTTCATTGGTTCACTTAAACCGAACAAAATCGAAAATCAAACCTGTCATGCCTTAAAATACATGCTTTTCGGTTTTTGATTTATGTTTTATGTTAGTTCAGTTTTTGGGTTTTGGTTTAGATCGGTTTGGTTTTTGGTTCAGTTTGGTTAGACCGAAATAATTTTATATTTTAAAAAAATGAAAAAAATTATTTAATACTTAAAATACCCAGATTAAAATAAAACTATTCAATACTGAAAATATCCAAATTATTCTCCAATCTGCTTTTCTCTTCGAATTATTTGACTCTCTCCTAGTCTCCAATGGTTTTGTTCGGTTTTATTCGGTTTTTGGTTTTGTTTGGTTCAGGTATTAATTGGATTTAAGTTTACCTTTTATAAAAATAACAATATATTGATCAATCAGTTTATTCGGTTCAAAGCCGAACCAAACCGAACCGAACCGCGGTAATTCAGTTTAGTTTTCGGTTCGCATATTTCCGATGTTTGGTTTTTGCTTTGGTTCGGTTTTCTGCAGCTCGGTTCAGTTTTGAACCGATGAACACCCCTAAATCTTCCTATGGTAGCATGGTACACAAGAAGAAAATAGGCGTATACGTATTGGTGTAAGAATCAATTTTACAAAAAATAATTTTACACACAAAAGTAAGAACCATTAAATGAACTGGTAGGCAGACTAACATGCCAGAGAAATATTATAAATACATAATAATTCCATGATATATTATACATCACAGTGCATAAGCACGTCAATGTTCATGAATGGTAGATGATGTGTCAAAACGTAAAGAAACATACGAATTCTCTTATTAAGTGGTTGTGTATACATTTTATTTGTTAATAAAGGCCCTCGGCAATTAGAATTTTTTCATATTGACATCGAATATATATAGAGGATTTGAACATAAGCGTGGATCGTTTTTTTGCAATAACATTCCCAATCACTTCTCCTTCTCCTTCAAACTCCACATCTTCTCTTCCAAACCCCGGAACATCTTCTCCGCATCTTCACACACCGATCGTCCAAAACCTTCTTCTCGGCCTCCAATGCCTTCTCCCTCAACTCAACCTATTTATATAGATTTACATTAAATGCAATTCAAAATCTATTATTCAAATACTCCTTTTATAGTAATAATAAAAAGCATAATATAACACAAGAGAGCATTAGTATGTTACTCATTCAAGAGAGCATAATTTTCGGATCCCTGAAGAGCATAGCTTGTCCGATGGACGGGCCAAAGCGTAAAGAAAACATAATAATTTTCTTATTAAGTGGTTGTGTATACGTGTTACTCATTAGTTCCTTTAGATATTAAACACCTTCGACAATTAGAACTTTCCCATATTGACATCGAATACAAAAAAAGGATTGGAACCAAGTATATAAGTGGGGATCATTTTTTGCAATAACATTCTCAACCGCTTCTTCCCCTTTAACCTCCGCATATTCTCTTCCAAACCCCGGTCCATCTCCTCCGCTTGCGCACGCTCATGGACACCGGTTGATATGTTTGGTCGATCTTCACACCAATTGTCCAACACTTTCTTCTCGGCCTCCAACGCCTTCTCCTCAATTCAAACTCTGAATAATTTTCAGTATTTATATACATTTACATTAAATGCAATTCAAGATCTATTGTTTTAATAACATAACAAAAGTTTACATGTAAATTTATGTAAAATCATAATTATATGTCACTTGTAAGATATTTTTTTTATAAAAATTACATCTTCTATAGACCTGTCAATCGGGTCGGGTCGGGCGGGTTCGGGTCGGGTAGTTCCGGGTTCGGGTTACGGGTCAAACTGGGTCGGGACGCTTCGGGTTTTCAGGTCGGGTCGGATCAACCCGACGGGTCAAGAGTATCAATTTTTTGACCAAAATTTAAATAAAATATTATTTAAATAATAAAATATAATAACAAAATATTCTTTTTAAATATTTTAATAATAAATATATCATAATTTTCTAAAATAAATTTTATATATTGTAATATAATTAAAACCTTTGGGTGCACAATTACCCGTCAATCTGTCATCTTATTATATTAGAGTGTATTCTAAAATAAGTTTTCCGCCTTACTGATTTCTTGACCCAGCGGGTTTGACCCGACCCTAACCCAGAAATTTTCGGGTTTACCGGGTTCGAGTTCAAACTGAGTTTCGGGTTCAAATTTTCGGGTTGAAACCCATAAATTTCGGGTCGGGTCGGGTTTACGGGTCGGGTCAGCTTTTGACAGGTCTAATCTTATATATATTATCATTTCTTACAATAAAAGTAAGACTTTTATCTTCTTAACATTCTCATCCTCTTTCATTTTTATGGCATCTGTTAGTAAATATTAGAGAAATTTGCACTAAACCACCCGTTAAATAGGCCAATTTACACTTAACCACCCGTTATACAAAAATTTGATTTAAACCACCCAAAACTTCAATTCCGTCAACAATTAGCCACCCATCGCCCATTTCCGTCCAAAAAACCGTTAAAACGTGCGAGATTACAATTATACCCTCAACTGTTCATCTTTATTACCAAAAAACCATGCGATTTGGGGGGTATGTGGGAAAACCGGCCGGTTCACCCCAAAACCAAACAAACCAAACCCAAACCCAAATAAAATCAAAAACCCCCAAACCCAAAGCCAATAAACCCCCAAATCTGCCCCAACCCCGATCAAAATCCCCAATTCGTTCCAAATCAAAAATTCCCAAATCCCTCTCCATTCTAGGGTTTATAGTTGGGGGAAATCACGCTCAAATTGGTGTGGGTTTATTAGGGGATTTGAATTGCTGGAGTCAAACGCTACCAAGGTGGGCGATTTAGGGCTAGTGTATTGCTCAAACCACAGCTGGAGAAGCAAGCCAGTCGTGGGCGATTTCAGAGACGACTCCACCAAGCGTTGTTGGAGTAGGCGATTTCTGCAGCTTGTGAGGCTCCAATGTTGGTGTTGGTGCAAGGTTGGTGAAGCTCCATTGCAAGGTAATCCTTCCAAGCTCAGTCCTCTGTTGTAGCTATGTTGTGATTCAAAGATTCCTGACACAGCTTTAGGCGTTTTGAATGGACAAGTGTGGCACAGCTTTCAACTGAATTAGATGCTTTGATACTATATATTATTTGCTGAAAATTGCCTTTCTAGGATAGTTTAATATGATAACTGTTATATATAGTGGGATATTGTTGTGGTGGGGCCTAAAACGTGACACATGCTTGCTTATTGTAGATGGAGATATCTATAAGATATATGTATGGGGGTGCATTTTACAAGATTCCAAATGGAGATCACCTAGCATATAAGAAAAAAACAGTTTAATGTAAAAGAGGGGTTGATCCAGACTTGGTCTCTTTGATGGAGTTGAAGGTGATGCTATTGGAGTGTGCTAGTGTGGAGAATACAAAAGAGTTGTGGTGGCTTAAGCCTGGGCATATTTTGCATGATGGATTTGGCAAATAGTGGCTGACAAAGACATTAGGGAGATGTGTGAGAATATAGGTAGAGATAGGATGTTGCACATCTATGTGGTCCAAGAAAATGAGGTGAGCCCAAATGCAATTCGGGCTTCACTTCCTACAAGTCCATCTGTGTGTAGAAGCCCATTCAATGCTGGAAGATTCCTCCTTAGGCAAACTTGTGAGAGTGTGGACCAACTCAACCAACAATCCCAATCATTAAATGCTATCTCTCTCTCAGCTGAGGCCACAGAAAACCCTAGAAACTCCAAAAACCCAGCTAAATTGTGATCGGTCCGGGTGTGGAGGGTCTCAAAATTTAAATTTATAAAACCGAACCTCTATTGTAGTAAGAGAGGTAGGGTGTCGAACACACGGGCGTTCGTGCGTTGAGAGTACCCCAAAAGACTAAAAATAGGTAAAAGAAAGGCAAAACGAGGAAAATCAAAAGGGATCACCTCGGACCGACACTTGTCACTTCGGTCCGAGGGTGGATCGAGGTCAGATTGGCCGGGACCGACACACACTACGTCGGGCCCTATGTGCTGGGTACTTCGATTTGGCAAATTTGGTAGATCGGTCTTGGGTTTTTGGGTTCCTTCCCTAACTAGACTTGGGTGATTCCACCCCAATTCAGCCAATAAGTTGATCCTTATGAGATCGAGGTTGCTAACCTTCAATCCCTCCACTCTACACTTCGACCCAAGGGATTTTTCACTCTCCTTCGATGCTAGGTCTAGTGATGGGCTAGATATCACTTTCGCTTACTCTTACCAATCACAAGCCCTAGGTCCCTTGTTCTCACAAGAGAATTGAAGCTTAGTGTAGATAGGATTCATAGATCAAGCACTCAAGGCTATGGAACTGGGGGTTCACACCCAATCCTAGCTAGGGGTTTCCCCCATAGCCGAAGACTATGAAATCTACTCCATCAAATAAGAGTAAAAAGCAATCAAATGGAAAAGCAAGCAAATCTCAATCATCAATCTCAAATTCAACTCAAATTGCATTCAAATCTAAGGGGGTTCACAATATCCAAATCCAAATTCTACTAAAACCAAAGCAAAACAAGTACAAACTCACTAATCTCCTCTTCTAGCTCCACCGATTTCCTCCTCTTCTCCACCTCCTTTCTTCTCCTTGCTCTCCAAGTCTTCCTTGAGCCTTTGAGAGTGATCTTTTGTGTGTGTGTGTGTTTGATTCTCCTCTAATCCTCTCTAATCACCTCTAATTATCCTCTTCTCTTGATTGGGGACCAAGGAATTCCAAGTTAGAAGAAGGGCAAAATTGGAAGATCACAAAATTTGTGCCTTGGAGCCTAATCTTCTCGTTTGCCGACTCGGACCGACACGGGGCAACCTCGGGCCCGACATTGGGAAAGTCGGTCCTGTACTCTGGTGCTCGAACTCGGGCCCGACTTGATAGTATCTCGGTCCAGGGCCTCGGTCCTTCTTCTCTTCTTGGTTTTCCTTGAGTTCCTCTTCATTCTTTGCATGGCTCTTCCATTCCTTGACTCCTTTGCTTAGCTCCTCCTTAGATACTCCTCCAAAAACGTCCTCAATTGCGCCATTTTACCTACAAAACATAACAAACTCGCATAGTCTCCGAATCTCATAGAAATATGGAAACTAAGCTAAAAAGGAACGAAACTAACAAAGAAAGGAGTGAAAAACACTTATTTACAAGGGAATTTAACTACTAAAACACCACCAAAATGAGAGACGTCAAATTGCCTTCATCTGATTGTGAAGAAGAAGATGTTGCACCAGAGGAAGAGTTGTTAGGTTCAGAGTCTTCATCTAATGGTGAGTTTGTGATTCATGATAATGTCTTTGGGGTGGAATCAGATGATGATGTGTTATTTGAGAGGAATGTAGATCCTAATATGGTTGAGGAAGTCAGTGGTGAGGCTGAGGCAGATGTCTTTCAAACAATTCCTGGGGATGAGGGTTATTTAAGCTATAGTGGCTCTGATGGTCATGGTCATGCAAGGTACCTAGAATTCAATCCATTGGTTGATTTTGGAGCTCCAAAATGTTTCAAAAAAGGTATGAGATTCACTTCTAATGATGTATTCAGAAAGGCCCTTAGACAGTTTGCTTTAGAGAATGGATTTGACTATTACTACCTCCATAATGATAAGCATAAAGTCTCTGCATATCGTAGAAATAAATGTGGTTGTCCTATGATTAGAGCTAGGAAGAAGTGTCATTGTGGGAAATCTAGTTGTGAGTTCAAGGTTGTGGCTAGGAGAATGGGTAGTGATGACAGCTTTCAGTTGAAACAGTTTGATGGAAATCACACATGTGGATGGCAAGATGTTAACAGCAAGGCAACTTCTGTTTGGTTAGCTAAGAAGTATTTAGAGCATTACAAGGAGGATGCCCAGTGGAGGATTAGGAGCTTCATGGTAACTGTGAAGAGGGAGCATGGTGTAGTGATAACATATCACCAAGCTTGGAGAGCAAGACTTAGAGCTATGTTATTGACCTATGGCCACGCATCTGAGCAATATGCCAAGGTTTGGAGGTATGCTGCAACTGTGAAGAAGTGGAACCCAGGAAGCTCAGCCTTTATGAAAACCCTTCAAGAATTGCCTCCACTAGAGAAGCTTATATTCCAGAGAATGTACATCTGCCTAGGTGCTTGCAAAAATGGCTTTTCCAGAGGTTATAGACCCATTATTGGGCTGGATGGATGCCATTTGAAGGGGGCTTATACAGGGCAAGTGCTATCAGCTGTGGGGATGGATGGGAATGAAAACATTTTCCCAATTGCCTTTGCTGTGGTTGAAGCTGAGAGGAAGGAGACTTGGGTTTGGTTTTTGGAAATCTTGCTTCAGGATGTAGGTGCTCAACATTTGACATTCATGTCTGATAGACAGAAGGTACAAAACTATAAGATATATGTTCATTTATTTCACTAATTTGTTGAGTACTAACATGTTCTTGCCATTTTGTAGGGTTTGATAGAAGCTTTGAACATTGTGGCACCAACCTGTGACACCAGAGTGTGTCTTAGACACCTTCACAACAATTTCGAGGTTAAGTGGCCAGGAAAAGCTTACAAGGATGCAGTTTGGGCAGCTGGGAATGCTTTGACAGTGCATGAGTTTGGGCTGAGAATGGAGGTTATAAAGAAGATGGATGTGAATGCATGGAAGTATCTTATGGATGCCAACCCTTCCAATTGGTCAATGCATGCCTTCTCTCATCATTGTAAGTCAGACATGTTGTTAAATAACTGTTGTGAATCTTTCAATAGTTGCATCAAGGAGGCAAGAGAGATGCCTATTCTCTCCATGTGTGAGTGGATCAGAAGGAAGTTGATGAATATGTTTATCAACAAGAGGGAGAAAATGAGAGAGCACCAAGGTTTTCTAACACCAAAAGTTGTGAAGAAGCTAGAGCTTGCTAAACAAGAAGGACTTAGGAAGTTATGGAGCCGATGATATGTATGAAGTTGACCATGGCACAAAGAGGTTTGTGGTGAATTTGCTTCAGAGAACATGTGGCTGCAATCAATGGGATCTGACTGGAATCCCTTGCCCACATGCAATGTGCTGTATTTTAAAGAGGAGAGGGGACCCCCAACAATATGTGCATCCATACTTCACAAAACAGACCTACATGCTGGCTTATGGTGAGGGTGTGCAGCCAATGCCAAGAGATGATCAGTGGGAGACAAGTGACATTGCTGAGCCACTCCCACCTGCTTTCATTATCCAACCTGGAAGGCCAAGAAAGAGTAGGAGAAAGGAGCCTGGAGAAGGGACATCCACCAACACAAGGAATAGGCAAGGGAAGAACAAGTGTGGCAACTGTGGCCAAGAGGGCCACTACAAGAACAAGTGCACCAATCCTACCAAGCAAAATGTACCACCAACAACTCAGAAGAAAGGAGGGAGACCACCAAAGGAGGCTAGCAATGTCATTCCATGTAGAAAAAGGAAATACAGTAAAAGGGTAAGACATTTGATATTTACTAATTTCTGTGTTTGGTTAGGTAACTAAAAACTGTGTTTTTTTTTTGTATTGCAAGGTTGCTAGAAGAAATGAGAATGTTGAGGCTAATGTGGAGGAGAATGTTGAGGCTACTGTGGAGGATGAAGAGCTCATAGCAATGCTCCATGTAATTCAAGAGGAGAATCAAGCTAGAGCTCCAACTCAGGGATCAATACAAGGTGTTCCAGAGATCCCAACTCAAGGATCAGTTGCAATTCCAACTCAGGTAAATGTCCTTATACACATTGAAAGTGATCACTATGTACTTGTCCTAATTCATTTGTTATATGTTCAATATGTTCAGGTGCAAGTGAGCCAAGATCATTCTATGATGCCATCCACACTACCAAGTGGCCAGTCTTTGACATCTGACTCCAATGGAACACCTAAACGCAAGAGAAAGACCCTTGCAAGGAAAAACACTTCGGAGGTGCCTGTCAGGACAAGCAACAGGCTCAGGGCAAGGCGTGTGTAGAAGCTTAGGGTAGTGTTATGGTGAATGAATGTAATTTTCTGTCAAACTCTAGTAGCAAACTCTGGATTTGGTATGAAGTAGTGCCTTTTATGAACTCAGGAAAACTGTGACAGTGCATTATATGCACCTGCTTTTGGTATGAATTATGTGCCTACAAATGCACAAGCTTTTGGTATGAATTGTAGCTTTTGGTATGAAGTTGTAGCTTTTGGTATGAAGTTGTGTTTGGTATGAATTTGTGTTTGTTGTTATTGCTCTATAGCTTGTTCAATGCTTTGTTCATGAATTTGCTCATGATAGATGCATTTTGATATGGCATTGACAAATTGCTCATGACAGATGCATTATATAGCTTGTTGAATGCTTGATGAATGCTTTTGGTCATGACAGATTGCTCATGACAGATGCAATTCTTAAAGTGGTCATGACAGATGCATCATGAATTTGCTCATGACTGTGTAATTGCTCAAACATTCATCCAAACTATGTGGTTTAAATCTAAAATGCTCATGACAGATTGCTCAAACTGTGTAATTGCTCAAACATTTCAAATGCCATAACACAAATGTCAATTAAGTCTTACAAGAACAACAATGTCATTTCCCATAACATTCAAACTGTCTTACAAACAACAATAACACAAACTACATTAGAACACCACATTAGCTATTACAACAGCTACAACAACAACTACAATCAACATTATTGGGGTGAATTTGGAGTGACCTAATAGTGTGGCAAGTTGTTTCTCCTTGGATGCAACCTCAATTTCCAGCTCCTGGCACCTTGCTTCCAATCCATGGAATTTTGTTTCCCACTCGTTTTTCTGCTGCACCAGCCTCTTGATTATGTTAGTTTCCTTGGTCTCGAATGGAACATCGATCCATGCAAAGAACCCATATCCACGGTTGATAGTGTTCACATATTTTGGACAATTGAAAAAACGCCTTCCATAATTGTTTGGAGTTTGGGTTGTGGAGATTCTTGCAACCAAATCACAATGGCAACGAACCTGCTGGGTTGGCCAACATCCACTAATTGAAGACATCCTTGCAAACAAATCAATTCCACAACACAAATTACTTGTGCGTCCAATACAAGTGATGAAATCAAAGGAGATAGATAGAAGATTACCCTTGCCATGGCGCCTCTGTGCAAATGCCGTAGAAATTGGAGCGATAATTCTGCCCCAAACCAACCCCAATCAGCCCCAAAACCCCTGAAGTATATTGATTTCAACTCTCCCACAATCCCCCAAAATCTCCCAATTCAATTTGGCCAAACCCTAGCTAGCAAGAAATTGGGGATGAATTGATCGGGATTTGGGGATTTTCTAACACCAGGGTTTGGGGGTTTTTGATTTTATTTGGGTTTGGGTTTGGTTTGTTTGGTTTTGGGGTGAACCGGCCGGTTTTCCCACATACCCCCCAAATCGCATGGTTTTTTGGTAATAAAGATGAACAGTTAAGGGTATAATTTTAATCTCGCACGTTTTAACGGTTTTTTGGACGGAAATGGGCGATGGGTGGCTAATTGTTAACGGAATTGAAGTTTTGGGTGGTTTCAATCAAATTTTTGTATAACGGGTGGTTAAGTGTAATTTGGCCTATTTAACGGGTGGTTTAGTGCAAATTTCTCTAAATATTAACAATTATATTATGATATTTATTATTATAAAGGGAGTATTTTGATAGACATAAACAAAATATAGACAACACAAAAGAAAAAGTAAAATAAAAACAAAATAAATGGATGATATCAACCAATCTAATTGTGGATCCATGTATCTACACTACTATAAATGTACATGTACCTTCGTTTGTGGACCGTTTATTTTATTAACAATAGTGCTTTTACAAATCTCAGCCGTTTCTTAACTTCTTTGCTCTGCTTCTTCCACCTCCTCCTTCCCTGTACAGCCACCTAGGTCCCTGCTTGGTGATGTCTCTCACTTTGGAGGTGTTTTAGTGGTTAATTTCCCTTGTAAATATGTGTTTTTCATTCTCTTCTTTGTTAGTTTTGTTTCCCTTTTTGCCTAGTTCCCGGTTTTCTTCAAGAGTCGGAGACTATGCGAGTTTGTGTGTTTTTGTAGGTAAAATGGCAAGAATGAGGACAATTGTGAGGAGCTTATGAAGGAGCCAAGCCAAGGAGTGCAAGAGCCAAGTCAAGAATGAAGTGGAACCAAAGGAAACCAAGGAAGAAGACAAGGATCGAGGCCCAGGACCGAGTTCCACCAAGTCGGGCCCGAGATCGAGCAACCAGAGCCAGGACCGACGTTCCCAACGTCGGGCCCGATGTCATCCCGTGTCGGTCCAAGTCGGCAAGTGAGAGGATTGCTCCCCAAGGCATATTTTTAGCAACTTTCCACATTTGCCCCCTTCTAAATTGGGATTCCTTGGTCCCCAATCCATGAAAGGCTATAAATAGAGGTGATTAGAGAGAATTAAGGGCATGTTTGGATAGACACACTCAAATCACTCTCTAAAGGCTCAAGGAAGACTTGGAGAGCAAGGAGAAGAAGGGAGAAGGAAGAGAAGGAGAGATCGGTGGAGAAGAGAGGAGGAATTGTGAGTTTTGTACTTTGTTTTGCTTTGATCTAGTGGAATTGAACTTGGATTTTGTAGACACTTTGAATTTGAATGCAATTGGAGTTTGATTGGATGATGTTGATTGAGATTTGCTTGATTTCCCTTTTGTGTATGCTTTTCTCTTACTTGATGGAGTAGATTCCATTGTCTTGGGCTATGGGGGAATCCCCTAGCTAGATTTGGGTAGAAAACCCCAATTCCATAGCCTTGAGTGCTTGATTTGTGAATCCTCTCTACACTAAGCTTCAATTCTCTTGTGAAAACAAGGGGCTTAGGGCTTGTGATTGGTAAGAGTAAGCGAGAGCAATCTCGAACCCAATCACTAGACCTAACATCGAAGGAGAGTGAAAGCTCCCTTGGGTCGAAGTGTAGATTAGAGAGATTCGGGGCGAGCAACCTCGATCTCACTAGAATCAAACACTTATTGGCTGAATTAAGGAAGAATATCCAAGTCTAGTTGGGGGTGGAACCCAAAAACCCAAGACCGATCTACTAAATTTGCCTAATCGAAGTACCCAGTAAGTCGGGCCCGACATAGTGTAAGTCGGTCCCGTGCAAATCAACCTCGATCCACCCTCGGACCGAAGTGACCTGTGTCGGTCCGAGGTGATTTCCTTTGTTTTCCTTCGTTTTTTGGTTATTTTCTCCTCTTTTTAGTCTTTTGGGTACTCTCGACGCACGAACTCCCGTGTGTTCGACACCCTACCTCTTTACTACAAGTGAGGTTCGGTTTTATAAATTTAAATTGTGAGACCCTCCGATTCCCGGACCGATCAGAATTTTGGCGCCGTTGCCGGGGAGTTCTACTTGTTCGAGGTACCCTCTTTGTTGAGTCTTTGCATTTTGGTAGTGCTTTGGCTGAGGGACTAGCCCAAACCCCTTGTTTGTTTTGATTCGGTTTTGTTTGTGTCTTTGGTTATAGGTGCATGCGAGCTAGTTCCGTCCGAGGAACCCTTGAGTTCGACTTTGAGTGTGACCCGGAGAGTATTCTAAGGCAAGCCCGCAAGAAGAAGAGGATGGCGGACCAAGCCCGAGATGAGGAGTTTGAGAGGATGAGAGCCGACATGGCTCGAATGCAAATTGAGATGGCAAACCGAGATGCCGAGGCCCGTAGAGAGAGGGAGCAAAGGATAAGGTTGGAAGCTCAAATCAACACTCAACCCCGGAATGCTAGACAATACATGCATCCGGAGTTGAAGGTCCCGGAACCGGCCATCGTCTTGCCGGAGGTGTCAAGGAATTTTGAGATAAAAACTCAATTTATCTCACTCATCAAGAGAGAGCAATTCCAAGGGAGGCCGAATGAGTGTCCGATCGAGCATGTCAAGCAATTCAAGGACCTTTGTGAGACCATTTCCACGGATGATGAGACACTTGAGTATGTGCTACTCAAAGCCTTCAAGTGGTCTTTGGGAGGCAAAGCTTTGCATTGGTTGGAGAGTCAAGCACCTCGATCCATCACATCATGGAGGGCCCTAAATGAAGCATTCTTGATGAAGTTCTTCCCGCCCACCAAGACGACGGAGCTTAGAAGGAAGATTGCAAGTTTTCAACAAGGAGCTCATGAGCCACTTTTTGAGGCGTGGGACCGGTTCAAGGAGATGTTAAGGGCGTGTCCAACACATGGGCAACAACCTTATGTCCTTCAAGACATCTTCTTCCAAGGGATCAACACCGCCACAAAGGATAAGTTGAACCTCCATACCGATTGTGGGTTCATTGACTTGCCGCCGGAACAAGCATGGGAGTTGTTGGACAAACTCTCGGACTATGAGGCGATGTATGGTACTAGCAATGTGAGCAAGGAAGCAAGAATCCATGGAGAAGGTCCGAAGAAGCTCTACGATCCCAAAAGTGAAGAGGTGGACAAAGATGTGAAGATCCAATTCTTGGAGGATGAGTTGAACAAGATGAGGAGAAAGATAAGTTATGCCCAACAAACCACAAGAGCATGTGAAGAGTGTGGTTCTTTGAAGCATGGAGCCCAAGAGTGCCCAAATGAGCGCCAAGTCCGATTGGCCGAGCAAATTGAAGAGGCCAACTATGTTCAAAGGAACTTCGGAGGGAGAACCAACTTCAACAACAATGGGGGAAGGTGGAACCAAGGGCAAGCTAGTGGCTACAACAACAACTTCAACCAAAACGAGCCAAGGGCCCAACAACCACCCTACCGACCTCCCGGATTCTATGAGCAAACACCACCATGGGCTCAAGATTTGAAGAATCACGTCATCAACATGGAGAGGAAATTTGATGAACAATTCAAGGAGTTGGGTGTTTGGAGGAGACAAGTGGACAACCAATTTGTCCACATGGCGAATCAACTTCCAAGAGAGGAAGGGAGACTCCCGGGCCGACCCGAGGAGAATCCCCGTGCTCCACAACAACAAAATGAAGTTCGAGCCATAGGATTAAGGAGTGGACGGAGTTTGCCCGAGCCACAAGTTCCAAGATCAAGAGAAGAGAGTCGGACCGAGGTTCCCAGCAACTCGGGCCCGACGTACCCAGATGTCGAACCGGTGAATGGAGGAAGCCCCCTGGAGAGGACCGAGTATGATCCCAACTCGGGCCCGACTTGCCCTGAAGTCGGCCCGACGTGCCCGGAAGATCTTTACCCTGGGACCGATGTCCCTGAAGTCGGTCCCGAGGTACTTCCAACGTCAGTCCAAGGTGGAGTTGTTGAGAAAGATCGATCCAAGGAGGTTGATCCAAGCAAGAAGCAAGGCACTACTCTTCCATATCCTATGAAGAAGCCCAATGAGATTGTTGAGGGCAAGTTCAAGCGGTTCTTGAAGCTTTTGCAAGGCTTGAACATTACCATTCCTTTCACCGATGCTCTAAACGAGATGCCATCTTACGCAAAGTTCTTAAAGGACATCTTGAGCAAGAAGAGGTCGATTGTTGAGATGCAAGACGAGGTGAAGATATTGGAGTTACCTCAAAAGCTTGGTGATCCCGGAAGATTTGCCATCACCATAGGGATTGGTTCTCAACAATTCAAAGCTCTTTGTAATTTGGGAGCAAGTATTTCGGTTATGCCCATGAGCATATGGAGAAGGGCTAACCTTGGAGATATGGAGCCGGTCGATATGAGTCTTACCATGGCCGATGGTTCATCAACAAAGGCCACCGGAATTCTTGATGACGTCCCGGTTCGAGTGGGAAGATATTTCGTGCCCGATGATTTTGTGATCTTGGACATGAAAGAAGATCCTATGGTGCCCATTATTCTTGGGAGGCCGTTTCTAGCTACGGCGGGTGCCAAGTTTGATGTGAGAAATGGGAAAGTCACTTTCGAGATTGGAGAGGAGAAAGTTGAGTTCCATTTCAACAAGGCCCTTAATGAACCGGATGCATTGGCAATCTTGAAGCTAGAGGAAAACGCCAAATGCAAGAGGGAGAAGTTGGAGGAAGCGCCATTGAGAGACCATGATATGGTCGATGTTCAAATCCATGATGAGACAAGAGATGGAGATAGCCCACCAAATCATGAAGAGTATCCTAATCTATATCCTTTTGATGTGGGAGATTCTTACATTTGTCTAAGTGATTTGAAAGAGGATCTAGGAGAGGATTATCTTTGCTTTGATGATTTGCAAGATGAGTTGAGTTATAATGTTATAGAGTCCCCTAGAAATTCTCTAGACTTTTGTGGTGTAGGTAATGAAGATCAAGTGGAGATGATGCAAGAGAGGCCAAGCTACACTTTGGAGGAGAAGGATAATGGAGACTTTGGATGCCACACTTTCATCAAACACAAATGGTGGCACTTTGGCTATGAGGAGAATGGAGGTGCATATGATAAGGAGGACCAATTCACCGTTTTTCACCCTCCTTGAAGGGTAGAGGTTAGACGTCAAGCTAGTGACGTAAAAGAAGCGCTCTTCGGGAGGCAACCCGGGTTTAGTAGATTCATTTTCGTAGTTTCTAGCTTGTTTCTTTTTGCCTTAGCATAGATTAGTTCTAATCTCTTCTCTAGCTTGTATTTTGTGGAAATATGTGTTATGTGATCTTCATTAGCATGTGTGGTATTTGTGGAAATGATGCAATGACTTGTGGGTACACTACCAATTATCCGGCCGAATGCAATGACATAATTTGTAATGTTTGTTTTAATGTGTTACACTAGATAGTCTAATGTGACAGTTCATTTTTTATGTAACAGTGTGACATAAGGTAATGGTTGATTGTAACGCAAATTGTCTAATGTAACATATCATTTTAACAAAGGGTAACACTTTTGAAAATGGAAAAAAATGAAATGCTAAGGTAATGGATATCCGAGCAAATGTAATGGAAAATTGGCGCAATATATAGGCGGGCGATTAAAATTTTTGGCTCGAATAAAATTTTATCCGCTTTGCATAATCTATTAAATTTTTTAAAGTCTTTTTACAAACCCCTTCATCTCCTAACTCAGAAACACGTACCCCCATTCCTCAAACCCCTTCACCGATTCGAGAGAGCTCAAACCCCTTCACCCATCTCGGCGTGCCCTAGCGATCGATTGTCCGGCCGGTAAGCTTGCTCTTCCCTTCCTTTTCCTTCATTCTTCATCTCCTCAACCTCTTACCTCTGTTTTCCTCTTCAGAAAGTCGTTCGGCCGGTAAGCCCTCGTCGCCGATCAGTTCTCGTCGGTCGTCGCTCTCGTCATTCGCGCTCTTGCTGCTCTCGTCGTTCATTTCTCTCTCTAAGAGGTAACTTCTGAGCTCTAATTGAGTGATCTATCCTGTTCATCATCACTTTGATCTTTGCTCAGCTCCTGAGAATCGATTGCTTCAGAAAAAGAAAGCCTAAGCTATTGGAAAATAGAATTTGGTCCAGAATCGATCTGAGTTATAGATGAAGTGAGTCAGTGCTTGCAGCTGACTTGCAAACGATTTTGTTCAAGCTACTACTACTAAGAAAGATCTCTTTGCAATGGAAAATGAAAGATAGAAACCGAGTTTTGTCTGATGTGGGAAATGTTTGATTAGTAATCTGTCAAAAACCTCTTTAGTTAAAGACTTGAGAACAAGAACAGTAGTTGTAGGCATCCTTAGGAGTCATGAGTTTTTTATACCATGCCCATTGCCCATTGCCCATTTTGTGTACGTACTGATTGACATTAAGTAGATTTGCTTGCCGTAGAGCTGATTTATGCAGACATTCCTGTTGGCCTAACAAATGATAGAATGTAGTGCTTCTACATTTGCTCTTCTCAAGCAATAATAGTAGTAGCTTCCCTCTCAATCAGACCGCTTTTTATCTTAATTAAGAACGGATTATGCCTTTGGTTTGGATGAAGTACAAAGCATTATATTTGCACAATACAACTAATTGTCTATCCTATTCGTGTTAATATTACTACTCATAAATGCTTAAATAGAGACCTCACTTTGATTTTTACACCTAACTTCATGCTTGATTTTTACAAATTTAAGGATTCGTATTGCCTTTGATTTGTTCATTTACTTACTGTTAAATAAATTATCCTGTAGCTCTCACTTTGATTCCGTTGTGCTACACCTTTCTTGTCTCCAATCAAGTTGTCAACTATTGCAATTGCTTGCTGAGTGTTGCTCTCCAATCAAGTACGTATTTCTAAAGCACTTAACTTTGAATTTAATAATTTGGAGTACAAGTTCATCTTAGTGTAAAGTAATATATTATTTTATTATTGTAATGGCATGCTTGTTGTCAAATATCTTGTTATATCAATTCTTGTTCAAGTGCAAGTATATGTCCTGTTATATATCAATGCTTGTCAAGTATATGTGTGGGATGTGATTTGACCTTTTCTTCTATATATTAAAACTAATGCTGTGGTATCTTCTTTTTATCACTTTGCATTGTTGTTGCAGTGATTGGTAATTAGCCTAATGCTTGTGTTTGTAAGGCTGTTGCATATATTTATGGCATTTTTGCGTACTACAATTTCTATCTTTTCATTTTTTGTCTCTCTAATTGTGATGTACGTAGCATTGTAGATGAAAAGAACTCTGATACAAATCGCATTAAGTTGTGGGTTAAACGCTGAAAACATGATGTAATAATGGCCTATTTATGTAACAACTTAACAAGTGGTATAATGGGACATGCATTATATATTGGACTCTAGTTTCTTAGTGGTGGGGGTTGAGCTGCCTAAAGAAGTATGTTAGCTCCTTCCAGATTAGATGAACTCTCACTTAATTAATGGGTTAGATTCTCTTCTATTTGATTAGATCAAATAGATCTTAAAAACCTTTCCTCAATTATGGAAACAAGATTCTTGTTTGAGCACCACCGTTGTTTTTGTGATCATATTGGAATTAAGTATGTTTGATATTGGGAGAGATCTCTACACAAATCCTGAGAAAGTGACATGAAGTTGTTTGAATGATATGATGATCGAATAGGGTTTGTGCATTTATTTTCCAGAGCATTTGATTTTTTGATGTAATGATACTACTACCTTATGGAGTTATGGATACTACTACATTTGATCTTCTGTCTACAATTTGGAATATTCTCCATTATTATTTGCTAGAAAACAATGCTTCTTGATTTAAAGATACTAGACTATCAATGAACTAAGATGAATTCTCTACATGCTGTATTATTTACTATAGTAACTCTGTTTTCTTAGAGATACTAGGCTGTATACCAAGTAACTAAGCTGCATTCTGTATTTTTTAAAAAAAATACAGAAATGGACACTTGGTATGCATTTCCTCGATGGACAAATGAATTTGTAAAAGGATTGGATAAATACCTAGAAAACGCATTTGCAACGAGAGCTCAAGGAGAACAAATAGCTTGCCCATGTAAAAAATGTTGCAATCGCTTTTGGTTTCACGAAAAGGATATCGTGAAAGACCATGTCATTTCCAATGGGTTTCTTCCTGGATTAGAGGAGCAATTGCAGTCACATGTGAATATTGAAGAGGCACATGAATGCACTGAAGAAGTATTCAGACAGGATGACATCGATGGATTACTGCAGGACAAATACATCATTAAATCAAGGGTAAATACATCATTTCAGACGATGGGAAAAAAACTACATTAGAATCTGTCAACGTTAATTGGCGGACATATAAATCAAGGGTGAAGGACAAACACTTCAAGCAATATGAAACTGATGAACTGAGATGGGCAAACCGTCCAAAGACAATCCCAGATCCTGAATTTAGAGAGCTCTTGGATTACTGGAGCAGTCCTGTGGCAGAGGTACTGGTTTGGTATGATTTCCTCATAAAGTACTATTAATTTTTCATGCTCAACTAACAGATTTATCATTATAAAAACAGGAAGTTGCTTGTACTAATACAGCTAACCGACAAAATCATGAAGATGTACACACTCTAGGGCCTCGTTCACTAGCAATGTTACGCCATGAGATGTAATATAATCAAAGTGTTGTGTTCTTGTTTTTTTTTTATAATCTCATAATGTGAGCTGCAGTGTTCTTGTTGTTTGGTTATAATTTCATCTTTTTTCCCTTGGCTAGGAGCAAAATAATCCAAACAAAGAACCTCCATTTGATTCAGAAGTCTATCAAGTATCTAGGACAAGGGATCCTAAACGCTCATACAAGACCAGTGGTTCCAAATCTCTGACCAACATTGTAAGTCATTTAAGATTTATTTCAAACACTGAAGTTACTTTTAGGGTTTTACTAACAGTTCTTTATGTAGGAAAAAATGAAAACCATACAATTACAAATTGAAAAAGGAGAGAGAGACAACAGTGTTGATCCTTATCATGAAGTGGTCGGCAAGGAACATGGTGGACGAGCTTTTCTTCAAGGACGAGGAAAGAAGGTATCCAGATCAAAGAGAAAGGAGAAGAAAGGTGGCTACATACTTGACCAGGAGTTCTTTTAACATATGAAATTAGAATGGGCTGCAGAGATTACTACCACTTTGGCATCCACAATTCTCTCTCAATTACAAGCAGCTAATCCTCAAATGAATTTGGTCATCCCAAATTTCGCTTCTACATCAGAAAATTCATCTGCAAATAGGGAGGAGAATATGGCTAAGGATAATGAAGTGCATGCTACAACAGAGGTACAATTACATGACCATTGATGCTAAATTGCATGAAGTGATTATATTGTTTATTTGCTGACTTGTTGCATTGCTGACTTGTTGCTTGTTGATGCTTGTTGCTGTTGATGTTGCTGATTTGCTGGAAAAACTTGTTGTTTTTGCTTGTTGATGTTGTTGAATTATTGCCAAATTTCAAAATCTGCAACATGACCTCTCTCAAATTCATTGGTGTTGCTTGTTGATGTTGTTGAATTATATTACTGATTTGATGAATTATTGTTGCAAAACTGCAACACGCCCATATCTCTCTCAGTCTCCTATTTCTAGGTTTTGCCGTTGTTGTCATTGCTTCTTTCCCCTTACTTTCACAGAATCTCTTTGTCATATTTACTTGGCCATGGTTATTATTTGGTTCATTTCTTACAGATTTGTGTTTTACATGTGGTTATTATTTGGTTCATTTCTTACAGATTTGTGTCTGAGAGGTTTGTAGAATTTCTCTATTTTTTGGTTCATAAATCTCTCACTCTCTGATTTCTAGCTAAGAAATTTGTTAAGGTTTGAAACTCATCAGTTGTGTACTGATTGAACCTGTCACTAGATACAAAGTAAGCTATAGGAATAATGGACATCCTATATGATTGTTGATGGACTTTGTGAAATGGACATACTTCATGATTGTTGATGTTGCATGTTGAGTATAAAGTTGTCTGCAAGTTGATGGATTTGTCTTTCCTATATGATGTGTACAGGATGGAGATGATCAAGATGAAGAAGATCAAGATGAAGATGATGAAATGCAAGGTCTTTGAATGGTTGATATTTTGGTATATATTTTAGGAAGTAATGAACTGGCTGGTATGTATTTTGGTTTATGCATTAGCTTTTGACTCATAATGCATAGCTTCTACAGCTAGCAAATTAAGTAGCTAGGTATATATTTTGGGTTATGCATTAGCTTTTGACTCATAATGCATAGCTTCTACAGCTAGCAAATTAAGTAGCTAGTTATATATTTGGGTTTATGCTTTTGACTTAAGCTTATACATAGCTGCTAGCAGATATATTTTGTAGCTAGCTAGCTAAACTAATTACACTTGGATTTGAATGCTTTTGTAATTTCAGCTTAATTGAAAGAGTAATTGACATTTGACTTCAATTGTTTTGATTGTATTGGGGTTTTGTGAATTCATTATATACAAATTTAGTAGCAGCAGGTATATATATATGTAAATATATAATAAAACCGGCCTGCCAATTGCATATATTACAATTAAGGTAACACATATATACCCTAATGTTACAGAACTACATATTCCATAAGGTAATGGATGTTTCTAAAATGGTAATGATACCAACAAAGGCAATGAAACATTGCTAATGCAATGGTTTTGACAAAGGTAATGGCATAGAGCTAATGTAATGACAAATCAATGGTAACGGGGTTGTAACGAATGTAATATGTAATGGATTGTTCTCTAATGTAATGACCAACTCCAAAATTATTTTACCGTTACCCTAGGCAAACATATTGTTACCTTAGGCCTAATGTAACCCCCCCTATTGTAACAGACCAAAATTTGGAAAATACCATTACACTAAAGCTAATGTAATGAATTTGGGCCTTATAGTAATACTTTAAAGCCATTACATTCGGCCGGATAATTGGTAGTGGTAGAAGTAACCAAGTCGTGGGAATTTTAGGAAGCCAAATCGGGTAGGACCGAGGTACCTAGTACCTCGGGCCCGAGGTGCACAACGTCGGTCCAAGCTTGCCGATTGCCTTGACCTTGACTTTGGTGGAAATTCCGACTTTACCCTTCTGACCTACCTTTGTCTTCTACCCCATTTAAGCCCCTTTCCCTTACCTAACATCATCACCTCCATAACTACCTTCCCAAAATACCCAATTCTCTCAAAACCCCCAAATCGATCCCATCTCCCCTACCATACTCGATCCTCAAGAAACCTCACCACAAGATCTCGATCCAACCCCTAGCATCCTCAAGCATTGAACCAAAAGCCAAAAATCCCACCCAAATCCCATAGATCTACACCCTTTTTCTAGATCTAGAAAAGGAAATTTGAGTTCTAAGAGTTGCTTGCTAAGAGTTCTTGTTTTCTTCATATTTGGTATGTAAATCTCAATCTCTACTTGATTCCTTGTGAATTTCATGTTTTCATTGCTAGATTTGAGATATGCCATGATTGAGTGAGCTTGAACCTTGAGCATTCATGGTGATTTGCATGTTTTGTGAAATTTGTGCTTAATTGTTGCTAAATCTCACTTAGAACTTCGATTGATGATGATTGATGGTTGATTTTGGATTTTAGGAGCATGATAGTGTGTTTAATGGATGAATCTAGGATGAGAAATCGAAAATGACTCGGTCCGAGGTACCCAGTACCTCGGGACCGATGTTCAACGTCGGTCCAGCAACTCGGACCGAGGTCCCCAACCTCGGGCCCGATATGCTGTGTTAGTCGGTCCGATGCTTTCCGAGCTTCTTTTGTGTGAATTTAGGATTTCATGAGCTTGAATGTTGGTTATAGCATGCTATTCATGATATGTCTTGAGGCTTGACCATTGATATGTGAATCTTAGTTCATGCATGATTGAATTTTGTGGATTGAGTGTGTTAAGTATAAGTATGGGGTTGTCTCTTTGCATGATGAGTTGTTTGTGATGGAAGCTTGTGATTTTGTTGTGGTTGTATAGATTTTATCTTGGAGTTATTTGGTTTTGATTGTGTGTAGGTACCATGTCTACCCGAGCATCTTCTTCAAGGATGGAGAAAGCCACCAAGGAGTCCAAGAAGTCGTCCAAGAGAGTCCAAAGGATGGATGATGAGCGTATTGAGGATGAGGATGATGCTAGAGAGTATGAGCGTCTCATGGGTCTATCTCACCACACTCGGTGGTTAGATTGGGAGTCAATTCAAAAGATGAACATGGATGAGGCTCTTGCTCGGTGCTATAATCACATCGGGCTCAATGTCTTGCTAAGATGGAACAACACTCACTACCCCGCCTTGACGTCCGAGTTCATGGCAACATTCAAGTGCACGTATGAGGGACCCGAGAGTGAAGGCATGATTTCCTTCCAAATGGGCAACGAATTGCAAGAACTCTCTCTCCGGAACTTGGCTACCTACTTCGGGTTCCCGTTTACGAGAGCGGAGGCTTATGTTGACAATGAAAAGGTCGACTACCTTTGGAAGTTTTTGGCCGGGAAGAGTGAGATGAGGAAAGGAGCATCAACGAATGAGATCGCCAACCCGCTCTTCCGAGTCATGATCCGAGCCTTGGGTTGATCTATCTTTGCAAGGCACGAATTGAGCAAGCCTATGAAGGAGGAAGCTATGCTACTCTATGAGATGTTGTTTGAGAATGAGAAGCCGATGAACCTCACATGGGAATGGGTGAAGATGGTGAGGGACTTCCAAAGTTCTTCATGGATCTACTTTGGAGGCATGATTGCCCGGCTAGCTCACCGTCTTGAGGTGGACTTGTCTACCTACACACCGGCCGCCAATGGTGTGGAGTTCATGGATTTGAAGTACTTCAAGAAGGCCAACATCATCAAGGAAAGGCAAGTGACCGGCGCCTCTACTTACCTAGCTCCGCATTCCAACTTCAACAATGTGCACGTTCCCTTGGAGCCTCGACTCTTCGACCTCACTTGTTACTACAATTGGTACCAAGTGTGGGCGGGAACGTCAATGCTTATGGAGAGCCGGAGGGGACACTCGAGGTTAGGAGACGGGCACAACATATCCGTTTCACTACACCTCAAGCTTCCCCGGACACCGAAGAAGAGGAGGCTAATCAATACGAGTTTGTAAGGAGGGACGACATGGAGGTAGACGTGCCTAGAGGTGGAGACGAAGAAGAAGAAGGTGGTTACCAACATTTGCTCACCGACCACGCCCCAACTCTTTTGGACCGAGGAGCATCCCACGTCGGGCCCGACGTCCACCAACGTCGGTCCGATGCTTACTTGCCCGATCCGGTCCCGAGCCACTTCGAGCGGGGTGAGGGAAGTGGAGCACATCAAGCACCACCTAGCTATGGCGGATATGAGGGGTATGCCCAATGGTATGGCCCCGGAATGGTGTTCCCCGAGCCTAACCAATCGGTGGACATGAACTTCTTGGCCAACCAATTGTCGCATCTCCAACTTCAACAATCAACAATGCTCCAAGAAGCGCACCACCTCAACCAACAACAACAACACCTCAACTACCAACAACAACAATTTCTTCATCACCAAGAAGACTTCCAAGAGCAATTTGACGAGGTGCACCGCAACATGGCATACATGAGGCGTGATGTGGACGACTTGAGGGCGGCCGAGGATCAAAGGTGGATCGTCCAAGAAAGTTTCAATGAGTGGATGACCGGGAATTTCTCTTCCCGAGAAGATCAATGGATGCGTCCGGCCCCACAAATCCAACCGCCGAGTCATGATCCTTCCCACGACCAAGTGTACGAGCAAGAGCGACGTGCCCGGCTTCAAAGGAGACAACGCCGTGGCCAACCTCCCAATTAAGCCTCAACAAGCCATTCGAAAATAAGGAATTGTGAGTCTTCTTTACTCTTCTCTTTACTTTTGAGTTTTGATTTCTTTTGATGAGGACATCAAAAATTTTAAGTATGGGGTGGGTTAGTAGCTCATTAATTCCATGTGTAGGTTGTTTGTGTTTTTCTTGTTTAAGGGATGTTTCTTTTGGATAGTGGCATGATTTGCATGATGAGATGTTGAATGATGATGATTGATTTTATGGCATGAATGGATGAGTATGTTTTTGTTTGAGAAATTTTTTGCAAAAATCATAAAAATTTGAAAATTTTCGATTCAAAAAGTCAAAAAGATTTTGATTTTGGACTAGGAATTCCCATCTTAGATGTCCATATGAGAGCTAATGATGATGTGAGCATGTAAATTCCTTTGCATATTTTCTGATAGTTTAGCCTCTAAATGGATGTTGTTTTTGATGTGATGTGATATCTTGCATGTTTTTATTGAGCACATGAGTTCTTGGATAAGTTTTGATGCAACTAAGCTAGAGTGAACCTTGTGAGATGATTTTCTTGGCCATTTTAGGGATGATTATTCATATTGCATATCCCTCATTTTCTTGTGTGAATTGGCTCATGCATGCTTAGTAAAACTTGCTATTGAGGTGTTTATCTATTTTCCAAGACCAATATGAGAATTGTTCTATGCATTGTCACATTGATTTGGACTTTATTTTATTTAGTCACAAAATTTTTCATATCCTACCTTGAAGATAAACCGTTGTTTGTAGCCCCGTTTTAGCCTTAGACCTTTGTTTGAAACTCCTCAAAAATATGATTCCTAGCCTATATGACTTGACCCTTATGGGATTGGACTTTAGTGAGAGGTTTGGAAGAATATTTGGAGAGTTGAGATTCTCTTTGGTGAAGGGCAAGAAAGGGAGCTATAAACCAAGTGGGTAGTGCATCTTTGAAAAAAAGAAAGAAAAGAAAAGTTGGAAAAAATAGTGGATCGAAAGTGAAAAGAAGCAAAGTGCTTAAGTGTAAGAAATGGTTCGGACCGAGTTCAAAAGGACCTCGGGCCCGACATATAGTGCACGTCGATCCTAGTGGAGAAAGCGTGAAAAATCCAACAAAAAGTATAGTGCAAAGATGAAGTGGAATGTTTAGTGAAAATGTGGGTTGAAAGATGAAAGAAGAAAAAAATCAAAGTCTTTTGGATGAGTGAAGTTGAAAGTGGAATAATTTGGTGAAGTTGGTGAGAGACTAGAAAGTTCAATCCCCATTGTAAGCACCACAAGACCAAAATGATTCCTACCTTGAGAAATACCAAAAGCCCCATTACAACCCGGCCGAATGGAACCTCTTTGAGGACCTCCATTGAGCCAAGTTCATATTCTTTGTGTGCATTGTAATAGGCATCTCTAGGTGGAGGAATTGGTGATATTAGCTTCAATAGTAAAGCCTTTACTTGCATGTTTGTTAAGTTTGAGTGTTCATTTTCAAGCCTAAACACATGATGAGTGATACACATTTTCATATTCCTAAAGTGAGGCTTGGTTGCATTGATTTTGTTCCTTGAACACTTGATCATGTGTGATGACGTAATCTTGCTAGCATGTCTATCACTTGTGCTTACTTGATTTTTCATATGAGGCTTTACTTGAAGATTGTGCTTCGGTCTTGCTTATGTTGTTATTGCTTGAGGACAAGCAAGTTCAAGTATGGGGTATTCTGATGTCTCTCACTTTGGAGGTGTTTTAGTGGTTAATTTCCCTTGTAAATATGTGTTTTTCATTCTCTTCTTTGTTAGTTTTGTTTCCCTTTTTGCCTAGTTCCCGGTTTTCTTCAAGAGTCGGAGACTATGCGAGTTTGTGTGTTTTTGTAGGTAAAATGGCAAGAATGAGGACAATTGTGAGGAGCTTATGAAGGAGCCAAGCCAAGGAGTGCAAGAGCCAAGTCAAGAATGAAGTGGAACCAAAGGAAACCAAGGAAGAAGACAAGGATCGAGGCCCAGGACCGAGTTCCACCAAGTCGGGCCCGAGATCGAGCAACCAGAGCCAGGACCGACGTTCCCAACGTCGGGCCCGATGTCATCCCGTGTCGGTCCAAGTCGGCAAGTGAGAGGATTGCTCCCCAAGGCATATTTTTAGCAACTTTCCACATTTGCCCCCTTCTAAATTGGGATTCCTTGGTCCCCAATCCATGAAAGGCTATAAATAGAGGTGATTAGAGAGAATTAAGGGCATGTTTGGATAGACACACTCAAATCACTCTCTAAAGGCTCAAGGAAGACTTGGAGAGCAAGGAGAAGAAGGGAGAAGGAAGAGAAGGAGAGATCGGTGGAGAAGAGAGGAGGAATTGTGAGTTTTGTACTTTGTTTTGCTTTGATCTAGTGGAATTGAACTTGGATTTTGTAGACACTTTGAATTTGAATGCAATTGGAGTTTGATTGGATGATGTTGATTGAGATTTGCTTGATTTCCCTTTTGTGTATGCTTTTCTCTTACTTGATGGAGTAGATTCCATTGTCTTGGGCTATGGGGGAATCCCCTAGCTAGATTTGGGTAGAAAACCCCAATTCCATAGCCTTGAGTGCTTGATTTGTGAATCCTCTCTACACTAAGCTTCAATTCTCTTGTGAAAACAAGGGGCTTAGGGCTTGTGATTGGTAAGAGTAAGCGAGAGCAATCTCGAACCCAATCACTAGACCTAACATCGAAGGAGAGTGAAAGCTCCCTTGGGTCGAAGTGTAGATTAGAGAGATTCGGGGCGAGCAACCTCGATCTCACTAGAATCAAACACTTATTGGCTGAATTAAGGAAGAATATCCAAGTCTAGTTGGGGGTGGAACCCAAAAGCCCAAGACCGATCTACTAAATTTGCCTAATCGAAGTACCCAGTAAGTCGGGCCCGACATAGTGTAAGTCGGTCCCGTGCAAATCAACCTCGATCCACCCTCGGACCGAAGTGACCTGTGTCGGTCCGAGGTGATTTCCTTTGTTTTCCTTCGTTTTTTGGTTATTTTCTCCTCTTTTTAGTCTTTTGGGTACTCTCGACGCACGAACTCCCGTGTGTTCGACACCCTACCTCTTTACTACAAGTGAGGTTCGGTTTTATAAATTTAAATTGTGAGACCCTCCGATTCCCAGACCGATCACTTGGAGTGCTTGCTGGTTTCATTCATCAATTCACCGCAATGGATTCATCCTTCCTCTCTCTAGGTATTTTACGGTTCGACTCTCAGCTCTCTGTTTTGACCCTTCAATTTTCCATTTTTATTCCTCCTCCCACAGAAGGAAGGTTAGATTTCTATATGCAATTTCCCTTTCCCTTTGCTTACCTCCTCCTTCCCTTCATGATCTGCCTTTTGTGCTCCTTCTTTCATTTCGACCTGCTCTAGCATCCGAATGCGAGTCCGAGCCCCTAGCCGCCGCCTACGAGTCCGAGCCCTAGCCTCCTCCCGTTGCCCTAGCCTCTTCCTGTTTTCGCGCCGTTTTTGCCGCCAACCCGCCATCGTCGGTAAGAGCTTGGCTCGTCCTTTCCTCTTCATCTTTGCTGCTCCTTTTTTTTCAGCCCAACTGTTCGAAGAAATGTCTTGCTGCTTTGTGGACTTTGAAATTGATTTTTCTTCACGATTTGTTTAGGTCTTCTCATGTCCCCGTATTTTTGTTTGCTTTCCTCCCCATACATTGGCGTTTTCCCAGGTTTTGATGGCCTCTCTTTCCTTTTATCATAGGTATGTCAATTTTCATGCTCCTCTGTGGCTTTTTTTCAGGTTCCTTTCGTTTTTGATTTGGAATGCTTAGGTTGATGTTTTGTCTCCTTCTTTATTGTTTCGTTTACTGCGTTTTGGGATTGTAAATACAATAATCTTTTTCGATTACTTCGTTCTTTTAGGTCTGCCTTGTACGTGAGGTGCGTACTTTCTATTGCTCTATTGAATATGGTCTTAGGTGAGTTGTAGCAGTAATAAAGATGGTTCCTATTATTGCCCTTACTTGTCTTTTATGATGAGGGTAAATCATCTATGAAATTGAGAGTTCAAATATGTTTTGCTTGTAGCTGCCAACTATGGTAGCTATTTAAGGACAAATATAAGAGTTTAAAATCAGCTTTGCTTTCTATTTTCTTAACTTTTAAATTTTCTTATATCAAATTGCTCCCAAAATAATGTGATCTTTCATATACTGGTTTTATAAATTGCCTTATCACTCTTTTGTTTTCGCTTGTTTAGGAGCCAAGACAATTGGTTTCTGTCCACATCTCACATCTTGCTGCTCTTTCTCAAGCAATCCCAAACATGAATGGATGTGTCTTAATGTAAGTTCTGATTTTAAAATACATAAACTTGGTATTTAGATGATGGGTTATGTAGGTTAATTCTGCCCCTTTTCACATCCATTGTAACGATTATTCAGCTGTTTTAAATGATTTTGTGAAGGCCTCTTGATCTGTGTTATTGTGTGTTGTAGGACAAGGATATTTAATTCGGTTATATCCGTGCAAGTTTCAGATCCAGAGTTTGAAGGGCAAATAAAGGTACCTTAATCTTAACATATTTGTTAGATATATCGCCTAAACGGGTTGTAACGATTTGGTATGATATGCTTTCTTAAGGTGAGTATGTATGAAGAAAAGTGTCCAGTTCATTTGTTTCGTTTAGCCTTTTGATGGCAGGATTTGCAAATACAAAGATCATAGGCAAATACAATAATATATGCATATAGAATTCAGGTTTTTCTTATTGTTGTAAGCACGTGAGGTGCCTACTTTCTATTGCTCTATTGAATATGATTTTAGTTTCTTTGTCCTTTTTTCCCCTACTTTTGCTATCTTCTCTTCCATTTTATTGGTCACCATTTTTTATTCGTGACTTTGCCGTGTTGTCATAGCCCTTTCTTCATTTTGCTTTACATGCTACATTTATTTCTTCTATGCAATTTGTTGCTGCTTTCTGTGCTTTCTTGTTTACATTCACACCTTCTTTCTTTCCCCACACTTCTTCATTGAGGGGAAGAGGAGAAACACTTTCTGTTTTTTTTCCTTTAGATTACTTTTAATTGTTTTTTACATGTTGCTTTGGGAATGTAATATCACATGACTCACACGCCTATCCACTTTGTGATTTGCAAGTTACATGGAGTTCTCTTGAGACTACTTTCCCTTTTGTTTTGATTGGGTTGGAGTTTCTATTGCTTCTCACATCTTCCTTTTTCTACACACCAGGTGGTTGACAAAATTCCTCAATCGCCTAGACCACGTCTCATCTTTGGACTGGTTCCTTTCTTTCGGTAGCCCTTGATCGGTCCGGGATCGGAGGGTCTCACAATTTTAAATTTATAAAACCGAACCTCACTTGTAGTAAAGAGGTAGGGTGTCGAACACACGGGAGTTCGTGCGTCGAGAGTACCCGAAAGGACTAAAAAGAGATAAAAGAAAGGGCAAAACAAGGAAAACAAGAGAAAATCACCTCGGACCGACACAGGTCACTTCGGTCCGAGGGTGGATCGAGGTCAGATTGGCCGGGACCGACGTGGTTCAAAGTCGGGCCCGATATGCTGGGTACTTCGATTAGGCAAAAATAGTAGATCGGTCTTGGGTTTTTGGGTTTCCTCCCTAACTAGACTTGGGTAATTCCACCCCAATTCAGCCAATAAGTGTTGATCCTTATGAGATCGAGGTTGCTAGCCTTCGATCCCTCCACTCTACACTTCGACCCAAGGGAGTTTTCACTCTCCTTCGATGTTAGGTCTAGTGATTGGGTCCGAGATTGCTCTCGCTTACTCTTACCAATCACAAGCCCTAAGCCCCTTGTTTTCACAAGAGAATTGAAGCTCAATGTAGAGAGGATTCATAGATCAAGCACTCAAAGGCTATGGAATTGGGGGTTCATACCCAATCCTAGCTAGGGGATTCCCCCATAGCCCAAGACTATGGAATCTACTCTATAAGATAAGAGTAAAGAGCAAACAAAAGGGAAAGCAAGCAAATCTCAATCATCAACATCAATCCAAACTCAAATTGCATTCAAATCCAAAGGGTTCACAAGATCCAAGTCTTAATTCTACTAAAACCAAAGCAAATCAAGTACAAACTCACTAGAACTCTCTCTAGCTCCACCGATTTCCTCCTCTTCTCCTCCTCCTTTCTTCTCCTTGCTCTCCAAGTCTTCCTTGAGCTTCTAGAGAGTGATTTGGGTGTGGTGTCGTTCTCCTCCCTCAATGCTCTCCAATCACATCTAATTATCCTCCTCCTTAGATTGGGGACCAAGGAATTCCCAATTTAGAAAGGGGCAAATGTGGAAAGTTACTAAAAATATGCCTTGGGGATCAATCCACTCCATTTCCGACTTGGATCGACACGGGACAACATCGGGCCCGACGTTGGGAACGTCGGTCCTGGTCTCTGGCTGCTCGATCTCGGGCCCGACTTGGTGGTGCTCGGTCCTGGGCCTCGATCCTTGTCTTCTTCTTGGGTTTCCTTCGGTTCCTCTTCATTCTTGGCTTGGCTCTTCCGTTCCTTAGCTCCCTTGCTTAGCTCCTCCTTAGATGCTCCTCCAAAAACGTCCTCATTCTTGCCATTTTACCTACAAATCAAAGCAAACTCGCATAGTTTCCGAATCTTAAAGAAAACCGGGAACTAAGCTAAGAAGGAACGAAACTAACAAAGAAAGGAATGAAAAACACATACTTACAAGGAAAATTGATTACTAAAACACCTCCAAAATGAGAGACATCAGAATACCCCATACTTAAACTTGCTTGTCCTCAAGCAATAACAATGTAAACAAGACCGAAGCACGATCTTCAAGTAAAGCCTCATATGAAAAATCAATCAAATAAGCACAAGTGATAGATATGCTAGCAAGATTACGTCATCACACATGATCAAGTGTTCAAGGAATGAAGTCTAATGCAACCAAGCCTCACTTTAGGTATGTGAAAATGTGTATCACTCATCATGTGTTTAGGCTTGAAAATGAACACTCATACTCAAGAATCATGCAAGTAAAGACTATACCATTGAAGATAATATCACCAATTCCTCCACCTAGAGATGCCTATTACAATGCACACAAAGAATATGAACTTGGCTCAATGGAGGTCCTCAAAGAGGTTCCATTCGGCCGGGTTGTAATGGGGCTTTTGGTATTTCTCAAGGTGGGAATTATTTTGGTCTTGTGGTGCTTACAATGGGGATTGAACTTTCTAGTCTCTCACCAAACTCACCAAATTATTCCACTTTCAACTTCACTCATCCAAAAGACTCTGATTTTTATTCTTTTTCTCAACTTTCAACCCATACTTTCACTTAACATCCCACTTCATCTTTGCACTAAACTTTTTGTTGGATTTTTTCACTTTTTTTCCACTAGGATCGACTTGCAAACTAACTCGGGCCCGAAGTGCACTTATCCTCGGTCGGTGCCCTCTTCTTTCACTTAAGCACTTTGCTTTCAATCCACTATTTTTTTCCAACATTTCTTTCTTTCTTCACACCAAAGATGCACTACCCACTTGGTTTATATATAACACCATTCTTTTGCCCTTAACCAAAGAGAATCTCAACTCTCCAAATACACTCCAAACCTCTCACTAAAGTCCAATCCCATAAGGGTCAAGTCATATAGGCTAGGAATCATAATTTTGAGGAGTTTCAAACAAAGGTCTAAGGCTAAAACGGGGCTACAAACAATGGTTTATCTTCAAGGTAGGATATGGAACATTTTGTGACTAAATAAAACAAAGTTCAAATCAATGTGACAAAGCATAGAACAATTCTCATATTGGCCTTGGAAAATAGATAAACACCTCAATAACAAGTATTACTTAGCATGCTTGAGCTAATCACACAAGAAAATGAGGGATATGCAATATCGAACAAACATCCCTAAAATGGCCAAAAATAATCTCACAAGGTTCACTCAAGCTTAGTTGCATCAAAACTCATCCAAGAACTCATGTGCTTAATAAAAACATGCAAGATATCATCACATCAAAAGCAACATCCATTTAGAGGCTAAACTATCCAAAAATATGCAAAGGAATTTACATGCTCACATCATCATTAGCCTTCATTTGGACATCTAAGATGGGAATTCCTAGTCCAAAACAAAATCTTTTTGACATTTTTCAAATCATTTTCGAATTTTTAGGAATTTTTGCAAAAATTTTCTCAAAAACAAAACAAACTCATCCATTCATGCCATAAAATTCAATCATCATTCATCATTCATCATGCCACTATCCAAATGAAACATCCCTTAGATAAAACAAGAGAAAACACATGAAACTAAACATGGAACTATGAGCTACTAACCCACCCCATACTTAAAATTTTGATGTCCTCATCAAAAGAAATCAAAACTCAAAAGTAAAAGAGAAGAGTAGAGAAAGCTCACAATTTCCTTATTCTTGCATGGCTTGTTGAGGCTTAGTTCGCTAGGAGAAGAGCCCATGTGGCCCTTACTTCTTCACTTGGGTCCATCTTATCATAGAACTTTTTCACTCGATGACCGTTTACCCGAAAGATCCTTCCATCGTCACTTATCAAATCGACCGCTCCTTGAGAAAGTATTTGATGTACCACAAACGGTCCGCTCCACCTTGTTCGAAGCTTACCCGGAAAGAACCGAAGTCGTGAATTAAAGAGAAGAACCTTATCTCCGACTTGGTAAGTTTTGGGGACCAACTTCCTATCATGCCACCTTTTAGTCTTCTCTTTATACAACTTGGCGTTTTCGTAGGCCTTCAAACGTAACTCTCCTAACTCATGTAGGTCTAAGTGCCTCTTCTCTCCGGCGAGATTTATATCCCAATTCATCTCTTTGAGAGCCCATTTAGATTTGTGCTCCAACTCTACCGGCAAATGGCAAGCCTTGCCATACACTAAGTTGAATGGTGTAGTCCCTAGGGGTGTCTTGTAAGCGGTTCTATAAGCCCATAGTGCATCATCAAGCTTAGATGACCCATCTTTCCTTGACTTAGACACCGTCTTCTCCAAGATAGCCTTGATTTGACGATTTGAAACCTCTACTAGCCCACTTGTTTGAGGGTGGTAAGGAGTAGCAACTCTGTGAGACACCCCATACTTAATCAACACATTTTCAAAGCATCTCTCAATGAAGTGTGGACCACCATCACTAATAAGAACTCTTGGCACTCCAAATCTAGCAAAGATGTTACTCTTTAAGAACTTCATCACAACTCTTGCATCATTGGTCCTTATTGGAATGGCTTCTACCCACTTAGAGACATAATCAACGGCCACCAAGATGTATTTGTACGGGCCCGATGTAGGGAATGGTCCCATGAAGTCGATCCCCCATACATCGAAGAGCTCCACCTCTAGCATTCCGGTTTGTGGAGTCTCATGTCTCCTTGACAAATTCCCCTCTCTTTGGCACTCCTCACATCTCTTCACATACTCATGCACATCCTTAAACATGGTCGGCCAATAGAAGCCACAATGAAGAATTTTGGCCGTGGTTTTTGAACTCTTAGCATGCCCTCCGGTTGGCAAAGAATGGCAATGACGAATGACACTTTCAATCTCCTCACTTGGAATACACCTTCTAAAGATTCTATCACTCCCTTCCTTGTATAGGTATGGATCGTCCCAATAATATTGCCTAGCATCATGTAAGAATTTCTTCCTAGCCGAGTAAGACAAATTTGGTGGGATCACTCCCCCTACAACAAAGTTAGCAAAGTCCGCAAACCAAGGGGTAACCCCTCGTTTCACGGTCTCAATAGATAGAAGACAAGTAGGAGGTGGAGATTTAATCAGTTTAGGACGAGAAGGAATGGAGACCGAGTGAAGGATCTTACTTGAATTCATGGGTCGACATTGCAAGGTATTGAGCCCGACATGTGGAGACGTCGATCGGGTCGAACAAATGCACATCTCTCCTGGGACCGACGTCGAAGACCTCGGGCCCGAGGTACTGGGTATCTCGGTCCGACGTTCCATACTTCGAGCCCGACTCTCTGCCTTGGTCGATCCATCCTTTCTTTCCTTCTTGCTACTCATTAGACCTTCATCCGCCCTTATGTTATCTATTTCCACACCATCCTCCATCTCATTCATGTACTCCACGGGCAACCGAGATAGATGATCGGCCACTGAATTCTCCGAACCCACCTTATCCTTGATCTCATGGTCAAATTCTTGAAGAAGAAGCATCCATCTCAAAAGCCTTGGTTTTGCATCTTTCTTCTTCATGAGGTACTTGATTGCCGCATGATTTGTATAGACTACGACCTTAGATCCCACAAGATATGACCGGAATTTTTCAAATGCAAACACCACCGCTAGGAATTCCTTTTCCGTAGTTGTGTACTTGCATTGGGTTTCATCCAAGGTTTTACTTGCATAGTAAATGGCATGCAACTTTCCCTCCTTTCTTTGCTCAAGAACGGCTCCCACGGCAAAATCACTTGCATCACACATTACTTCGAAAGGAAGATTCCAATCGGGAGACGCCATGATAGGTGCCGAAACCAAAGCATCTCTCATTCTACAAAAAGCACTCATGCAATCCTCGGAAAATTCGAAGGGAACATCCTTCATCAAGAGGTTAGATAATGGTTTTGAGATTTTAGAGAAATCTTTGATAAAGCGTCTATAAAAGCCTGCATGACCTAAGAAATTCCTAACATCACGCACACAAGTAGGTGGGGGAAGTTTTTCAATTATCTCAATTTTGGCCCTATCAACTTCTATTCCTCTACTAGAAATGAGATGTCCTAGGACTATTCCTTCCTTAACCATGAAATGACATTTTTCCCAATTAAGCACAAGGTTAGTCTCTTCACATCTAGCCAACACTCTATCCAAATTAGCCAAGCAAACATCAAAAGAGGAACCATAGACCGAAAAATCATCCATGAATACTTCTACTATTTCTTCTACCATATCGGAGAAGATGGACATCATGCATCTTTAAAACGTTGCCGGAGCATTACACAAACCGAATGGCATGCGTCTATAGGCAAATGTTCCATAGGGACATGTAAAAGTCGTCTTCTCTTGATCATCGGGGTGAATAGGGATTTGCCAAAATCCACTATACCCGTCAAGGTAGCAAAAGTATTCATGTTGTGCTAATCTTTCAAGGACTTGGTCAATAAAAGGGAGGGGGAAATGATCCTTACAAGTTCCACTATTTAACTTTCGGTAATCAATGCACATGCGTCATTTTGTAGTGGTTCTAGTAGGAATCATTTCTCCTTTCTCATTTTGAACTACGGTTAATCCACCCTTTTTAGGAACTACATACACGGGACTAACATATTTGCTATCCGAAATTGGGAAGATGATTCCCGCATCCAACATCCTAAGTATCTCACTTTTAACCACTTCTTTCATATTAGGGTTCAATCTTCTTTGTGGTTCGATAGTGGGTTTATGGTTGTCCTCCATGTAGATCCTATGCATGCAAATTGATGGTGAAATTCCCTTTAGTTCCTCTAATGAATACCCTAAGGCTCCTCTATGCTTCCTCAAGACCTTTAACAATTTAGACTCTTCCTCATCGTTCAAATTAGCATTCACAATTACGGGCAATGAAGAGTTAGGACCAAGGAAGGCATACCTTTTTTGGAAGCTCCTTTAGTTCATGTGAAGGCTCCGGTGGTGCTTGGGTTTCCTCCGTTTCGGCTTTGAAGACCTCCAAGTAAGACATCCCACTCTCCACCTTCTCATCTTCCTCTTGATTAGCGATCACCCATTCATTCTTCACTTCAACTCCATAGGGTGGTGGGATGGCTTTCAACTCTAGCTTCCTTGTACTTGGCTTGTTAGATATGGCTTCCCATTGTACTCCACTTGGAAGAAATTGGACCATCTTGGCTTCTCTATGCAAGGCTTCCTTTGAAGTGGGTTTGAAGGAGAAATCGAGCTCCACGCCTCCAAATTCAAGGGACAAGTGACCTTTCTTTACATCTATCACGGCCCCTACCGTAGCAAGGAATGGTCTTCCCAAAATGATAGGTTCACCCGGTACTTCTAGCATGTCAACCACAACGAAGTCGGCCGGAACATAATGTCCTTCCACACATACCGGATAGTCCTCTACCACTCCAATTGGCTCAATTGACGTTCCATCGGCTATAGTCAACCTCATGTTAACCGGAGCAATAAGACCCATAGCGGTTGACTTCCATATGGTGTATGGTATCACACTTGTACTTGCCCCAAGGTCACATAATGCTTGAAACTTTCATGACCCAATGCCCACGGTGATGGCAAATCTTCCGGGATCACCTAGCTTTTGAGGTAACTCTAGGATTTTGACTTCATCTTGCATCTCCACAATTGATCTTTTCTTGCTCAAGATTTCCTTCAAGAACTTTGCATATGATGGCATCTCACTTAGAGCATCGGTAAATGGAATGGTGATGTTCAAGCCTTGCAAAAGCTTTAAGAACCGCTTGAACTTGCCCTCAACAATCTCCTTGGGCTTCTTCAAAGGATATGAAAGAGTGGTAGCACCTTGCTTCTTGCTTAGATCCACCTCCTTAGATCGATCTTGGCTTCTCTCTACATTTTCATCTTGGACCGACTTAGGATCGACGTCGGGACCGACTTCTGGAACCTCGGTCCTGGGGTAGAGTGCATCTGGGTAACTCGGGCCGACTTCAGGGCATGTCGGGCCCGACTTGGGTTCCACCTCGGTCCAACTCAGGGGACCTCCTCCGTCTACTGGTTCGACATCTGGGCACATCGGGCCCGAGGTGCTGGGATCCTCGGTCCGATTCTCTTTACTTGTCCTTGGAACTTGTGGCTCGGGCAAACTCCGTCCACTCCTCAATCCTATGGCTCGAACTTCATTTTGTTGTTGTTGAGCTCGGGGATTCTCCTCGGGTCGGCCCGGGAGTCTCCCTTCCTCTCTTGGAAGTTGATTTGCCATGTGAACAAATTGGTTGTCCACTTGTCTTCTCCACACACCAAACTCCTTGAATTGGGCACCCATTTCATCAACTCTTCTCTCAACATTGGTGAATTGATTCTTCAAGTCCTTGAACTCGCCTCTCATCTCTTGTGCCCATTGTGGAGTTTGCTCATAGAAACCCGGAGGCCGGTATGGTGGTGGTTGGGCCCTTGGCTCGTTTTGGTTGAAGTTGTTGTTGTAGCCACTAGCTTGGCCTTGGTTCCACCTTCCTCCGTTGTTGAAGTTGGCTCTCCCTCCATAGTTCCTTTGAACATAGTTGGCCTCCTCAATTTGCTCGGCCAATCGGACTTGGCGCTCATTTGGGCACTCTTGGGCTCCATGCTTCAAAGAACCACACTCTTCACATGCTCTTGTGTTTTGTTGGAGATGACCCATCTTCCTCCTCATCTTGTTCAACTCATCCTCCAAGAATTGGATCTTCACATCTTTGTCCACCTCTTCACTTTTGGGATCGTAGAGCCTCTTTGGACCGTCTCCATGGACTCTCACTTCCTTGCTCGCTTGGTTGACTCCATACATGGCCTCATAATCCGAGAGCTTGTCTAGCAACTCCCACGCTTGCTCCGGAGGCAAGTCAATGAACCCACAATCGGTATGAAGGTTCAATTTATCCTTAGTGGCGGGGTTGATTCCTTGGAAGAAAATGTCTTGAAGGACATAGGGTTGTTGCCCATGTGTTGGACACGCCCTTAACATCTCTTTGAACCGGTCCCATGCCTCGAAGAGTGGCTCGTGGGCTCCTTGCTGAAAGCTAGCAATCTTCCTTCTAAGCTCCGTCGTCTTGGTGGGCGGGAAGAACTTCATCAAGAATGAGTCGTTGAGAGCCCTTCATGATGTGATAGAACGAGGTGCTTGGCTCTCCAACCAATGCAAAGCTTTGCCTCCCAAAGACCACTTGAAGGCCTTGAGTAGCACGTACTCAAGTGTCTCATCGTCCGTCGAGATGGTCTCACAAAGATCTTTGAATTGCTTCACATGCTCGATCGGGCACTCATTCGGTCTCCCTTGGAATTGCTCTCTCTTGATGAGTGAGATAAATTGAGTTTTGATCTCAAAATTCTTTGACACCTCCGGAAAGACGATGGCCGGCTCCGGCACCTTCAACTCCGGATGCATGTATGGTCTAGTATTCCGGGGTTGGGTGTTGATTTGAGCCTCCAACCTCATCCTTTGCTCCCTCTCTCTACGGGCTTCGGCGTCTCGGTTCGCCATTTCAAGTTGCATTCGAGCCATGTCGGCTCTCATCCTTTCGAACTCCTCATCTCGGGCTTGGTCCGCCATCCTTCTCTTCTTTCGCGCTTGCCTTAGAATACTCTCTGGGTCACTCACAAAATCAAGCTCAAGTATTCCTCGGACGGAACTAGCTCGCATACACCTACAACCAAAGACACAAACAAAAACCGAATCAAAACAAACAAGGGGCTCGGGCTAGTCCCTCACCCAAATCACTACCAAAATCAAAGACTCAACTAAAGAGGGTACCTCGAACAAGTAGAACTCCCCGGCAACGGCGCCAAAAATTCTGATCGGTCCGGGATCGGAGGGTCTCACAATTTTAAATTTATAAAACCGAACCTCACTTGTAGTAAAGAGGTAGGGTGTCGAACACACGGGAGTTCGTGCGTCGAGAGTACCCGAAAGGACTAAAAAGAGATAAAAGAAAGGGCAAAACAAGGAAAACAAGAGAAAATCACCTCGGACCGACACAGGTCACTTCGGTCCGAGGGTGGATCGAGGTCAGATTGGCCGGGACCGACGTGGTTCAAAGTCGGGCCCGATATGCTGGGTACTTCGATTAGGCAAAAATAGTAGATCGGTCTTGGGTTTTTGGGTTTCCTCCCTAACTAGACTTGGGTAATTCCACCCCAATTCAGCCAATAAGTGTTGATCCTTATGAGATCGAGGTTGCTAGCCTTCGATCCCTCCACTCTACACTTCGACCCAAGGGAGTTTTCACTCTCCTTCGATGTTAGGTCTAGTGATTGGGTCCGAGATTGCTCTCGCTTACTCTTACCAATCACAAGCCCTAAGCCCCTTGTTTTCACAAGAGAATTGAAGCTCAATGTAGAGAGGATTCATAGATCAAGCACTCAAAGGCTATGGAATTGGGGGTTCATACCCAATCCTAGCTAGGGGATTCCCCCATAGCCCAAGACTATGGAATCTACTCCATAAGATAAGAGTAAAGAGCAAACAAAAGGGAAAGCAAGCAAATCTCAATCATCAACATCAATCCAAACTCAAATTGCATTCAAATCCAAAGGGTTCACAAGATCCAAGTCTCAATTCTACTAAAACCAAAGCAAATCAAGTACAAACTCACTAGAACTCTCTCTAGCTCCACCGATTTCCTCCTCTTCTCCTCCTCCTTTCATCTCCTTGCTCTCCAAGTCTTCCTTGAGCCTCTAGAGAGTGATTTGGGTGTGGTGTCGTTCTCCTCCCTCAATGCTCTCCAATCACCTCTAATTATCCTCCTCCTTAGATTGGGGACCAAGGAATTCCCAATTTAGAAAGGGGCAAATGTGGAAAGTTACTAAAAATATGCCTTGGGGATCAATCCACTCCATTGCCGACTTGGATCGACACGGGACAACATCGGGCCCGACGTTGGGAACGTCGGTCCTAGTCTTTGGCTGCTCGATCTCGGGCCCGACTTGGTGGTGCTCGGTCCTGGGCCTCGATCCTTGTCTTCTTCTTGGGTTTCCTTTGGTTCCTCTTCATTCTTGGCTTGGCTCTTCCGTTCCTTAGCTCCCTTGCTTAGCTCCTCCTTAGATGCTCCTCCAAAAACGTCCTCATTCTTGCCATTTTACCTACAAATCAAAGCAAACTCGCATAGTTTCCGAATCTTAAAGAAAACCGGGAACTAAGCTAAGAAGGAACGAAACTAACAAAGAAAGGAATGAAAAACACATATTTACAAGGAAAATTGACTACTAAAACACCTCCAAAATGAGAGACATCAGCCCTCCTTTCGATGTCAGACTTCTACCTCTCCACTCATAAACAAGGAATATTGGATTTTTTTTCCGCTGTTGTCAATGTTGAGACTGTTTCTGTTGCGGTTTCTTGTCTAGAGGTTATGGCTTTTTCTTGGTGTTTTTTCCCCCTATTGTACTGTTAATGGTGTGGCTGATATTCTTCATTTTTTTTGGTTCTTATTGCTTCGTTATGGTCTTCCTTTTTTTAGGCGACACACTGGCAGCTTGAAGATGCATTGGAGTTTTTTTTATTGGGGTCACTACTCCTCCTCTCTCATTGGTCATCCTAATTTGAGGTTGCCACTTCCTTCGTTTCCCATTGTAGTTTTGTTGATGTATTCTTGGTGCCTACTTGTTACTGACACTTTAATCTATTTTGGTTGGCCACGACTTTATTTTTGATGCTGTTTCAGTTCTTCTGTTTCGGAGCCTTTATTGCCTGCTGCTCATGGCCAGGTAAGCTCTCTTGTTCGTAAGCCATTTTCTGGCTTATATTTCTTACCCTCATTGTTTTTGTTGGGTTGATCATAATGCTTTGGTTTCTTTATACTCTATTCTACAGTGTTCATCAAGTGTAGTGCTACCTGATTCTTGCCCAATTGCACATACTCCTCCTAACCCTTCGGCATCCTTGCTTCCTGAGGTCCTCTGATTTCACTAAATTTGTTTGTTACGCCTGCCTCTACGGGTTGCTTGTTCATGATTTGTTCCATTTCTATTTTTTAAAAAGGCACAAGCACTTTATATTCATGTTTCCTGCTTCCTTCTCTTAGGTTTGTCTACCCTTGAATGATGGAACACTTGAGGAGGATTTCGTTTCCTGACGTAACCGGCGTGCGCATTCTGAGATTATTATTTTTAAAGCTGGCGTTTTGGATTTTTTTTTCCCACTTGTTGATGTTTTATCTTTTCTTACCTTTTGCAGATTGAAGCTGTTGAGTCTGATCCTTCTACCCAGCCTATCCGTTCTGTTGTTGCCTGTCGTCGTAGACGAACACGGCTTGAGGTCTTTTTTCCCGTCTCAGTCTTTTGTAGACTTCTTTGTCTTCTCTTCATTTGGTCGTTCCTTTCCCTCTCTTTGCTCTCAACTTTGATGTTTTCTCCTAACTGTAATACTATATTTAGATCGATGCTGCAACATCGAATCTTCCTTATTCATTGCCACATGTTGAAGACCGGCTTCCAATGGCCATCACCGCTTTATCGGCCACCATTGAGGTACATTAATCGAGGACTGTTTGTTTCATGTTTTTATGTTTCCTATCTTCTCTCATGCTATTTATTACTCCGTCTTCTTCTTACAATTACTTTTTCTTTTGTTTTTTTGGTTATTATATTAACCTACTCTTCTTTCATTGTTTTGTGTATATACTACATGCGGTGCTACATTTGCATTTGTAAATGCCGTTATTTTGATAGGGGATGTACATTTGTGGTTCTTGTTTGTGTTATTACTATCTTTGCATATTCTTAACCCTTTTCCTTGCCATTCGTAAAGTTTCTATCTTCATTATTTTTTGTTTGTTCCATACATTTGTTTCCAAACTTTGCACCAACCTATTACGTCTCTACATTCCACTGTCCAACTAACGTCCAGTTCACCTGTCTCCCCCACACAGATATCAGGCTAATCATAGGCGATCCCGTTTACAGGTACTTGCCGCAAGTTTTTTATGACATTGATATTTGTGTTGTACACTTTTTTATTTGCAAATTTTATCCTTTTATTCTCGATATAGATAGCGACAGAGGTTGTTACAATTCGCAAAAAAAAAAGAAATTACATGTGCCAAAAGTTGTTGGCATAGGTCATGTACCGTCTACATGTATACCGTTACCTGATGTAACCGTGTGCCTTTTATGTGGAGTAACAAAGCTTGAGTGTCCATCTTTTTGCTGTGGAAATGGAACTGTACGCTTATCCGAAATTGAATGCCCTGCTCTTCTTCGTAGTTTATTGTGCAGTGATGACATTCTCAGTAATCACTTCCGTCAGTATTGTCGTGCATACAACAACTATTTTGCTTTCACTTGTTTACGAGGAAAGATTGATGCAAACAATGGAAGTGGTTTCTTTACATTTATTCTTCATGGACAGATCTACCATTATTTACCCAATCTAATTGCTGACAATTAGAGTCCTAAATTCATCCAAATGTACTTCTACGAAGGAGCACCTGAATTGGACGTCAGATGTAATAGCTTCCAAAATTTGCTGTCGGACCTTGTGGCTGACTTAATTCAGTTGACGTCCACCAATCCATATGCTCGGTTTTTCCGGTCGTTACGTACTTTTCCTGTTCAGGATACAACTCGGATTAGAATTTTCAAGAACCCTGGCTTTGATCAACGGGTTTATAATGCACCACCTCAGATGAGGTGGCAGCCATTATTGTAGAGGACGCGTCTTTTGACCGGGTGAATAGCCCACACGTTATAGTATATGGCAAGGCAGAAAATGAACATCATATTCGCCATTACTTTGGCTATTATGATCCACTATAGTACCCTCTTCTATTTACCCGTGGTGAGACCGGATGGCATCAGGGACTTCGGCGTGTTAAACCCATTGGTTCGGTACGATGTGATGCTAGGCCTTTTCCGCTTATTCCAGGTGTTGTTCACAATGCGTCGGATAGTGTAGCACACGAACTTGGAGGTACCTGTGCTCTTTCACTTGGAGGTACTTGCTTTTCTTTGCTTTTCCTTATTGTTAGGGGTGGACATGGGTGGTTAATCGGATTTTCGGTTAACCGGAAATTCGGTTATTGATTTGTGATAACCGTAACCGTGCCGGTTTAAACCGGTCAACCGATATCGGTTAACCGGAAGTTTCGGTACGGTTTTTCGGTTAACCGATAACCATCTTAAAAAAAGCTTTTAAATTAAACTATTTAGTGGAGCGTTAACGAGGTCTTTAACACATATTACACATCTTTAATAGATGTCAAAATAGAAATTTCAAATACATAGTCTTAATATCATTTCACAATACATAAAACACAAAAAACAAACATTGTTTTTTCGTAGCATAGACATATCCAAATGCATCTTTAATCGTCAATTGAAATTGACTCATCAATTTCCATCAAAGGTTTCTCCAAAGTCAAGTTTCTCATTCCTATAAATTGCAAGAAATGTCAGACACACCATAAAACGTTGTACTCAAATAAAAAAAATAACAAATATAATAAATTAACCTTCTTCCTTAGCTTCTAATTCAAGTATATTTTCTTCAGCGGTAAAATATGTAGATGAAATGCACATCCAATCCTGACCATAAACTAAAGCTTCCACCATTCGAGGCGTCAATGAAGTACGGAAAGAATCAAGTTTACGACCTTCGTAAATCATCAACAATATTAGAAACGAAAAAACACCAAACTATCCATGAACAGAATAGTTAAAGCAAAGAATAAAATTAAATGAATAACGGAATATATCTCTAGTACTAAAAGCAGATTCTAAAGCAACGCTTGTAGTCTTGAATTCTTGATGGTTTAACTTTGGGCCTTTCCAAGTGCCAGATGGGTTGGCTTTACCCATTTAGCTTGGGCATGTAACTAAGCAATAAGGCTTTTGATGAAAAATCTAAGCAATAAGGCTATAATACAGTGTATAAAAAATAACAAGTATAACTTGATCTTACCGACTTATCTATTATCAAATTAGGTCTAATATCATGAAATTGCCTTAATTATGTTGTTCTCTTTCTAAATGTATATTATATATTCGGTTATTCGGTTAACCATATATTAAAAAACTACTAACCATAAACCGGAACATGTTTCGCTGGGTTAACCGTAACCGGTTTTTCGGTTTTTTCGGTATGGTTAACCGGAAAAGGTGATCGGTTATCGGTTATTCGGTTACGATTTTTTTTGCCCAGTCCTACTTATTTTGATACTCACTCTTTGCCCCTTGTGCGAGCATTTTCTTCAGGCGTGTCTCTAACATCACGTGGTTCCCTATCATGTCGAGATTACTACGCGTACCGCTTTCAAATGCGCCCCGACAATCACCTGATACACATGGGCGGAATATTTGTTTAGTACATTGTCGATATGTACGTCAAAATTGAAAACACTCGCTTGGATTACCTAAAGCATAATCAAACGTTGCTTCGTAGTGATCTGTATCAAGGTGTCATGGACAATGTGAATGCGGGAATGAATCTGCTGCTCAAATTGGATGACGTGTAGTGTTGCCTTCTTCGTTTGTTGGTGGACCATGAGATATGCGCTGTCGCTTCTTGAATACTATGTCTCTCGTTCAGTGTTTCGATAAGCTTGACATTTTCCTGACTATGATGTGCAACCCTAATTGGCCTGAAATTAAAAACTACTTATTGCTTGGAGAAACACCTGATCAACGTCCAGATTTAGTTGCTAGAGTTTTCAATGCAAAAGCTCATTTACTTCGTAAACTTATTGTGGAAGAACAAGTTTTTGGAACTATAGCTGCTAGAGTTGACGTTGTCGAGTTTTAGAAAAGATGATTGCCTCATTTACATATGCTTATAATCCTAAAGTCCGGTTCAAAAATTATGAATCCAGATTCTTTTCATCAGTATGTGTGTGTTGAGTTGCCGTCTCTAGAAAATGGACGTCTTCGCAGTCTTGTTGAGCGCCATATGATGCTTAGCCCGTGTGGCACTTTGGGTCCGAATTTCTCATGCATGCAGGCTGTTGATAAAGAGATGACTTGTAAAGCACATTATCCTAAAGATTTCGCTGAATTCACAACAACCACAAATGAAAGTTATCCTATTTATAGGAGGCGTGACACCGGTGATTTTGTCACGGTTAGGGACGCGGCTTTGGATAATAAATGGGTTGTTCCTTATAACCCATATCTTTTGTCTGCTTTTGACTGTCATCTGAATGTTGAAATTTGTTCTACAGTTTAGGCTGTCAAGCACTTGTACAAGTACGTTTACAAGGACCATGATAAGGTTTGCTTTGATATAGCGTAAACCGGTAAAGTTACGGCTAATGAAATACCAACTTATCAATGTGATCGATGGATTAGCGGACTTGAGGTTGCATGGCGCATTTTGAGTTCGATCTTTATTTTATGCGGCCTGCAATTATTCCTCTGCAAGTGCATTTGCCTCACATGCATGTTATTCGCTTCGCTGAAAATGCCAATTTGCTTGAAATTATAAATAATGAAAATCGTAGTGCCACAATGCGGACTGAGTACATCACTGCAAATAGATTACTTCCAGAAGCATCTAGGTTCTTATACACTAAATTCTCACTTTATTTCACATGGTGTAGTGCAAAAAAATTGTGGCATGAGAAAGACGGGGCTGAGGCATTTGGAAGATTGACCTACGTCTACTACTTGTTCATGTTAGAGGAGCAACTTCATTTGAAGATCTACTTTCATTTGCCGGTGTGCAGTATACAACTTTCAAATAGGTTGCTGAACAGCGTGGTCTATTAGAAAGAGACGATCATGCTGAGACATGTCTACGTGATGCTGCATCCATTCAAATGTCTGGAGCATTGCGTAGATTATTTGCAACATTACTGGTTTTTTGCGAAAGAATTGACCCTCCTTCATTATGGGAGCAGCTTTATTTTTGCTTAGCTCAAGATTATGCATATCGTTATCAAGGGCAGCATACAAAGATTCTAAATGTGACCTATGCTGATATTGCTTCCTATTTAGAAGGGATGGGTAGGACAATGAAGGAGTTCAACTTACATTCATATTCTGGTTTTGGTGAGGACGGATTTAGACTGACAAACGACATAAAAGATGCATTGGATGCATCTGTGCCTGCTGAGTATGTAGATGCATATGTAAAACTTAATGTTCAACAACGTCTTGCATATGACTGTATTATGAATCATGTCGATAGAATACTGCCTGGTGCTTTTTTCATTGATGGTCCAGGACGAATAGGCAAAACCTTTTTATACTGTGCTTTATATGGAACATTACGAGGTCTAGGAAAAGTTGTGCTTCCAATGTCCACCTCTGGAATTGCAGCTTCTAACATGGCTATAGGGAGAACGGCTCACGCAAGGTTTAAGATTCCAATAGCACAACATGGCTTGAAAACATGCAATATATCTAAACAATCTCCCTCTGCTTCCTTACTACGACAAGCTGCACTTATTATCTGGGATGAGGCTTCCATGGCCAATAGAGAAGACATTGAAGCTATTGATCGCATATTACAAGATATATGTAGTTCAAAACTGCTATTTGGAAGAAAACTTATTGTATTCGGTGGTAATTTCAGACAGGTTTTGCCCATCCTACCCCACAAGACTCAGATTGAGGTTGTTAACGCCAACTTAGTAAGCTCGTATCTATGGCCGGCCCTCACAAAATTCAAACTGCAGACCAACATTCGAGCCAACACTGATCCTGCGTTTGCTAAATTCTTGTTACAACTTGGAAATGGAGTATTACAATCAGGTTCAAATGATGAAGTGTCATTACCCTCATCCATTACATGTCATCCTATTCAAGAAAAGTCATTCTCTTATTTACAAGAGATTATCTTCCCCAAAATGAAAGACACTACTTTTGACTCTTGTATATTTGGGAATCGTTCAATATTAACTCCGACAAATGAGGGAGTTGACGCTATCAATAGTGCCCTCATTGATGGATTTCTTGGAATGGCTCATACGTACAACAGTTTTGATGTTATTCTTGACGACAATTGTACTCTATTTCCTAATGAGTTTCTAAACTCTTTGCATCCTACAAGGATGAGTCCGAACGAGCTTATTCTGAAAGAAGGCTGTCTAGTCATATTTTACTGCGCAATCTTGATCCGTCTAATGGCATGTGTAATGGTACACGCCTGATTTGTCGTGCCTTCCGGAAAAATGTTATTTTCTGTGACATTGCTATTGGTTATAATAAAGGCACTCGAGTGTTCATTCCAAGGATTAGTCTTCGTCCACCATAAAACACATATACCTTTCAGTTTGAACGCAAACAATTTCCTATTAAATTATGCTTTGCTATGACTATAAATAAGTCTCAAGGTCAGACTCTTGATTGTGTGTGTACCTCACACAACCTTGTTTTTCTCATGGACATGCAAATATACGTTGCATTTTCTCGGACTAAAAAAAGCTTAAGTCTGAATGTGCTCTTGCCTACACAGCTTTATAATGAACTTAGTGAGAATAAGGTTGTGAATGTTGTGTCTCTTGATGTCCCGTGTCGGGCCGGAATCCTCATTCCTACTTCTAATTGATACGCGCTTCATATAAGGGTTAGTCAATTTCCATTTTTTTATAGACTACTACGGATATGTGTCGCCCTTATGTTTTTTTTTCATATGTGTGGTTATTCTTCTTCCATACCACTCTGTTGATTACTCAGTCTATCTCAACAGTTTATCCCATTTCAAATGCCAAATATGAATACAACTTTTAACTATTTGCTATATTTTGTAAGAAACCTAATTTACGAATTTACAGACATTTAGAAAGGCTGCTTCATATATAGGTTAACCCACCAATTACATTACTGAACGAACACTCCTCTAGAAAATGTTAATCTCTATAATACCGGGTTGCATATTATATTATTTCATGATTACTTGCTACAGTTTATGTGTCTTTTGTATCATAAATTTTTTTCCAAAATCTTCCATTGTGTAGTTCATACTTGTGCACAATTGACTCCATATAGACTCACTGGCTTCTCTCAATAAACTGCTGCATATGCCATTTGTAATTTCACTTTGACAGGAGAAGAGTGACACAGGAAGATGTAAGGGAACTTATATATTCAGAGATGGTGGAGTATCATCCATGGATGTTGGCGATTTTTTTGCGCCAGAGCTGAACTAACCGGTTTCATATTTTGTAGTGTAGATTAAAATGTCAGATTGTTGACAACACATGAATGTGAGTTGCCTACTTTCTATTGCTCTATTGAATTTGCTTTTGGTTTATGTGCTTGCTTTGTCCTTTCTTTTCTCGGGTTTTGTTATCTTCTCTTCTATTTTTTTCGTCCAGGGTTATTCTCATATTTTTGGGGACGGCAGCATGATGGTTCTTAGGGATGCCAAATCTGTCCATCCCAATATTGATGAAAGAACAAGTCATTTTCCTTTTTCCTTTCTAGGTTTTCCTTGTATGTGAATTTTGGTAAGTGGGTTTGTCTTGTCTTTCTATCTTTGCTTTTGAAATCTATGTTCGCTGATTTTTTTTCCTTTTTACAGGGTCTAGTTTTGGAGGCATGCTAAACATCACCAAAAAATAATATCACCATTTTTCATTTTCCATTTATATCCCCACTAGATCCGTAAAATTACATACAATTAAATTTCCCCAAACCCGAACATCTTTCGCTTCTGTGACCTTTCCTTCCTTCCTTACAATTGGACAGCATCCACGTCGTTGGCCACCTTCCTTGCCGCCGGCTGGCGGCTGCCTTCCTTGCCATTGGCCTCCCTCCATGGTTTTCCTACCAGATACTTCCATTTCCTAATTCTCAATGTCCCCTCTATGTTCATCTTTTGAATGTCTTATTTTAGTTTCAATTTCACTATAATTTCAGCTCTTTGTTAATTGTGTTGTCTTACTTAGAATTATATGCCCAAATTTGCTGAATTGTGTTGATATGTGTTTAGAGTAACTTAATTTCAACTCAATTTTCTCAGCAGTTTCGACCAATTTCCCAACAAATTTGCATACCGCTTTTTACTTGTTTTTATATTGGAAGTTAGATTTTTGTGCGAGGGTAATTAAGTCCAAAATGTGTGAAAGGGTTACGTTGTACTACAATTGCGGTGATGTTTAGCATGTATGCTGGTTTTGTCGCATGATATTTACCTCTCTGGCTTCTTCAGTGCTTCCTTTAAATTGCCCGCTGATTACACAGCTGGGGTTGTTGTCTCCTTCTAAGTAAGCTCCCTTTTTTTTATTAATCTCAGTAACAAGAACAAGCTTTTTACCTTAAGTTCCCAATTTCAAATTAATGCCCTTTTCACCTCTTGTAATGGTTCGTGAACACTGAAAGTGATATGACTGATGAAGTTGAGGGGGAATCAGCCCACAAAGGTAGAGCAAAGTTGGAGAGGCATCATCGAACATTTGAACGTATGGTATGTACACCTTAGCATCTACTTCAACGTTGTTGGATTTGTTTGTAGGCAAAGGCTCTTGCAGAAATAAGTACATGAGATCTTATTGCTCAAAAGGAGCATGGCGAGAGGAATGTATGATGCCTATTCTCTAAGGATTCATATTGCGATGATGACTTTTTAATTCTTCAGCTTACATGGAATATGGTTTCTATTTGCAAAGACTAGCTGAATGTCTTGATGCAGATATCAAGAGGTGGTCTAATGGCAAAGAAGGACTTTTGCGTGCATTGCTTTCAACATTACAATATGTATATCAAATGTCCTTACTATATTTTTGTATTTATATTACATTTTTGCTATTTGTTGATAGTCGGATGTGAAATGAGATGGCTTTGAAGGTGGTTTTCTTTTTCTTTTTTCTTTTTGTGATTTAGGTTGTTTTCTTCACCAACTCAGGGACAGAGGCACATGAACTTGCTTTGATGTTAGCTAGATTGTATATGGGCTGCTAAGAAGTAATCTCTTTGATTAACTCTTATCAAGGAAGATTGTGTATGAATGTTTCATGCCGAATCCTATTGAATGTGTCCTATCAATGGGCTGATGCTTTTTATTGTGTTTGTGTTTGTTAGCAGTTGTACCATCCTTTTTTGCAATGCAATATTCTCAGTGTTTGAGAGGTTATCACACTTTGCAAAAAAAAGGAAACCATGTTTTCCCCCTTTTAATTTTTTTTATCTTAATATTATTTCCTTCTCTTTATACCTAACCAGGTTCGCTTTCTTCATCAATTTCCGGCCGCTTGTGGTTGTCATGGACTTAATGTGTGCATTCTCCATTACTATTGGCCTCTATCAGCTGAAAGCCTTTTTTTGGATCAAGCAGATCGTTCAGAAAGCTGATATTGTTTGTTTCATGCTTTTTGGTTTCTCAATCGACTACATCATGGAGTAAACAAACAGATTTTTAACAACTTGGAGTGTACATCTTTGACTCTTCGGTTTGTTTGTAAAAAACCTATACGGAATATAGTAGTTCTACTGGACAGGTATGGCACTACTTATAATGCATTTTTAAATACAGTATTACACTTTCCTTTTTTCCCTTTCATATTTCTATTTTTTTTCCTATGGCAATGGATAAAGCATACCAAATCTAACGCAATCCAGTATGATTTCATTATGCCTCCATCTGTCCAGGAGCTCTTATTAGTCACACATCCTATGCTATTATGGTAACAACACATAAGTACATGTGCTGGCATAATTTTTTACTGCTTTTACATTCCTCCTATTTATTGCTAACATGTGGTTTTCCAGGAAAATCATTCATCCATTCCTCCTCATATACGAAGTGTGATTCTACTGTCAGAAGCATTCCGTCCAGCATAAGCGCTACAAGTTCTTCGTGAAAAAAGATGTGGTTGCTCTATAAATACAGCTTCTGTTATCTCCGATATGCACGGCCATATTATACGTCCAATTTTTGAAACTTATATTGTCCGTATTATTTATCTCATATAGACAGAGTCAACAAAGATGGCATCTAGCAAATTATATTTAGCGGATATCGACGAAAGCACACCTCCACATGCAATCAAGGTCGTCGTTCAGATCGAAAGCAAAAAACCTCCAATGAACACAAGAAACAAAGCCGTGCAGTCTTATAAATTCATAGACGAAAAGGTCAGCCACCCCTTTTCCATGTATACACTCTATTTCTACAAGTCACATCATATTCTTAGTCATTAATAACTCCACTATATCAAGGCACCAGAAGAAGGGGAGTCACTTTTGCTGGCAACGTGGACTTCCTAGATCGCCACTTTTTACAGGGCAAAGTGTACGAAATTGAAAATGTTATAGTGAAACCAGTTGAAGCAAGATATCAACTCTATACTAATGAGGTTCAGCTTTAGCTTTCTCGCGTAACCAAGATACGACAGATTGATCCTGCCAAGGACAAGCTGACATTCACCTACCCCCAAATTCCATTGTCTCGTTTTGTTGCTATGTTTAACAAAGCTCCATTTGGTATGTCCACTTCCTCCATCTATTCATAACCTATGAATTTGCTACTGTACTTGCATTCTTACTTTGTGAATATAACGTTCTATTGTTTCTTTCCCGTTTTTTCCCCATTAGACGTCACTGTTGTTGTTCTCCAAGTGGGCAGCCCATGCGAAGTAACTGTTACGTCTACTGGTCAAACGGCTTCCTTGACTGATGTTTTCTTGACGGATGACACGTACTATGAACTTCTTCCCTTATTTTCCTTCTTCTTTCATTATATTTCATACTTCGAACTTTCCCTCACTACTCCTTTTCTACTGACATGACAGCACTAACAACGTTATTCTATTTTCTGCGTGGCGTGTATAGTTCGAGAAATGCCAACAACTTCGTGGTGTCAACAATCCTTATACTGTGGTGTTGCTCAAGTGCATCAAAACAGTTAAATATCAGGGTAAATTAACGTTGTTTCCTTTAATTTCCACTTCCTATATGATTATTAAACAATTTATCCATAAACTAAATACCTTTGAGCAGAACAACCGCAGTTGACCTCAACTTACGATACAACGATCGAAATCGCTCCATCTAGAAACCGGGTTGCATGCCTCCAGACCCGGTGAGTTCGCATTCTACTCTGTCTCATTTGTTACCCACAAATTGAAAACATTTTGTTCCATTTCATTTGTTACTCGAAAAAACAAGAAATTTGCTTTATTTTGAATTGCAAGCTGCAATTGCTATTTCCTTGTAGGGCCATCAGTAATGAAGAAAATTTGCACGAAACACTTTCCACCTTTGAGGAACACCGTTCAACGACCCAAGAAGTTGTCGAACTTCATCATTGCTTTATTACTATACACTACTAAACAATGTTGATGTTAATTCACATTCACTATGACATTGTGCGTATATAGGCTGAGGACTTTAAAAACGCCTCCCTCGTTCGCGTTATGGCTAATGTTGCATCTTTCGACAATGACAGGCCCTGAACTATTCTCTCTTATCGTCGGTGTGGACGCCAATGTCTCGGCACCCCGTTGACACCACAATAGTGCACCTTCCGTGTAGAACGCTCAATGTGTACCGCAAAGTTAGATATACATCCATATTCTTTGACAACAGTTATCGTACGTATTACTTTGATTTTAAAGACCTAAAATTGAAGGATCGCTACCTTTTAACGCAGGATGTTTATCGACTTTACCGCTTTTGATGAAAATGCCAGCTACCAGTTACATGCACAACCACGGACTGTTGAACGCTTGCTAAAAATACCAGCCCTTGATTTCCATGCCATGCCAAAGGAGCTAATCTTGCATATACCTAATCTTTGGAAATCGCTCATTGTTCTTTAGGTCCGCCACATTCTTCACTTGACTACTACTTTTATAAAGTGCATATCATATTTGTGATGTTTTCCGTAGGATCGAGCGTTGTTTGTCGCACAAACTTTGCAAAGTCCGAAACTTAAAAAAGTCCCCCTTGTTCTCACACCAATAGCATCTAGGCTGGAATTTGGCGAGTTACAGTGGGATTTGAAATACATACAGCCTTTCTAGAGTCCGCTATGGGCTTCTCAAGGCGTCCACTTCTTCCAACGCCACCCGATGACTCTACATGGTACCTACTTATGTACAAGGCATCCTCAATTTTCCCTTTTCCGCTTATATGAGGCATGACCGAGTAACTACTGTACTTCAGCCCTCTTGGCATGTATATAGTACAAGTATGTAACGAATATGGCTTTTGAACCTTGTTCCGTATCGTTTTATAGTCATAGCACTACTGTTTTTGTCATAACCAATGTACACTATCTCATCTTTTGTTGTATATTATGTTTCATATTATATGTATGTTTGTTTTTTATGCAATGATATCTTCATTCTATTTGTATTATCCGCTTCTTCACTAGGAGATAACATTAATTTTGCTATTTAGTAATTACCTTTTGTGAGTAAGGTGTTTGGGTCAACCCAGAAGGATAAGAAGACAATGAAATTTAACAAGTACTCTTCTGATGGGTTTGAAATTAACACATACTTTTATGTCGTCTTTTAATCTTTACTACTTACAAAAATCCCTTAGTGTTATGAAAACAGCCCATCAAACAGATGTCTTCCATCACCGTAATTTTCAACTTATATTCTGTTTTATATATATTTCTTATACATTATCAAATAAAATAAGATTACATATTTTGTTTTCCAAAACAAAGACTCCCAATTTAGAATTTTGTTTGACTAAGTAAGACCCCATATTTTGTTATCCAAAACAAAGACTCGCAATTTAGAGTATAAAACATTCACATAATACCACATTAATTGAACACTCACATATAGCCACATGTAATGGAACGTGAAGAACCTCTATGCACCGCCGTAACATAGACAAACATTAAACTCTTAGTGCTTTAAAATAATAAAACCTAAGACAGGACCCGCACCTTTTATGCAAAGGAAAGACCTTCTTACTTCCTTAATATTTATTCCTCCGGCACTTCATCCGAACTTTCACTTCCATGTTCCATATGATCATCTTCTATGAGCTTTTCTTCACTGTACAACCGAATTTCGCAAACAATTTTTATCTCCGTCGAAGACGCATAGAGACACACTTTATCATACTTTGTCATTTCTTTTATAATTTCAATATCACTGCTCTCATGCAATTGCATATACTTATGTAGGATATAACGATACATATCAAGATAATACATAAAAACGGGGCACCCTATACATAAACTTCGGATATAGGGTAACGTAAAATCACTCTTATGAACACAATAACAAGATTTAAAAACCCCCAACATAAGTCCATATCCCATCTTCAAACGATCCTTCCCTCCATAAAGAAAAACTAAAGCTCTCGGACTCACACATCTGATTTGGTTGTAACGTAGACAAAAGGACAAAATTTACATGTTATATAACTAATACATGTATACACAATTCCACAAGCTATATGAGCCAAAGGCAATACCTAAATTTATCAACCTCAAGCAACACGTATAGTATAAAGAACCGGCACGTGTATAGCTCTTCATGATGAAGTAGCACGTACATTTTCAGTAGTACGTGTCAATATGCATGGCACACTTTCATGCCACACTACACTTATTTTTACTTAGGGTGAAAATCTCTAAATTCTTAACAATATGACTCCATGCACCCATATTTACTTTCATTATTATAACTACGGTACATATATTGTTCATCCCTTTTATATTTCGTGACCAAAACATATTGAAACACTTATAATCTTATACAAAATGGTTGACTAAGTTCAACATAAATTTCCAAACAATAGTGAATTTTCATATTTCAACCGTTCCTCCGCCTTGTTCTGCTTCTTCCACCTTCTCCTTCCCTTCACGGTCTGCCTTTCCTGCTCCTTCTTTCATTTCTCTTGATTTTTGTTTCGATCAATTCTGGCTTCATGTCCAAACCCCTGTCCTGGTGTCTGAACCCTAGCCTCCGACTTGCACCCTAGCCGCCGCCTGCGAGTCCGAGCCCTAGCCTCCTCCCGTTTTCGCAACCAGCCAACCCGTCCTCTCCAGCCGCGAAAACCCGCTTCGCCTCCTCTCCAATCACGCCTCCTCATGGTCTCCGCCAACCCACTTCCTCGTCCTCGCTGATTTTCTGCCTCCCCATCGTCGGTAAGAGCTTGGCTCGGGTCGACGCTTTCTGATTTGCAAGTCGCTTTTTTATAATATGCTTTGTAATTGCCCTCGTGTTCTCCGCCGCCCCTCTTCCTTGTTCCCCATCTACTATATTGAGTGCATCTCTTTCTTGATTTTTCAATTTACATCACTTCATTTTCCTGCACCCCAGGTATTCGACGAAATTCCTGTATCACCTAGATCGCGTATCATCTCCGAAGAAACTCAGGTTTTTGGATCCAAGGTATATTGTGCAATTTCATTTGATCTTAGCTTAGCTTTGTCGATGGAAGTTTTCATTTGATCTTGGTTCTTCCTTCCTGTTTCCACTTACAAGTATACTTGTTGCAGATGTTGAGATCTTCCATTCTAATCTTGATTATTCATTCAAGTTATTCGCAGTACATGGGTCATCACCCTTTGGCCACATCATCTTGGTTGCAAAACCGTATAATTTTTAGATAATCCAACAACAACAACACGCATTTATACACCATCTTTGGTGATTTGCTATGCTACTTCAGCTACTTATTCCAATCCCACCTTTCCTTTTGCTTTCTTGTTTCCGCCTGACATATGTCAATATACACTTCTTAATGAGCATATGGCTTCAGGCCACCCTATGCTCTTTATCCTCTTTTTAAGCCTATTTATTTGGAAGTGACCATATTCTTCAAACAATTATTGACTACATTCAATATTGACTGTAGTTGAAAACTCCGATTCATGAGTTGAAAACAGCAAACAACTTTAGCGACTTTTGGAAGGCCAGCTAGCAAAACGACAAATGTAAACGTGAGGTTTGTACATTATAATTTATTTTAGTCTCTTACGCTTTTTCTTAACACCTAAGTTTTGTCTTGCTCATCTTTGAAGTTTATCTCACGACATTACGTGTTATACAAAAAATGATTACGATAGCATATTACATATTCTTATATATTGATTAAATGTAGATTACATATTTTAGCAACCACCAATGTCAAATTACATACACCACATTCCGAAAGCCGTGCATATCTTTTCCTACCTTCCAGCCAAAACCTCATCAGAAATCAAATAATAGCAAAGACATGGCAAAGAAGCATTCTAAGCCACCACTTCGCCCGCCATCACCTCAACAACTTCCCAACTAACAAACAGAAAACACAACTACTCATTCAGCAGGACCGCACTAGAGAGTACGTCATCCGTTCAGCATCAACAATGTTACAGGTCGGACCTCCTATTCACTATCTTGGCAGCACAATACTTCTCAATTCCTAGATACAACGTCACTATCATGAAGGTCTCATACTCCTCGTCCAATACACTGAAAATGAACATTTCAGACCACTTCTCCTATGGAATCCCTCAATCAAAAAAATCCTACCACTACCGATCCTAACCCCTGACCCAGTGCTCAACCCAAACAACATCACGCACATCCCCTTAGCCATAACATACGACACTACAAAAAGCTCATACAGAGTTATTATGCTCGTATTTCTTACACACTCTTAAGAGTGATAGCAAACACGAAGAACAAACTTAGAACTAAGTGTTTTGTGTGTGTGAATCGAGAGGGAGTCTAAAGACAAAAAGAAAACTATTTGTAACAAAGAACTACTTGTGCCTCACGAAGGACTGTGAGGGACATGTGTCTAGCGTCCTTACGTTGTCAGAGTTAGGTTATAGAGTTTAGACTTAAAGGAGTGTCACTAGTGAACTTAGGGACAAACACCTTAATCAGAGAAGAGTGGAACTTGCTTGTAAACTGTAAGGATTCTCTCATATATAAGATAAGAAAACTATTCGAAAATCCTCCTCGGAGGTAGAGGTTTACCCATAAGGACTATAACTACTTGGTCTTAGTGGGGTTCCTCTATAAATCACTTGTTGCGTCCTTATCTTATTCCTTGTCATCGTTACTACTTGGTCTTGCTGCGTCGTCTATAAATCACTTGTTGCGTCCTTATCTATAAATTACTTATTGCGTCCTTATCTTATTCCTATCATCTTTACTTGCAAAGTTTATTTTTCCACTACCTAAGGACTCTATCATAAGGACGTCCTTACTCTTTACTACTAATAATGATCCAACAAAAAGGTTAGAAGTAATCCCATGTAGACTCACCAAACGTCAAAATCTAGTCCTAAATTTCAAATATAGAGACCCAAAACAACGAATACATATTCTCATCAAATCGACACAATTCAATAAGCAAATATTAGGATGTAACAGTAAACAAAACACTACAAAAGCAAGATCAAATTCAAGAGAGACAAAGTTTACCAAATGCGGAGGAGTTGATGTAATTTTTGAAATGACAAGTTCCAATCAAATGGGATAATTAAGCTGAAAAACGAAGACCACAAAAGAAGTAAACAAGAAGATAATATATAAGAAACAAAGCATATGTGAACACAAGAACACTAGAAGAAATTCATAAACCAGTAGCAAACTGAGCTTCAATGCATTGTGCCGAATCGGCCTTCAATTCCTTTATGATTAATGAACTTGAGTTGACCTTGATATCAAACTTTAATTTGCAACCCTTGAATCAAATATCTTCTTAAGACCCTATACCCAATACTAACAAAGTTGGATGTATGTAAGGAACTTACGTTAGAATTCCTACTGGTTTGTCCTAGACTGTCACAACTGTGCATCCTATTTCTTGCATATTTTGTTATGCGGTAAAAAAAGTATTAGTGGGCAACGCTGTTATAAGCCTGGGATATATTGGGTTATAGTAAATAAATGCGCATAATGTATTCAGGAAATACAACTTCATGAGATATTGCCTACTTTATTTGCTATGAAATAACGACAGAGAGTGACAGCCTAAAGACACGTTCTCTAAGCACCTTAATTAAGGTATAATGGCCTATGTTGGAACTAATATATAAGTCACGCAAAATCTGAGCAAACAAAATCACGAGGAAGGAATAACGATTGTGGAGAAGGCGATTGCAAATGAAAAAGAAGAGTTCGTTGAAATGGAGAAGACGAGTTGAAATGAGAAGACGAATGAAGCTGGAGAGATAATCAGTCACTTTAGAGGGGTAATCTGGTAAAAAGCGTATTATTTTTTAAAAGAGTGAAAAAATGATAATTACGCAGGATTTAATAGGAAAACGGACCGAATAGGCGATAAGGTGGTTTTCTAAACAAATTTTTTTTAATCCTATTTAACTGTATTTGTTTTTCTCTTCATTTCTTTTTTTTTTTTTTAGCAAAAGTGGCCGTTTACTAGTGCAAATTTCTCTAAATTTTAATTAATGTGATTCTATTTTTTTTTGTTTAAAATGTGATTCTATTTAAACGTAAGGAAAAAGTAAATTACAGGAGTGGTAGTCTGAGAAGTAAAGCACGGAGAAATCGCCGGGCGACGTCGATTCTCCTTCCAGCGAACGGTGAGTCACTCGGCAATTCAATTTCGTCACTCAACTCTGTTGCAATTCGTTCTCTAAGGAAGTTGCTCTGTTGTGAGCTGATCTAGTATTTTATTGATTAGGGTTTTAGCTATATTGTTCAAAATGCGAAGCCTTGTCACCTTGAAAGAGCGAAATGATGAACGGGTTTCAAGTTTCCTTAGCTTTTCTTTCGAATTTTGTACCCTATGCTTGGACTCCTCAACAGGAAGTACATAGTATTTGCTGTGAGAATGTGAGATTCATATCTCATTGTTGTCTTGAGAATGTTGTCTTGAGAATGTTGCTAGGTTTTGTGAATCTATTTATTTGGATATGGTTGATTGAATTTTGAAAATGGACATTGGCACAAAATGATTTCCTCTAACCACAGAAAACAAGCAAATTAGAAACAACCCCATCCACTCGTCCGGAGCTGTTTTCTTTTCTTTTGTCGTGCGATGCGTTATACATGGGGATGTTGCTTAGTGTTCTCTAATTGAGTTTCACTTCTTTATTAAGAGCTCTCATACTCTGTAAAGGGTAAGGTTTTAAATGAAATTGATGAATGTGTTCTTGTCTTATAAGGAAAAATGACTGAAGGCGAAGACAATGGGCAAGCTGGTAAAGACATTTCCGAATCTGCTGATGCTGAGATGGTCGATGTGACGGTGGAAGATGACAAACTGGCTGACACAGATGAAGTAAAGGAGAAAGGGCAAATGAGAGATGAGCAAGGCACCGAAGGGGAGGAGGATTTAGATGACGTGGATGATAAAATCGCTGATAAAGACCTGCATTCTAAGCAGCAAGTGGGTACTGAAGGGGCCACTAGCAATGAAGCTAGAGCAGTTCCTGACAGCAAAAATGGTGATCCTGAATTGAATGAGGAAGATCCTGATTATAAGAATATTGATGATGAGGAAGAGGAAAAACCAAAGGAGTCTGATAACGATTCTGTGAAAATGCACTCCGAAATTCCAGTTCCAGATAGGTCTGTGCACCAAGATGTGGAAGCGAATGAAAAAATCTGTGAGATAAATGAGCAAAGGTCTGTTGGACATCATGAAGAACAGCATAATAATGTGATATCTGTTAACTGTCCAAAAGTCAAAAATAATTCTGCTTCTGTAAATGGTGCTGTTCGTGGTAGATCTTCCATCAATGATGTTGAAAATTCTGAAGCCACTTTTGAGGAAAACAAGAAAGAGATCAAACCTCCTGTAGGCAATATGGAAAAAATAAAAGCGATGATGGCCATGGAAAGTACAGAACGAGCCCAAACATTCATGTTTGATGATGCTTCAGAGGGCGGTGAATCTGGAACAGAAGAAGAACAATCAACATTTATGATAGATCTAGAAAATTTGCTTAGAGAGAAACACATGGAGTTTAAGGTTCCAAAGTTCTATGGAGTGCCTGTGAATCTTCTTAAGTGAGTACCTAGTATTTGCTCCTGTCAACTGTTATGGTCAAAGTATTGTTGGATTCTAGTTATTAGCTCCACAACTCCACTTGCATTATCTCATGGCTAATTCTGTTTGTTACTACCTGTGAAAAGGTTATGGAGAGCTGTTATCAAGTTAGGTGGTTATGGCAAGGTATGGACCATATTTCCTGTCATTTAGCAGTATGTTTAATATAGTTGATTGTGTATAGGCACTGTTTCATGAAGTAGCTGAAATGGCATCCTGCTGTCACGAGTAACTGAATTGGCTGAAAATTGTATCCTCTGCTCTGTCTTATTTGAATTTGGCTTGTTCTAATGAGCCAAAAATCTGGGGATTACTTGGGCTTAAAACATTGTTTTTATTAGGTCATGCACTTGTATTGAACAATATGTAATTGGAAATGAACCAAAAAACCTAGACAATAGTCGGGCTTAAAACACTGTTTTATTAGGTGCTGTGATTGTATTGAAAATATGTAATTGTGAAATGAACCATCCTATTACAAGGGTTAGTGATTGAGATCACACAAGGTTATCCTGCCAGCAAACCATTGACACAGCTTTTTAAAATTACTTCTAACTTTTCATAGGGCAAAATAAGCTGTCTACCAGCTTATTTTAGTCAGAGTTCATATTTGAGGACCTTGAGGTATTGGGAACTGATAGGATCCTAATAAGTCCTTTGCTTTTTGTATATTATTCTATGATATTATTATTGAATCTTATCTTTTGTGGTGAGTCAGCAGGCTAAAAGTATGGATAAAATCCTTAATTGCAATTAGGAGAATAAGTTTACTGATTTTCAGAAATCAGCTCCTGATTTCACGTCAATCAGTATAGGGGATCAGGCCTTCATTACCTCACTCAGTTGGGGAGTATTTTTTATATAGATTTTTCTATTGTGTGCTCATTATTTCCTCTTTAGTGTTTTTCCTTGTTTAGTATGCTTATAGTGTGCCCTTGGGGCATACAATAGAAAAACCGTTTTTATATAAGCACAATCTAGAGTCAATTGTAAGCATCCTGAAAAATTGTCAAAATATGGAAAGTTTCTCAGACTCTTTGCCTAAGTACATAATTCTTGTACTTAGTGGTTCCTCAAGTGAGATTCTCCTTGAGTGATTTCTATAACGAACTCTTCAAAGTTATACGCAGAAACTTGTTTCTCTCCTAAACAAAACAAATTTACGTATAGGGTACTTGCGAGTACATGTATATAGAACTCTAGATGCTGATGGTTTTATTCCAAATTTATGTCAAGCAAATTATGTTTCTGTTACCCAAGAGGATGCTCAAACCCTAAAACCCATGTGTTTGATTGATAAACTGAAAAGATAGAACAATCTCAAAGGGACAATTCCCAATTGAGCAAAATCCCAGAGGAGAATACTCTCCAATGAGCCCAAAGGAAGTAAGCCTTGATCCACTCTAGAATTCTGGATGCCCCTCTCTCACAAGACCCGCTCTTATTTATGGTGTAAAATCCGACTCCTCTCATAGCCAGCTCATAGCCTAGGATATGGTTAATCTTGCCATGTTTCCCAACAGTTGCTGCAATAATATGTAACTGTGTCTTGATCTCCTAATGTTTATTGACAGGTTACTGCTAGTAAGTTGTGGAGGCAAGTGGGCGAGGCCTTCAATCCACCAAAGTAATGCTTCTGCAATGGATTGCTTTTACAAGATATATTGCAATTGCACAACCTTAGGAATGACATAGTGTACATTAGATGTGTTTTTATTTCTTCCAGATTTGGAACATTACTTTTATTTCGGTATTGTCTGCAGAACACTTGAATGTGTGTCAGTTTCCTTGTAGGCTTACCGGTTGAGCTGAAAGGTCTTATACTCTTTTCACTGATTTCTCATGCAGGACTTGTACAACTGTGTCGTTTACATTCCGAATATTTTATGAGAAGGTACAAACTTATGACTTGCTCATTGGCATCTCTTTTTTCATTCGGGAAGGGGATGTTAACAACAAAATGGAACTTCTTCTATGCATATTCTTACTTTCATTTTGTCCATCCTGCAGTATTTCTAGATCTCTTAGAATATCCTACATTGTTGACATTATGCGAGATGCTGGTTCTTCCATAAAAAAATTTCTTCACATTTCGTCTTTGAAAATGTACTATATCGTAGTCTTAAAAGGTATATTAAATTGGCGTTTGATGAGTTTTGGCCTGTAAGTTGTAATTTAAAGTGTGCAGTGCTTTTATTATTCCAAAAAAAACAAACAAAATATGTACTAAAGACAGTCAAAGCTATAATATTAACTCCAAAAAGCAATCATTCCAATAATAACCTTGTTGTTTCAAGCTCTCCTGAGAGGTATATAATTTATGGTTTTTATGCCTATTCTTGATAAGACATTATAGACTTCTGAGACGGCTACATCATGTATATCACCTCATAAAATTAATTTAGTTTTTTTTCTCCTTGTTGTCTTCTGTTAAATTACATTACCTGTCTTGCATTTCTTGCTTCCATAAGTAAAACTATCTGGTTCTGCCTCTGTAACTGCTTCACTATCTCTTCAGGCTCTCCTTGAATATGAAAGACACAAGATTACTGTCGGTGAGCTGGATATTACCCCTACAATCACAGAACCTTTGGCCATGGAAAGTCCGGTAAATATGCTCATTTGAAACTCATTAGCAAGGTCTTATATGGTTGCAATGTATATGAGAATCTGTAGTTTTTATTAATCTTCTGAGAAACCTTTTGGGCATATGCATAGCTTATTTTAGTGTGTTTGTAATAATACACAATTTCTTGGCATGTAAACTAATTCATCATACTTTCCTGATCTCCCACTATACAGTTTCATTTTTATGTTTTCTCTCTGTTATATGCCGTGGAATGAGTATTTCAGTATTGAACTTATATCCTAAATCCATCCCATTTCATGTATGTTGGACCTTGAAGATTTCGAACTCAATGAATGAAGTTATATGAGTGTCTTCGGAAAAACTAAAAAACTACTACATTTTAAGGTGCCACTCTGAGTAGTTTGGATTAAAAACTTGTTGCAGAAGAATATTATGCATTTTCTTTGTTAGTAGAAGATGTGGCAACTGCATCATCCATCTTAAGGCTGTAAATGTTATTGGCCACACCATTATTATGACACTTTACGACCTCTTTTATGTAAACTTGTATTCAGGATCTCCCTTGTCATCTTTTCACTTGGATAGTTGTGTGGTACGTTTAGTGCAATACTGGTGCTTTTAATTCCTGTCATGTTGCCATGCATAGCTTAACCCCAATACTATATGGATTTTTATAACATAGTGGGTTTTTTCCTCCTGATTGACAACAATACCCATTTAAGTTACTGTTTATACCGTTTGCATTGTGAATGGATAAGAACACCTGTCATCGCTTTTCTTTATTGATTTTGAATTTCTCATGTTTATCAAATCTTTCAATAGCTTATAAAGTTTCTTAAGATCTTGCTAAGCGTTTTTATTATCTTATATTGTATATCTAAGTAATGAGAGCATTAGGTTGGAATAGTTGTCTCTCAAAATGAAAGGATTGAGCTCTTATTTTGGTTTCTCTCTTTCTTTTCCATCTTTGTGTTAATGTACCATAGAGGGTATTGAAGTATGGGTGATGTATTCTTTTCTTGTCATTTACTGATCAATAATCTTTTCTTTGCCTGACAATCAACAATTATTGGGGTCCAAAAAATCGACTCAGTAATTATTAGGGTCCAAAAAATAGACTCACCTGATTTGAATGTGCTTATTGTTATCAATGATTAATTTGCCACTCGTATTAATTAACTCCTTTGCTTCTATTTTGTACATAAAAAATAAACTCATACTAAGGTAATATGTAAGCAACTATTGTTAATGAAGATGTCACCTTTTCACTAATAGTAGAGTAGAAGATAGTTTGTTATGTATTTGGACATAGAGTATTATAAATTGAATGATAAAATGTACAAGTTATACTAATGCTTAGATTATGCCTGTTAAATTTTACTATTTCTATCTCAAAAAATTTCTCTTTAGATCTTTAAACATATCTCAAATATGGATGTTTTAGATTCTTTAATCTCTTATTCTAGTTATTTTCATTAACTATGTTGATTCACAATTTACAAGGTTAAAATGTATTTCATGGAAAAAACTATATTCATTCTCCATATTTTACGCAATTCAACCTCTTTTTTATGAGTCATTAACGGTTGTTTTAATTAAATGACAAATAATCAAAGACAGTGGCTGGAAATGTTCATCCACAGCAATATATTGTGCATATTTTGTATTCATCTTCTATTTGGGATGGACCAACCTGTGCTTCCTCCCCACCTAGGAAAAAAAGATAATAATTCCCAAGCATGTGATTGATAATGATTTTCTTACCACACTAAAATAATGATCTTTGTGAACAGGTTATAAATAGTCAAGCTTCTGGATCAGGTAGAGCACGTAGAGATGCTGCTGCGCGAGCGATGCAGGGCTGGCACTCTCAGCGTCTTCTTGGGAATGGTGAAGTCAGTGATCCAATTAGTAAGGTATGCTCTCAATTTCCGTATGTTATACCGCTGTTTTTCTTTGCTATGATTATATTGTTGAAATATTGCTAATCTACTTGAAACATTTATGCTGTAGGATAAGGGCTCAATTCCCTTTAAAAGTCGTGAAAAGAATCTGAAGAATGTAGGTGGGTCTTCTAACAAAGCACTGACCTTTTTCTTGGACTTGGGACATAATGTATATTTCAAGGGTTTTTGAATGTTCTACAGTTGCACAGAAGCGGAAAAAACCACCGGTTGAGGCATCTGTTAAAGGTTCACATAGCAAAATGATCAAGGGACTGTGAGTATTTTGGGCATGTGAAGGGATTCTTTTTTATTTTGTTGAATATATTTTATATGCTTTATAGTCTCTACGTGTGAGACTTTTGCTTTGGATCGGGACTTAAGCTGGAGATGCCGAATATTGCGTATGATTTGTTTCTAGAATTCTGATTGCTTTTTCATTTCCAGGTCTGACACTGCAGTCATTGATCTCGGGCCAACAGCTGATTGGGTAAAGATCAATGTCCGAACTACAGTAAGTTCTAGTAGACTAGTACATATGGAACCACATATGCTTATAGACATGATTGTCATATTTTTCAAATTCTGCACACCGGAAATTTTCATAAAAGTTATACCTCTGTAAAAACATGTGCCATACATACCCAAAGTGATAATGGCCAATGTTTCCGTCAATACTACATCGAAAATATACTAATAGTTCAAGGAAAGTTCTAAGTTAAAACAAAATGGAACAGAGGCATGTATGGCACATGTTTTTATGTGCTAATTTGTCTTGCTGAGAAAAATAAATCCATTTCAGCTTGTTGTTTGAAGTGGTAGTGCTGGTTTTTAATCTATAATGCGCGTGTTGCAGAAAGATTGCTATGAGGTCTATGCTTTAGTTCCGGGACTTCTACGGGAAGAGGTGAGATGTTATCTGGTTTTCATCCAATTATTCACATGTGATCATTCCCTTACAATCTCAAAATAATGTCACAGGGGTGGGACCTACCCTAATAGGCTTTCATAGAAGCACAGTTAATAATTTGCAGTGCAACTCTCCAACAAACATCTCAATTACGTCCAACAAAAGGCTTTTTATTGTTTATGAGTGCGTGTGTTTTGTGTTTTTATACTCCCTCCGTTAAGAAATGCTTGTCGTTTTAGCCGTGATATTTTTTGTCAAATAATATTTGTCATTTGACACATTTTACCACATTTTGTCCGATAATATCCTCATTAATTAAAAATAATTACATAAATACTGTATATAATAGAAGGTGAAAGATCTTAACGATTTTGAGGGTAGTTAAGTCAAATAATACTGTTTCTGAATTGTTTAGATAAATCCTAAGACGTCATGTAATCCTTAATGGAGGAAGTATTTGTCTGTTTATCACATGCTGCAAACAAACAAATCACTTCAGCACTATTTTCGGTTCCATTCTTGTGTATGCCCAGCTAGGCCATTTTTGTAGGTATGCTTGTTTTCCTCCAAGTTAGATTTGTTTAACATGATCTGCTGTTGTATATGGGAGCTGTGAAAGAGCCCTGAGATACCATAGTTAACTCATTCTAGAAAGCAAATGAGTCCTGTAGAGGAACTGGATGTTTGTGGGTATCGAATGGGAATTGCATCTACAAAGCAAATCTTATAAGTTTAAGTGATACTACAGGTACGCGTTCAGTCGGATCCAGCAGGGCGGTTGGTGATATCTGGTGAACCTGAGCATCCCGACAATCCTTGGGGCGTCACACCCTTCAAAAAGGTGACTTGGAATTTTCACACTGCCTTCTTTTAATCATTGTTTGGCCTCCTTTCCTATAGATTTAAATTTATTTATATCCTATGTGGACATGATCAATACAAAGTTATTCTGCATTGTTGATTGTAATAGCTCGCATTGTTTTTTTTTTTGTCATCTTCAGATAGTTAGCTTACCTTCAAGGATCGATCCTCTTCAGACTTCAGCTGTGGTAACATTGCATGGCCAGTTGTTCGTTCGTGCTCCATTTGAACAATTAGACTAATCCTGATCAGGGCCATGAATTATTGTGGAAGGAAAATAGGAAATGAGCTTAGTTCGTACATACAAGCAAACTTGAGGCCTAGGTCAGGCGAAAATGTTATGATTAAGTCTGTTAAGACTTATTCTCGGGTTGTAAGAAGCCCGATATGATTTTTGTGATTGTGTAGTCAGGTTTTTGAAAGTAAAGGAAGCAGTAATAACCAATTTCTTGTTCTATCGAGTGGGTTGGTATTGCTCCTTTAATACTACCTATTACTGTATTTTTTACTTAACGTAAGTTTCTTTTCGTTACCTTCCTATTTTGAAAATGGAAAGAGGTTTTTACGTTCAAGGTATGTGTGGATGCATTTTTTTTTTGGATCTTTACCGGTTCAATTAGCCGGAGATAATTTAATTCCGAACCGGGTACTGCCAAGGATTAAGGAAGATCCTTCCCGGTGCCTTCTTTACCACTACTCGAACTTATGATCTCTGGGTAACCCAGCCCCATTTTTAACCATTGGGCCAAGGCAACTTGGGGGGATGTATTTTGTTTTTACTTTATAAAAAAAATAAAACGTTAGAGATTTCCAACAACTTTGCTAATGTTTTCCCTATAATTGGGAAGCAAAAGAAATTCTCCGAAATGCTTTTGTTTCAACTCCAATTGCTTCTCCATTTTGCAAAATTTAACATTTACTCTGTATTATTTAAATCCAACATCTTAGAGGAATTTGGATGGAAGGGTAGACATCCCCTATCTAATTATGAGTTTCGTTCATTTGGGCTTTTGAAGGTGTATGATAAATTAATAAAATACATAAGTTTATTTCTTTCTCCTCCACTAATAATTCGATCCCCCTATCTCTAGATTGAGACATTTTCTCTCCCCATTAGCGTAGCTCACCGATCACCATCGCCTCAACTATGGTTGCTCCTCCATCATCCTGTCTTTGTCGGATTTTTTCGCATGCCGTCAACGACAACCAATGTTCCACCAGCGTCGAAAAAACTGGCTTTGTCGTGAACAAAATTTCTGAAACCATAGCACATGCCACCACCTCCAATGACAATTCTTTCTGGCTCTTCGCACTACTGGAATTTCCTCCCCTCTCCTCCTTCATAGGTCGATAATATGTTTGATTGATTCCTTTGGTAAAAGTCAAGCTTCTTCTTTTCCCTAAGGATTGTGCGTCACCATCACTAAGAGCCCAAGCTCTCATCTTTCATGTCATCACGTTGTCAAGCCCCAACTTGCCATCACGTTGTCAAGCCCCAACTTGCCATCACGTTGGTTAAGTCCAAACACACATTCATCACGTTGAACGCTCTTGCTCATCACGTTGAGCTTGCTTATCCAACCTCAAAACGCTTCCACATACCCATTGGAGGCTACGTGTACGCGATCTAGATCAATCTCACGGACATTCCGTGCCTAGTCGAGGACAAGGACGCACCATTATCGATCTAATCAAGAAGATTCTACTCAAACATGGAGCTTATGAGGGGAAGGATGAAAAGTCCTTCGGTTTTTAACCAGACAAGGTAAATATCGACAAGATGGTATTCTAGGGATAGACCAAGGTTGAACCTTCCAAGAAAGCCGCTAAGGGAAAAGTTCAATCATCCACGATGCCAATATCTTTTATCGCACCTTGGTTTTTTACGAGGGTATCGGTTTTCGTGTACCTTGGTTGTGTGAGCTTGCTACTAATGTTCATGATGTTGCTCCATCATCACCATGAAGGACCCCTTGTTCCCTAGCCCATATCCACCCCCACAAATGTATTTTTTGCCTTTTGTTGTAACGAGAGATCGGACGAGAACAATAAAGCAAGAACGACACATAGATTTACGTGGTTTGGTAACGGTGTGTTACCTACGTCCAAAGACAGAGAAACCGTATATTATTATGGAAGACAGAATTCGGAATACATAGGTCTAGGTATTTCGAGAGCCCCGTGCTACCTGTCGCAGTGTTTGATTCAGATTCAAGTCATATTAACACTTTTGTTGTTTTTTGCTTGTTATTTTTCTTAATGCCTTTGATAGTTTGATTAATAAAACGAATGATTTTATGTTTCTTATGATGTACTATAGGATTTGATAGTACTATCTAGATATAACGAATAGATTAGACTATTGTGAAGTTCTTGGGTTGCTTGTAAATTTGTGTAATTAACAGCTAATAAGAGCACATATTCAAACTCCTCTAGCAAGGGAGTGATTTTTCTCTTATACAAGTAGTTCGTGTAAGGGCTTATAAGTAATTGTGTAAGACTCGGCAGTTCACCCTCAAGGTAACCGTGTGTATGTGTTATAAGACTCGATCCAACAATTAGTATTAGAGTAAGAAAAGCTATGGCAAACATGATTAATTTGCAACATTTTTTACCGTCATAAAATCTATACTATATATTAAAGCCGGAGAATTTCGAGCCTCCATGTTAATTCTGGCCCCACTTTATTAATAATTTTATATGTTTTTTTCCTAATTATCTAATCTTTAACTTTATCCTTTTTCTTACCCATCAAATATCTATCTTTAAAGGAATACTATTTATCTTTAAAATTTCTTTAATTATCTAATCTTTAATTTTATCATTTTTCTTACTCATCTAATATCTATCTTTAAAATTTCCTTCTATAAAAGATACATATTAATCAACTTAATTTTTCAGTTCCCATTTTAATCTATTTATATATAGTAATTAATATATAGTATAAATTATAGTAGTACACAAATTAACGAAAAAAATGACCACTATCCGTACATGGTACGGGTCTTCAACTAGTACATACTAATATGAATGTTCTTATGCATTCAAATTCATAAATTATTATGAAATAAAGGACAATATGATAAAATTACAACGATATAGTATACCATCGTAGGTATGATTGAGATTATATGATCAATCTTAATCTACCAAGTTCATGTAGTCGGGATATCCCCAGAATTGGGTTGAAGTAATGGTGGTGGTGGTGTTGTAAAAAAAGGGATCTTCATTCATGCCCATGGGGAGATTTGAAGCATCTCCTGGATCTGTAGACCTTGGAGGGATTTCGACGATAGTAGAATCGACCATCCTAATGTCATGGATGCTGAATCTACGCTTTTCGAGCGGAGTCGTGCACTTCAAACGTCGAAAATACTTCTGACCATGGCTAGCCACTTGACATGGAGTCTTGGTAACCACATAGAACCTTGATATGTTCATCCAATCTCCTTTTCCATACATTTCTAGCCCCATCAAAAATAGCCTATATATATACACACACGTAAAATCCACCTTCAATTGGTTAGTACGTAGGAAACCCATGCAATATGGTCACAATGATGAAAAAAATTCATATACAAACGAAACTATTCAGATTATACATGGCAAATATGTAGAGATTAAACTTAATTATTTAACTTATTCCATCTTATCTCAGTTTAAAAAGTAGATTTATATATTATATACACATGCTTAATATATATATACTTTAAATGATAAGATAAAGGATAATTATATATGTCAAAGACAACAAGTATACTTTCACTAGCTAGTTTACTACTTCACTATTATATATAGACTCAATTATCAATTTGAGAATATAAAATATATACCAAAAGCAATCATGAAAATTCATGAAGCTATTAGCTATCCAAAAAGCATCATAAATTATACAATATTAAGAAGAATTTTTTTAATAAGAATAATTAAATAGATGTATATATATATATATTTCTCATACATATTATAATTTATAATATATCAACGTGCATGCAACCAGTTCAACTAAAAATTCATGATTCACAAAAATTTAATATGTAATATATATATATATATATTTATAGGGAGAGAAGTAGGTTCTGGTGAGGAGAACCCGTATGGTGAGGACAATCCCTTGTGGTGAAGACTAATCTCATCTATTGGATTGTCCCCTCACTATAGAATTTATGGTCCATATTTTTTTAACACAAAATTGAAATTAATTTTGTGTATTTTTAATTATTTTTGGTTTTATATTCATTTTTCTAAAAAGAAAATAATATAAAGTTGAAATTATAGTTAACAAAAAAATAAACTTTTGGCTTCTAAAAATTGAACTATCACATTGAAGGGTTATAATCATTTTGTTGTAAAAAAGATATTTTTCCTATCTTTGAAAATTTGTTTTTGTAATTAAACTTTATTTAGGTATTAATTTTTTATAAAAAATTAAATAATATAAAAATTGAACTTGTAGTACATAAAAATGAACTCTTAATAGATAAAAATTGAACTTAGTGTTACAAAACTAATAATTAAACTCATAACATATATAAAATGAGGTTTTATTATTAAAAACTAAACTCTTTGTATACAAAAAAATGAACTGTCTTTGTATGCATTACAATTGTTACTTTTCAAGAAAAAATATTTTTGAAATAATAAAATATTAAAATAAAATAATTCAACTTTTGTGAAAATCAAATTATATAAAAAATGAACTTGAAAGATAGAACAATTGAACTCATAAAACACAAAAAATGAACTAATATAATATTAAAAATTGAAGTCATAGTAATTAGAAAATGAACTTTTAGTATATAAAAACTGAACTTTTAATGTATAAAAATACAAATGTCGAATTTAAGTGTTATAACTGTATTTAAAAAAAAAGAAAGAAAAATAGTAGAGAAAATGTAAAAAATAAAAAATCAAACTTTTTCTTAAAAAAAAATTGGATTGGACAATCTATTACATTATTTACATATAAGGAGGTAAATCAAATGGATTTGATTGTTCCTCACCTCGAGAAGTTATTTTCACTATAAGGCTAGTCCTCACTTGGACCAAATTCTATATGTTTATATATCTATCTATCTATATATATATATATATCAAAATTGAGAAGATGTAAACAACAATATTACCTTTTCATCGATATAAAATAACAATTTTACCTGTGCTCTTCTTCTGTCCACCGCGTCCCTTTTTGCCTTGGTTGACTAGGTGTTGAGGAATTAGATACCCCAATATTAATAGAGGGTTCCATCCCATCGCATGACTTCCCAACTTGTACGGCCTCCGTAGAATAAGCGTTTGATACATCTCTACTTTTTGTGTTCTCTACATTTGTTGATGAGGTCATAGCACTAGTGTACAATTGAGGAGGAGGTAATTCATGACCATTCTCAACCGAAAACATCCCTGTCAACATCTCATCATCTCCCAACCCCAATGCTTTAGAACCTGCATTGACATTAATCCGATTCAGAAAGTGATCGATCCAAGCAAATAATATGAACAAAAGTGAAAGAATGATTGTTATTTTTATGAATTTCATGCATGTTTTCTCCGGAGAGAAGTAATATATGGAATATGAGGAGACATACCATCCATTGTGTTTGTGATGAAATCTTGGTTTCCTGTGTTTCAACTCTAATACAACTTATATAATATGACATCTATTACACAATTAAATGTTGGTTTTAAATCTTTTAGATACATGTACCGAGGTCAAAAAAGTACTATGTTGGAAAAAATCTTAAGTTTCAACTTTTTGAGATATAGTTCACATTATGAAAAGATAACTCTTCTTATACACTCACTTGGTGGTGCAATAAATGATGGAAGATAACATACTAGTTTGGTTGATTTTGTACTTGAATTTATGATTTCGTGCTGGGTGTAATTAGGGGTTTTAGCAAGACTATGACCTTGTTCACTTTCTTAACATTATTTTTTCTCTAAAAGTTTTACTTTACTTTTTTTTAATATGGCTTAAATGTTGAAAACTACCCATATGATATGCTACATTTCACTTAACCACCCCTATACTGCGATATTATTTAGAAACATCCATATGTTATCTTCCGTTAACCATTAACCACCTGTCGTTAGTCTCCGTTCATAATCGCTGACGTGGCAGCCGTTTTTTGATTTTGTTTTTTCTGTTAATGCCACTGGGCGCCACATCAATACCAACTCACCAAATACCATATACAATCATCAAAAACTTACCCCTTCCATTTTTTACTCACATCTCTCCCTCTCCCCCCCCCCCTCGATAACCAGCCTCGCTCATCCTCAAAATTTTTGAAATCCCCATGTGAACCAAAATCCAAGCAATACAAGCAGAGATTCAAGCAATTCAAGCAATCCCCTCGAGTAACCGCCTATCCTCGCTCACTGTAAGTTAACAATAAGCAGAAGTCGTGTTGGGGGCGAATTTAGGGCTACGAATTAGGGTTTATGTAGATAGATATGTTTCGATTTAGGGCTTTCATTGAATCTGATTATGTTTGGGTCTGCAATTAGGGATTCGAATTAGGGTTTCGATTTAGGGCTTTGATTGAGTGTGATTATGTTTGATTGAATCTGATTGTTTTGGGAATTTTGTTAATTGGGGCTCCAATTCAGCAATTTGGTTGATTGAGTGTGATTATGGTTCGCAACCTTGCATTTCTGTAGCAGAAGATGTTAATGGAGAACATTTGTTCTTGTTGTAGGTGTATCATGTCAACCTCGAGCTCTACATCCACAAATTCACATCAAGTGATGTGTTACTGTGGTCTTACAGCAAAGGAGTCAACTGCTCATACTGAGAACAAGTATGGGAGAAGGTTCTATGGATGTCGCTTGTATGGTTTGCCCACCAAATGCAACTACTTTTTGTGGAGAGATGAAGCACATAATAGAAGGGCAATTTATGTGATCAAGAAGTTGATAAGGGAGAAGGAAAGATTGGAAGCAGAGAAGAGCAAACTTGAGCTTGCAGTAAGATCTCTTCAAGATGACATTATTATCTTAGGCAGAGAGCTTGAAAACACTAAGAAATGCAAGGCTGGAAATATAGGTGGGAGACTAGTTGGTTGTGTGATAGTTGCAGTTTTTCTGTTGCTTTAATGTTGGAATGTAAGAGTAAGTTGTTCTCATGCTGTTCAATTTCTGGTTTGATCAAAACTGTAAGACTAAGATGTGTAAGACTCTTTATTCATGTCAATTGCAATTTGGTCTTTACTAAATCAACATATGTCCCTTGCTCTCATGCTTTCATAAGTCAAAATACATACAGGTGAATTTCATGCTTCCATGAGCAAAACACAACATGTACAACCTGACAGCATGGCCCTTGCTTCCATTGGCAAAACACAACATTTAAAACTTGACAACATTCATAACCAAATCAATGGTCTCACAACCTGATAGCAATAATAACCATAGTCAAAATACATATCATCCAAACACATATCATCCAAACAGTACACAACACATATCATCCAAAAAACTAACAGCCAAGTTTGGACACTGAACACATGAGTTACCCAACTTCATACTACACAATACCACTTCATACTACACAATACCAGGTTAAAGTTTTGGTTACCACCATAGTCAAAATACATCATTAGAGGCTAGGTTAAAGTTCTTCAATTCCTTGCACGACCAGATCTCCTTAGATTGATTGGAAGCCCACTGTTTGTAGCCTGCTTCCTAGGTGAGCTCCTTGTAGGTTGAGTTGCAATACTCTTCATCCTTGCCTTCTTCATGATTGAGCTAGATTGAGTTTGAGATGGTTCAGCAGTTTATGTCACTGAGAGAAACAATGAAAACACATATCAGAGACATTGCAGCATGGATTGATCAATTTACTTAACAAGAAGAAAACACATTGGCTCGGCTAAAGTCGTCGTGCCAAGATCAGAGATAAATAACCTAAACAAACAAACTAAGTATAGCAAGTAAGTAAGGGGTCGAACCCAAGAGAACTTAAGGCTTCTAGTATTAATATAATTATCAACCAAAGATAGGGGGATTTAGGAGGAAGATCTAAACTAAACTAAACTAGGAAAACAAAACAAATAGCAAACAAATCAATAAGGGAAACAAGTTCATTCAAAAGATCCACTCTAATATAATCACTCGATCATAGATTCATCCATTGATTTCATTCACACCTATGGTTAATTCCTATCCTGATCATTAACAATCGCAAGTCCACGGTCCAAACAATTCTATAACCCTAGGCAAGGACGCTTAAACCTAGAATTAGCATAGAGAACAAGGATATGCAGGATATAATATCAAACAATCAAGCTACAAGTCAATTGCAAGATAAAACAATCGATTCTCTTCTTAATCCTAGTTGCATAGACAACAGGTCTAGGTTAAGTTGTTTTCACAGATTAGTTTTGTCCACGGTCCAAACCTAATCAAACAGTAGAACATAAATCAACTCAATAGGTTCATGACTCCTAGAGAAACAATAAACATTCATACGATGAAGCACAAGAGAATCAATATCAACCAAAGGATAGAAATCAATTACCAAAATCTCACGAGTTCATACATTAGAGCTTCTCCCTTGAACAAACCCAAGGAGACTAGCTCTCCATAGCTAAACTAAAAACCTAAAAGAGAAGAATTGGATTATGAATTGGAATGTAGAATCTATATCAAAACCTAAGGCAGGCTCCTCCTTAAATAGCCCAATGAATAAGCTCCACGAGATAGATAAGGAAAGAGGCAAAAGATAGAAAAGGAAACAAGGTAGAAAGATTTCGGCCCGCTTCGGAATCGGCATCACCGCGGTCACGTCGTCTCCACCGCGCCCGCGCTTTAACAACAGAGAAGAACAAGTCGGTCTCGGCAGCCTCCGCGGTCGCGCCGGCCAGGCCACGGTCGCGGTATCGGGACAGAACCACTGCCGTCACTTCGGAGGCTGTTTTGACCCTCTTCGGCTTGGAATCTGACTTCGGTGTAAAACAATGAATTGAAGCCCTTGAAGTTAGGTTTCCAATGGCACCAGAATCAGCTCAATCCAACCTCCATAGCTTCAGATATGGCCTTCACAAGCAAGTGGTGTTGCGCAGACAGTTCAAAACGCCTTAGAACTCTTGATTCTTGCATCCTCGTGTCTTCGGCCTAGATATTACAATTACGCACAACTCTAACCTAAACAAACTCAATGTAGCCCTAAAATACAAGAGTTAACCTATACAAAATAGCCCGAATCACACATCACCTGCACAGAGTTGCTAGCCACAAAATTTTGCGTCCCAGTAAAGCAATTATCCATGATATTGGCACTCTAATAAAGAACACATATCATACACATCAGAGACCTTGCTTACTACTTGCAAATTATTGAAGCATAAAACTACAAAATGCAGTTACCAAATCAAAGATAGATTGAGCTTGAGATTGTGGTTCACCAACAGGTTGTACAACAGGTTGAGCTTGAGATTGTGGTTCTATAACAGGTTGAGCTTGAGATTGTGGTTGAACAACAGGTTCTTGAATCTTCTTCTGAGTCTTGTTTTGCAGTGTAAGACAAATGAATTAAATGTCACCTAAATTTGATAGCAATTAATCAAGACCATATGCTTCTTACCTTCTTGTTATACTTCCTCTTTTGACCACCTGGATACACAGTGTTAGGATTAGGGGGCCTCCCTCCTTACTTGGGTTGCTTGGGTGGCTCAGGTGCTTTTGGTGGATTCTTGCAAGTCCTTGCATTGTGACCAACTTGTCCACAGACTAAGCACTTAGTATCACCAACAACCCTAGCATACTGACCCGAGGCATCACCTTGTGTCATTAACATAGCCCTGAACCTAGACTTCCAAGCCTGGTGGTATGTGATGTTAACCCCGAAATCCCTCCTCACAGCATTCATGAACCATCCAGCTTCCATTGTGGATCATCCCTATAAAACTCAAGATATCTCTCAACCAACCAAACTGATGTCACCTTGCTATTCTCATACTGCCATCCACATTCATGCTTTCCTACCCATGTCTTCAACTGAAATCTTCCATCACTACCCATCTTCCTAGCACAAGCAGCAAAGTTACAGTATTTCTTCTTGCAGACACACTTCTTCCTTGAATGTTTTGTACCATAAGCACACTTCTTCATACAATAAGCAGAAATCCTTTTCTTTTCATTATACAAGTAGTAGAAGTCACCACCATTCTTTATTGACCACTGCCTTAATGCTTTCCTAAATACCTCATTTGAGCTGAATAGCATGCCAAACTTCAAAGCAATTTTTTTCTTAAAGTCTACTAGGGGGTTGAATTCAGGATACCTTTTATGAGACACTCCATCTGTGTCATTTCCACGTATGAAAACCTCTGAGCCATCTCCACTACCTAGTGACTTCTCATTATCTAGAAACCCCTTTGCACCCTCACCTTCCTTATAACAACTTCATCTGCCCAGAACTGACCAGCCTGTCCATCAACATTCTCCTGGAACAAATCATCCTCCTCATCTTCACTTTCTCTGTACTCAAAATCTGCATCATCACTTGACTCAGAGCCTAAGATCTCTGCATCATCATCACTTGATCCATCCAACTCTTCATCTACACCATCAACAACACTGGATCTTTGCTTGATCCCACCACTTTTCCTTGTTTGTGTTTTACCAGAGAGAGGAGGCGTGTAGCTAGGTTGTGAATCAGTTGGTAGAAGAGGAATGTGCTTCAATGACTTACCTAGCACATCCTTATCCTTGTTTGCTAAGATGGGCTGAGTACTTGGGCCTTGGATCCTAAGTGTTGTGTAATCATTTCATTACTTTGGACCACATGGAGGTGGACAAGCCTATCACTACCAACATATGTGACCATGTCCATTACATCTCTATCTCCTTTGACCAACCTCAGCCCATAGTGAATTATTTTGCCAGGCTCTAGAAACCAAATCTCCTTCACATGCATTATTCCAACATCTTCTTTCAGTATGCTCTCCAATACCACTTTGGATATGCAATCTGGATCAACATCTTTAAACATATCCACTTTCCCCTTCCTGTAGCATAACTGCTCAAGCCTTGAATTGTAAAACACACCTTCATAATTTATTCTAAAGCTAACATTCATGTCTGTAGAAAGCAAATGAAGAAAATGTTAAAAGCTTAGATTCATTTTTGTAGCATAAGTGCACAATGCTATCAGAGATGTCACAACACATGTAAGGACAACACATATATACACATCACATGCATGCTCAGTCAAAAGGGAAGCTGAAAACGCATTAAATAAGCCCCTTATCCATAAGGAATCTTTGCACATTTTATATACACAAAAAACAACCAAGGTAGGGACACAACACAATCTTTGTGAGCATAAAAGCACAATGCTTTCAACCATCTAATTGAGTGTTCATCGGGCTCTAGAAACCCCCTTCTAAACCCTAAATCCCCTTTCGAAAGCCTAGCCAGATAAATCCCTTTGAGACCAACAGTTCTAGCCCTAAAACTACAAAATGCAACTCCTCCTAAACCCACATCCAATTCACATACAGCAAAACCCCTAAATCACTAAAATCTGAGACTAACTCACTTGCTCAGAGATGGGGATTTCGCCTTGCTGCGTGTTTGGGGGATTTCGCCTTTGCTTCGCCCTAATCGCCCACCACAGTGTGTGAAGAAGCTTAAATTGACGAGGGATTTGGGAGATTTGCTGCGATTTGTGCAATTGATGAGCTAGGGCTCACTCGCCCATAGTGAATCGAGGATTGGGAGGTGAAAGAGTGAGGATGGGTTATCGGGGGGGGGGGGGAGAGGGAGAGATGTGAGTAAATATGGGAAGGGGTAAGTTTTTGATGGGTGAGGTGCTAGTTGCTGAGTTGGTATGAGTTGGCATTGATGTGGCGCCCAGTGGCATTAACATAAAAAACAAAATCAAAAAACGGCTGTCACGTCAGCGATTTTGAACGGAGACTAACGATAGGTGGTTAATGGTTAACGGAAGATAACATATGGATGTTTCTAAATAATATCCCAGTATAGGGGTGGTTAAGTGAAATGTAGCATATCATACGGGTGGTTTTCAGCACTTAAGCCTATATTCATATCATATCTCTACTTTCACGTTTTTCAATATAATTTTTTTTACCCAAAACATCACTTTTCAACTAAAAACTACTTTTAACTAAAAAGTGAAACAAGGTCATATATCCTTGTCAGAGTGTATTCAAGTATTGAACTAGGTGAGCGATTAAAAAGACTTTCTAAAATTTCCAATTCGCAATCGCGTTTACACAACGATGTAGAATTATTTTGGTTCAGTAGAAAATACAGATCGATAGAATTTTCCACATGTACCACATGCATACATATATGGGAAATGGTCTGGATGAGTGAGGCTATCAGTTAGGTGACGAAGAGCATATGGATGAGGGCGGAAAAGATGTCAACAAGCAGTTGGAAAAGCTAAGATGTGTTTACATAACCTTGATTTTATACTTCGGCCTCATCCAAATACGTTAGAATGTTTAGTTACACCATGGACAACCTAAAACCACGTTCATTTACTATTATGTTATGTAAGATACTGAAATGCACATTCCACTAAAATGGACACGACATAGTTGGAATGGCCAATAAGATTGCTTATTTGTTAAACTTCCTTGGCCAATAAGATTGCCTATACCAACAACCAATGAAATTGTATGGAGGTTACAAATAAAATTCACACCCTCCATCTAAAATAAATACAGTCCATATCACGGCACAGGAAGTTGCATAGTCAAACACGATATGCCTATACAAACTATTGTACCTTATGCTTCAGCAACGCAACATCATTATTGTATCTTATGTTTCAATTGCACACAATAGTAACAAACAAAACGTCCATCGCACGCCACATGAAGTTATCAAGTCAACTAAGATATGCCTATACTAAACATCCGCATAATACAAATTCTTGAGTCGCACCTTATCATCTCCTTGTGATCTCCACAGCACAATTAAGGTCTATACCTCCATCATAAATTCGAAGTGTTCGTCTCTAGCATTTGCATCAAACGGAAATGGCAGTTGTCCTTCAATTCCAACCTAACGCTGAAGCAATCATCTAATGGAATGAATAATTTCAATTGATGTTGGTCACAGCTTCCCACAAGACATTTATCATCCGGTTCCACAACAATCTAACCGCCAAGTTACATATACGACTATCGATTTCAATCGTCGCAAGAAAATAAAAATTAGGTTTCAAAAATACCAGTTTTAATCTCAAACCAAAGACCCATTTAAACTTAAACAACAATTATTTCCAAAAGAACCAGACAGACTAGCACCAGAAAAGGAGTCAGACACAACTACGAGAGATCGTCGGAGAAATATTTTTTCGGTTTATTAGTTATGATGGAAAAAAGGGAAAGTTTGTCTATTTTTTAAAAAATTTCAAAATCAAATGACATTTGGCTCCTTCATTGTTGAATTCCATTTATCTCGACTTTAAATATTCAAAAAAAAAACCATAACACCTCGATTTTTAATATTGAAAAAAAAACATAACACCTATCAACCGTCGTATTGTCTGCTACTTTTTTTTTTTTTTTTTTTTTTGTAAGATCCTTTGTTACAGTTGGCGTACACGTAGCAGATAAATACTATGACGTCTCGTCCTTTGCAAATCAACTTTCCACCAAACCAAGAATATAGAATTACTATAGTTACTCTCTACTAAATCTACTCGAGTCCAATTGCCGAATCTTACAACAAATGCATATTTTGATCCTCACTCTTCCTGATGCATCAGGGCAGGAGGAGCTGAACCCCTTCTTTGAACCTAAACAACAGTACAAGACGCATTTTCCAGCTGATTCTAACCTACTCTTTAGAGAAATCACTTCATAGAGTCGGAGTGAACAAGTGCCATTTCGTCTTCTTTGTTGTTTCCACCCTGAGACACTGGAATGGCAATCATCTCGGCCTCCAGGTTCCCGTGTTCAACCCTCATGATGAGGCTCGACGTCTGTGTACGGGGCGATGAGGAAATATCAGAGTCAGGGTCGGACACATTGTTTTCCTCCTTGTAGGAGTGGCCGGTCGTCTTGAAACGACGCAGGGATCTAACAGAGGAGCGGAGGGCCGAGCTGGAGGTTCCCCCGGGAGTGAGAGTGGACGACCGTTCACCATCCTTGCTATAGTCTCCTGGCTTCTTTGTAACCGCCATTTGCCATTTCTTGAGGGCCTTGGTAGTTTGGTCGTCGAAAACAGACTTCTTCATGTTCGAACCCATCTGAATAAAGTTTCAACATAAGAGGAGCATTAATCTCAAATCATTTGTGGTCTGCAGTAAGGAATTTTGCACTAATCCGAAATCTTGAGTTAGTCAAAGGGACATCAGATTATGGGTCATACAAAACATTGCCATCACAAGTTTCATCTAACAAATATTTGGCTTGGATAAGTCAGAGGATTATGGGGTTATATGAAACATTGTCACCGGGACAGCAGATTATGGGTCATACCGGTACTAATATCTGAGAATATAAGGAACCAGAGTCACCTGTGTTACGAGAGCATACAGTGGAAGGGTTATGTAGCTGCACAGAAGCACCGCAAAAACCCTAAATATGATGAGAAAAACAGTCACTAGTTATTTTACCATGTAGCAGCCTTGGAAATCAAAAGTTTGCAATTGAATGAAAGGAATAAATCTATCACGTGGATGTGAATCGATAAGTGAATCGATAAAGAGGCACTTACCCGATAGAAATTTTGGTTATTGCGAGAGGAAGACTGTCATGGAAGCAGGAATTTATTCCAAATTCATACTGAAGAAAGTGGAAAGGATATAATCAGACACTATGAACAGAAACTGGCCAGTAAGGAAATAGTGTCGTGGAATATGAACAAGAAGAGTCATATTACCCATATCCACAAGAAATAGGTTATCTGAAAGGCATTCTGAGAACAAACAAAAAGAGATCCAGGTGTAAGAAGTTGAAGGCAATGCACATGTTCATGCTAATGTTTCACACAAGCCCACAAGGCGGACAATGTCATGACAGTCGACCAAAAGCATAGAATCTCTCAGTTACAGGATCTGAGCTTAGCAAATGAATCTGTAATGGATAGTCTAGAAAAAAGCTAAGCTTTGTCTTAAGTAAGACTTGAGGTAAATATGAAAACTAAAACAGATTAATCATCATGTGTTACCTGAAAGAGGGTGAAATGGAGGAGATGAAGGACAAATCGAGGCCGAGAAAACCAGAAATATCCATCTGAGCCTTGCACTAGGGGGATTCCTTGGACTACAGCATGTCTTTCAGTGATTTCAAGTGCCATACTTGTCAAAATGGCCTGAAGTTTCGTACCCACTGCTAATATTATCTGCAGCAAATGATGCAGGAGTTACTAGATTATCTTCTATGTTTCACTGCCAATAATCACACTGAACAGGAAAATTTAACTTATTTCTTACAAGCAGAGGAATTATGGATGCCCATAACATAGTATGCCACCCTGAAAGCAAGAACACAATGATATTGATCAATTTATGCAAATAAGTACATTGGATTGGCATACAAAAGGAGAAACTTGGAGGTTTACCATTGACATTAAGAAGCAAGAACACCACGAACGATGCCCACAAGAGAGGACTGCAGGAAACGAAGAAATGGTATCAATTTAACCACCATTTGGATCTTAGTATATAATCGTTATAGGAACAGGAATAGAAGCAAGAACTAACCTCACCCCGACAACAACCTTAAAGTCATCTTCCAGGGATCTCATAATGTACTTTTGGAAGTCAAATCTGCCCCTTGGAGATATATGAGTCTGTGATCAGATAAGAAAAGTAAATGAATATAGCACAGTTGCAAGAAGAAAACGATGTATATATTGACAATGGAGGACAGGAAACCGACCGTAATAAATCCGTTACGCAATGTCAAGTAGTCAGACTTCGTAACAGATCGAAAAATTTGTCGGAAAAAACATCCCTGCAAAACATAGTAAAATGTAGAGGTGTGGGTCCGACTGTACAGATAATGTAGAATGACAATATCCCAGAAGCCAACTAAAAGAGAAGCATTTGATTGCGGAATAAAGAAAACAATACTGAAGCCGAGAAAAGATAAAGTGGTAAACAAAACAGGTATTGCCTCTTACAACATAAAAAAATATGGGCACCCTTGTCCAAAAGCTAGCATGTGCTTTTACAAAGGATGTTTCATGAGTCAGCCTGAATCTTGAAGGATCTGAGAGTTTAATGAATTTACTGGTTAGATGTTGAGAAAATCCTTGGAAACTTGATAAGATATGAAAATTATGTGTTTAATGTAATAATGTAATTACCATTTGAAAATTCATAATGTAGGGATGAAGTCTCCTGCTCCCACACCTTCCAGCCTCGAATCTGCATAAGAAAAATAAAAGATAGTTTCATTTCTACTACACGAAAATTAAGTCATCCGAAAATAATATATTTCCACCTGCAATTTCCACAAGAGTTTGAAATCTCAATTGCAACTAAGCCTATGCAAAAGAATACTTCAAGTTGTAATATAGTGATATATGCAAAAGAATATACATTTACCTTCATCTTTCCTAGCATCATTGTTACAGCACTGTATACCACATGAAAGACCGCCAGAAAAAATATAAGAATATGTAGTTGATGTAACCCATCACTTGAGATAAGTGGTTCATACCCCTGTTGAAAGACAGACAGGTTATGTGTAGCTTAAGAAAACGAACAGCAAACAATTAGATTACACAGAGCTGCTGGTTAACATAGGAGGATGAGATCTAACCGTACATCAACAAGACTCAATAGACTCAAACATAACAGAGTACTTGATCTGAAAATCTAGATTTTTGTATTAAATTACCAATTAATTACCAATTAATTAAAGGTCCAATAAAGATATATGATTATTATATTATAAGTACAAAGATTCATGAGTTAAACTTTCATGTAGAGTTCTAGCATCTTCCTACAGAAACTAAACAATCTGCAAATTAAAATTATATTCAAACAAGTCAACCCTCTTACTAGAATCTTTATCATTCTGCCATAAACTCAGAAATCCAAGTCAATAGATCTATGAAATTCTAATTTTATATAAAAAAACCTGTCAGATTTCTATTCTAATCAAAGAAGCATTAATATGACTGACATCATAAAACCCACACATCCTAATGCTTAAACATTAGCCAGATAAACTTGCCTTCTTGCACTGAGGTTCCGAGCTTGAGGCCAGTATCCGATGCTCATTCCATAAAAGCCTCCTGGAAGAAGAGCTTGAATCACTCTTACCATCAGCTTTGCACGGCAACATTGTATCTACCAAACCAGCAGGAATGCAGATTTTGGCAACGTAGCTCTGACTGAATGTGAATATGAGAGAGATAAATCCCATAACCATCAATTCTGCATTTGATCATTTCAACAAATCTGACTAAGAAAACCCACAATCCCCATAACAATAGTTTCTGCATTTAACCATCAATTATGCTCTCACCTGCTTTAACCTTCTCAAGAGCGTCAAACAATGCCCTCTTGCGCTTCTGAGTAAACCACTGAAAATAGAAAAGGAAATCAGAAAACATCTTGAAAGACAACTTCGTTGATATGTTTTACAATGGAGAATGCTTGATCCTGTTTCAAGAGCTTTACTATTACATCTGAATACAAAAACTCAATCTATGAAAAATAACCACTCTTAACATTGTTAAAGTGAATAATAACGAGAGACTTAATACGTGAGATCGTAGGAACAAACCGTTCCTAATCAACACAAGACAACCCCTAAAACCTAAACACCAGAAAATAGAAGAAGGGAAACTGAGCTACTTCCCAGATTTGATAGCAATCGCATGGATCAACTAAAAACAATCATGCCAAAGCAAACCCAGAATTGAAAGCACTCAAATTATGCACAAATTCCAAACTGGCACAGTAAACACTCAAATTATGACCCAAAACCTCATTACTTGAGTGAAACAAGTAAGCAAGTACAATCATATTACACTAACCTCTCCAATTTTGTGAAGAACCTTTTCAAGCAGAATGGAGATAATGATAATGGCAGCACAAATGCCTGCCACCGCCCATGTTGGGGTCTGGTCAAGCTTCCTTTCAGAAGTGCTGCTTTCCGTCATGGCTGGAAGAGGAGGAGGGGATCATTCAAATCTTCGGACTGGAAATGGGTTTCTTTCTTTTCAGTGAACAAGGAAGAAATCAACTCCAATCTCCTGTGCTCTCTGCATAAATGCACTCGCACTAGAACGCGGTTTTGTATGCCTGGAGGGCAAAACAGGGGAAAAAAACAAGATTAAGGCAGACTTTTCTAAATGGAGTACTTTTCACTCCCCAAGTGGCGGTGTCAAAGAAAGAGGAGGACAAAGAAATGATAGATAAGCTTTTACTGGCAGGGGTTCACCGCTACCTGCCAGTCTAACGCAGGTCTTGTTTAGTCCGGTGGAGTGTGTTTTGGTCTCATAAGAATAAGACCCAATGTGCGTGTTTTTTTTTTCTTTTGTTTTTTTTGTTACTATAGAAAAATTTTACTCCAAAGGGTCCATCGAAGTAACAGGCCCAAGAGCGTGCAGGTTGAAGCCCAAAGAAGAAAGGAGCCGTTAGAACATACTGGAGGTTACCTAGTTATGTGGAGATTTCGAGGATCCTGCCAATAGAGGTTATGGGAGGATCCGAACGTGCTCTTGAAAAAGAGGGTGAAGATCGGATTAAATTAGGGCCGTTCATCGGGTCATAACCGAATCGAACTGTAAAAAACTGAACCGAATCGAAATCTGAACCATCAAATTTTGGGAACCGAAAACCGACCCGATATAATTTGGTTCGGTTCGGTTATTTTTGGTTTTTTCGGGTTCGGTTCGGTTCTAAATCGAACGAACCGAAATTTTTTTGACTGAAAAACAAAATTACATTGACATGATGTACCATTGTTTAAAAGTCAATTATTTAATAAAGAGAAAGACTCAAATAGGAATATGTGTTAGGGTGAGAAATAAGAATGATTCTCACCCCTTAGATTATACTCGATCCTACGGTCGGATTTTAATAGGGTTAATTTTTATTTTTTTTTATCGAGCAGCCAATTCAGTCTTAATCCTCCTCCTCCCTCGTGCAATTCGCAAATTCTTCTTGACCTTCCGACGGCGACTCCGGCGACAAGCAGGACCAGCTCCACCGTCATGCTCCTCGCCGTCACCCCACCGTCACGCTCCTCGCCGGCGCCGGCCTCTCACTCCTCCTCGACGTTGTCCACTTGAAGGACTCCGTCGAAACCGCCATCGTCCTCCAATCGCTCGCCGTCTTCGCTGCCTTCCTCGTCTTCACCTTCCTCGGCCTCTTCTCCAACCTCGGGAAAACCGCCATCGGAATCGGAACCCTAGGCTTCTTCGAAGCTTATGGCCGCCGTTCAAACAACGCGTAGGTTCAAAGAATCACAACTGATTTCACTTTTTTTCTTCTTACAGTCACGTTGATGGTCAGGGAGTACTAAGTTGAACGATACCTTTAGTTTGATTGTTATATGCAGTATTATTTTCTTTGTTCTTCTTGATCCATTGTTGCTTTGACTAATTTATTTGGTTAGTTGTTTGTTGTGAGTTTGTGAATGCTTATGATTAAGTTCATCAATTGAGATAACAATTTGTTTAACTAGGAGAAGAATTTGTGTAATAGAAATATGACTTTTGTTCAATTAAGACATGAATTTGACTCCTTCCATTGAAAAGAACTGTTTTGCTAGTCGTACTGGCTAGAAATTTATCTATTGAACCCATCTAGCTATGCAAACTTTCACATGGATGTCGCTCCACGCAAATAAATTGACCATTGAGTTGCACAAATTTGACCATTGAGTTGAACATATTTGACCATTGAGTTGCACAAATATTGATGAACAAATTGACCATAGAATTCAACACATTGGCAATAGAGTTGAACAAATATGAATGAACAAATTGACCATTGAGTTGCACAAATTTGACCATTGAGTTTGCACAAATTTGACCATTGAGTTGCACAAATTTGACCATAGAGATGCACAAATATTGATGAACAAATTGACCATACAATTCAACACATTGGCAATAGAGTTGAACAAATATGAATGAACAAATTGACCATAGAGTTGTACAAATTTGACCATTGAGTTGCACAAATTTGACCATTGAGTTGCACAAATATTAATGAACAAATTGACCTTAGAATTCAACACATTGGCAATAGAGTTGAACAAATATGAATGAACAAGTTGGCCATTGAGTTGCACAAACTTGACCATTGAGTTGCACAAATTTGACCATTGAGTTGCACAAATATTGATGAACAAATTGACCATAGAATTCAACACATTGGCAATAGAGTTGAACAAATATGAATGAACAAATTGACCATTGAGTTGCACAAACTTGACCATTGAGTTGCACAAATTTGACCATTGAGTTGCACAAATATTGATGAACAAATTGACCATAGAATTCAACACATTGGCAATAGAGTTGAACAAATAAGAATGAACAAATTGACCATTGAGTTGCACAAACTTGACCATTAAGTTGCACAAATATTGATGAATAAATTGACCATAGAATTCAACACATTGGCAATAGACTTGCACAAATGGCCAAAGCGAAACAAAAATGCAAAATTGATCATAGAGTTGCACAAATAAGCAATAGAGTTGCACAAATATGGTTGAAAAAATCGGCCATAGAGTTGCACAAATCGGTCATAGAGTTGCACAAATACGGTTGCACACAAAGGCCATACGGTTGCACAAATCTGGACGCCCGTGCCGTTTTTTTTTCCTTTTTTTTCTTGAGCCCTTGATCTCTCCTCATCCAATGGCTATGATTCATTCCTATTTTCCTACCATAATAATCATTCTTACCGGATCCGGACCATTTAATAAATTAAATTATTTATTACCCTTGATGTATTAATATGGGCCTCAAATTTAAGGTAAACTTAATAGCCCACATACTAAAGCACTTCTCTAAGTCCTCTTGTCCCCCAAAATGTCGATGTGGGAAGCTCTTTCTGGACACTTTTCTTGCGTGCCACACCCATATTCTATCCCACATCGAAAATTTCCAAAGTGGAGAGCTTTAGATGGTATTATATAAGGTTTGGAATGTTTAAACTGATAGTTTTATTATGAGTTTAAAATTAAATTATATAGCTATAAAAATCTATTGAATTTATATAATTTAAATTTATATTAATTAATTTAGTAGGCATTTTTAGCTATAATGGGTATGTGGTAATTTAGTTCGGTAATACAGAGATAATCCCAATGTAACACATTCATTCTACACATAACAAATACAGAGATAATCACTCCACAATGAACTTGAATTCGATCTTTCTTTTTTCTCTCAAACAATTCACGAACGTCTCGAGCTCCCTTTTGCTTCGGCCCGATCTTGTCTAGAGGTTGTGATCCTAGAAGACGAATTCCAGCTAATATATTTTGGTGCCCACCATGGGGCCGGAATCAAAAGGTGTGCTCTAGACTCACCCTCCAATGGATACTTGTTAAGGGATTTAGATTGTACTCATTCCAATTACCAGACTCGTGAGAGCTCGATATTGTTATTTATTGTCACTACCTCCTCGTGTTAGGATTGGATAATTTGTGCGCATACTGCCTTCCTTGGATGTGGTAGTCGTTTCTCAACCTCCCTCACCGGAATCGAACCCTAATTATCCGTCACCCGTCACCATTATGGTAGACCTCTATCCTACCATCGAAAGTTGATATGGTTGAATTTGAATAATGCGTCACTGGCACGGGGTTGTGCGATCCGTTGAGTTATCATGAATCATCGAACCGACGAGACGACACGGGGCTATGCAATTCACGAACGTCTCAAGCTCCTTTCCGGAAGTTGGGGTTTGTTGTACGTATTATCTCTAGAATTACTACAGTTATCCGAGTAGCAGGGTACCATCAAACAAATTAACTAATCTAATGAGCCATGCATTCACAGTTTCACAATCTGAATTGGTTCATACTTACACATGCATGGCTTAATCTTTGAGGCAAGCATATAACTACTGGCAGGATTAACAGGGTAGCATCCGTCGTGCAACGCCGCTCCATGCCCCAAGGCCGAGGCGTGTTGGACAGGCGTGTTAGGGCTTTTTTTCTGTTTCGGTCATGATCGGGTCCGGGGGGCCGCTACGCACCCCCTCGCGTTCTGGGCATTCCGCATCTTGGGGTCCGACCGAGGCCCTCGGTCGCGGGCACGAAGGCGGATCGCTCTGTCATGCCGGGGGACAAGGGCCATGACCTTGGGCTCCGCCCGATCCCCTCCAAGAGGAGGCCGTGCGGAGCTTTCCGAGTTTATGCCTATCTATCCGTCGTGGTTACGTCTCTATTGTCTATGTTGTATACGGGCATGTAGCACGGGAAACCAAGACTCGCCTGCAAGGCATTGCGCCCTTGGGACCTACACTCGAATGATGGGGCGCACGAGCCGCCGATTCGTTGCGCTAGCAAGTATACCTACTGCTACAATTTGTCTCTTATCTCTTTGTGTGTAAGAGCATCGGACAAAGTTTTTTTATCCATTAAAAAAAGAAAAAAAAAATAATCGGTTTTAATGTTAAGACTTTACATACAAATGCGTAGAGAAAATTTCTTTTACAAGAGTAAAAATGACTTTTAATTAATATACTATTTAATTAAATCGGTAAAAATGATAAAATTATTATCCATAATGACTTAAATTAATAAGAATTTTTTTAAAATGAAAACTAAGTTCGTATCTAGAAAATTGTCGGTTTGACCCTAATGGTCTATAAAACATTTCTTTTACAAAATCTTACATTCTCCTCAATTTGATTTTATATAACAACACTTAGTTACAACTGTGTTAAAAAGTAATTTTCTAGCTTTAAAGTAACTCTAACCTTCACAAAATAAATATATAATGATTTTCTAACTTTAACAAAAATCAGTTGTAACTAGGTTTAGATAATTCTAACCTTTAACTCTACATAATATTGACCAAATCCTTTTTATAATTTTTTAACCCTAAAAGGATAATCATGACCTTAACAAAATTAGTTATAATTTTATGTAATTAACCTTCTATCCTTAGTAAAATCAATCAGAACTCTTAATCTTAACCATTTCACTTACAATTTTTTTTTAAAAAAATCAAGATAATTCTAGATAATTATGGTCGAATTTTTGTAAGAATGGATTAACCTAAGGGAAACTTAATCAACTTCAAACATATAATTTTTCTATATTGGATCGACCAGGTTTAAAATACAATTGGATAAATTTTTCTACACTTTTTCTTTGGAAAACTTAACAAGTTGTTTGAGAATATTATTGTGAACGGGTAAATTAAAAACCATCTTTAATTCCCTATATAAAGGTAAATTTTAATTATCTTATTCATTATAATTTTTCTCTATCTTTTTCTTAAGTATCCCCTAGATTGATATGGCGGTTAAGCGTAGTAATGAGAGGTTCTATCTTATGCGCAAAGATAGAATCTTTGCTGGATTGAGCTCCAAGTAATCGTCTGGCCCAAATCCCTTCCATTATGAGTACATGGAGATCACCATGTATGGAGCATTCTCTCTCACTTTTTCGAAACCCTAGCTTTTACTTCTCCCTTACCCTCACGCTTGCTCGACAGATACTCTATTGACTTAGGCATCGGAGGTGGAGTAGGGGTCCCCGCCCCTTTGTCCATTGTTTTGCGGGTCCTAGGTCATTAAAGGTGCTTGGAGAAGAAGGAATTGGAAGGAGCTACCTAAGTGCATTAAAGGCGAATTTTTGTGGACTTACAATTGACGCCGTCTATGGGGATAGCCTAACAATCGATCCATCAATATGGTGTTAGGTTCGATCCCAGAAAACGAGGAAGCAATATTCTATGAGCAGGGGGCAATCGCGTAGCACGAAGACATGCGCAACCCCGAAATCGCTGCGAACCGCGGGCGCAAAACCATGAACCGCGACCGCGGGTCATGACCGCGAGCGCGGCACTGAGGACGAACGCGCGAACGTCAGCGATCGCGAGGTTGAGTGGAACCCTAGACACGAACAACCCAATATTCACTCGGGGCCATGGATAGCCCTACGATCCGAGCAAGGAGCCTTGCTCAGGAACGACTCAAACCGCGACATGGTCCCCCTCGCTGACGCGTCTGTTCTTCGCACAGACTAAAGGGGACCCGATTCAATCGACGGGTTCGAGAGTCATAGCAGTGAGCGGCGCGACCCTATCACACTTGAAAGAGCACGAGATTCCGCAACTCTACTCGCCGAAGATCATAGCTTGGGGCATCGAGGATGATCCAGACTCGCAAACGCCACCGCTGGACAAAACCGCGGTCGCGGCCGGCCCTCTGCGGTTGTGGGTTGACAATCGTTGAGCTTGTCGAAAACCCTAACCGTGAAAACCCTAGTTCGTATCACGAGAGAGGTCAATCGAGTTACGCAAGCCAGAACGGTGACAATGTAGTTTCTAGCACCGCAAAGAACGAGCAGGTCGCCAAGACCATCGATATCTTAGCCGCCGCCCTGGGAGAGAACGAAGCTATACAGTCGAGATGTGCTTGGGTTGAATCCCGCTTGGATCTTACCCTAAAAGAGATTGTAAAATTGAAGCATACCTTGGAGAAGTTGTAGGGTAAGTGCCTTGTTAGCGAGTCTAGAATCACACCGCGACTCGCTAGCATCAATGAGTTCACGGACAATCGCACCAATCCCGAATTGGCTAGTTCTGGCAAACCCGAGGAGATGTAGGTGGACTTCGATAGCGACCGTAGAGCACCGAGAGGTCGCAAGAGGGAAGATTACGACCAATCGCCCCCTCATAAGAGAATCCGGGCCGCGGATCCTCTACAACATGACGACCCATACTAGGGCGATTCCGGAAATCCTAATCCCCGGGATCGCCGCAAGCGCGGGTGGGAGAACCGCGACCGCGACAGCCCGAAATGCGACCACAGGTACCCGAACTGCCACCGCACTTCAGTGAACAGCGCGAGAGATCCCGCGATCTCGTCGCGGATCGTTATGATCCTTCCGAAGCCCCCGACCTGACTCACGACCGGGGCAAGAAGAAGGACAAAAGGCACGACTATGAAGCCAAAGAGAAGCATGAGGGGAGAGTTGGGGCTTACGAGCGCGCCGAGAAGAGGTTGCGCGATCTCTTGAAAGCGCAAGGTGGCACCTTGCAATCGGCTCAAGAGCAAGCGCAACACAAGCTGGCTTTGGTGACCTCTACACCATTATATTGAGACATCCAACATGCCAAACCCCCCGCCAAGTTCTCTCCTCCATCATTCGAGCTTTACGATGGAAACTCGGATCCCATGAGTCATATCGCCTCTTTCTCGCACAAGATGGCCTTATGGGTAACCGAGGACCCAATCATGTGCAAGATGTTCCCTTGTAGCCTAACGAAGGGCTCCCTCAAGTGGTTCCAAGCATTGGAACCCGGTTCGATACGAATATGGGAGCAACCCGCCACCTTATTCGTCGAGTACTACATCGCCAATAGCCATGACGCGGTGTCCCTTGACACACTCTTTGGTCTCAAGATGAACCGAAATGAGAGTTTGCGCTGCTTCTCGAATCGCTTCATGGAATGTTAGGCAGAGATCGAAAGGTATGATGAGAAGACCGCCATCACCACCTTCAAGAGAGCACTCCTGCTTGAGAGCGAACAAATTAATCGTCATCTTTAATTCCCTAGATAAAGGTAAATTTTGATTATCTTATTCATTATGATTTTTCTCTATCTTTTCCTTAAATATCCCCTAGATTGATATGGCGGTTAAGCGTTGTAATGGGAGGTTCTGTCTTATGCGCAAAGATAGAATTATCGCTGCATTGGGCTCCAAGTAATCGACTGACCCAAATCCCTTCCATTATAAGTACATGGAGATCGCCATCTATGGAGCATTCTCTCCCACTTTATTGAAACCCTAGCTTTTACTTCTCTCTTACCATCGCACTCGTTCGGATACTCTATTGACTTAGGCATCGAAGATGGATTAGGGGGTCCTCGCCCCCTTTGTCAATTGTTTTGCAGGTCCTAGATCATTGAAGGTGCTTGGAGAAGAAGGAATTGGAAGGAGCTACCTAAGTGCATTAAAGGCGAATTTTTGTGCACTTGCAATTATTTATTTACGAATAATTATATGAGCACACATTTAACATTTTCTCGAAAAATACTCTTTCATTTTTATGAAGGTATTGATATTTTTGATAGATTATAGGACCTTAGATGGTGGGATTATTATAGATAATTATAAATATTTTTATAAGTGTGGATAATTATAAATATTATTATATTTTATGAAATCATTAATATCTAAGTAATTTTCAACGAAATTCCACACATGATACGGGAAATTAATCATTTAGGTGCCTGCCCAATTAAACGGGCCGGTTCCCTTTTCCTATCTTATTCATGTTGCATTGGATCTTATTCATGTTGAATACGTATATAGTTAGTTAGTGACAGAAAGGAAAGATGTGTCATGATGAGCCAGCCCATGCTTATCACTAGGGTTGAGCAAAATTATCCGATTCGTCGATTCGATTCAAAATATCCGCCGATTTGATCTGAAAATATCCGTATCCAATGGATAACTTAGTTTTATTATCCGTATCCGATCCGATCCGCTAATTTTTTCGGATATTTGGATCGGATACGGATAGGGGTTTTGAGTAAAACGGATATTCGAAAATATCCAAAATTATACGGAGTATATACTACAGTATATATGTTTTTAGAAAGAGAATATATACTCCACGTATCATAGTTGATTAAAAAGGTCTTTTTAGATTAGTATGTACATATAAATATATGAAATGAATCTCTCATTTAACTTTCTTTTATTAACCAAATTTTCTTATCTCCACCATGCCGTTTCGATACTTTTGAGCTTCAAAATATGTTCTCAATTACTAGCTAACTAGTAACAATTAGGTAAGTCACTTACAACTTTTCATATAATTTTTTTTTATATATAATGTTTTGTAGCTTAATGTTTGGACATAAATTTTATTTGAATTGGGTTTAACTATATTTTTTTCTTGAAAATGGATATTTTGGATATCCGAGAGATCCGGTCTTGGATATCCGATCCAAACGGATAATTTTACGGGATATCCGGCTAAAAACAGATCGGATACGGATCGAGATATTTGGCTAAAAAAAATTCGGATATCCGACTTTTCGGATCGGATTATCCGAATGCTCACCCCTACTCATCACACGATTTGAGTGTGTACTCACAATAAACCATTTATTTAGGTGCCTGCCTAATGAAACGGGCGGGTCTCTCTTTGTATCTCGATATAAACAATAATTGAGTTTGGCCAGTTTCTCTCACCCAACAACTCTGTCTTTGAGAGTCTCTCTCGATCTCCGCCTATATCTCTGTGCCTATTCGAGACCACACGACGTCGCTTTGGTTGCCGATCGATCTCGGTTCTGGATTTCGGTGAGGTAACTCTTTTGCTCAGCCTTGATTTTTCATCTAAACGCATTAATTGTCTCGTGTAATCTTATGGCCAATTATGTACGTGCTCACACAATTTTGGATCTAATGTTTGTTTTCTCCGTTTGTTGAAATTTACTCTTTACCCAAACAATTACAGAACACTTCATTTCATAGTGGCCAAGACATCAAACACATACATACAACATGAATAAGATCGATCAACCTTTTAAGTGCAAGTACGCATTTACCTTCGATTGTTTAACATGTCCTTTCTTTTACATGCATGTCCAATACATTTTACCTCGGTCCGTAATATTCTTGTTTTTCAGAGTAATCCACCTTTTAAAAATATGTAGAAGCAGAATAAAGTGTATTTTAGCTCTACTTATCTTCTTAGAATCAAAATTTTGTTACAAAAACTTATCTTTTTAATATAAGGATTAAATATTTCTTTAAGGGGTATTTGAAGACAATTTAAAACTTTCTTGAGTTTATATATTCAAATCTGAAAAGACAATTAAAATTAACCGGGTATCATAATTTGAGAAACAGGTTTGAAGTTTCGATTCAAGGAAAGTGGGTGTTGTCGTTTTGCACATAATTCCGTGATTAATGCACGTAACATGCACGATTTCCTTTACGTAGGCAACTTAAGAATGATTGGGTGTTGTGGGGATAGAAGATGATGGCACATGATTTATATCAATGTGGTGGGATCCATCAATCAAGTCGTTGTGTACGTGTTTGGTTTAAATAAGTAGATGCTGAGTCACAAGGCGTGGAGCCTTCCATTCCATTTTCCTTGTTGTCGGTTTGACTCTTATATTAAGCTTACTCCATAAACGACGGTTTTTACGGGATTTAATAAAAATATTAAAAATTGGATAATTTGGATAATATATTGTGTGAGGATAATTTTGTAATTTTATAAAAATAAAAAGTGATAAAGTGATAAAGTCGATAAGGTAGTTGAGTAATGGCTAATGAGGGTAGCATTTAAGATTGGATGATGATAATTTTGTAATTTTATAAAAAAATGATAAAATTGATGGAAAAGATGGGTAATAGGAATAATATATGAGATTGATTAGGATTCATATATGAGATTGACTAGGGGTAATATGGTAAGAAAAATATGATATAAATGAAAAATTGGAAAGATGGACAAACTTATCGAGACAACTAAAAAAAGAAATATGAACAAACTTGTAAAGACGGAGGAAGTATAATTTTTCTATATTGGATAAATGTTTCTCCATCGACCAGGTTCAGAATATAGTTAGATAAAAAAAATTTACCCTGTTTCTTAGGGAAACTTAACAAGTTTTTTAAAAACATTATTTATTTACTCATAATGATATGAGCACACATTTAACCTTTTTTTCGAAAAATACTCTTTCGTTTTTATAAAGGTATTTATATATTTGATAGGTTATAGGACCTTGGATGGTTGAATAATCATAAATAATTATAAATATTTTTATAAGCATATGGATAATTAGAGGCTGATTCCGGTGAAAACTTTTCTTATCATATAAACTGAATACATAAACAAAATATATAAATATGTGAACATCGGGATAAAATACATGAACAAAATTAACTAATAATTAACTTTTATTAGGGATCCTATTAATATACATAATAATAAAATTTCTCAATATCATGTGTTATGTACTAGAATACTACACATAATAACATAATTAAACAAACAGTCACAAACATTTTTTAGACTTCACGTATTTTTGTTTTGGATTCACATATATCTATTAAATACTCACTGTGTTTCTATTTCATGTTCATGGTTTATAATTTATAGGTTAAGGAAAGTTTTAATTTGATTCAAACTGTTATAAGCATTATTATATTTTGTAAAACGATTTTTCTATTATGTGCCCTAATAAATAGCTAATAATGGAAATATTTGGTAAATATTGAAAATTTTGTTCTTTAATCTTTTTTGTGACTAATTCACTTTTTTTCTTTTAGAGTTTTAGTTTATCTTTTTGCTATGCTTATCATGTGTCCTTAGGACACACGGTAGAAAAATCGTTTATAGAATCATAAAAATTTAAGTAATTTTCAACAAAATTGGGCACATGGCGCTGGAAATGGCGGGTCCCTCTTTCCATCGTATTCCTGTTGCATTGGATCTTATTCATGTTGCATATAGTTAGTTAGTGACAGAAAGGAAAGGCCTGTCCTGATGAGCCCACGCTTATCACGATTTGTCTGCGTACTCATAATAAATCATTTCATTGCCTGCCTAATTAAACAGGCCGGATCTCTGTTTCCATCTCTATATAACCAATAATTGATTTTCGCCAGTTTCTCTCACCAAACAACTCTGTCTCTCTCGATCTCCGCCTATTCGAGACCATACGACGTCGCTTTGGTCGGATTTTGGCGAGGTAATTCTTCTCCTCAGCTTTCATTTTCCATCGAAATGCATTTTCTCGTGTAATCCCATGGCCAATTATGTACGTGTTCACACAATTGTTTTCCTTTCTGATTAATATTAAGGGGTAAACAATATAATCAAGAAGAAGAAGACTAGAGAGAGAGATTAAGAGATGGGTTTCTGGACACTGTTTGAGGTAGCATCAATGCCCATTCTACAAGTGCTCATAATTGGTGGATTGGGAGCATTCATGGCTGCTGGGTATTCCAATCTCTTGCCTGCTGATGCCAGAAGATCATTGAACAAGGTCTCAAACTCATTGAAATGCCCTTCATAATTAGTTTCCTCTCTGATATGGATCTGTTGGTTGATTGATTCATGAATAAACTGCAGATAGTGTTCATGATCTTCACTCCAAGCCTCATTTTCGCGTACCTGGCCAAGAATGTTACGCTTGATCAAATAATCTCATGGTAATAATTATATAAAGAACGCTTCATTATGTACAATGTTCTAAAAAACGCTAGGCGGCTTCTACACAGAGAGAGCCTGCCTAGCGCCTCGGCGGGTTAAAAGGCGCGTCTAAACGGAGCCTAGAAGAGATTTTTAGAACACTGATTGTATAAAGACATTACTATTATTTTATGCATGCTTGTTCTGTCTGAATGAATCTGATTTGATGAAGAATTGGATCTCAGGTGGTTCATGCCAGTGAATATAGGATTGACCTTCTTGTTTGGAGGAGTCCTTGGTTGGATAGCAGTGAAGCTGTTAAAGCCTGAGCCCTATCTGCAAGGGATAATCATTGCTTGTTGTTCAGCAGGTCACTCACTAACTAACCAACCAACTAACTAACTTTAGGGACAATGCAAGTAATTAAACAATATTCTGGCCTTGAATACATGATGCAGGAAACTTGGGGAACCTTATGCTGATCATAGTCCCAGCCATATGTAACGAGCGTGGAAGCCCGTTTGGAGACCATGAAGTCTGCCGTTCTATTGGCCTCTCATACTCGTCTTTCTCCATGGCGGTATGTACAAGTACCCTTAACAAAGAAGCCTTAACTTACTGGCTTCGACGTCGAGTTTGAATGGTGATTTGTATATGTAGCTTGGTGGGTTTTACATTTGGACTTACACCTTCCATTTGGTAAGAAGCACTGCCATCAGTTACAAAGCGCTTCAAGCAGCCAGGGACTTGGACTCCAATCAGAAAACTGCCCAACTTCTTGATGCAGAGAAACAGGCCGCTGTCTATGTCGCTCTGCCTTCATCGTCGTCGTATGAGGATCCCCAAAATCAGCATGGTAAGGTGGTTACCGACGAAAAGAAGTCGTTCTGGAGTAGTACAAAGGAGTTTGTGCATCAGATTTTTGAGGAGCTCATGTCTCCTCCTACTTTAGCTGCTGTAAGCAAGAATCTTCTTCTTGTTCTTCTTTAAGGGATCATATTTCATTAGTAGCTAAATGTTGTTATGATGATGTGTTCAGATGTTCGGACTCGCATTTGGAGCAGTGCCGTGGTTGAAAGACCTCATTGTTGGAGAAACTGCTCCCTTTCATGTCATTCAAGACTGCCTTCAATTACTTGGGTAATTAAACTACTAAGTACCCTTTCATATTAGTTTTTTTTGGTCGAAGGAGAGGCAGTAGTTTCCATGCCCTCGAGGCGCGTTACTCATTCATGATAGTAGTAGCTAGTAGACTCTATCTTTGTATCAATTTTCACTTACTTTGTTAAAATGTAACCATATGGTCCTACCCTTGATTAATACAGGAATGGAACTATACCGTGTATCACCCTTATCTTAGGAGGAAATCTCACCCAAGGTAATCCTTTTTACCAACATTGATTGCATTGTATGTCAACTTAATCCACTCTCATTTGATGAAAACATGAATCAATTCATTGTAACTGAAATGGACATACCAGGGTTCAAGACGGGCAGGCTGAAGCCACGAATGATCCTGGGTGTCCTCATTGTAAGGTACTTGCTTCTTCCAATCATTGGTGCTGCTGTCGTTCGAGCTGCTAGCGTGCTCGGGTTCCTTCCACAGGATCCGCTGTACCATTTCGTGCTCATGATTCAGTTCACTCTCCCTCCTGCAATGAACATTGGTAAATCCTCTTCTTCCTTCGCTCCCTATTCGGTTTTCGGTTTCCCTTTGTATTTCCTCAACTTGACATAGTGTTGGAAATTTCTCAAGGCACAATGGCTCAGCTGTTTGATGTGGGACAAGAAGAGTGTTCGGTTCTGTACCTTTGGACTTACTTGGTGGCTGCATTTGCCCTCACTTTCTGGGCTACTGTCTACATGTGGATCTTGTCTTAACTTTGTTGCATTGCATAGTGCATACAACCAAACCCGACCCCTCGGATCGTCGATTAAGATGACTATGGGGGATTATGAAGTCACTAGCTCCCAGGGGCCGGGTCATCTAGACCTGCATATTTTGATGTTATTCAGCAGAGATGTGGTATGCTCGTCAATATAAATGTAGGCTATTTAAAAATTATTCTATTTGGTCTTGTTCTATAGGCATTTTGATGTAGGAGTGTGATTCAATTCATTAGTTGTATACATGAAAATTGTATTGTATGCACAATAGCCAACAGGCTGATCTGAATCTGTATCTGTTGTTGTGTTGTAGCCCTACATCTGAATCACAAGGCTGAACTAAAAGATAAACTATTATTTTTCTTTTTTGGTCGAAAAATGTACACTATTATTTTATAGTGGAAAAGAATAATTTTGAAACAACCTATCTCTAGTACCTCTACTACACTACGTACTATAGTGTAAAGCGGAGTCAATGTACAAATATTTGTTCCACATGTTATTTCTATAATAAAATAATTGGTTGGACCCTTCTTTATACAAATTAGGTAGTTAGAATCTCATATAATCTTATCCTATAAAAATTGCTTAAAATTTTCCGAAAATTATGAATTATCTCATACAAAAAATTAGTAAATATTATTATTTAATAAAACGTGATATTAATCTTAAAGTAATTTTTGAACAAATCCAACTTATTTATATTATGAGTGATTTATTTTCTTTAAGGGGGTAGTATGTAATGTCCGATCTCGTTTTAGTACGGGTATTATTTTTTTGATCAGAATAATATGAGTTTATTTATTCATGGTTGATTAATTTTACCTTCTTTTTTTGTTAAGTAAAATACCTAAATTTTATCTAATGTGGGTGTTATTTTAGCTCTCCTATATATTCTAAGTTAAAATATAAAGGAAAAGTAAAATAAAATAAATAAACATATAAATATAAGTATGAGAATGCTTGCAAGAGAAGGCATAAGAAATTACATAGTGGGATTTGCACAAGCGATATACATGGAAAGTATCGATCACATGTACACATGTATATCTAGGAGGGAAACTGTGAAGCTCGATTTCTAATCTACCTCAATTACTCGTTTGGAAATCAACAAAGAACAAAATGGAAATCGAAAGCAAGGTGAACACAGAGATTGGTAACGCAGTTCGGGTAAACCCTACTCTGCGGAGCCTCAGCGGGAGACTCAACCAAGTTTTCACTAAGCAAAAAGAACAAGCACAAACGTACACACACAAGCACACACAGAGACGGCAAGAGTTTGGCTCAAAGACAGGACGCTAAGGAGATGCACGAAGCAGAAGGGAGCGAAGGCTGCACAATCAAGCTCACTGAGAACTCATGTGGCCTTCTTCCTCACCCAATCTCCAATCCCTATCCTAGAACTCGCTCAATACTGGTGAACCAAAGAAAGATCACAAGAGACGCAAGCGGGGAGCTCTAGCTCTCGAGAATTCTCAACGACGCAGAAGGAAGCAAGCTCTAACCCTAGAGTTCCTGTTCATCGCTTTTGTATGAAGGGGCCAACACTCAAACGGCGTCGTTCCACTCAAGAACGCCAGATTCAAGTTAAGCGGCCGATCCACTGGTTTTGGGCCGCTTGGCCCAAAACTCCACCAAAGCCCAACCAAACAGAAATGATAGCGGTAGAGATCAAATCATTCCTCAACAAACATACATGAGCACTAGCTAGCACCAAAATCACCAAGATTTGGTACCCAGCATAGCTCATGGATGATGGAGCTGACTTGAACTCATCCTGCCAATGAGCCAATTGGCTCCTACCTAGTCTCTTATGTGTGTGTGTTACATTGTTTGTGTCTTTACAAGCATAGATTCCAAACACAACAATTGCCCTCCTAATCTATGTAGTAAATACAAGCTCTTTCTACAAGTAGTGAAAACAAGGTCAAATCTTTCCCAACATCATCGGCCCATGAGCACCAGAGGCTCATTTTGAGTCCCAAATATGCAGGAAATTCCTGCAGAAATGGAACTTGTCAGCAGTCACAATCTTGGTGCCAAAATCTGATGGATTCAGCTCTCCCTTGATCTTCTTCATCTCCAGCACCTTCTCTTCAACTTTAGTTCTCACAAAGTGGTGTCTCACATCAATGTGCTTGGACCTTTCATGTAGCATGGGGTCCTTGCACAGATAGAGAGCACTTTGACTGTCCATGAAGATAATGGGAAGAAGAGGTGTAGGCTGTATCTCCTTGACAATTCCAGACAACCAAATTGCTTCTTTTGCTGCCTCAGTTGCAGCAATGTACTCTGCCTCAATAGATGAAAGTGCAACAACAGATTGTTGTTGTGACTTCCAAGATATGCAATTTCCTGCCCATGTAAAATAGTATGCAGAAGTAGACTTCCTATTATCCTTGTTACTAGCATAATCAGAATCACAATATCCAAATAATTCATTCCTAGCATTATGCTCAGAGTAAACAAGGCAATAATCTTTAGTTCCACAGATGTACTTCAGACAAAACTTCATAGCAATCCAATGACACTCAACAGGATTAGACATGAATCTACTAAGCACACTAATTGCAAAAGCCAAGTCAGGTCTAGTACAAAGCATAGCATACATGACAGAACCCACATCTACATCATAAGGCACATCTTTCATTTTAGCTTTCTCATCTGGGGTTGAAGGGCAAAACTTCTTAGACAATTCTAAATGGCCTCCTATGGGAACAGAAGTTGGTTTAGAATTAGTCATGTTGAACCTTTCTAAGACCTTAAGCAGATAATCAGATTGAGACAACCACATCATTTTCTTTTTCTTATCTCTTCTAATTCTTATGCCTAAAATCTTTTTAGCAACTCCTAAGTCCTTCATGTCAAAATTCTGCTTTAAATCTCTTTTAACAACAGCAATCCTAACCTTGGAATCACACATCAACAGAATGTCATCCACATAGAGAAGCACAAACAGAGGAGTCTTGGTTCTTATGCCCTTAAAGTATAAACAAGTGTCATAACTGCTTCTAGTGAAACCTAAGTTTTTCATGCAAGAATCAAATTTAATGTTCCACTGCCTAGGGGACTGCTTTAAACCATAAATAGACTTTTTAAGCAAGCACACATGATTAGGTTTAGCAGAATCCACAAAGCCCTTAGGTTGTTTCATATAAATTGTTTCAAGCAAATCACCATGCAGAAAAGCAGTTTTAACATCCATTTGTTCAGTTCCCAGTCAAACACAGCAGTCATGGCAAGTAATAATCTCAGAGTTTTATACTTAACCACAGGAGCAAAGATTTCATTGTAATCTATGCCCTCCTTTTGAGTGAACCCTTTAGCAACTAACCTAGCTTTGTATCTAGGGGGATCACCTATATGAGCACCATCTTTAATTTTAAAGATCCATTTGCAATCAATCAGTCTAGCATTGGCTGGCTTGGGAGTAAGAACCCAAGTATTGTTAGCATACATAGACATGATTTCCTCTTGCATAGCTTTAGGCCAGCCTTTAGCATGCGCACATCTCATAGCACATTCATAAGTTTCTGGTGTAAAGCTATCAATGACATGCTCAGCAGCAAGGAAAGCATACTCAATCAAGTTATCATGCTTGGCAATTTCACAAAATTCAGCATAACATGAATCTTCTAGCTGGAATTCTAACCCTAGGTTCTCTATCCCTAGTAAGTTGATAATCATGCAAAGGATGCTAGGTTTCAACATGTTCATCACTCATATCATGTTCAGAAATTACCTCCCCACCAGCTTGGTGGGGCAACTGGTCTTCAGTACTTGAATCAACACCCACATCAGTGGGTGGAGTTGCTCCTTCAGCTTCCTGGTGATCCATTACAGTATCATCTGGATTTTCTCCTCCACTCTCAATGTTTTCCTCCTCATTTGAAGGACCTTGAGGCAAGGCACTGTCAAACTCATCCTCAGTTTCAGTTTCTGCTTCATGAGGGAGGAAAAACCTCACATTTTCCCTTTCTTTGCTAGTACCTGCACACTCAGTAGAGGCATTAGACTTCACTTTGAAATAAAATTCTGACTCATTAAAGGTTACACTTCTAGATGTGATAACCTTATAGCCATGAGGTTGACACACTAGAAGTTTATAACCCTTAATGCCCTCTGGATAGCCTAGCATGACACACTTCAGAGCCCTTGGTTGCAGCTTGCCCTGGGAAATTTGAGCATAAGCTGTGCACCCAAATGGTTTCAAGTGTGCCAGAGAAGGCTTCCTCCCTGTCCACATCTCCTGTGGGGTTTTGAAATCAATCACAAAAGATGGAGACATGTTTATGAGGTATGAGGCTGTTGTGACAGCCTCACCCCATAATGAGGGTTTCATCCCTGCACTTATGAGCAGGCACCTTGCCTTTTCAAGCAAGGTCCTGTTCATCCTCTCAGCAGTTCCATTTTGCTGAGGGGTGCCAGGGACAGTCAGATGTCTCTTTATCCCATTTTCCCTGCAAAAATCATCAAAAGCATGGTTACAGAATTCAAGACCGTTATCTGTTCTAAGGCATTTAAGTTTCAAGTCAGTCTCATTTTCAGCAAGCAATTTCCAAGTTTTAAAAGCATCAAAAGCCTCATCCTTGGATCTCAGCAAGTAAATCCACACTTTCCTAGAATAATGATCAATCAGACTCATGAAATATTTTCTCCCACCCACAGTAGCAACTTGAGCAGGACCCCACAAATCAGAATGAACATATTCAAGAGCATGCTTAGCAACATATGCAGACTTGCCATAACTATGCTTAGCTTTCTTTCCTAGCACACAGCTTTCACAGAAACTCAAATCCACAGGCTTTCTATCAATTAAACCAGTTTTAAACAGATAATTTAGGCCTTTCATTCCTATATGTCCAAGCTTAACATGCAACAGTTTGGTCAGATCTGGAGTCATAACATTACACATTTTTGAGAAATTTAATTCAGGAGAAGCAATAACTTTGTATAACCTTCCCTCCTTAACACTCTTGATAAGAGTAGCACCATTTTTAATTACTTCCCGAATGAGTAATAATATGACAACCAAGATCATCAAACACAGATTCAGACATCAGGTTTCTCCTTAAATCAGGCACCCATCTAACTTTCTGTAGAACCCTAATTTTTCCATCATACATCCTAAGAAGAACATTCCCAACCCCTCACGGATATTAAAACAACCGTGATAAATGTCTTGACTTTCAGAGCTCTCTTTTCCCACCCCTTGTAAGATCGGGCGAAAACCGTTTTTCGCTTTCGTGGTCTTCACGACAAGTGGTTTTTGCTCCGATCTGTCTGGATTTCTCGTGTTTTCCGGCGAGTGGAGTGAGGTGAGAGTGATGGTCCGAAAGGCGAAGGGAAAGAAAGTTGCGATTGCTGATTTGATGATCTCCTCTGAGAGATCGAAGGGTAGTTCGACTTCTTCGGAAGTTTCTGGGAAGGAGATGGCTGCTGCCTCTCCAAGCTATGATTTGACCCTGAATCCTAGTCCGGCTGATATATCTGTGACTGCGAATGTCAATTGCTCTGGAAATTTGGAGAACCCTAACGAAATTAGGAAAATTGGGGAAAATCTGAATACGGACAAAATTGGGGAAAATTGTGAACCAATTCTGAATGTTAATAACTCCACATTCAAGAGAACGCCTAATCGGTCTTATCTTGATGCTTTGAATGGCATTACTCGTATTGAAGATGACATGAAACTAGAGTTTTTGCCTAGTGTGGATAAACAGGTGTTCAAGTTTGAACTTGCTGATGTTGTGGATCAATCTAATGAGTGGAAAGATGTTCTAATGGGAGTTGTTATTGGACCAAACATCTCTTTGATTGAATTGCAAGAGTTTGTGGCTAAGGCTTGGCCTGCGCAACCGTCTAGGATGATGCAGAAATCGAATGGTGTTTGGATTTTTCATTTCCAGGAAACTAAGGATCGAGATGCTATCATGGAAGTTGGTCCTTGGATTATTAATGGCTGGAGACCTCTGGAACTGAAAATTTGGGAAGCTGGGGTGCCTATTTGTTGGTCTTCCTTCACATCAGTGCCTGCTTGGGTTGGTTTGCCTGACATAGAACCTATTTTCTTCTCTGGTCGTATGTTGAGTGTTATTGGTAGTATGATTGGAGAGCCTATTTGTATGGATAAAATTACTACTAGAGGAAGAAAGATCTCCTTTGCTAGAATTCTTGTTCGTGTGAAACCTGATGAGGTGAAAAGGAAAACAGCTATTCTTGAAGATTCAAATGGGAAGAAGTATGTGCAGAAGGTATATTTTGAATGGATTCTATGGTTTTGCTCTACATGTGATGTGTTTGGGCATAGAACTGACAGGTGTGGTCATAGAACCAGTAAATCCAAAGCTGTGAATAGGAATAGTGGTCCTAAGAAGATGTGGATTCAAAAAGAGAGTAAGAAACATTCTCAGGCTCAGAAGGAGGTTCAAACTGATATTCCTAAGGAAGTTGTCTCTTCTATTCCTAAAGAGGTTGCTTCTTCTGTTCCTAAGGAGGTTGTGAGTGTTCCTAAGGAGGTTGTTTCTGCTCCTAAGGAGGTTGTTGCTTCTACTATGCCAGATGCTACTTGTGAAACTGCTCTTACTCTAGTTCCTGCTAGTTTGAATAAGGGAAAGACTAAGGTGACCATGGCTCCTCCATCTGAAAATCCTTCTGGTAATGCTGGATGTCAGATCCTTGTGGATCTTTCTGAATCTACAGAAGAAGCTTGGCACCAGCAGAAAAACAAAGCTGGTAAACAAGGCTATTCTTTGAGGCAGAGAGTGAATATCCAGCCTCAATCTAAGCAGTTGGTCAGCACAAAAAACAGATTTGTTGATATAGGGAGTCAAAGCAGCTCCATGGATGATGCTAATGGGTGAAGTCAAAATAGGAGCTTGGAATGTTAGAGGATGCAATGCATCCTCTAAAATAAATATGGCAAACTATTTTGCCAGGAAAAATAAACTCAGTATCTTTGCTATTTTAGAATCTAAAATTGCTATGGATAAAGAAGATGAGATTGGGTTGTCCTTGCTTAGAGGGTGGACTCATATAACTAATAGTTCTCCTACTCAGAGGGGTAGGATATGGTTGGCTTGGAAGAATGATCAGGTTGATATTGATGTCCTGGATGCTTACTATCAGTTTCTGCATTGTAGAATCTCTGATAAAAGTGGTCTTAGGACCTTCATTGCTACATTCATTTATGCTTCTAATGCTGAGCGTGGGACAAATGAGATGTGGAATAGACTGGTTGCTCTTAGTCAGAATACAAATGAGCCTTGGATTGTGCTGGGAGATTTCAACTGCATTCTTGATAGCTTAGAGAAATTTACTCTTAGAAGAGTTGATGATGAGGATTTTTCAGAATTGGAGGATGCTTGCAATGCTCTTGCCATTCAAGATATTCCTTACTCTGGGGCTAAATTCACCTGGAATAATAATCAAGAGGGGAGAGACAGGATTTCTTGTAAACTTGACAGAGTTATGGTGAATAGGGGTTGGCTTGATGAATTCCCTGGATCCACTGTCTTTTTTGTAGTTCCAAATCTCTCTGATCACTCCCCTAGTATTGTGTGTATTAACCCCATTCAGATGCCTAAGAAAATTCCTTTTCGATTTAGGAACTACTAGACTAAGGAGGATGATTTTTCAAAGGTGGTTCATGGTGCTTGGGATGCTGACTTTGTTGGTACTTCTCAATTTATCCTTAAGGAAAAATTGTTTAAGGTCAAAGGGGCTCTCAAGCAATGGCAATTCCACCTGGCCAAGGACTTAGAGGTTCAGATGGAGGAGAGTGTGGTGCACCTTAAAATAGCTCATGAAGTTTTACAAGCAGATTATTCTAATGCCCAGAAGTAACAGGCTGTAGTTGCTGCTAAGAAGGAGATGGAGCTGAGAATGAGCCAATACCAAAGCTTCCTTGCTCAGAGGGCTAAAATGGATTGGCTTCAGTTAGGTGAGGAAACATCTTCTTTATTCTATAATGGCATTAAGATTAGGAGAGCTAGGAATACCATTTTTGCTCTCAAAGATAAAGATGGGAATTGCATTGATGATAATTCTGGTATTGAGCATGAGATTATTAGTTTCTATGTTGAGCTTTTTGGCAAGGATATTCCTGGGAAGCAACCTAACTTCTCTGGATTTGGAGGTGCTAAAATTGAATCTTCTGCTCATCAATCTCTTATTCAAGCTCCTTCTGAGAGGGATATTAAAGATGCTATGTTTGATATAGGTAATAATAAGGCTCCTGGACCTGATGGTTTTGGTAGCTTCTTCTTCAAGAATAGTTGGCACTTAGTCAGTAAAGAGGTTATTGCAGCTGTTCAGGAATTTTTCAGGAATGGGATTCTGCTCAGAAGCTTTAATAATACGTTTATAAACCTCATTCCTAAAGTAGACAAACCTTTTCTGGTTAAGGAGTTTAGGCCCATATCTTGTTGCAATACTTTCCTCAAGGTCATTTCCAAGATTCTAGTGCAAAAGATGAGGCCCTTTTTGGATGTTATTGTCTCAGATAATCAAGGTGCCTTTGTTCCAGGAAGAAATATCTCTCATAATTCAGTTGTGGCTCAAGAGGTTATTAAAGGCTATAATAGGAAGGGTGTCTCGCCTAGATGCATGATTCAGGTTGACCTCCAGAAAGCTTATGACTGTGTCTCATGGAGTTATTTGGAGAAGGCTTTGCAATTTTTCAATTTCCCTGAGAAGCTAATTGGATGGATTCTGCAATGTGCAACTACTCCCTATTTCTCTATCATTGTTAATGGAGAAGCTAAAGGTTTCTTCCCTGGCAAAAGAGGATTAAGACAAGGGGATCCCCTGTCTCCCTTCCTCTTTGTTCTTGTTATGGAGATGTTATATAGGAAGATGTTGTTGCTGAGCAAGAAAAAAGGATTTTGTTGGCATCCAAAATGCAAGCAAATCAAACTGAATTGTATGGCTTTTGCAGATGACTTATTAATCTTCTGTAAGCCAACTGTGGCTACTCTTAAGCTGATTAAAGATTGTCTTTTAGAGTTTGGGGAGGAGTCTGGGCTTAAGGCTAATCCTTTGAAAAGTAAGCTCTTCATTGGGGGAGTAAGTGCAGTTGGGAAAGCAGAAATTAGTAGGTTTATGGATATTGAGCTGGGGACTTTTCCCATAAGATACTTAGGTACTCCCCTCCACTGCAAGAAACTCAGGATAACAGATTACTGTTCTTTGATTAGCAAGATTACTAGTGTTATTCAGAGAAAGACTGTGAAGAACCTGTCTTATGCTGGAAGAATGCAGGTGATTAAGTCATTGATTGAGGGGGTTCTCACTTTCTGGATGCAAGCTTTGGTCCTACCAAAGAAAGTTATTCAGAAGATTGAGGCTTTGTGTAGGTCTTTTTTATGGGCAGGGACAGATGATAGCAAAAGAAGCTTGGTGGCCTGGAGTAGGGTCTGTAAACCTTTCTGTGAAGGAGGTCTCAACTTCAAGGAATTGCTTTCTTGGAATAAAACAATCCTACTGAAATTGGGATTGGATATCATTTCAGGGAGACAGAATTTATGGACCACATGGGTTCATCAGAATATCCTTAAGGGGGAGAACTTCTGGGAAGTTAGAACTAGAAGTGGCTCTTCTTGGATTTGGAAAGAGCTTGTTAGGCTGAGGGATAGAGTTATAGATAGAATGCAAATTGACTGTCAAGCCTTTGTTTTCCCGGATAGTGTGAAGCAGATCTTGAAAGCTGATGGGAAGTTGAAGTGTAATGCAGCTTATGATCTCATTAGAAGTAGGATGAGCATTCAGAAGTGGAATGAGCTCTTATGGAATGGTTCCTGTGCTAGAAAATGGAGATTCATTTGTTGGCTTTCCACAATGAATAGACTGCCAACAGCTTTTAAGCTTAGGAGCTGGGGGATCATTCAACATTGCACTTGTGTGCTTTGTGGTGTTGGTGATGAAACTGAAAACCATTTGTGGTTTGAGTGCAGTTTTGTGAAGATTGTTACAGATTATGTCTTGTCTTGGCTTGGTGTGATCACTAGGAAAAACTGTTTGATGGAATGGTGGCAGTGGTTTTTGCTTACTAGAAAAAGAAAGAACAATATCTTCCAATCTAAATTGCTTGGCATTATGGGGATTGTATACCATACTTGGCTGTTGAGAAATGAGAAGATTTTTAGAGATGCAAGAGTGAATGCAGAAGAGTGCTCAAGAAGAATTATTGAAGATTGTAAAATGAGGATGCTGGCCACTTTCAAGATTGATGGTAGAAGAGGTAATGCTTTTAGAGCTAGGCTTGGGATTTGATGATGAAGGTTGTCTCTGCCACTGGGTTTGGGATAGATTTGGTGAGTGAAATGATGAACCCCCTCTCCCTGAATGTTGAGTACGTAGACTTGGTCTAGTATGAGGATGCAAAGTAAGGGGTTTGGCCTTCTTTCATGCATCGTGCCCCTAGCATGGCTTTTCTGGTTTGGAATTGGCGTGTGCTTGGGGCCTTGCAGGGCGCTCGGTTCATCATTTGTGATTTTGTTCTTTTGCCTCTGCTGGCTTGCTTTTTTGTGAGATGAGTGCTGCTGTTTTTTGGGTGGGCTAGGTGTTTGGGTAGCATGTAATTGCTTCTCCCCTGTCCTACCCTTGCTGAGCATTGAGGGAGTCCCTAGTGCAATAAAGTTTGGGTCGACTTGATCCTCCATTTTGGCATCGTGCTATTGATGGTTTGCCTTGCTTTGAGGTTAAGCTATTAGTAGCCTTGCTAGGATTTTGGAGAAGCTTAGGTTCTTTGATGTATTTGTGTTTCTGTTGATCTTGTTTCCTTTGTGAAACTTGTGTCCTTGGTTTGGTATTAAAAGTTTTGACCATTTGCAAAAAAACATTCCCAACCCCTCTAATAGGCAAAGTAGTATGATCACCCAGAAGAACCTCACCACCATCATATTCATGTAGAGAATCAAACAAGGATTTATCAAAAGTAGCATGCAAAGTGCAACCAGAATCAAGAATCCAAGCATTTTTATCACCAGAAGAAGAGCAGACAAGCAGTTCAAAAGGGTAATTAGGAGCAGACTCAAACAAGGCAATAGAATCTCTAGAGTTCTTTTCTTTTTCTTCCTATTGTTTCTTTTTGTAGTCTTTAATAAAGTGCCCAGTCTTTCCACAGTGATAACACTTCCTATTGTCCTTTTTCTCCTTTTCATTCTTGTCAGACTTCTCATTCTTCTTGTTTGCATTTTTCTTGTTATTCTTAGTCTTGTCTTTAGTCATCAAAACCTCAGTCTTAGACTCAGTTTTCTTTTCACCCTTGATTTTAAACACTTTCAGAACTTCATTCTTTTCAATAATGGCTTCCATGATTTTAGCTTTGGTCAGTTTATCATTACCATATTGAATCACATCCTTTAAAGTGTCAAACTGGGAAGGCAGGGAACTAAGCAATAACACAGCTTGATGGTCATCTTTGATTTTATCATTGCATCTTTCAAGTTCAAGAGTCATCCTAAGAAATCTATCCAAATTATCATTCAAAGGCATATTGACATCCATTTTGAAAGAAAACAGGCGACACAGTAGAGAGATTTTACTAGGCAGAGATGTTTTCAAGTATTGAGTTTCAAGAGCTTTCCGCAGAGACTTAGCATTAGTATAGTTCAATACCTGTCTAGCCACATCATCTGTTAATCTCATCATAACTCAGCATGAGCCATTTCAGAAGTCTCAGTCTTAGTTTCTGCCTTAGTGTTTGGTGGCCAAACACCCTCAATAGCTTTCCAACATTTTTCCTTTATCAACAGAGCCTTCATTTTCACCTGCCACATTGAGAAATCTGAAACACCATCATAAGGTTTGACCTTAGGAGTGTTCTCAGACATCTTTGACAACAGATTAGTGAACAGCTAGAATATAAAGGAAAACCTTCAATCTAAGATAGTGATCTTAGACAGAAGAAGTAGAGAAACCCTTTTGCAAGGGCAGACAGTTACTAAAACACACACAACCCTTTGCTCTGAGCTATTGAAGCCACAGAGTAAGAGCAACAAGCAAATCTCTTTGCAGAGATTATGTATGATCCGCCAAGGGTAGAGATAGCTTAAGCTACTCACCACTAGATGGGCATGGATCACCAGCCAAGTCACAAAGACTCCACTGTCACTATTTGTTCAACCAGATCTGTGTGTGAAGACTGTATCTTAAGCCTCACACACTCAGGTTTGAAACCAAACGGGTAAGAGCGAATAGAAAAGCAAGCAACTTTTGAAAAATTGTTGTGAGAATCACAGAGTCACCAGAGCAGGCCTTTCTCACCTCAGATCTATAGTCCCGGCATCAGACTTAGGCTTTTCAACCCAAGCAGTCACCCTGAAGACCAGAAGAGAGGGAAGAAGTAGAAACCCTAGACTCAAGAACACAACAAGCAGCGGAAGAACAGATCAGAGACACAACCTGGCTCTGATACCAATTGTGAAGCTCGATTTCTAATCTACCTCAATTACTCGTTTGGAAATCAACAAAGAACAAAATGGAAATCGAAAGCAAGGTGAACACAGAGATTGGTCACGCAGTTCGGGTAAACTATACTCTGCGGAGCCTCAGCGGGAGACTCAACCAAGTTTTCACTAAGCAAAAAGAACAAGCACAAACGTACACACACAAGCACACACAGAGACGGCAAGAGTTTGGCTCAAAGACAGGACGCTAAGGAGATGCACGAAGCAGAAGGGAGCGAAGGCTGCACAATCAAGCTCACTGAGAACTCATGTGGCCTTCTTCCTCACCCAATCTCCAATCCCTATCCTAGAACTCGCTCAATACTGGTGAACCAAAGAGAGATCACAAGAGATGCAAGCGGAGAGCTCTAGCTCTCGAGAATTCTCAACGGCGCAGAAGGAAGCAAGCTCTAACCCTAGAGTTCCTGTTTCATCGCTTTTGTATGAAGGGGCCAACACTCAAACGGCGTCGTTCCACTCAAGAACGCCAGATTCAAGTTAAGCGGCCGATCCATTGGTTTTGGGCCGCTTGGCCCAAAACTCCACCAAAGCCCAACCAAACAGAAATGATAGCGGTAGAGATCAAGTCATTCCTCAACAAACATACATGAGCACTAGCTAGCACCAAAATCACCAAGATTTGGTACCCAGCATAGCTCATGGATGATGGAGCTGACTTGAACTCATCCTGCCAATGAGCCAATTGGCTCCTACCTAGTCTCTTATGTGTGTGTTACATTGTTTGTGTCTTTATAAGCATAGATTACAAACACAACAGAAACCAAAGTGGATCAACACGTACTCTTCTTTCTTCAGAGCTAAGCGTCCATCATCTAGCCAGCCGCCATCGACTCTCGCTCGACCGTCGTCCAAAAACCGACCTTGTTGTTCCGTTCCCCGCCAACGAAGCCTTCCTCGCCCTTCTTCCTCGTTTGTTCGTAGGGTTGTAGTTGTTGTCGAGTCCTCTTGTAGTCCCGTCGTTTCCAGTTGCCTCCGCTCGAGCTCGGTGGCCGCCGTCGTCATCGTCGGTAAGTAGAGCGTTGTTGTACTCTTTTCTTCCGGTCGTTCATAGTCCCGGTGTAGCGTGGGTTGGAGTTCGGGTTGGGCTTAACGCAAGGTCGAGTCATCTATGAGTCGACGATCGGTCATCGGTCCGTTATTAGTCCTCGGGAGCGTCGGTTGTTCATGTTTGAGCTAGGGTAGTGATAGAGTGGAAGCTTGGCGGTGGGGTTGGGTGGTTGTTGGCATGAGTAAGGGATGTTAGAGGAAGCCTTCAATAAGTGAATTAGGAAGAGTAGGTGACTAGAAATTAATTAGGATTTGGGTAAATACTTGTAACTTGTGTGAGGAGAATTGAGGATTTGTGTAGTCGGACTTCGGTGTGGTTAGGAGAAGTAATTAGAAGTTCTTAATTAGTGGGTTGATCGTAAGAGTCACAGGGAGTTGAAGTTAGATAAGTGAGTTACTATAAGTGTGAAGAATGAGTCTTTTACGTGCATAGGTATTGTTGTTTAGTTAGGCTTGAATCATGAGAATTTTTTTTTGTTGTGAGCAAGATCAATGGGAGTTAGTGGTTGAAAGTCCAAGGCATGAATCAGTCAAAGTTGAGAACTGTGTGAGAAGGATCAAGTTCAAAGTTGAGAACTGTGTGAGAAGGATCAAGTTGGGATTGGAAGAAAGGTAGTGGGGTGATTAGTGGAGGAATTAATTAAGTGAAGGCGGTGTGGTAGTAGGTTACTATATATTAAAGTTTACTTATTCGATCGGACTTGTGGATTTTTGGGTAAGGGTGGTTTGATTATTGTAGGTTCTTAATTAGTTTAATCTTTTGAGTTAGTTTGTTTGAGTTTGCTTCGTGATCTTGATTTCTCTTTTTCAAATCTGAACCAGGAAAATTGTAGTCCCTATTAATTGTCGGTGAAGTGCCAACGTTATTCTACAGTTGAGGTAAGTCGATTTTCAACTTGTTCAGTTCTTGTTCTACCTTGTTAGAATTTGCATTGTGATTATGATATTGGTTTTGGGAACTAGTTCCGATTGATTTTGACATGCTTTTTCATGACTATTGTGCTATGAGTGAACATGTCTTATAAATGATTGTTTGATTTGGTTGTATAAATGAGTAGTCCTTGATTGTCAGTTTATGTGCGGGTTTGATGTGTTGTGGGTTTGTTATGAATGTTGTGATGATTCGATTGTGTAAATGAGTAGTCCTTGATGTGTTGTGACTTTCTCTGATCAATGTTTTTGAGTGTGTGATTGTGTTGTAGCTTGTAAAAGTGTGATACGTGTGCTATGTGTAAATGGTTTTAAAAGCTGGTTTTGAAAGTGGATAGGTATATATATATATATATAGTATGTTGTCGGTTTTCTCTATGTTGGGCAGCGCTCCAATGGAGGCTTAATGTGAAAGTGAGTTGTGATGAATGGATGGTTTGTGTTGAGATGGATGGTTTGTGATGAGATGGACGGTTGGATTGAGGATGGTTGGTTACGAGATGACCCGTCTCTGAGTCCGGCGTGGGATTGATACGCCATTGTCGCTTGCAGTGTTGATGCAGGGCTGCATAGCCTAGGTAGCGTAAGGTATGCGGTGGTGATGTTGTGCCCATATCATAGGTAGAGTTTCTGATAGTGTGTCTTATGTGAAGGTTATTGATTGAAGAGTATGAACGTATGTGTTAAATTGATAAATCTGTGGATTTGTGAATATGTGTGAAGTATAGAGAGTGTGTGTGTGAATGTGTGGATTTGTGAATGTGTGTGAAGAATGGTGTGTGTGTGTGTGTGTGTCAGTGTGTGGATTCGTGAGTATGTGTGTGTTAAATTGATGAATGTGTTTGAGTGTGTTATTAAGTGATCGTGTGTAGTAATTTAACGGCAGAATACATCCGTAGACCCCTGTACTTGTACGTTTTTTCTTATTGGCCCCCTATCTAGAAATGTGCAAACAGACCCCTATACTACCCAGAATTTTGCCTATTGAACCCTTCATTAAAATTTCTCCATTGAGTGAGTGCGACGCGCGGCCACCTGTCACTTAAACGGCCACCACATTTACACGTAACACAAACTTTAAAAAAAAAACCCTTTCCACGTAACAAAATCAAAAACCACATGCCAACTGCCATGTAACGCATTTATATTTCAAACCATATATTATATGAGCTTCATAAAGTCGTTATTTTGATAAATTAAAAAGGTTGAAGGAGGGAGAAAGCTTCATCATTTTTCGTTTTGGGGGAAGCTGGCTCGACAGACAGAGAGAAGAGGAGCCCGTGAGAACGACGAATCGAAGGGGAGAGCTGCAATCGGCGTCGTAGGAGCTCGATTCTGGGGACGTCGCCCCTCTCAAAGCCCCAGGTGAATGCGCAAGGAGAAGGTGGCCACAGTTCTTGCTGTCGAGATTAGGTATGAGAGATTCAGTTAGGGTTTTCTCTCGAGCTTGCAAAATCTCATAATGTGCTTTGATTTCTAGTATTCCGATGACTTAGGTTGTTGATTTTTGCTAAAAAAGAGTACCCATTTTGTGGAAGAACTCAATATCTGGTTTGATTTAGTGTTGTTAGTCGATTTAGGGTTGCTTGGTTGTTGAAAGTCTGAGCTTGTGCAAGTTGCTTGGTTGTTGCTTGGTTGTTCTTGTGTTTTTTCAAGTTTAGTGAAATTGTGAGCTTGTTTGTTGCTTTTTTTTTAGGGTTAGTGAAATTCTGAGCTTGATTTTTTAGGTTTAGTGAAATTTTGTGCTTGTATGTTGCTTGGATGTTCTTATGGTTTTGAGCTTCTTTGTTTCTCCAGGAATGGCATCTAAAATCAAAAGTGTTGCTTGGCATCATGGGGGTTCATTTGTGAGTGGAGATGGCATTGAGTATAGGACTAGCTTCCCTCTGGCTTATACTACAAGGATTGATAGTGATTTGTTAGTATGCCCAATCTAGGAATCTCTATCAAGGCCTTAGGGTATAGTGGATACAAAGCATTATTCTACAAGGGGAAAAAGGAAAACAGTTTTAGGCTATTGTCAGATAGTGTACTAATGGAAATTATGGAAGAAGTTGAGGATGGAGCTGAGTTGGATTTTTATGTTGAGCATGAGATCAATGAGGCGGCCACCATTTCAGATGTGCAAATAGATATGGATGAGTATTTGCAAAGCCTTCCAAAGGGTCTAACCCCAGCTGATCCAATGGTTGTGGATGAAGAGAATGTTGGAGGAGATGAAGAGGTGAATGTTGGAGGAGATGATTTGGATGCTACTGGGGGTGATGATTTGGATGATTTGGATGCTACAGGGCTTGATGATGTGGGTCAAGAAGAGGTGAGAGTTGGAGGAGGTGATGAGAATGAGGTTGAAGGGGGTGAAGCTCAACCTCCTCCAAATACAGAAAATAGGAATGAGGGTGAAGGGGATGAAGCTGAAAGTGATGATGAGTCCAACATTTATGGGAGTGATGAGAGTACTTCAAGTGAGGATCTTTCATTTCACTTGACAGATAATAGTGACGTTGATGATGAATTGAGGGAGGTGAGGGCTGCTGCTAGAGAACTTAGGGCTAGGCAGAGGGTGCACAAGGATAGGATGGGCCATGTTCAAATGGCTATGAGAGAGGTTGGAAATGATGAGGGATATGAAGATTGGAATGGGAAGGGGACTGATTATAGAGGGAAAATAGGAGGTGATGATCCCTATTATGGCTCTGAATCTGACTACAGCTTAGAGAGTATTGATTCTGGGGATGAGCAAGGTGATGGAATAGAGTTGAAGAGAAGGAAGATCAAGCATGTGGTGTATAGGCCTGAGTGTGAATACCCAATATGGGAAGTGGGAATGATTTTTTAGAGTGTTGAAGAGTTTAGGGGAAGCTGTGGCATAATATGTTGTGCATAGGGGTGTGAGGCTTAAACTGAAGCCCAATCAGAGGAAAAGGGTGGTTGCTAAGTGCCAACATCCAGGATGCAAGTGAACAATTCGTGTAAGCCATGATGCAGCTAGCAAAAATTTTATGGTGAAGACTTATTGACCCACACACTCATGTAGGAGGTACAACAACAACAGATTATGCAATTCAAAATTTCTTGCAAAGAAATTGGAGGACATAATTGTATCCCAACCATCCCTAAAGCTTTGGTAGATTCAAGACTTGTACAAGAAGGAGTTTAAGCTGTATGTTGGGATATCCACATGTAGGAGGGCAAAGCAAAGGATCCTAGGGAAGAATGTGGGTGATTACAGAGCTGAGTATGCAAAGTTGTATGACTATGTGGATGAGATAAACAGATCTAATCCAGGCTTCACATGTTTTGTGGTGGTTGACAAGGAGGCTGAGCCTGGAAAAGAGGTGTTCAGGAGGTTGTACACATGCTTCAGGGCCTTGAAAGAAGGATGGAAAGCTGGTTGTAGGTGGATAATAGGGGTGGATGGTTGCTTTTTAAGAGGAGCTGTTGAGGGACAACTCTTAATGGCAGTTGGAAAAGATGGTAATGGTCAAATGTTTCCAATTGCATGAGAGGTGACCCAAAGTGAGACAACTTTGAATTGGACAAGGTTCATGAGGGCTCTACAAGCTGATTTGGACCTTGGAATGGGAGATGGATTGACCATGATGAGTGACATGCATTTGGTCAGTTTTTTCACTTCAATTTTGTAAACTACATACAGCTTCCTATTTATGAATCACTAATTTCTTGTGTCTTTGAATTATGCAAGGGTATTAGGGCTTCCATGAAAGAGGTTCTACCCGAGGCAGAGCACAGGCTATGTGCAAGACACATTTATGCCACTGGGCTAAGGAGTGGAAAGGAACTGAGAAAAGGAAGAAGTTCTGGTCATGCTGCTGGTCCACATTCCAGGTGCAATTGAGGGGCAATCTTGATGGACTAGACAGGTTAGGTAGTGGTATCACAGATGACTTTCTAGCTTATGGGAAAGAGAATTTTTGCAAGGCTTTTATCAAGACTGGCATACAATGTGATAGTGTGGAAAACAATATGTGTGAAACATTAATAGTTGGATAAAGTCTGCTAGATACAAGCCCATAATCTCTATGCTTGAGGAAATTAGGAGGCAAGTGATGAACAGAATCACTAAGATGAATGCATTTTCAAGGGGCTGGATATGTGAGATAGCACCAATGGATTTGCATAAGCTTGAAAGAAACAAACTGAGGGCAATGGTCTGCAACCTGACATGGAATGGAGCTAGGGGTTTTGAAGTCCAAGATGGTGAATATGGCCACATTGTTGACTTGAATGCCAACACTTGTAGTTGTAGGTCATGGCAGCTAAGAGGAATTCCATGTGCACATGCAATATGTGCCATGAACTAACTACAAATTAACCCTGATGACCATGTCTGTCACTAGCACAAGAAGTTTACCTATCTCAAAGCATATGCCATTCCCATTGAACCAGTTATGGGCATGAAGCTATGGCCACAGTCTGAGCACCAAGCAATATAATTGAGCCTCCTCCAATGAGAAAGAGAAGAGGGAGGAGAAAGACAAATAGAAGAAAGCCAAGGGATGAACCAAAGAAGCTTGGCAAGATGTCCAGAAGAGGGAGAGTGATGACTTGTACCATTTGTAGGATGGAAGGACACAACAACAAAAATTGCCCCAACTCTGGTGCTTCAAGTGCTCCTGGTACAAGCTCCTCCAGGAAAAGGCCTAGGGAAGAGGTTTGTACTAAGTTTCCATTTTTGTTTCAATAATGGAATGACTTGGGTTAATTTGTTTCTTTCACTTTGTAATATTAGGCCACTAGAGCACCAAGTCAGGCTCCAAGGGCACCAGGTCAGGCTCCAAGGCCACCAAGTCATGCTAATGATGCAAGACCACCAAGCCAGGCCAGTGCACCAAGACCACCAAGCCAGGCTAGTGCACCAATACCACCAAGGCAACCTATAAGAGGAAGAGGCCAGGTTTGATGTCTTATAAAATATAACTGTCTTGTACAATCTATAGAAAAAATTCCGAGTCTTGGATTTTGTTTGTTTTAGGGGTTAGCAAATGCAAGAACTCAAGCTCATTCACAGGGACATTTGTCAGGCCGTGCTACAAGAAGTGGAAGAGTGATAGGGCTGGGACTCTACACCAACCCTGACACTGGTGTCACAATATTAAATGTTGGTATCATTTTGCAAAGTTTATGTCTCTGATTACAAAGTTTATGTCTCTAATTGTTGGTATCATTTTACAGCCAGGAATGCCTTCTTCAGGGTGTTGAGTGCCCCAAATCCTGTTAGAGATGCTCGAGAGAATGTGTCTCTTCCACTGAAAAAGAAAGGTCTTAAGTGGAAGGGAAAACCTGCAGTTTCAAGGTCACAAGTACAAAGAGGGAGAGGGAGGGGTGATCCAGTTGCTAATACAACTCAAATCCCATTTTCAAGTAAAACGAGTTCAAGCAGGCCATAGGGATGAAATGGATTGGTGATGTAGTGTGCCTTAGGCTTAGAATATTTTTTGGTTATGGTTTGTCCAAGAAAACAACATACTTGGTTATTTGGTTTACTTTGATTGTGAAGCTTCATTGTTGTTCATTTTGTCCAAGAAAACAGCAAACTTGGTATTTTGGTTTACTCTGATTGTGAAGCTTCATTGTTGTTGCTTTTGTGGAAGCTGCCAGCAAACTCCGTGATGTTTGAATGAAGTTATGTGATTTGAATGAAACTCTGTGAATTCAGCTGAATGAAAACAGCAAAATTCTGTGATTTGAGTGAAAATGTGATCTCCTTTGTTCCTAACTCTGTGAATTCTGTGATTTTAGTTCCAAACTTTGTCATGTGAATTCAGCAATTTAGGTGGCTTCATTCCAGCAAAATCAAAACATCAACAAAAATTGAGTACCAACTTACAGCAAAAACACAGGCTTAATTCCAGCAAAATGAAAACAGCAAGAGCACAAATGACAGAAATTCCAGCAAATACACAAGCTTCATTCCACCAACAAGAATACACAAGCTACAATAGGCCCTTAGGCACAAATTCAGTCACAACCAACAAAAGCCACAAAGGCACAACCAAGTTCACATATTTAACTTAACAACTACACCAATTCAGTACACAAATTGACCACAACTACAACTTCCATTAACCGAGTACAACTTCCACTCATTCCTAATTGAACACAAAATTGTAAACATGTAATACTGCAATAACAATTACAACTCTAAGCTTCACATTTGCCCTGCGTTTTGCCTTGTCCCTCTCTTCTTCCTTCTCCTTCAGAAGCCCTGAAATTACATTCTTCACTTCATCCGCTAGAGGTGGATCAACCCACCTAAAAAACCACAGCTTTTGTTTCTCTGCAAAACCACAAAATCAACACACTAACAGCTTACAACAAAGTTCGATCAAATAACCCTAGTTTATCCAACAATTAACCCTAATTCGAACAATCAGATTACCACAAAGGCATCCTAATTCATCACAAAAAAACCCTAGAAAATTTCTTGAGCATAGATTGAGGGATTAGGATTACATCTTACCCAATAATTAAAGCAGTTATAGAATCGTCTTCCCGGGTTCTCCCCAGTTCTTGAGGTTTTCATGGTTGCGACCTCACCACACCTGCAAACTGGGAAGACAGCTTCGGCCCCTTTGGTCGTTCCCACGTACGTATTCAAGCTCGCATTGCCTGAAATAGTCGAACCTGAGTACTTCATGATACTCAACGGGAAGGAGACGAAGTGAGAAGTGAGAAATCGAGAGTGATTGCAGCCAGCGATAGGGAGGAACAAAGCCAGAGATCGAGAACGAGGGTGAGAAGGAGACGAAGTGGGAATGATTTCACAACGGTAAAATGATATATAAAAGGGATTGCCAACGTGTTTTGCCATGTCATCTCAACATACTAGCTAACTTGCCCAAACACGGAAGTGTATAGACGCACTTGGCCACGTATGCAATTTGTGCTCGATAGGAAAATCCGGGGCCAGTAGAGGGCTCTGTTTGCAAATTTCTAGGTAGGGGGGCCAATAGGAAAAAACGCACAAGTACAGGGGTCTACTGATGTATTCTGCCGTAATTTAACTGCCTAGATGTGAACTTTGGAACTGAATGTGACTAACCGGATTTAGGAATGGACTAGAGTTATGTGTGTGTTTGTGGACCCTTGGTTGTTGACTTTAGGAAAACTGTTTTTGAAACGTCTTATAGTTGCTTTGCTTATTCTAGCTTGATAGAGTAGGACCTGACCCTTCGGGGAAACTATTTTTCAGTTCAGGTGATCTCAGGATGTCATGACCGAGCCTCGGCGGAATAGTAATGCGGAGTAGGGATGCACATGTCCTAGATAGTCGAATCTTCGTTGTTGCCTTGGTTTGCTTTCGTTAACATTGATGTTTTATTGTTTGACTATTAGCGGGTTGTGGGAGTTTTGTTGTTATTAATAGGTTGTACGAGTTAGGTACTTGATGTTTTACTTGAACTGTAATTTTTATAAAATACAAGTTGAATGTTTTCTTGTTTTCTCGCCGTGTAAGATCCATTTGTTCAGTTGTCAAACTAGCTTGGTAGTGCCTCGTGAGGTCTACTACCGAGTAACGCCTTGTCAGAAAAACGGGGCGTTACAAATTGGTATCAAAGCGAGGTTGGCAACAAGGGCACATGGAACTGACCAACGAGTGTACAGGAGGTCCAACTTTAGCTAAGAATGTTAGTGTAACTTGTAGGTGATAGACTTGAGATTCAGTTGATTGTTGTTTGATCTGTGTGACTTGCTTGACTCTCGTAATGTACGAGTTTGTGTGCTCTTGTGTGTGTTTTGTTTGAGTTAACTTCGTGTTTATTGTTTGACTTAACTTCTATGATTGTTTGGTTGCTGCTTGTTGTGCACTAGTTGATTGAATGATCTATTGTTTGCTTCTGTGTAAGAGTTTAGTGTCAACTGTTCCAAGAAGTTTCGGGACGAAACTTTCTTTAAGGGGGTTAGTATGTAATGTCCGGTCTCGTTTTAGTACGGGTATTATTTTTTTATCAGAATAATATGAGTTTATTTATTCATGGTTGATTAATTTTACCTTTTTTTTTTGTCAAGTAAAATACCTAAATTTTATCTAATGTGGGTGTTATTTTAACTATCCTATATATATACTAAGTTAAATTATAAAGGAAAAATAATATAAATAAATAAATATATAAATATAAGTATGAGAATGCTTGCAAGAGAAGGCATAAGAGAATTACATAGTGGGATTTGCACAAGCGATATATATGGAAAACATCGATCAGTGTTTATATATATATATCCACATGTACACATGTATATCTAGGAGGGAAAACAAAGTGGATCAACACGTACTCTTCTTTCCCAGACTACTACATGATTGCTGTAACATATCCTCTTGTTATGGTAATTATTTTATTCATCCATTCTCTGTATAAGAACTCCAGTGATCACGTACGAAGCTTCGATATACTGTCTTGGTCTTTACCTTCATTTGTATTCTGTGAAATAAAGATACAATTTGATATTGACAAAGCCTTATATTCATAATTCGTTGTCCTAACATCAAAAGGTTCGGGCTAAAACTTCTGAATGCTTTCGGTCGAATTAATGATTCATTGCACAACTTATAGGCAATCCGTTTGAAAATAATTTCCATACCCACTAAAATTCAGAGTAGAGGTAGTTTAAGACGGCAAGCTTCATAAAGTAGAGAATTTCTTTGGAAAGTGGTTACTAGACTGAGTCCTAGTCACATGACCGGATGAACTTAAAAAAGCATAAGATAGCAACAAACAAGTTACATATGAAGGTACCATCAATGGGTGGCTTGCATTGTTTTCTCACACGTCAAGTAGAAATAGAGAGACGTCCAATTTTAAGCCTTGTGCATTGCATCTCACATATCACATGATTCACATGTGTATATATACTTGCTTGTTCCATCCAAAGCCTGCTTCCATCTATCATCACTACAAGGAAATCAAACTGGTATGGGCAAGGGGAAGGATGGGAGCAGAGCTGGCTTATGCAAGGTGTTCGGACAGGTGGACCCCGTCGACATGGCCCTCATGCTGGCCGGCTTTGTGGGGTCCGTCGGGGACGGCTTGTCATTTCCGGCCATGTTGGTGGTCATGAGTAGGCTCATGAATAACGTCGGAAGTACAGTCTACGACGGCTCCTACGATCCCCGCCTCTTGACTACAAATCTCAACAGCGTATGTATTTCTAACCACCAATTTGAGCATATTATGATCGATGTGGCAGATCGTACTCGTTCCTTTGTTGATTTTGTTTCGTGTGAGATCCATGCAGAATGCTCTGTTCATGTGTCAAGTAGCCGTTGCTGCCTGGCTCTTCTGTTTCCTAGGTTAGCCCAATGTATTATTCTTTCTAATTGATGAATGAAATAGTACGTACAAGCAATATACTTAACATTTGTGCATTCTTAAGAGGGTTATTGTTGGACGAGAACATCGGGGCGACAAGCGTCTCGAATGCGAGCAAGTTACTTGAAAGCCGTCTTACGACAAGACGTGAGCTACTTCGACACCGGCCTTATTAGCGTCTCCGATGTCATCACAAGTGTTTCCAATGACACTCTAATCATCCAAGAGTGTATTAGGGAAAAGGTACTGAGATACTATATTAACCGGAAACTCCAACCGGGTGGCGTTTCCCATTTCCGTCGGAAACACGGAAACTTAGAAACTCAAACCCCTAAACTCGTTTTTTATATTAAAAACATAAAATTCATGTGTTTCCCTGTTTCTGTTTCGAAACCGTTTCCCTTTCCCGTTCCCGTTTCTGTTTCCGTGTAGCATAGCTGAGATCAACTACCTCATAGAGTCATAGTGTCTCTTTTTAACTATATGTTCAAAACTTCTTGTTGGATGATTAATAAACTGAGTTGCAAGTGTTTTGCATGAATTTGTTAGGTACCGAATTTCATAATGAACACAAGCACGTTCCTAGGTTGCTACTTAGCAGCGTTCATACTCCTATGGAGGCTAGCCATCATGGCAATTCCATTCCTAGTACTTCTGGTGGTGCCCGGGATCGTGTATGGGCGTGTGCTGATGACGGTCACGAGGAAGATGAGGGACGAGTATGACAAGGCAGGGTGTATAGCCGAGCAAGCCCTCTCTTCGATTAGGACGGTCTACGCGTTTGTTGGAGAGTCAAAAACCGTCTCCGCCTTCTCTGAAGCCCTCCAGGGGCTTGTTAGGCTCGGCCTTAAGCAGGGCTTAGCCAAGGGCCTTGCCTTGGGAAGTAACGGCTTGACCTTTGCAATATGGTCCTTCAACACTTGGTATGCCACGAGGCTTGTCATGTACCACGGGGCCAAGGGCGGTACCGCCTTCGCCGTTGGTGTTTGCATCAACATTGGAGGCTTGTATGTGCTCTGTCCTTGCATCTTTTTATCTTATTTTTTTGTTGAAGGCACTGCACATGAGAGTCGAACCGGTGACCTCTGGGTACTACTTAGAGAGGCTTAACCGATTGACTAGATGCCTAAAGGCTCATCTTTTTATCTATGAAATATGCATAAAATGTATATATGTAAGCTTATTAAACAAAATGGTGGCTCCTAAGTCAAGGTCTTGCATATATAATTTGTGGGTTTGTAAAAATATAGGGCTCTTGGTACAAGCTTGTCCAACCTCAAGTACTTCTCAGAAGCCTATTCAGCAGGGGAACGCATAGCAGAGGTGATAAACCGAGTGCCGAGTATCGATTCGGAGGACATGGATGGCAAGGTCTTGGACAACATCATAGGTTGGTTTTACGTAAACAAAGTGAGACTAAGGACTAATTTGATTAGGAAGAAGAACAGAATCTCACACACATACACGCATATAAACACACATCAATACATGCATTTGATATAATTTGGAGTTTAGTCGAGAGAATGTCTCACGTAACTATAACAGTACAATATCCTTAACACATGATTTTTTGGTGTAACTTGTAAGTTAATTCAAGTTCTGACATCACAATAAGTTAGTTAGGTTGTGTGAAAAGAGTTCAAATCTAACTCACAAATTTTCAGATTATTGAACCATTATTGAGCCACATTTTAGTCATTTGCATGCATATATATATATCCAGAACATCTCTAAGAGCTCCATTTCTTGCATAAAGGCGAATTGGAGTTCAAGGAAGTTGAGTTTGCGTATCCATCAAGACCCGATACCTTGATTTTGCGAGGTTTCTCCCTCAAGGTCCCCGCAGGGAAGACCGTTGCACTTGTGGGAGGTAGTGGCTCGGGAAAATCTACAGCCGTATTGCTTCTTCAACGATTCTACAACCCGCTAAGAGGGCAAATCCTTCTCGATGGGGTTGCCATTGAAGAGCTTCAACTTAAGTGGTTAAGATCACAAATGGGGTTGGTAAGCCAAGAGCCAGCTCTTTTTGGCACTAGCATCAAAGAGAACATATTGTTCGGTAAAGAGGATGCCTCAATGGAAGATATCATTGAGGCTGCCGTGGCATCGAATGCTCACAGTTTCATTAGTCAAATGCCTCAAGGATATGATACAATGGTAACCAAGTCTTCACTTATATTCTTTGGTTTTTTGTTTGTCACCCCATAACAAACATTGGTAAGAATTTATTAGGTTGGAGAGAGAGGAGTGCAACTATCAGGAGGACAAAAGCAAAGGATTGCAATTGCTCGGACCATCATACGCAAGCCACGTATTCTTCTTCTAGATGAGGCTACAAGTGCCCTTGACTCGGAATCCGAGCACACGGTTCAAGAAGCTCTAGACCGCATCTCATTAGGAACCACCGCCATTGTTATTGCCCACCGCCTCTCTACCATACGCCATGCCCACATAATATCTATCATACAAGCAGGGCAAGTAGTGGAAATAGGCTCCCATGACGACCTCATTCGCCTTCCTAATAGCATATATTCTTCCCTCCACCAAAAACAAACTCATACACCTAACAACGAGAAAGAACAAGAAGAAAGTGACCACCATAACTATCAAGAAATGGACTCATCAAAGACTAGAGATCAAATGAGCCTTACATCCCCTAGTGAGTATGATGGCAACGAGTCATTGTCAATGGACAACAATACAATAAAAAAGCCTTCTTTCAAAAGGCTTGTGGGGCTTAACTTGCCAGAATGGAAGATGGGCTTGTTGGGTTGCTTAGGCGCATTGTTGTTCGGGGCAGTTACTCCTTCACCATGGGGACTATGATAACAATTTTCTTCCTATCAAGCCATCACGAGATTAAAAGGTTGACTAGGATCTTCTCCCCATGCTTTGCGGGGTTAGCTATAGTTGCATTCATAACAAATACAATGCAACATTATAGCTTTGCCTACATTGGGGAGAAGTTGACCATGAGGGTAAGAGAGAAGATGCTGACAAAGATATTGAGTTTTGAAATTGGGTGGTTTGACCGAGCCGAAAATTCAACTGGCTCCATTTGCTCTAGGCTTGCCCACGATGCCAATGCGGTATGTACTTTTCCCTCCTCTGCATCTCAAAACTTTATTGCAACTCAAAACTTTATTCATGGAGTGTTTAAGTGCGTTAATGTCATGGTTCATCAGGTGAGATGTCTGGTAGGGGACATAATATCAATCTTACTCCAAGCGGCCTCCCTCGTACTTATTGCTTCTATCATGGGCCTAATCATCTCCTGGCGGCTTGCTGTTGTGATGATAGCAGTACAACCTCTCATTATCATTTGTTTCTACACACGTCGAGTCTTACTCCGCAACATGTCCAACAAGTCCCGACAATCCCAAGAGAAATCCTCCAACTTAGCTGCTGAAGCAGTTTCCAATATTCGAACCATCACCTCATTCTCATCACAATCTAGAATCATGAAAATGCTCAGCGATGCCCAAGTAGGTCCATGCCAAGAGAATATTCGTCAATCCTGGTATACGGGCATTGGCCTAGCTACGTCCCAAAGTCTTATGATACTATTTCCTGCCCTCAACTTTTGGTATGGAGGCAAGCTTATTGTGCATGGATATATGAATGCAAAGCAATTATTCCAAACCATCATGATCCTAGAGAGGACAGGTCGAGTCATAGCAGATGTTGGATCCATGATAAATGATCTTGCAAAGGGATCAAATGCTGTTGAATCAGTGTTCGGAGTGCTAGATAGAGATACCCAAATAGAACCTCATAACCCGAAAGGCCAACGACCAAATCAAATCATGGGTTGGGTAGAGATTCAAAATGTAGATTTTTACTATCCCATTAGACCTGGTGTGACGATATTTAAAGGGTTCTCGCTTGATATACCAGTAGGGAAGTCTACGGCCTTGGTGGGCCAAAGCGGATCGGGTAAGTCCACCATTATTGGTTTGGTAGAAAGGTTTTATGACCCACAAAGCGGGGTGGTGAAAATTGATGGACAAGATATAAGAACCTATGATCTTAGGTATTTAAGGCAGCACATGGCATTGGTGAGCCAAGAGCCAACATTGTTCCTTGGCACCATAAGGGAGAACATTGCATATGGAACTTGCAAAGATATTGATGAATCGGAAGTCGTGGAAGCAGCAAAGGCGGCGAATGCCCATGATTTCATTTCAGCGCTAAAAGATGGTTACAACACATGCTGTGGTGACAAAGGGATACAATTGTCAGGAGGACAAAAACAAAGAATCGCAATCGCTAGGGCAATCCTTAAGAATCCAAGGATTTTGTTATTGGATGAAGCAACGAGTGCTCTTGATAACCATTCTGAGGGGGTGGTACAAGGGGCGTTAGAGCAGATCATGGTTGGAAGGACAAGTTTGGTGGTGGCTCATAGGCTGAGCACGGTGCAACATTGTGACGTCATAGTTGTGCTTGATAAGGGGAACGTTGTGGAGATTGGAAATCATCATTCATTGTTGGCCAAGGGATCATCTGGGGCTTATTACTCATTAGTTAATTTGCAGATACTTGCTGATGCAATGTAAACAATTTCAAAACTAATATACTTTTTTCTTATCTCAACATCGAATGTCAAGGCTTTCTTTCGCGGGATTGGATTGTCCGCATTACTCATGTCTTTAGGGAAGCAAACCCCGTCGCCGACTCCCTTGCTAGATTAGCTTTTAATTTCTACTTGGTTGTCATTTTCTTGTCGAGCCTCCTATGGACTCTCTTTGTTTTTTGTTGGAGAACTCTGAGGGACGGACTTTCTCTCGTCTTACGAGAGCTTAGTCCCTACCTCCGCTAGGGCCTTGTCCTTCTTTGATAAAAAAAACATCGAACTCCATGTCTAGTCAAATTCCAAATAAGAGAATTTTGCATTGCCACTAAAAAATCCTTCAAATTGATAGCCTTAATCTACTATTTCCTCATTTTAAAAACTGCCTATAACTTGCTAAAATCAAATCAATAGACCCCATTACCATGCCATTGTAATGTACTCCACCATAATTTCTAAACTCATGCCAAAAGCTTATATACTATATATCATAGGTAGACTATAGACCACAACCCAAAATCTTACACTAGAAGGACTATGCAACATCTGTTTAATCGCAAATTTGCAAATAAATATGGCTAACAATGTTCAAAGGGTTCATGTGTATGGAATACTATCATTTCACAAAAAAATGAATAAAAAAATTGATGGAAAAAAGGAGGCTGAATCGAAAGATGTAGAGGAAGAGGTTAAAGGTGTTGAAAAAGATTGAATATACAATGTCGAAGGCATGACTATGGTCGCCGACAATGGAAAAGTTACTAAGGATATCGATAATATCGATAGTGAAAGATGTTGAATAAGGACATCTTGAGGAAGATGGGTTAATATTTAGAAAATAGAGAATGCGTCTCAAAAGGTGGTGAGGCCGACAACATAGAGGAGGTCATTAACTCTTTATGATAGGTCATCGACCATAGGGTCTTCATAACTTTCTCCATTTCCTGCTTTCTACTCCCCTACCACATTATCTTCCTTTTCACAAAAAGTTATTTTCTCTAGTTCAATTTGGTTGTACGGATAATATTTCTTGCTTATGTGTCATAGACTTTGCTAAGAGCATGGTTGTAGACTTGGTTGATTGCCTGAATATTTTTAGCTAATATGTTTGCCTTTGCTTATTTCTCTACATGATGATTGATCTTTTTGATGATGTCAAAAGGGGGAATAGCTATGGGTAACTTGCTTAAAAGGGTGAATCTACTGAATTATATGTGGATATTGAACTTAGGAGAAACTTTCTGTTGTCGTTGTCTTTTTGCCCTATATTTTGGTGTGCTTTGAATAATTTAAACAAGTGGAAGAAGATGGTTGTTTGTCACCATCAAAAAGGGGGAATTTGTCATAGCATGTCAAGTGTTTTCATGCATGGTTCCAACTAGGTTGCCTACTAGGAAAGCTTGTTGCCGACCAAGATGTGCTTCAGAGGTTGCCGACCAGAGATGTTGTGCAGATCGGTGCAAAAATCTAAATTGCTATCGACAATTATGAGATGTTCCTAAATGCCATTTAAGGACAAAATGATATTGAGTTAGAGTAGTTAAATAGGCAAGAGTGTAGTTCATGAGAGTGTGGTATTCACTTTTTGTATACATGAGCACCTTTGTAAACACAAGAGATCAATAGAGCGCATTGAAGTACTCCTCAACTCCTTTCAAGTGAGATGCTTGAAAGTCAATGTAACACCCCCAATTTACGTGTGAGTATTACCGTCAGTAATCCTGGTTCTAACCAACCCAAGATTACTCACGTCTTTACAAAGTGCATTCAAGCATAAACAAACGATAATACAACTGAAACTTGATAAGATGGTTAAAGTCTGAATGCGCACTAAGGGGCTATCTAGAATTGTAGCTGCGGAAGCAAAACAAATGGCTGACTAATAACAAGCTTAGAATATGAATCGAATGAACAAGACATGGTTCATGACTTTGCTACAACTTCTTCTTCATTCTCGAAAGGGTAGTCGAGCTCCTCAACCTCTAATCTCCAACCTAATATAGTTAGTTACATTTTGGTATTCAACTTCAACTGAATAATTCAACCTCCCATTTCTGGACTTGGATCTGCTGCCAGTGATTACAATTAGGGCTGGGCAAAAAAAACCGTAACCGTTAAACCGGTATCCGAAAGCTTTTTCCGGTTAACCGTGACGAGAAAAACCGGAAAACCGGTTATGGTTAACCGACCGGCTTTTTAAACGGTTTAACGGTTCGGTAATGGTTAATCATATTTTTTCAATTGGTTAACCGATAAACTGATTAATAAAAAATATTAATATATATTTTTAGAAAGAAAATAATATAAATAAGCTAATTTGATAGTATTAGGCTTTTTTAATAAGAGATCTATTCTATAATTCAAATACAATTATTTACAACTGCTTAATATTAATATCTTCCAAAATAGTTAGTGTCTTAAATGAATAACTAGGTATAACTTATTAAATTATAGGTTGCACTTGCACACTTGCACCCGTTAATTTGCTGATACTCTATCTATCTTTTTTTTGAGAAGGTTGATAAGCCTAAAATTCTATCTTTTTTTTGTCAGCCTAAAATTCTATCTTTTAACCTAGCTAGCTAGCATACATTTGCAACCGCACAAAAGCACGACCCTCATAAACGGCGCATCCACTCATCCTGTTCGATCGATCAAATCCGCACCAATCGACTACGTGTTTTGATTATATATTTCGCTATTTATCGGTCAAAATGCATGTATTTAAAATGAGTAATTTCACTTTCAAATAATGGTTAACCGATTAACCATACCGGTTTTCATGGTTAACCGATATCGCTTAACCGTTACTTAACGGTTCAGGTAATGGTTATCATAATTTAGTAACCGAATATCCGGTTAACCGGATATCGGTTAACTGAACTTCCGGTTTCCCGTCCGTGCCCACCCCTAATTACTATAAGGATAAGATTAAAGCTCCTCGAAAAGTTGCCCCTCGGATTGTCGAGCTCCAACGTGAAAATGCGTATTTACGGTCTGAAGCAGTTGCACTCCAAGAAGCTCAAGCCACTCTAGTTGAGCATATTAAAAGTTTTCAACTCTTTATGAATTAGTACATGGCAATCCAACAACCTCCGTCTTGTATTGAAATGTATATGCGCATTAATTATGTAATTGCATACTAAAATTTCATTAATATAATTAATAAACATCATATAATAGTAACTCATGTTTTATTTTTAATTTTAAATAAATTGTTGTATATAAATTTAGTATTATATATATAAAATTTAAAGTTATATATATGGATTATATATAGGCATGAGGCAAAATTAAAAATATAAAATTATATATACTAAAATTTAATTTGACGGGATTGCATTATTCATTGAGGATTTGACGACCACTTGGCCGCCAACGTAGCGTCCAAATGGTCGCCAAAATGGCATATGGACTTGGTCGCCAAATCAGCATCTATATGGACACTAAGTAGTAGGTGCGTATTTAGCGACCAAGTGGATGCCACAAATATAGTAGCTGCATACGCGACGATGTGGTCGCTAAATTGCATTCGCGACCGAATATTTAGCGACCACTTTTTGCGTCCACCTTTTGGTCGCTAAGTACGTACAACGTCCATACCAAACGATTTGGCGACGAAGGGTGGTCGCTAAATCATTTGTTTTTTGTAGTGTAATGGGATTACACAGTCATGTTGTGTAGGACTACACAATCATCTTGTATAAGACTACACGGTCACGTTATATGAGACTACACAATTGTGTTTCGAGACTTGCACTACGAAGGCAAAAAAAAATCTTTTACGTCTGGTAGAGATTTATTCTTATTTTTCTCTTAGAGAGTCATTCGATCTTATGTGAACCTTCCCCGTATATGTATCTATAAAAATATGATTTTAGGCTATATTGTAAAGTTATATATTTAGAAAATATGATCTGCTGGACATCAATATTATATTTGTTTGTATAAAGTTTGATAAGAAAATATGATCTACTTGGACATCGGTATTATGCTTATTAGATTTTATATATTAGGTTGATTTATAAGACAAATCAAATATTGAAATTAGGATAAATTTATAAATAAGAAAATATACTACGATTAAAATTTATATGGAAAAAACAATCTAATTCAAATTAAATATAATAGTACTATCATGGTATATTCTATTAGTAAGTGAAATTAAATATACATAAATTTAATAATATAATTTATTCAAAATAATTTTAATATTTAAGATATAGTCATATATGGTACAATGGGTTAAGTTTTTTTTTTGGTGAAGAAAAACCTGGGCAAGGGCCTAGGCAGGGCACTGTCTAACCGTGCGGGAAACCGGCCTCCCACAAAGGTCGAGTTCAAGCAAAGTGCAAGCACTCGAAGGGGGCTCGGTAAGAAAATGAAAACCTAGCGATAAGGCATGAGCATGCCTGGCGAGGGAGTCCGCGACAGAGTTCGCTTCCCTGAAGACGTGGTTGAGACGAGCGATCCAATCTCGTCTGAAAAGCATCCGGCATTGGAACACCAGATTCGAGTACGGGTGGCTTGGCTCCACCCCATTCTTGACTAAAGACACCGCCAACGCGGAGTCGGACTCCAACCAAACATGACGGAAGCCCGAGTCCCAAGCCAACTTCAGCGCGTCACGAATACCCCATAACTCGGCAGCCAGCACCGAACAACGCCCGATATTGTGAGCAAACCCCATGATCCAAATGCCCTCCGCATCTCTGGCCACGCCTCCCGCGGTAGCAGTCCCATAATGACGAACCGAACCATCCGAATTGAACTTAATCCAAGACGTGGCTGGCCACACCTCCACCTCGCAAGTTTGTCCCAGCCTAACATCCACTCCCCTCATCCTCCAAGCACGATCATAGTCAAGCGCTTGGGAGTACACAAATTCAGCGCCCGCTACGATCCTTCTCGTCCTTCCGAAAGCCGCCTCGTTCCTCCACTTCCACGCCCACCAAAGCGCAGTGGCGAAAATAGCCGACCACTCAATCCCTTCGCTCGATCGCCAGCTCGCCATGATGTTCCCCCGGAACCAACCTGCAAAAGAAAGGGGCGTAAAGTTAGAGCACTCAGCAGGCACACCAATAGCAACCCAAAAAGGGGCAATCTCAGGACAATCACGAAAGAGATGTTCAAGGGTTTCAGAACTTCCCTTGCACAGAGGACAGAGATCCGTGTTCGCCATATGTCGTCTCCTTCTTTCATGGTTCGTGAGAATACAACCCTTCATCACCAACCACACAAAAGCTCGAATTCTCTCCTGAGTACGGAGCTTCCAAATCTTCTTGTACACCGAACCATCCGCCCAACAAAGGTCCCCTGTTCCCGTAATCATATCATAAGCCGACTTGATAGAGAAAGACCCATCGGCCGACGCTTTCCAAGTGAAACTGTCCGACAGATCGCCCACCGCCGTGAGGCTAATGGCCGCCAAGCTGAGCAGCAACTCCTCGGGGAGAAGGGGGCTCAAGCGAGCCCAATCCCAATCAGCCTCATCCGTCCAGTAATGGCGCACCATAACATCCTTATCACCATCCGGAATAGTGCCCGTAGCGACATCCGCAAGCCGACCACAAGGCATCCAACTGTCAAGCCAAAAGCGAACGAGACTGCCATCCCCCACAAGCCACGCACCGCCTTTACGGACGACCTCTTGAATCCCCTCTTGAATACCTCTCCAAATCGCCGAGGTAGCTTGCACCGGCGCTCCCGAATCCCTGGTGTACTTGTGGGCCAGAACCTTACCCCAAAGCCCATCAGAGCAGTGGAGAAAGCGCCAACTGAGCTTACTAATGACTGCAAGGTTTAGCTTCCTCATCGGGCGGATCCCGAGCCCTCCATCCTTCTTTGCCTTACAAACCTCCTTCCACCCAACAAGGTGAATCTTCTTTCTACTCGGGCTTTGACTCCAGATAAAGTTACAGATAACCTGATCGATCTTCTTGCAAGTCTCCATAGGCAAAACCACAGTGGCCATCGAATACACCGGAATGGTGTTAAGAACCGACTTGGCCAACGTGATTCTTCCCGCAAGACTAAGGGTACGGCTCTTCCAAGAGCCAAGCCTCGATTTCACCTTATCCACAAGGGGAGCAAAAGTATCCTTAGAGACTGCTTTGTGCAGGATTGGCATACCCAAATAGCTGCCCAAATCATCAGTAGTCTCAAATCCACTTTCAACCCTCAAGGCATCAACCAAATCAGCCCCGACATTCTTTGAAACAAACAGTTTGGACTTCGCCTTGCTGATTTTTTGACCAGAGGCATTACAGAATGCATCCAGGACTCCCATGATCACCTGCATTTGCTCGACCGAGGCCTCAGCCATTAATACCACATCATCCGCAAAAAGGACATGTGAAATCAAGGGACCACGACGGGTAACTTTGACAGGCTTCAAAAGCCCATAGCCCACAGCATCATTGATTAAATGGCTTAACCTCTCCATACAAATAACAAACAGATACGGCGAGATGGGATCACCCTGCCTAATGCCACGAGACGGAGAGAAAGGATCAGTCAATTCCCCATTCCAAACCAAGCGCATAGACGAGGACCCGATGCATGACTTAATCCAATCAATCCAAATGTTCGGAAAACCCGCATCACGAAGAGAATCCTCAACGAAATCCCACCGGAGCCTATCATAGGCCTTTTCAAGGTCGATTTTCAGAACCATCCACCCCTTTTTGCCCTGCTTTCTCCTCATAGAGTGGACCACTTCTTGCACCACAATGATGTTATCAGAGATGAGACGGCCTGGAATAAAGCTTCCTTGCATCGGCCCAATGATATCATCAAGCAACGGCCGTAATCTGTTGACTAAGATCTTAGTAATCAGCTTGTATAAGACGTTACACAAGCTAATCGGGCGGAATTGAGAAATACGCTCTGGCTTAGCCACTTTCGCAATAAGCACAAGCAAAGTATCATTGATTCCATCCTGAAATCTGCCACGCCTGAAGAACTCCCTGACAAACTCCCGAACCGAACCGCCAACACAATCCCAACACCTCTTGAAAAACAGTGGCTGAAAGCCATCACTCCCAGGAGCCTTAAAATTCCCCATACCACCCATAGCAGCCCAAATCTCCTCATCTGTAAACGGATCCACCAGAGAATGCCAGACCTCAGCAGGAATTTGGGGAAAACGACCACTAGGCAGAGCATCAACCCCACCACACTCCTCCGGGACACAGTACAGATCACGAAAGAAATTAGTAGCATGCTTCTCCACCAAACTCGGCTCACTAATGCAGACGCCCTGATCATCAAGAAGAGTATCAATCCGATTCCTACGTCTCCTGATAACAGTAGATAGGTGGAAGAAAGACGTATTACGATCCCCTTCACAAAGCCACTTCTCCCGAGACTTTTGAAACCACATTAACTCCTCTTGATCAAGAATTTGCTTAAGATCATCCTGAAGCTGCCTCTCCCTCTCAGCCAGCTGCGAGTTAAAACCCCCAGACGCCGCCTGCTGGATGTCCGAGATGCCTTTAAGGGCTTCCAACTTCCGGGTTCGAATATTCCCGAAAACCTCGAGGTTCCATTTAAGCAGGATATCTTTCAGCCGCTTCAAAGCATCCGGGGTTTTAGCCGACTGATCCCAGCTCCTTTCAACAAGACCATGGAAGTCTTGGTGCTTGGTCCACGCCGCCTCGAAACGAAAGGGCCGACGTTTCTTATTAACCACCCGCGCAGGCTTAAGCGAGAGGAGGAGAGGCGTATGATCCGAACCTATGGCCGGCAGATGACGCACGGAGGCATCCGGCCAATCCAACCTGGCAGCAGCATTCATGAGCACCCGATCAAGCCTCCGGGCCTTGTAAGTCCGCTCGGTAATTCCCGTCGTCCAAGTGAACTCTGCCCCAGAGAAACCCGCATCAATAAGCTCAGCATCATCAACCCAGCTCTGGAAGACGTCAGTATCTGGAGATAGCGAATCCACAGTTCCTGCACTTTCCCAGCTGTTCTGAACACAGTTGAAATCCCCACCATAGATGCAAGGCCCCGCAATGCTCCTCGCGAACCCCTGCAAATCCAACCAAAACGATTCCCTATCAGTCTCATTCGGAGGGGCATAGACAAAAATCAGATTGACCACTTTACCATCACTCTCGAAGCTTGAATGGATGAATCGATCGAAACAGCGAACGACTACAAGGTCCACACAAGCCTCGTTCCAGAGGATCCATAAGCCACCCGCAAAGCCAATGGCCTCAATCCTAAAGTTATTCGTGAACGGAAGCCTGGAGCAGACGTCGTCTGCCGTGACCCCCGAGATCTTAGGTTCAGCTATCGCAAGGACATCCACATGGTGATGTCTGGCCATGAACCGAGTCACCCGTCGGAATCCGCTACTCCCGGCTCCCCTGCAATTCCACAGTAAACAATTCATCAATAAATGGACAAAATCAGCAAAACAAAAATCAGGAAGAAGGGTTAACACTCCCGTCCAGCCCAACGCTGATCCCGTCCTCCACCATCTCGTCCGTCCCCTCACCATCGATCGTCGCTTGGATGCTCGCAGCCTGGTCGGCGGCGATAATCTGGCTTCTAATGCCGGCGATGGTGTCGTTGGCAGCCCGGAGAGGGTCCTCCGCCTCCGATCGCGCAGCACCGTCATGGCCGGCGTTCTCACACCCAGTCGAATTAGGGTCCACTGCCGAGTAAGTTCCATCCGGATCCACCAAGTATCTTTGCGGATTGAACGTTGTGGGAACCACAATGTCTTTGGACTTGGCAGCCCGTTTAGGAGAATCCCCATTTCTGGGCCTTTTCTTTGGGCCACTACTCAATGGGTTAAGTTAGTATCTCATTCAATGCTAGTAAAGAAAGAAAGCACTGAACGAGGATACCATCCGACAATAGGCAGTTCATTATTGGGCCAGGAATGACTCGTTTTCTTAGCATGCTTACATTTGTTTTTAATGGTGGTAAGTAGAGTTGTCAAACAGGTCGGTTTGGGCGGGTCTAAGTTCGCTTACTTAGTGTTTGGGTAGACTGTGAATTCGGGTCAATCGGGGTATATGTAAAGTCGGGTCGGATCTTATCATGTTATTGTGCAAGTTTTGTTTGACATACCAGGTTAAAATTTTGAATTTTTAATAATTATAAAATAATATTATAACTAAATGACAATACTTGAATAATAAGATATTTTTTTGATAAGTCTTTACTAATAAATTATATATATTCTATGTATATAAAAAAAATCGGGTCAATTGAAGGTGTTTGAATCGAGTTTGGGTTTCAACTCCATCAATATCGAACTAATTGAGTTAAAAATTTTCCATTATCTATCATTTTTCAGGTCGGATTTCAAAATTAAAATTGTCTTTTAATCTACTATAATACAGTATAAAGCAGAACCCCATCTCTGTGTAAAAATTTGCGCCACCTCATCGATACTGAATAAAAAATGCTATTAATGCCATGTAATCTAGGCTGAATAAAAATGCTTCAAAATTACCAAAAAGTATGAATGTATGAATTATTCCGAAAACTATGAATTATCCATTACCAAAAATTACGTATATGAAAATTACGTTGAGATATTGTGGAGACCATATAATTAAATATCTCTAAAAAATATGTATTGCCGAAAAAAGGGAATAACTTTACATATATGAAAACAATTTTTTTTTATATATTTCGTGCATGATTTTAAAACACGTACATAATTTTTATGTAGTCATACATTGTACGTACACATTCACGGTGAAATATGAAATAGCTTTGCATATACGTACATATTCATATAACTAAATATTTTTCACCTTACATTAGGCTGAATAAAAAAATACTTAATAATTACCGAAAAGTATGATGGTATGAATTATTCCGAAAATTATGAATTATCTCTATCCCACAAATTAGGTAGTTAGAAACTCATATAATCTTATCCTGTACAAAAATGTTTAAAAATTACCGAAACTCATGTAATGATTATAAATTTATTAATTGTATTCTTTAAAAATGATCTTTGTATCTACTTAATATTTTATCCAATCTTTGATATCTTTGATATCTTTCCTAATTTTGGTATCTTAAGAAAATATAATGTTCATTTAAATTATTAATGCATTTTTCATTTTTGGTCAAAGAGAAATTTTTAATCTTTTACTAAGATCTAAATAATTAATTACGTAATTTAAATTATAAAAATAAAATATGTATATAGTTCAATAGGTTTATATTTGGGTCCGTCGGGTTTGGGTTATACATACATTATGTAGTAAAAACAGACTTGAGTCAAAATTCGATCTCAAATTAATTAAGTCGAGTTTATATAATCACATTACCGATTGCTCTGTCTTTTAATTCGGGTCGATTTGGGCCCAATCGGGCTTTTGACCGCTCTAGTGATAACGCATGTGGATACGCGTTGGCCGCCCAATAAAAATAAAAAATTAACTATATAATAGGGCGCATATTGATCTTTTTGACAAAGTTGAAATTCTCTGGAGAAAACGCGTTAGGGTTTCGGCGCTCTTCTCTATCTCCTTTATCGCTAATCAATTCCTTTCCTCTCCTGCTGCTTCTGTCTTCCGTGATCGATCGTTTCCTCGGCTGGTAAGACCATTCTTTGCCTGTTGGGAGTTGGGAGTTGTGAGCGAGAGCGGCGACGGTGGGGAAAAATTGTTCCTTTGTAGATTCTCAGGAAGTCCTTTACGATCAATTGCGCGATACCCTAATTTGATTATACAATCTTTGTTAGGGTTGGATCTGTGTCCTACTCTTTGTTTCCGATCCAATTGCAGAGTTTTGTGTTAAAATTGTACTTTTGAAATTGAGTTAGGGTTGCTTGTTTTGGCTGTCTAGGTTGTATTAGTACTTCCGTTTTTGTTGATTCTTGATTGTTGAGAATTTCTCCTTGTGGTTGTGTTGGCGTTTTGTATCGATCTAATGGCAGCGAGAGGAGTTGTTGTCTCAAGGAATGGAGTCGCTGTTTCTTCTCCAAAACGGGGGTTGGATCAAACTATCAATGTGTCTTCCACCCAGAAGAGGAAGAAGATTTCCCCAATTGTGTGGGATAGGGAGGATTATGAATCTGGCAATTTGTCTGGTGGGCTTGGGAAGGTTACTGATCTCTTGAACCAGCCATGTGGAAAAGTCAATTGTGAGGTGACATCTTCTCCTACGGGTATGAGCTCTTCATTGACGTACCAGGATTGTGCAAGCGGTGACCAAGAACCAGGGCAATTGGATGAAGAAGACTTCAGCCATGCACCCAATATTATGAATTCACGCTGGGCGTCTGATGATGATGAGGGTCAGGATGAAGATCTGCAAGTTGTTGAGCGCCAAAAGCTGAAGTCCGTTGGCACACCTGAGTCTGAATCTAGGAGTGGTAACATTCGTGTTGCTTCATCTGGTTCAGAGGGTGAGGTGGTTCAGGATGACCTTTTGGAGGCCATGGATGTGGATGATAGTAGGTCCCCAAATGAAATAAAAGTTGATGATGATGATATCTCAGCTGAAAAACCAAGTGGGAATATGTTCCCAGAGTGCAGAAGCGTCTATGACTTTGAGAGACTTGGCAAAATAAGCGAGGGAACTTATGGTGTTGTGTTTAAAGCAAGAGACAAAAAAACAGGGGATGTGGTGGCCCTGAAGAAGTTGAAAATGGGCAAGGAAAGGGAGGGGTTCCCTTTGTATTATCTTAGAGAAATCAACATTATGCGGTCCTTTAATCACCCTTCTGTATTGGGCGTTAAGGAAGTACTAGTTGATGAAAGTGATCATGGTTTTGGTAATGTTTATATGGTAATGGAGTACATGGAACATGATCTCAAAGCCTTGGTGGATTCCAGAAAGCAACCTTTTAGTCAAAGTGAAGTTAAGTGCTTAATGCTGCAGCTTTTGGAGGGTGTTGAATATCTTCATGATAACTGGGTTCTTCATAGGGACTTGAAGACGTCTAACCTTCTGTTCAGTAATCAGGGTGACCTTAAAATATGTGACATGGGAATGGCAAGACAATATAGTATCCCACCGAAGCCATATACTGCATTGGTCGTTACTCTTTGGTACAGGTTAGTTGCAATTTGAAATTAATGCCCATCACTTTTTTTTTATTTGGCTGTTTTATTTTTGCATATGTAAAACTTGTCTTAGGGTCCTTGTTTTCTGTTGATGTTTGTATGCAGGGCACCTGAACTTCTACTTGGAGCCACAGAGTATTCAACTGCTGTTGACATGTGGTCAGTAGGCTGTATAATGGCTGAACTCTTGACTGGAAAGCCGATGTTTGATGGAAGAACTGAGGCTAGTCAACTTGACAAGGTAACTCAATTGATTGCCTACTGATTGATGAATTTGGTCATTTTTTGGTCACAGTTGACTCAGTTTCTGTGTTAAATTGTTGCAGATCTTTAGAACTCTTGGCACACCAACTGAGAACATTTGGCCTGGTTATTCAAATTTACCTGGAGCTAAAGTGAACTTTGTACATCAACCGTAAGTATATTATAAGGCTACTGTGCTTCTTCATCTGGTGTTTTTGTGCAGCTATTCTTCATAGATTGTTTCCTTCTGTACTTGTTGATAATTGTGTTTCATTCTGTTGACTTTTATTGATGCAGGTATAATATGTTACAAAAGAAGTTCCCTCGTGCCTCATTTACAGGCTCTCCTGTGCTTTCTGATTTGGGTCTTGATTTACTAAGCAAGTTGTTAACTTATGATCCAGAGAAGGTACTTGTTTTCTATGTACTTTAATTTCTCGGCATAGCTGCATACATGTGTATATATGTTAATCATTTATAATCTTATGTTGTGCAGCGCATTTCAGCCAAAGATGCACTTGAACATGCATGGTTCAGGGAGGTTCCCCTTGCTAACTCAAAAGAATTTATGCCTACCTTTCCCGCTCAAACATCCAGATGACGAATTGGCTGGGCAACTTTTGAGAAGAAGCATTATCTGTCTGTACGAAATGATGGGAGGGTTTGGATGCAGAACTTGTAGACTGGTGTTGGCCAGATGATTGGTTGGCTTTGATCATTTAAAAAACGTTCTATAATCGTACCTTTCACGTGATCTTGTTAATGGGTTCATCATTTTCTTTCACAATGAAAAAAAATTGTGATATAGGGTGCTTATACAACTGACAGCGGCTGCTTGAACAACTAATGGCTGGATTTAAGTATGCGGGATGAGGTGCTTGTGCTCAATCCTGAAGTAATATCATCGGTCTAGAGATGGGTCTATCAGTTTTGGCTGACCTAGCACCTGCATAAGTATGCAAGGTGTGGCTTTTTTTTTCTGGTTATGAACTCCCTTTCATTTGTTCTGGAGTGTTCCAAGATAGATTTTTGTATATAAAGAGATACTCTGTCAATACTGTGCTTAATTTGTATCACTTGCTCATCCTGAAATATATTGTAGACCTTGATGTATGATGTATCTCACTTCATAATTTAGTTTTGAGTTTATGATAGTTAATATGTGCATTTATTTGCAAGATTGCGGCTACTCAAAAAAGGCATAGTGGAAGGGTTTTGTCGTATTCCCTGGCATAAGGGCGGATCTTTCAGGTATTTGCTGATTTGATATATGCCTGTCATCCTACTGTTTGGGGCATTTAAATTAGATGCTTTAGGGTGATATAAACCTCTTTTATCTCTCTGCTCGTTTAGTTTAGTTTTGGTGGAGTTACTATGGGTTGTGGTTGTGAAGGTATAAGATTAATCTAGTGTCCTTTTAAATCCTATTATTTTCAGTACTTTTTTAAGGCTAAATTCTCTGTGGAAGCCTGAGAGGGTTCAACTCTACACATTCGCAATAGGGAGTTGTCTTATTCCTCAATTTTTGCGGAGGGAGATTTTTTTGCTTTGGGTTGATTGTAAAATTATACCCTGCAAGGGAATGATAAATTACGTGAAGTTCATATTACTTGATATTTTGTCTAATGGAGCTCACCTAGCTGTACTTTGTAGTAGTGTAGATGTGTCTCATTTAGTATTTGTTAGTTGTTGGGGGTGTTATCTTCTCCTTTGTTGTTTTATGGTCCAAATTCCGTTTGCTAGTTTTTATCTTTTTTGTACTCCCATGCATCTACAAGTTTGTTTACATGTGCTCGATTTGCTCTTAGTTAGCTCAAAGATATAATCGGCTGGTCTTTTTTGTTTTTTTTTTTGGTCGGATGCTGGTCTTTTTTGTCTAAGGAACTTCTGGCTTGTGTGCTGGTAAGGTGGACTCCTCTCCTTCTCTTGTTATTTGTTCTTTGATTTATCCCTTGGAAATCCAAGGCACTGAACTATGTTTTGGTGGATGTTCTGGAAAACAATATGTAATGAGCTCGCACCTCATGGAAGCTGATCAAGGGGTCTTGTGAATAGGCTGGCTGGGCAGAGCAAAGTTTTCTGCAACTGCCTTACACCACAGGTTCTTACAGGTTATGTTATTCTTAAATAATTTACAGGTTACTTGCTCCCTGATCTAAAGTGCATCCGTTCTGCTTGTGGTTGATAGATATTGAGGGTTTCTTTTGGTTCTGTAGCGTCTCGTTTGTGTATATGGTTATGAATTTGATGTTAGTTTGGTTGGGGAACCATAACTACGGTCATGATTCAAAATACATGATCCAATCTTGTTCTAATGATGTCAGTAAGTATTCTTCATGCTATGTGAAGTTGCTTTTGTGATTATGTAAACGTGTTAGCTTCCGGATTTCAGTGGGTTCGTCGTGACTCGTGATGCATTGTGTGCTAGATCGAACCATGGTGATTTTCTTTGGTGAACATTTGTATTTCAAAATACATGGTATGCGTGGTTTCTTCCTATTTCGTTTATAGCTGAGTTAAGTCCTCCTTGCTGAATTTTTTGCGATCGAGATGTTTTTATGTCATGAGAGTGCCTGGCCTATAGATTGGATGCTTGATGAAAACTGGTGCAAAGTTCATATTTGCTTTGCTTTGTAGAGGTGGAATCACCGGTGAAGTTGGGAATCGATAACGTGTTGTCTGCAATCACGTGGTCCAGTCAAGAAATTGAGCTTCAAAAACACTGAAATCGATTTAAAGCTGCTCAAGAAAATGAGCTTGATCATCTAACATTTTTTCAAGTGGTCCAGTCACATTCCCTTGTCGAGCACTTGTATTAAGTAAAATATGCTTTGCATGGATTAGATGCTTGAAGGGCCTTCAAAAACACTGAAATTATAAGTGAACAGATTTTTAAAGTTGGACATCGGTTTAAGGTAGTACCGGAATAAGATTGATTTTTGTCAATAATCCGGAATGAAAGTTCTTCTCGGTCCGGTTTCGGTCCTAGTCCTGGCCTGATTCTATGCGACCTATGTACTACCCCGTCCTAAATTATTTGTCTATAAAGTACGGTTTGTATGATAATTAATAAAAAAATTGATAATTCCATCCGTTCTCGATTGTTTGTCCATAAAGTACGGTTTACACGATAATTAATAAAATTATGAGGTTAATATATGAGAGTAGATGAGGGTAATTTTATAATTTTAAAGGGGTGAAAAGTTAAAAAGTGATAAAAATAATGCGAAAGTTGGATAATGGAGTCAATATATAAGATTGAATGAGAATAATTCTATAATTTATAGGAAAAAATGATAAATGCGATGGAAAAATTAGATACTCGAGGTAATATATGAGATTGAATAAGAGTAATGTTGCAAGGAAAGTGTGATATAAATGGAAAGATTTGAAAAGTGGGCAATCCTTTTGCCACAATCGAAATGGAAAAGCTGACAAACTTAATGGGCAGATGAAATATTATATATTTAATTAGAAATTACCTTTTATAGCACCAAAACCTAATAGTGTATAATATGTTTTTAATATTTAAGAAACTAGATTATTGGCCATACCCTGTACGGAACACGATCAATAATAATTTGTTTACGTCCTATTCAATTAATAAAGGAATGTGTAATAATATTATTAGGAATTTGATATTGATGTCGTCTTTTTTATCCGAAATCGTTACAATATTTTGTTAATCCAAAACTATGATTTGATATTAAGAATATATTTATATTTATATTTCATATAATATGACTTAAATAAAAAGTATAGATTTAATGTTATCATAATATTTCAAAATATATTTGATTAATTAAAAAAAATCATATGTGATACGATATGAAACCTCAAGTGAATTTTTTTATCAACATATATATTTTTATAATTAATAAGATTTATATATGATGCTAGAAATCAAACATTAAGTTTATGACTTATTAAAATAAATCTTATAGAAAAATAGAATTGTATCAGTAATAATATTTTTTGAAATAAAATGAATATTTTAATACATCTTATTAAAATTATTTATAATTTAATAATAGTAGAGTTATTAGACCTGTCAAAAGCTGACCCGACCCGAAAACCCGACCCGACCCGACCCGACCCGACCCGAAATTTCTGGGTTTCAACCCGAAAATTTGAACCCGAAACCCAGTTTGAACCCGAACCCGGTAAACCCGAAAGTTTCTGGGTTAGGGTCAGGGTCAACCCGCTGGGTCAAGAAATCTATAAGGCGGAAAACTTATTTTAGAATACACTCTAATATAATGAAATAACAGATTGACGGGTAATTGTGCACCCAAAGGTTTTAATTATATTACAATATATAAAGTTTATTTTGGAAAATTATGATATATTTTATTATTAAAATATTTAAAAATGATATTTTGTTATTATATTTTATTATTTAAATAATACTTTATTTAAGTTTTGGTCAAAAAAATTGATACTCTTGACCCGTTGGGTTGACCCGACCCGATCCGAAACCCGAAGCGACCCGACCCAATTTGACCCGTAACCCGATTGACCCGAACTCGAACTCGACCCGAACCCGGAACGATCCGACCCGAACCCGCCCGACCCGACCCGATTGACAGGTCTAAGAGTTATAGATAAATATAATTTGTAAATGAATATTATAACACAAATTTAGTTTATATATTCTTAAAATATATTTCAAATATATTTTTAGATATATGTAGCTTAAATTATAAATTTATGGGATATAAAATATTGACAAAGAAATATGACCAATGTATATGATTATAAAAACAAAAATTGAGAGTGACAAATAAGCTTATCAAATTAACTATAGATAAATTTTGGATAGTTTATAAATATAGGATATTATTTTGATAGATGATAGATATAGATATTAATCTGATATGTCAATATATAGTAAATAGATAGACAAATATGAGAATTTACTCATAGGATGAATCTAGATTGTATAGATAGATACATTCTGAATAGTTTATAAATATAGGATATTATTTTGATAGATTGTGTATATAGATATTATTCTGATATATCAATAAATGGTAAATAGATAGATATATATGAGAATTTTTTATTTGTAAAATTAATAAGGATAGATAATTGATTTATAATTAATTTAACATGGGGTGGGGCCAGAATTAACGTGGAGGCTCGAAATTTCTCGACTTTTATATATAGTACTAGTATTAGTCCTCGTGCCTTGAAGGCACGATTTCGATTTAACTAAAATCTTAGATCAAATTTTATAAAGTGATTCAAAAGAATAGTTTGATACAAAATCTTGTATAAATTTTATTTAATTTTCTTCTTCCGGGATTTATAATATTGATAAATTATTTGTGCTATAATGTATTCTTTTAATTGAACAAAAATTTGTAAGATTATAATTATTGTATAAGGATTGAATACTTATTTTTCTCAATAAGTTTCCTTATTTTATAATTATTATTTTTATTTTATATTTATTTTATAATTAAATTATTTTAAGAAAGATGGGTGATGCGGTACAATTAAACAATTTTGGATAGACTTTTTAAAGATTTGCATAGATAAGTTTAATTTAAAAGAATATAATATATTTTGAAAATTTTTGAATTGGCAGTACGTTTGGTTTGGATACAAATCTTAATTTTGCAAGTCTATCTATTGGTGCAATTTTATCGGATATTCATATCAAGATTTTCAAGTTTTTAGTAGAGAAGAAGAGCTTTAATGTGGTGTCTATAATGAAGTTTTTAACAATTAAACAAATTACATTGTTTTAATAACGATGGTTGATGCGGTCCAATAAAAAGTTGACACGTGTTGTGCTAAATATTATTTATAACCTCCGCTTTAGTATATAGTTATGATTATGATAGATTATTAAACCCATTAGTAATAGTATACATGACATCTATCTTCGTCTTTTTCGAATTTCACAAAATATCATACATTTTGGGGATCATTAAGTATTCATATATAACAAGATTATATGTATTGGCCCTCATTTTTTTTTATATGATGACAAAAATCATAGTTCGTGCATAAACTAATTTTCAAAAATTATAAATCCCTTCTTCAAATGATTATAAAATTCAAAAAAAATCAAATTTAAGCCTTTTTTTAATCATAGAACATTGTTTATGCAAATCTATTTATATATCTACTATAATCTATAATACTATAAAGAAAGAAAATTTTCTTTCTATAAGGAAAGAAAATCTTGAAAGCTATAATGATCTAAGAATTCAGCATATGCAATCTCATCACGAATAGGCCGATAAAAGTTATCGGCCATAACTTAGACTGAAAAATCAATTCTCTGATTTTTCCTAGAAAAATGTGTGTATTCGAGTAGGGAATTCGAGCATCAGGGGGAAAACGATCATCAAATCAGGGAACTCGAGCATTAGGGGGAAATCGAGACCAAGAAGCTCAATTTTCTCTCAACTCTCCTTCGACGCAATTGACTAGCGAACTGTTAGGGTTTGGGACGGATGTGTTCGTTTGAATGCAGTTTTGGGCCGGATTTTGAGGCGTTGATTCCAAATCTTTTTGTTTAGTTTCGTTATCATTTATTTGTTGGGTGTGATTCTTGGTCTTGGTGTTTCGATTATGGTAAAGTTTTGGTTTTTTCCTACGATTGGGGCTCGAAATTTCATAGGTCGGACAAACGCCTTGTTGATATTAGGGTTTTTAAAGATTCCTATTATGATGGGTGATTGTCGGATGTTTTTAACTAATGCTGGTATTTAGGGTTTAGGATTTCCCTTGTTCGCTCAATCGGATGATATTGCTCAATTTAGTTTTGTGTTAGGATACTTGCAATCAAGTTGTTTGTATAATAAACTATTGATCTTAAATGAGTCTGTTTCTTTGTTTGCTTTACATCATGTTATCATTGCCATCTTTGTCAAGAAAGTGAAAGAGATAAAGAAAACAATTTTAGAATGGAAGGCTATTAGATGAGTAATACTATATGAAATATGTCACAACTCGATCCACAAAATCCCCAAAAGTACAAAGTTGTTGACGATAGTGAAGTGGTAAACAAAAGCAATTTTACGGATTTTTGAGGTTTGTTTAGTTCAGAGATAAAATAGAGACAAGGAAAATATTACCAAACAAGAGGGATTTGAGCTCTAAACAAATGTAGAAGGTGCCTACATCAAACCCAGAGAAGAATGTCAATGTTATCAAGAACTCAATGTCTAATAAATTTGAAAGATAATAGTATCATAAGTGGCGGTCATCTCAAATATACAATCATATTTATACACCATGGAAACAAGATTATCAAGAACTCAAGAGCAACAACACAACACTATTTTTGACAAGGATGACATCAAAATGCATTAGAACTAGGATATCTCATTGAATAACCCGAAGTGAACCTCCTCTGGTGCCTGGAGGCTAGGACAATATGGCTAGGTGGGAGGGACCACCTCCTCTTACCACAGTCTCATCACGACCATGATAAGCTTCTCTAGATCCGATTCTCTTTCATACTTTACAGATAGGTCATAGTATTCTTGGATCTGAAATAAGCAAAACACATCAGCAAACATCAACGGTCGGATCGAGCAACTATATCACCTAGTTAGCAATCAATTGATCAGAGTACACTCACTTAATTATGAAGATATTTCATATATTCATTTAAAACATACAACGGAAACAAACAGACTCTTCGGAAAAAACAAACAAGCAAATCAACCAAAGTCACAACTAACAACAACATCCAAAATACAAAAAATTACAACAATTTTCAAATAAATTATAGTTTCAAACTTTCCCTTTCTACATAGTTCATTGGTCTTCTGCATTTAGACTACACTAATGATGAGGATACACATAATTTTTTCAATGTCACCAACATTAATCCCTCAACTTACCAATACTATGTCATTACTTCCCCATGCACACATTTCTCAATTACATTATTGGAAATGTGTGCATGAGAAAGGAGTCTGAATCTGATTCAAGTCACCTTGTTCGTATTCGTAAATCCTCTCCCGAGCAAGAAAGAGCGGTGAAGATTCCCAGGCTTGAAACTGTTGCGGAATTGCTCCACAGAAATGGTGTAAGCCAAATGGACTTGATAGTTTGGATTGCAAGCAGGATGAACATGGTACTTTTACTGATCGAATTATGTTGTTTCATCTGTTATTCTTGCATTGTTTGCATCATACGACCATCTCATTGATTCCCTCTAGGTGCTTGACTAGAGATATATGCACATTAGTCGGCTCGGCCCTACTTTAGGATACACTGTTAGATTTCTATTAGAACACATTTGCCGGCTCGACTTTACTGTAGGATATGTTGTTAGATTAAGCCGACTCGGCTTTCTATTAGGCTTCTAAATTTCTAATAGCCGGCTCGGCTTTACTATACGGTACTTTGTTAGAGTAAGCCTACTCGGCTTTCGATTAGGAATACATTGTTACTGTAAGCCATCTCGGCTTTCCCATTCGAATACATTGTTACTATATTAGTAGTGTTTATGCGTATTTGATGAATGCATGTGTGAATAAGGAGGATGCAGATGGGGTTTTCAGGCTTTATGAGGAGTTGAAGGAGATACTGGATGGAAAAGTGAGCGATGAGATTGTTTATGGGGTGGATTGATGAAAGGCTATTTCTTGAAGGAGAGGATGAGGATGCTATGAAATTGTACAATAGAATGATGGGAAGTCTGATGGGTGATGTGGTTTATAATTTTGTTATGGATGCTTTGTTTAAGAATGAAAAGTTTGATGAGGGATTAAAGTTGTTCGATTTGATGGAGGAGAAGCACAACTCTCGATTTCAGTGAATCTTGGAAGCTATAATGTTGTTGATGGCTATTGTGCAGAAGGAAAATAGCATAGGATAAAAAGTTGCGATAGTTTTACTAGTAAAATAGCATAGGATAATAACACTACACTTAAATTAAATAATGTCGGTTAACCAAACCAAAAGTTTAAATAATGTCGGTTCGATAAACAAAAAAATATGCCGGTTTTTTCGGTTTATTGGTTCGGTCTTTCGGTTTCGGTTTTTTATGAACACCCCTACCTACAGGTACCTTTTCGTGAATTTAAATTTAAAAAATATATTGGGCCTTACTTGTTTTGGTATATATATTGGGCCTTACTTTTAACTAATGACATGTCCAACTCCAACATTAACTTTTCATCTTCTTCTACCTCAAACCTCCGACCTCCAACGGGACAAAACAACACCTCCTTATTCTACCTTTAGCGGCGGCGCTCCCCTTGGTCCTCAATCCCTGGTGCTCTTGAGTCGCCACCTCGCCCCGCCCCAGAATCGCCTTGTAATCCCTAGATCTGCCCTGCTCCTCATCAATCCAAGTTAACACTCTGGCGAGATGGGGGCGGCTACCCCCCTCCGCCCCCTAAATCCACCGCTACAAAGGGTAGTGTAAAGAGCGCATGGTTACTGTTCCGGTGGCCACGTGGAGGTTCCCGAGCCATTAAGTACCCAAAACACACCATTCTGGGGACCGTCCCTTGTCAACCGCCTGCTCTACGCCCTGCGTGGGGTTAACCATCCCCTTATAAAAACAAACAAAGGCATCCAAGTGGATGTTGTCTGGTCCAAGTGGGCAACGTCCCATCCGAAGGAATGTCGACATCCCCCGCCATCCCATATCGGAGAAACCACTAAATTCGAGCCGAGAATTTAGTATAAATAGCGGGTCACCTATATAGAAAAGAGGTCTAAAAACCTACTTTAGCCTAAGATTACTTTTGACTAAAACCCGACTTGTTGAAACATCGAGAAGAGCATGCGTAACGCGAAGAAGATCTAAACACTTATAAAATACCATCCCCTAACTCCATATAAGCTAGTTCATATTCGTTCTTTGTACTTTGCGTGCTACCTACTGCGGCCCCTAAAAATCTCGATCTTGTTGTAATCCTTGGCTTGAGTGAAATAATATACTATTCTTTCTCGTTATTCGTGTCATTTTGTCTTTTCGCGTTTCAACAATATTTTCTAAATATATATAAATTGTATAGGTAGATATTTACTGATGTCCTAGCCAATATTTATAGTTTGTTTTAGGGTTAAACAATATTTTCTTAATTAGTATAATAATGATAGACTGTATAGATAGATATTATTTGAATGTATTTTTAGGGCGAATTTAAATATTTTCTTATATTATTTGGATAGATTATAAATATAGTTTTTTGTTTTACAGATTATGAGTATATATATATCGTTTTAATATATATATAGGGATATGATAAAGATATATGATAATTTTTATTTGTAAAACTAATACGGATATAAAATTATTAAAAATGATTTATAATTAATGGGTATATATATAAGTGATTTATAATTAATTTGATACAAATTGAGTTCAAAATTAACACGAAGACTAAAAATGAGTTTTAATACGTAAGTATTAGATACGTATAATAATATTTTAGTTTGTATTGAAAAAGTCCAACTAATGGAATAATGGAATAATGGAATTATCAACCCGAAAGAAAGAAAAGATGACTGGTGGGGTGACCGGTGATCGCCACGACACAGCTACGTCAAAACTCAGCGCTTAAGGAAACGCCTTGGAATCTTCCAATTCGAAACCCCCCGCCATAACCCTTAGCCTAATAGTCTTCCCTCCATCTCATCTTCAAAACCCTCGTTCATCTCCTTCCCCCCTCCCTTGTTCATTCCGCCGATGAATCCCTGGTCCAAGATCCTCGTCGGCTGCCTCCTTCTCTCGTTGGTCGGCGTTCTGAGCGCCGGCCGTGAGCTTTCCGATTCAGATCCTGCCCTAATTCCAGGCGCACCTCGTGGTCGGACCTTGCTCTCTTCTACCTCACCGTATGTAACGTAATTCCTCCCTTCTTCTAGCTAATTGCTGTCGTTTTGGCTGTCAATATTGCCATGTTCATTAGGCGATGCGATGTTTCAAATGACTAGTGTGTTTACTGTAGTTCAGAGCATTAGGGTTCTACTCCGAGAACTTGTAAGATCAGTCCTCAATTAGCCTAGCAGATTACTCTTTAAGGGTGAAGATAGGCTAGTACAACCACGAGATCCAATCTAAAATGTAATTTCAAGTTCTAAGCTGATACTATTAGTCAAGCTCAATTGCTTATCGAAGGGCTTAATTTACAAAATGAGTTGATTTGTGGGTTGATATTACTTGTATCAAGCAAACCTTTCACATGCATGATTGACAAACTGTCCAAGTAATGAACTCGGTTCGTATGTCGTACTTTCAGCAAGTGAGTGGTTGATGTGTAGTTAGTTTTATGAGACTATTAGTTGACTCTTTACATGTACAAATGCAATACTGGTTTGTGTTTTCTGTTGCCATGCTGTTGAGTCTGTGTGTTATTGTTTCTTCTGTTAAGGTATAACAGTGAGCAAGATAAGCAACATTTCGAGTTAATAGCTGCACCTAATGGTACTATTTATCTGTTGGAGAATGATTCAAGGAAGGTGATGTGGTCATGTCCTACCGGGCCTCCAATCTACTCCTCGTTTCAACTTCCACTTGACCAAGTCAGTGGGAAAGTGAATAATACACTTTCTTATGTGGACTATGGAGAGGACGGTTTACTGTATTTGCACACTCAAGATGGGAAACTGGTGAGTTGTGTTTCCTTTCTCGTTTTAAAGTGTTTTTGCATGTTTGGTTTCAGGACTTCCTATAGAATAGGTTAATGGTCCTTATATACAGCAGCTTTCCTTCTAACCTAGTTGTGACTTCTTCTTCTTTTTTAATGCTCAGAAGCATATTCTATTAACTGCTGTTAAAGTGCAATGATCTATTCTCATCATCTAGAAGAAATTTACTTAGCAGTTTTGTATGTGATGATTTTTTTAATCTAATTATGGCTGTGGATGCTCCCAAATGTTTTCTTTTGAATCATATTCCCTTATTTCTTTGTCATTCTTCACATTTATCCTTTCAGTGTATTATTTTATCAAGCTTAATGTGATAATTGAGATATATGGATATTTAACAGGAGCTCAATGAAATCCCTTACATCATTTTGCTCTATACTGCTATTCCTCGCTCAGTGCTCATTTTGCTTAGGTCTGATGTCTTATCATCATATGGTTAGTGTAGACTTCTGTGAAAAACCAGCTATGTAATGGTTGTGTGTTTTGCAGAGACTTAACCAGACGATTCAAGATTACCTCAAAAGCTTACCTGAAATCTCCAAAAATGGGCAAGTTACTGTCGGGTCTACACATGCTTGTGTGCTTGAAATTGACCCTTTGACAGGGAATCTCTTGAAGAAGCATGGTCATTCTGGTTCTTCTAGCATGTCAGAACATGTGGCCGATGTGGAATTTTATATCTTAAGAATTGATCATTTGGTTCGGTGCTATGGTTCAAACTCTCATGAGCTCTGGAATCTTACAACTTCTCTTTTTGACGCTGAACTTCGGTGTAAAACCAGTGGCAATTCACTCCACAAAATTCCTGGTTCAAGCTATGGGCATGGATCAGATCTTGGCTCCCGTATTAATTCATCTTGTTGGCACAAATTCAATGTCCACCGCTTTTATAGGCAGGAGATGTTTGATTCATTTCTTACATCAAATGGACCAGAACAGATTCTTGTAGATGATATCTCATCAGTATCTCGTCAAAACAAAAACCCTAACATTGTGTCCAAGGATGATAGGCTGACGGTCAGCCATAACAATGCAGAACAACAAAGCCGCAGCAGCTTGAGCTCCATGCTAATCAGCCTATTGAATGAACTAAGAACAGTAACCAAAATGTTATTTCCGCTATTTGTGCTCTTGCTCATTCTGCTTCTTGTTGGATACATCATGATCACTGTCTTTCGGAGGGCCAGAGTAATAGACTTGCAACCAACAACTTCCAAAAGGAAGAAAACTCGCAAATCGGGCCGGATCGTTGGTAGCATTGAAGAGGGTTTACTTGCTGGTAGCAAGCAATGGTTGCACCTGAACGGTACTTGGAGGGAAGGACATGATTACACAATAGGCAGATTAGTTGTATCCGATAAGGAAATAGCCAAGGGGAGCAACGGAACTGTCATCTTTGAAGGAATGTATGAAGGTAGGAAGGTTGCAGTGAAACGCTTGGTTAGGGCTCTTCATGATGTTGCTTTCAAAGAAGTCCAAAACCTCATTGCATCTGATCAACACCCAAATATTGTTCGATGGCATGGGGTGGAATATGATAAAGATTTTGTGTACCTTGTGCTGGAACGTTGTATTTGCAGTTTGCATGATCTGATCTGGCTGCATTCAGATTCTCGTCGGAATCAAGGGTTTATTGATGGTCAGACAATAGGGGCGCCATGGAATACCTCTATCCAGGATATTCAGCTGTGGAAAAGCAATGGCTATCCTTCAGCTATGCTATTAAAGCTTATGAGGTTAGTTGGACTGCCCTATATTTTCTCGCTTCTGTTGTTGTGGACTTATATGGCTTATTAGACTATGAGTCTTGCTGATAGCAATTGGAGTGCATAGCTTTGTTTATGTTTATACCTCATAACTTAGTTCTCGCAATACGGATACACTCAAACCTCATAGTTATGTAACTCATATTTTCTTCTAGAAGTTCATTTTGAAAATAAGAGTGATTTCAGAATTCTACATATTAGAATGATAAGAGGCTCTAGAGTTCTGTCTCTGTTCTTGTCTGGATTAGAAATGGCATGCCATGATCATGATTACTGAAAACTATATCTTCCCTTTGAATCATGCTTCCTGTGGTAATTGATGACAATGTTTGATTGCTTGTTTTGTTTTTTGAACCTAGGGACATGGTCTATGGGCTTGTTCATTTGCATGAACTGGGTATAATCCATCGAGATATTAAACCTCAAAATGTTCTGATAACTAATGGAATGACTTTATGTGCAAAACTTTCTGATATGGGCATTAGCAAGTGTCTTCCTCCGGATATGTCTTCCTTGGGTCAGAACTCTACTGGTAAGCTTCTAGTATTTTTTATTTGTGATGCATGGCCCCGTTTGATGACCTTTTTTTATTTATTTTTTATTAATCTACTGATGGATTGCATTCTACTAGGAAATTTGGTTAATCTTTTGTTTGTTCTATTCTACTGGTTTAATGTTTATTGGGCGACTTCACGATAAATGGCTATCAAATCCTCATAGACCACCTTACCTAATCCTATACCTTTGAAAATCTGCTTAAAATGATAAAGATTTCTGCATATACATCCTGTAATTTTAACGTTCAGTTATAAGTGATGATATACTGTCATGCCTACTTCTAGGATTTCAAGAGTGGTAGATTAATTAAGTCATCTCATTTTGTATTCATTCTATAGGTGTATACTTATTTTTCGTATTGTAGTATGCTGAGCGGTTAAAGATCTGATACTGTTTTGCTTTATATTGAATTCGTATCTTTACCCTCTAAATCTCTAATACTCACCTCATATGATCCATACTGATAGAATAGTGCATATTGTTTAATTTCTGCTTCCTTTGTGCCACTGTAAATCTAAATGGAGGTGAAATTCAGCTTATATGATTTAAACGAACTTATAACACTTACTTGTCACCATGGATAGCTTTCCTTGATATCCTCTATCGAGTTCACTCTAAGTTTTCTCATTGTGACATCTATGATCTTTGACTGTCAGAAGTGGAATCTCTTGTTAACTGGTCATGCCTTATACACCAAAGGGTTATGTTGGAGAACTAAAATTAGGAATTTTCCCTCTATTGGTAGTTTTGGAATCCAATTTGTCGTTCTAAACATACGTGCAGGATCAGGTAGTTCCGGTTGGCAGGCACCAGAGCAGATACTTCTCCATGAACGGCAAACTCGGGCTGTGGATATGTTCAGTTTGGGCTGTTCCTTTTTCTTCTGCCTCACTCAGGGTGCCCATCCATATGGTGATCGGCTTGAACGAGATTTCAATATTGTAAATAAGAGGGTGGACCTCCACTGGATTGATCATATACCAGAAGCTGTAGACCTCCTTTCTCGTTTATTGGATTCGGACCCTGAAATGAGGTAAAAGAATCTACTCTGCTATATTATGGATGGTCTCTTTGGTGACACTTAGCTTGTGTGATGATGTTCTCATTATTCTTTTGGTTTTCAGGCCAACTGCACGTCAGGTTCTACACCATCCTTTCTTCTGGGAATCCGAGATGAGACTTTCGTTCCTACGTGATGTTAGTGACCGGATTGAACTAGAAGACAGGGGGTTTGCCTCAAACATCTTGATTGCCCTGGAGAGTGTGGGGCCACATGCTCTAGGGGGTCCTTGGGACTGGAAGATGGAACCCGCGTTCATCAATAACATCGGCCATTACAGGCGCTACAACTATAATAGTGTCCGAGACTTGTTGCGAGTTATACGCAACAAGTTAAATCATTACCGCGAGCTCCCTCTCGAAATTCAGGTGTCTTAATCTCTGTCTCAATTGATGTACATGATATTTCTATGTTTTCCCTCGTCAGAGCTCGTCATTCATGAGTGTACTAAGCTCGTACCTTGGTAAAATCAGGAAATCTTAGGATCAGTGCCAGAAGGGTTTGATGAATACTTCAGTTGCCGATTCCCGTGGCTGTTGATGGAGGTGTACAAAGTGGCTTTCAATCACTGCAGATCAGACAAGTGCTTTGAGAAGTACTTTGGGGTTGTTTCAGTTCCAATTGTGTAAATATGCTTGTACTTGCTGCAACTGATGTATATATGTGTATGTGATATGATAATCTGATCAGCTTTGTAAATAATATGTGTAACAGACGTGTACTGCTCGTCCGTTATTGTAAATTTGTAAATTATGTAAGATACCGAAATAATGACGAGGGCGTGCAGCATTTGCATCATACTTCATCAAATCAGTTGCATGGTGATAAACGAAATGAAAGAATTTAGAGTTTGTTTGGTTCCCAATATGAAAACACAATAAACTGAAAGGAAACGAATTTAAGTCTATATTGGCGTCACGATAGATCAACTACAAAGTACTACAAAGTTACTAAGTTTGAATGAACCCAGAAACTCAAAGTTACTTCACCGACCAAACTCTCAGTCTCCAATCTCCAATCTCCATGCCCAAAGTCTCAACGTATTGTAGGATCTTCTCGATCTGCACACGGAACCCACTCGGCTTTCCCCTCCTCACAATCTTGCAATCAAAACAATTCACCTCATCCCCACCTTCATCACCTGTTCCAAGTCATCAGCACATAGCCCATCTCATCCTAGACCAGAAATCCCCCTCTCAAGCTCTCCAAACATTCAGGTGGGCGACCAAGCTCCCCAACTTCACCCATAATCAGTCCACCTATCGTGCCCTGATCAACAAGCTGTGCGCTTTTCGTCGGTTTGATGATGCACACCAGCTGCTCGACGAAATGCCCAGCTCAATTGGTTCGCCCCCAGATGAAGATATCTTTGTTACACTCATCAGGGGCCTTGGGCGCGCCCATAGGATCAAAGAGGTCATCAGGGTGCCTGATTTGGTTACCAAATTCAACGTGAACCCATCTCTGAAGATGTATAATTCCATACTCGATGTGTTGGTTAAGGAAGACATTGACATTGCTAGGGAGTTCTATAGGAAGAAAATCATGGACCGCGGAGTTAAGGCTGATGACTACACTTTTGGGATTTTGATGAAGGGGCTATGCTTGACGAATCGAATAGGGGATGGGTTTAAGCTGTTGCAAGCTATGAAGTCGCGGGGTGTGACCCCGAATGCTGTTGTTTACAACACACTGCTGCAAGCACTCTGTAAGAATGGCAAGGTAGGGAGGGCTAGGAGTCTGATGACTGAGATGCCTGAAACTAATGATGCGACTTACAATCTTATGATTTCTGCATATTGTAAAGAAGGCAATTTGGTTCAGTCTCTGGTGCTTCTGGAGAAGAGCTTGGGTTTAGGCTTTGTTCCTGATGCTGTTACTGTCACCAAAATAGTGGAACTGCTATGCAAAGTTGGACATGTGGACGAGGCGGTTGAAGTTTTGGAAAGGGTTGAGGCCTGCTGTTGTAGAGTTGATGTGGTTGCTTATAATACCCTAATAAAAGGTTTTTGTGATTTGGGGAAGGCGAAGGTTGCTGTCCGTTACTTGAAGAAGATGGAGATGAAGGGACTCCTTCCCAATGTTCAAACATATAACGCTTTGATATCTGGGTTCTGTGAGATTGGCATGTTAGACATGGCACTTGATTTGTTTCATGACATGAAAACAGACGGAATCACTTGGAACTTGGACTCATACGACATATTAATAAAAGCCCTTTGCTCCAAAGGACGGGTGGAGGACGGTTTCAAAATCTTAGAACTGATGGAGTTGAGTAGAGGTGGATCCGGTGGCCGAATTAGTCCTTATAAGAGCGTTATATATGGGCTGTATCTGGAAAATCGCCACAAAGAGGCTCTTGAATTTCTCAGGAAAATGGAGATATTGTTTCCAAGAGCAGTGGACAGGAGTTTGAAGATCCTGGGATTCTGTGATGAAAAAAGCGTCGAAAATGCAAAGGAAGTGTATGACCAATTGGTCAGAGAAGGCGGCGTTCCTTGCGTTCTTGTTTATGCAAGCTTGATCCGTGTGCTTAGCCAACAAAACTGTGTTAGGGAAGCATTTGAGCTAATGAATCAGATGATTAGCTGCAAATATTACCCAGTTTTATCAACTTATAATTCTCTTATACAGGGCTTTTGCTCTCAAGGAAAAGTTAGGAATGCTTGTAAGCTAATGGAGGACATGATTATTAGGGGATGCATACCAGATGCAGAAACTTACTGCCCTATAATCGATGCTCTTTGTAGAGTAGGCGACTTTCATAAGGCCTTGATTGTGTTCCACCAGATGGTTGATACCGGCATCATTCCTAAGAACGATACATGGGCTTTGTTGCTTTTCCATCTTAGTCAGCAAACTTCATGGTCAGGAGCTAGCATTCTTTCCTGTCTAAACAAGCAGATAGAAGGAATTATTGATGTATCATGCAGGTGACTCGTCAATGGAATGTGTTTCTTCTTCATGCCTGTAGTTGATATGTTTACAAGCACTGTGATGAAGCCAAACAGATTTGATTAATATCAGATACTAGTGGAGTTTTATGGTATGATCTTATACTGGCTTTCCCATGTGATTTGATTAATATCAGATACTTTGTGTCTGCGCTCTGATTGAGCTGTGATAGAGAGTAGGTTATTTATGAATCCATAATGTGAAATGACCCATTCAGTTATGAGAACTTTGTTGAAAGAAAGCTACATCAAACTTAAAACTGCAGATAATTGAAGATGACTGAAGCAGAGTAGGAAAAAAGGAAGCCCAGCTGGTGAAGAACTGGCAACGAATGAAAACCAATTTGAAAGATTTGTGCAACAAAATAGAGCTGTACATAATCCTGTAACATGTCTAGAGTGGTTTACTGTTCAAAGTCAAATACTTTTGAAACCAAACATGGAAAAATCACACTTGCCAAAGGAAAAACCTAGAAAAAAAAGGAGGGTTCTTAATTTTCATCCTTCTTGGTTCCTTCTTTGACGTGGATGAGGTAGTTTTATAATTATAAATAAAATGAGTAAAATGTACTTTAATACTGAGTGAGAGTAAAATATTCAGAAAATTATAGATATATAAAAAAGGAAGCCGAGAGTACTTTTCTTCTTGTAATCCCCAAGTTGGATTTTTCAACCCGAGACACGTAATCATTGTATTTTGTTGTCTTCTCAATAATTATTGCAAACTCTCATACTGAAACATCTGGAGCATTCTGATATTTATCTGTACGTGCAACAGTAAAAACTCATCTGGACTAGAGGGGCAGAATCGTCATTGGACTTCAGCCCCTTTGCAGAGCCTGCAGCCGACGTTGTTTATATATTGATCTTCAGAATTGGGACTCCCCTCAAAACCCCAATTTCCCCAGTTCTCCGATTGCTCTTCTCCAAACAAACAAACACTCAATCAGCTTTCTGCACATCTTCCTGCCCTGGCTTCATCCGATAAACCCAAGAAATGGTGGGGTTTGACGACTCAGCCGGGTCAAGCTCCTACTCAATCCCAATCCCAAGAGAGGACACCCCATTGGTTGTTCACCCTAACCACCACCACCAATCCTCCCAATTCAAGACCTTCGCCAACATCTTCATCGCCGTGGTCGGCGCCGGCGTCCTGGGCCTCCCCTACACCTTCAAGAAGTCCGGCTGGCTCTTCGGCGTCTCCACCCTCCTCGCCGTCGCCGGCCTCACCTTCCATTGCATGATGCTCCTCGTCCACACCAGAAGACATCTCGAGTCCCTCCGCGGCTTCTCCAAGATCTCGTCTTTTGGCGATCTGGGCTTCGCCGTCTGTGGCGCCCCCGGCCGCTTCGCCGTCGACGCCATGATCATCCTCTCCCAAGCCGGGTTTTGCATAAGCTATCTCATCTTCATCGCCAACACTCTTGCCCACTTGCTCCGAGGTGCGCTAAATTACTCTATTTTTGTCAAATTATTTTTGGGTGGCCTAAATTTACTATAACAATAACAACATTTAGTTATGGAAATCCCATGTGAATGGGATCCGGAGGTCAGGATGGTGGCAATCCAGACCTAGATAGAAGACCTAGATGGAATGCTCCTAGTAAATTTACTATAAATTTTACTATATACGCTAAATTCACCTTAATTTTTACTATATAAATTTTATTATATACACTAAATTCACCTTAGTTTTTACTATAAATTTTACTATATACACTAAATTTACCTTAATTTTTACTATTTTTATATTAAATTTATGCTAATTTTATCTTTTATATTGTTTTTTAGGGTGGACTGGAGCAGATCCTAGCTCAACGAAGTCTTGGTTCATTTGGGGGTGTTTCCCGTTCCAGCTAGGGCTGAATTCGATTCCGACGCTGACCCATTTGGCCCCGCTTAGTATATTTGCTGATGTTGTGCAGATTGGGGCCATGGGGATTGTGTTGGTGAAGGACTCTTTGGTGTTTATACAGGAGAGGCCTGATGCTGAACTGTTTGGTGGGTGGAATGAGTTCTTTTACTGTGTGGGTGTTTGTGTTTATTCCTTTGAAGGGGTTGGAATGGTTTTGCCTTTGGAGTCAGAGACCCGGGACAAGGACAGGTTTGGGAAAGCGCTTGGGCTTTCCATGGGAGCCATCTCCTTGCTGTTTGGGGCCTTTGGTGTTCTGGGTTACTTGGCTTTCGGCGACGAAACGAGGGATATAATCACTACCAACATAGGCACAGGCCTGCTTAGCACATTGGTTCAATTGGGTCTCTGTATAAACCTATTCTTTACTTTCCCTTTGATGATGAATCCTGTCTATGAGATTGTGGAGAGGAGGCTGTCTCAGGGAAGCTATTGTCTGTGGCTCAGATGGGCCACTGTTCTTTGTGTGAGCTTGGCTGCTCTGCTCGTTCCGAACTTTGCGGATTTCTTGTCGCTTGTTGGGAGCAGTGTCTGCATTGCGCTTGGGTTCATTCTGCCTTCACTTTTCCATATGTTGGTGTTCAAGGAAGCCATGGGAAGGTCGGTTCTTCTCAAGGACGCCGCCATTGTTGTTCTTGGTGTTGTTCTTGCTGTCTCCGGGACTTGGACTTCTCTTGTACAAATCTTTTCATCCAGTGCTTGATTTTCATGAGCTCCAACTGGATGAAAATGGTGTTTGATTAGTTATATATGGGACAACTATTTGTTAGATGGTCTACCTCCTGCTATATGAATCTTTTCGGTGTATTTGTACTTGAATAATCTGATATGCTCTGTTTGGTTGTATGACATCGCTTCTTCATCTTAACTTTATTCTTCATCACCAAAAGTCCAATCATTGGATTTTAATCGCGCATCTTTGTTATTAGGCAAATTAAAATGCACTAGCTTCTTCTTGTTTGGTTTGCCATATGTTTGGGTGGACAATATGCAATCAATGTAAACTAAAATTACATCAAGTTAAATGTTATGATTTTTTAATTCTTCAAGAGTAAGAAATTGCAATTACCATATAAGGGTAGGTATGTACTTTACCTCTTTTTTTAATATGTATTTTTTTACATTTAATTAATTATAAAATTTCTGCTACACCTATAAACTAATCAATTGGATTTCACAAAGTTATAATAGTGACTTCATATAAATTCATATAAATTTTCAAATCCAACCAAACAAAATACAAGTTTTTAATTTCTAGAAAAAGATTTTTAACCAAACGCTATTTAATAAGTCCTATAAAATATAATTCTTGTATATTTATTTTCACACATTTCTTATGTTTAACCAAATGAGCACTTCATTGGTAAATTAGTCTATGGTAGGGATTCAAACGTTTTTAATCGGGGTTTTCATGATTTTAATCAGATTCAAATGATTTAAGATCAAGCTATTTCGACCTTAGTATATTAGAGTGTAAACTCATTTAGTAGATCTCAATACTTTCACTCTTGATAAAGTATTTGACATTTCTAGTTCAAAGCATCTAAAAATCTCATGAATGCTTTCAACTTTGCATTTTTAAGTAGGCTTAGTTCTACTCTTCCCATTTTACATGTGAGTATATATAACAATTTTCATTTGAAATTTCAAATTCTTAAATCAACCGAGCATAATTTTCTAACTCACTTCGTTTTTTTTCTTTGTGAGTTTAGGGCCTATGCTCAAAATTCCAAGAATCACAAACCATAGAATCATTTTTCAAAAAGTAATTTTATATGCTTAACCAAACATGCCCTTAGAATTATACAACATTGTTTGTTTAAATTTAAATTGATATGTCTTATTTCTTACGGTTATATTCCTTTGCCTAATGTTATAATTATATAGATTATTTATTATTAACAAATAACTACTATACGTCTCTCACTAAGGCCCCGTTTGGTTCTATTCCTATGGAATGAGGAATGAGAATGGGTCATTCTGAGTTTTTGTCTTTGGTTAGAGAATTTTAGATTCAGATTCATTCCATGGATTAATATTGGACCATTTCAAGCCCAATGAACAATTTGATTCCAACAAAAAAGCTAGGGTATCACCCATTCCAATACAAGTCACATATTTCTACCTCCCTCCAACTACAAACATTTCACGTTCCACCTTCCCGCACGAGTCCGACCGTCCCTGGTGTCTCCGACGTCTTCTCCGGCGTCTTCTCCACCGACTATCTCTTGAATATGTATTTTTTTCATATTTTTTTCAATTTGACGTACCTGCTTTACGTACTTGTAAGAACTTGTGTTTGGGTTGATTTTTTTGTTGTCTCTTCTATGTGATGCCCATTGTATGTATATATTGTCATTGTGCTAAGAATGGCTGTCAAGGAACGAACATAAGGAGTCGAACGTTGCTCTGTCCTCTCTCTAGGTTTCTAGAGAGAGGAAGAGCAGGCCGAGAAGGCCGTGAATTTTGCCGAGAAGGCCGAGAATTTTGCCGAGAAGGCTCCACTGCCGGCCCGTCCTATGGCTCAGCCGCCGTCATACCCCAAGGCCCTCCGACGCCAATGGGTTCAACCAACCCCAGATCTGATTTGGGTGCCGTCTCGACCGGCGTTAGATCCACCGCCTTCCGGACCCCATTATCCGGATCAGATCTTGCCGGATCCGAACCTCGCGACTCGACCCGCACTTGATCTTCCTGCCACCAATACGTCCCCGGAAACCTCCGGATCTGGCCTAAAATCTACAGATTTCTTCGGATCTGGAGATTTGGGTTGGTTCCGGGCTCTTAAGTCCTCCTCGACCTAACCACAAATTTTAACAAATCCGAAGAAAATCTCTTCAACCTCGAACAAATCCGAAAAAATCTCTCCATTCTTGATTAAATCAGGAGGAAGCCCCTCCATACTTTGAACAATCTAGAGGAAACTAGAGGAAGAGGAATAAGAGATGCCAATCTGATCCCGGTGAACACGTTAGGTGGACGACCCAGTAACTCCTTGCTAGGCAAGGATAACAAAGAAAAAGAAAAAAGAAAAAGAAAAAGAAAGGGAAAACTTTAATTTTCATTACTAGGCAAGGATAACAAAGAAAAAAAAAAAAAAAAGAGGGAACTTTAATTTTCAGAGCTTTGGGATGCAAGCACACTTGAAATATTAAATAATACACTTGAAATATTAAATAATTAAAAGGCGTCTTCTGAAGGATGGCTCAATTTTCTTGCGTATAAATTTCCGATGAGTTGGAGTTGTGTTTGGTATTGGACCGAGTTGTCTTGGCCAGGTCTTTTGTGCTCGGAGACTTCTAAAGATCCTTCATCTAGGTGGAGGGAACGTCAGCTGTCCATTTCGCACGCCCAAGATGGGTCGACCTGTTGTCTGTAGCGCTATGCTTATAGTGCTTTACTCACCCCGATCCCACACACGCCTTAGCTCTAACTTTTCAGAGATTTGTATTTTCTTATTAGCTATTCTTACTCACTTGTTGATTCTTCTAGCCGTTTTCGGCTGCCGTCTTGTAACGGCCTCTCGGATTACCAAGCATTTTTGGTATTCCGAATCCTTACCTTTTCAAAAAAAAAATATATATATATATATATTGTCATTGTGCTTATTTGGATTAAATTTTGAGTTGTGTTTGTTGTCAACGTGATACTCACAAATCCCCACATTATCCATTTGAATGTTTGAATTAACAACCTCCATGATATGTATAGATAACCTTATAACTTGTTAGCTTTTGTAATTTTTTGGGTTAGAAGCTTACAATGTTGATGTATTAGGATGTGATATTAAATCACTTGCAAAACACTTTGATAATTATTAGGTATTTTAATATATTTAACATGCAAAATTCCGGTTACAATATTATTCAAGAATTTGATTCTTTATAATCATACCAAACGACAGATTTTAGGAATCACTGATTTCGGCAGCATACCAAACAACCCACCTCAGGATTGACTCATTCCGATTCCTGATTCCATTCCGATTCCTGCTTCCATTTCGATTCCAGAATATATACCAAATAAGACCTAATATCCTTTATGATAATGGTGAAATAACTAGTGGTATGATAATGTTTATATTTTAATGCTTAAAATGAATAATGAAATGAATAGAAATCATATATACAACTTCAACGTGAATGTCCGATTGTCTTCATAAAATATTTCAAGGCTTGTTTTCCCACATTCACTTTCCCATTTAAATTCATGTATTCATTTGATCAATTTCTTTTCATAAGCCAAAAATTTGCATTTTGATCGTTGTGGTCATCCTTCTCCGCCATTCAAGATACGTCGCTTATAATGGCATCGATTTACCTCTTACAATCTGGCTTCTAAGCTATGGCACTTATTGTGCATAATTTTCCTAGAGAACCTTTGTATAACGTAGAAAAAGCAACCCTTGTGAGCAGTGAAGGCAATGAGAAGGCAATTGGCTTCAATTCTTACAACTGGTGTGAATATCTCATCATAGTCAATCCTTTCCTCTTGTCTATATCCTTGTGCTACACGGAGTGCTTTGTTCTTTACAACTCTTCCTCCTTCATCAAGCTTGTTGCGAAATTGTTAACGCGTCCCTATGATTTTATTATACTTTGGACGAGCGACGAGCTTTCAAACCTTGTTCCTTTCAAAATGTTGAGCTCTTCCTGCATGACGAGAATCAAATCAGCGTCCATAAGTGCTTCTTTGATGTTCTTTGATTCTATCATAGACAGAAAGGCATTGAAGCCACAAAAGGTTTAGTTATCTTCATTTGACTTGTTCAAAGTTGATCTGGTCTGAGCGCCTTGCTCACGAGATAAAATAATTTGCTCAACTGGATGATCCCTGATAAGTTAGGACATCCTTTGCCTAGCGTCCCTTGCTTGATCTCTACACTCTCGATCATCACATTCATCCTTTAAGTGTTACCTTGATTCTGACTCATTGCGTTCCCTTTGAGTTGGAGAATCAACATTTTTTCCGAGTTCCTTTGGAGACTTGATTCTTCATTTCCTCCATCACAACCTTGATTGAGGGACCAAGTCTGTGAGCATCTTTCATTTGTCTTGCATGCGTGTAGTACAAACACGGAGATAAAGGACAATGAAATGATTATTTTCTCTAAGACACGCCAAGGACAATGAAATGATTATTGTTCGTTTAATCATTACAACTTGTTTTTAATAAGTGAAATGTTTGAGACACAATTTGGTTGCTATTAAAAGTGTAGATGTACTTGTTCGATTTTTTGCTCTACATTGTTTGTGTGCAACACCATTCTAATATTTTATATCATTACTTCTTAATTTTTAATTAATATTTTTAACAATATATCACTATATTTACTCCTAAGATTTAGTTTGAATGATTTCGAGTCATTTCAGATCGGGTCATTTCGGGTTAGAATTAGTTCGGGTTGTTTTGGATTGGGTCATTTCGGATCAGGTTATTTCGGGTCAAGTTTAGTTCGGGTGCAATTCAATTCGGGTCAATTCGGTTTACATTTTATTCTGTCAGTTTCAGATCGGATCGAATTCAGATCGAGTCTGGGTCATGTTCCGATGATTATTTTTGATTTTGCCGCTTGATTCTCACCCAAACCCTCGAAATTTCACTTCTGAGTTAAAAACGGTAACATAACCAAAATGTGAAAACACATACACAAGTACAGAACCGAGACCCCGTCCAAACGTAATAGTAAAACCCTCTGGTTCGATCTGAGCCCTCAAATGGAAATTTTCTAAAGAAGAGCGACCACGAGAGAAAAAAGTGGAAGGAGTCTTGCAATGGAGGCCACCCCTCAAAATTAAAAATTACAAAAATCACAGGCGATCAAAACCAACCAAGCGAGCACCTCGTCCTTTTCCCCCTCCCACAATCTCTCTTTCCAAAATTGATGTTCAAATCTTGGATTTGACCATTCACCATCGGATCGACCTTTTCCGGAATCAGATCACGGAAATCAAGTCCCCAACCCTAAAGGAACGCGATGTCGTGCTCGTCGTCGTCTGGCTCGGAGGAGGAGGAAGAGGAGTTCGATTCGTACAGGAAGGGCGGCTACCACGCCGTGCGCGTCGGAGATTGCTTCAATGGCGGACGATACATCGCTCAGAGGAAACTCGGCTGGGGCGAATTCTCCACCGTCTGGCTTGCTTATGATACTCACACCTCCGTATGATCCCCTAATCTCTGTTTGCTTATCTAATTGGGGTTCGTGATTCTGTTTTATTGGTATAAAACGGTTAATTGTTGTCTCTTGCATTAATTGCTGTAGATCTTTTCTTTTGTCATGTTCTTCTATTCGGATACATCTCTTTGCATCGTTTCTTTCAAATGGATTTATGATTTTTTTTGCTCGACACCGTATGTGATCTCTTTTATCTACGCTCTCCTCCTTCCCGATTGGAGATGTGGAAAGTGAGAATAAACGTTCACACTGATTAACCAGATGCTTTTTTTTTTTGTCAGGATTTGAGAATGTTGTTTTCCGTCTATGTAGTAAATGGAGTCGTTGAATTTGGATGTGTAATCGTATCAATGATTTTGATTTTGACTTTGCCTAGATTAGTTAGAAGATATGGGATTTGTTTTAGTTTTAAGCTGTACTGATCTCGTGTACTTGCTGGGATAATGATTTTGTATTAACTTCTCAGCTTTAGAATATTTGCTTGGCATACATTTTTCTCATCTTTGGATCAAAACTATGTGAATTTTGGACTTTAAAGGTAAATACTGGGAAGAAGGATGTAAGAGTTTTGAGTTTATTGGGCTGATCTAACACTTAAGGAGAAGTATGTTTGTATCAATATGTGACTCGCCTCTATGTTGTAGGATTTGAAGGGGCGAAGATGAAAACATGTTTTGAAAATTATAGGATTTAGAGGAATAGAATCTTATGAAGTTTGGACATTGAAGTCGGTTTGATTTGCTAAATGTCAAGCTATGGGAGATCATCTTCATCAGCTATTTAACAGGGTGAATTGATCATATGAATCATTCTGTCTTGGACACTCTGTAATTTGTTAGCAAGAGCACAGTTTGTATATTTCGTGCCTACTTCTCATGTAGATCCAGATATTTGAGATTCTTACTATGAACTTGTGTGGAATGCACAATGCTCTTGAGTTTTATAGTCCAAATCAGATTGTAGTGAGTAGTGAGTGCAGAATATATTTTTGTCCATCCATTGTATTGATTTCTTCCATAGCAGCGTATATATCTTTATGAACCATTCCTATTTCTTGTTTTTCTAAAATTTGCACAAAGGTTTCATAATAGAAAAGTGGAAGCAAGCACCATCACATATTGGGACTCTTCATGTGTATGCTTCTGACTTTCGTTTAAAGACATTTATTTGTGCAGTATAACAAATTTGATCAATGTCATTTACTATCGGTTCAGAGTCAGAATATTGAGTACCAATGATCCGTTTCTCTGGTTTGGCCTTTCTTTTGAGCTTTTGTGCAAGTTGCTGGACCTTGTGAACTTCTAATACATGACCTTATATATAGAATTCTTGACAGTGCCAGTTGTGGAAGACTTGCTTGGTCAATGTTCATGGATACAGAAGATCTGTCTGCTGTATACAACTTTCTTAGCAGCATTTTTTTTCAATTCAACATACAGCTTGTCTTATGTTTTCTTTTCTTTTTATCACAGAAATATGTAGCTTTGAAAATTCAGAAAAGTGCGCCACAGTTTGCTCAGGCTGCATTTCACGAAATCGAAGTCCTTTCAGCAATTACTAACGGAGACTCATCAAACTCAAAATGTGTTGTCCAGTTGATTGACCATTTCAAGCACACGGGTCCAAACGGACAGCATTTATGCATGGTCCTTGAATTCCTTGGTGATACCTTGCTCCGGCTGATTAGATATAACCGTCACAAAGGCCTTGATTTGAACAAAGTCAAGGAAATCTGCAAAGATGTGTTGATAGGCTTGGATTACTTGCACCGAGAACTTAACATTATCCATACAGACTTGAAACCTGAGAACATTCTTCTGTGTGCCCCCATTGATTCTGCCAAGGATCCAGCTAAATCTGGGAAGGCTCCAATTTTAGAGAGGCCTGAAGGAGGCATGGGCAATGGTGGAGCTAGCATGAACTTGGTTGAGAGAAAACTGAAGAGAAGGGCTAAGAGGGCAGTGGCTAGAATATCTGAGAGAAGATCATCCATGATAGGGGGTCTTGTAGAGAACACAAAGCCAAAGAGATCCTTGGACGGAATAAACTTGAGGTGCAAAATTGTAGACTTTGGGAATGCTTGTTGGGTGGATAGACAATTTACAAATGAAATTCAAACAAGGCAGTATAGAGCTCCTGAAGTTGTTCTCCAGTCTGGATACCATACCTCAGCTGATATGTGGTCCTTTGCTTGCACGGCCTTTGAGCTTGCCACGGGTGAGATGCTATTTACTCCCAGTGGTGCACAGGGTTTTACTGATGATGAGGTAAAATATGTGCGGAACTATTTAGCTATCTTCACTCTAAGTTTTTTGAGACTGCACTTATTCTGCTTTGATGAGTAAATTTCCTAATTAAATTAAGCCATTCTGAAACTTAGATCTGTGATATCTGTTCGTTTTCATCTCCATGGTTGTATCATTTGATTTTCCAAGTAATAGATGAGGAAAGCTTGAGTTTTCATGGTATCAGAGAATTCGAACTCTCAATTGCTTTTCTTGATTGAGTTTTCTGTTGTGTTCAATGTTCTTTCTTGATTGCATGATATAGTTGCACGTTTTTTTTTTGAAGTCATAAGGTTTTGTACTTGTGTAAGAATGTAAATCAGCAAAAGAAAAATTGCAAGAAATGATTAAGTTTACAAAACATGACCAGTGAACACTGCATTGAGTTTAAGAGCCTCACTCCAATAGGGGATTCTTGTTTGTTCTAAGCTAATATACTAGGATGTTTTGTTGATAGGCTTAAGGGCTTAATGAAGTTAAAAACGTGGCCGGTTACATGGTTGATGAGGAACTTGTGGCTTAACTTTGTTCTTTGTGTATTCGTAGGATCATCTTGCCCTGATGATGGAACTTCTTGGTAAAATGCCTAAAAAGGTGAGCATGACTTCATTATGCACTTATATTGCATGAACTAGTGCCTATTTGGATGCACACTATATGCATTATATACTGCATTTTGAATTTTGATATTCAATAATGTGCAAGTTCTTTATGCTGCATGATATCACTACAACCAAACAAATTCTCCACACCAAATCTCTTACTGACATTACCTGCCACAGATTGCAATTGGGGGCGCCAAATCTAGAGATTACTTTGACAAATATGGGGACTTGAGGAGAATCAAAAGGCTGAAAAACTGCCCGCTCGATAAACTGCTCATTGACAGATACGAGTTCTCAGAGACGGATGCTCTTCAGTTCTCGGAGTTCCTCAGCCCGCTTCTTGATTTCACGGCGGAGAAGAGGCCGACAGCTAAGCAGTGCCTACAGCATCCATGGTTGCTGACTTGCTGAGGAACAATCTGACTCAATCTCACTAATAACGCCAAGGGAAAGTGCAATGTTGAGAACATAGGTGTTCAGATGAGTATAACATTAAGGTTGGGTAAGTAAAAGGAAAAGGTTAATATGCTGTTTGAGTGCATTGTTGCGTTTATTGATTTTGAAATCACTCAGGAATTACTTGTTACATTGTTTCGTTATTTTCTTTATTTTGTTCAAAGTATGTAATAAAGTGAAATTCTGCTATTTTTTTGGTACACCCAGATGTGTAATATAGTTTTGTTTTTTTCGAAAAGGAAAATTAACTGTGTTGTATTGTATGAATTCCTACCACTTAATGATACAGTTGATACTTGAACCTTGCTCTCTCAGGGAGATGGAATCATGAGATTTCTTCCTCTTGATAATTCTTCTCTCTCTTGGTTTTCTACTTGAAATCTAACAATAAACATATGCCCACTAAAACACAGGAGTCATATTCCAACTTTCATTAGAATCAAGGATGTACTATGTCATTCCACCTCTAATCTCACCTCAAAACCTCTTAACAATGATGTGATATCTAAAGAATAAATCGATACTGAAAATCTTGATTTAATGATGATATTACCCTCTCTTCATATTCTCTTCCCAACTTCAAATCTTTAGAATTGAAGTTGTACAAATAAGTACTAAACACAATAGGGAAAGTTCTCATGTGTAATTAAGTATTTATCACCTTCCAACATTGAGTAAATTAGTTTCAAATATCTGTGGTTTTATGCTTTCAAACATTGGTTTTCTACCGTAATTCTGCAACAAAACAATTTTATGATTGAATTGAATGGTTACCAGATTTAAGTTTGAAAAGGCACGCGCCTCGCCATGGCGATCCAAAGGGGTCATCACCATGGACGTCGCCACACCATTTCAAACACTAGTACCATTAACGAGCACGAAACGAGACAAGTTACCAACAGACTTAAATTCACAAAAAAACCAGCCTTCCAAGAAAGCAAACAATGTACCACAAACATTCAAATTCCAGTTTCGTATTACAAACTTACCAACACAAAACAAGCATAGAATCCTTCATTCCCAAAAACAAACGATGACAAACAAGCCTTCCCCATCATTCTTATCTAGAAAGCAGCTTCATAAACAATGAAAAAGAGAGTGACCTTCAGGACCAATACATATATAGACAAACAAGTTATGCTGGTAAAGCCACACAATTCTGAACTATGCAATATATGTATAAATGTTCAGCTGTAGAGAGTAGTTTATAGCTTCAAGCATAAAAAAAAAAATGGCTCGATTTGCTTCAACTGCTACCTAGCACGAAAACCTCTACGAGATTTCGGCTTGGCTTCTAGTTCGGCAAATGCTCTTGTTAGGATAAGAAGATGAGTCAAGGTGAGTTGACAAAACTTCTGCCAGACATGCTGTAATCTTCTCCAGATTGGTAGGGGTTGAAGTTTCCTGGAACTTCCATCTTCCCAATAAAGTGATCAAGCCCTCCTGCAAAGACCATCATTTATGTGGTAAGATTGACCAAATTTTATGTACGGAAGAAATCACAATCTAAAGAACTAAAGGTGACAATGATGACGAGTTAGGGAAAGACGAAAAATGACAAATGTAAGGATTGGAAAAATATAAGTGTGAAGGTTGATCTTTATTGAATGAATATGAAAGGTATTTATACATGAAGATCCTTGATGGCCAAGTGATATTATCTATCTTGGTTAACAAGATAAAATAAAGAAAGGAAAATATCTTTTTACATAACGAGATAATTATTCAGTCCTATACCATATAATAAATGATTATGATAGATCAATGAACCCAAGTTTATAGCTTACTTGAATGCTCCAGCATGGTATCATAGAAAGTCATTTGGCCTAAATTCTGAGAAGGCTTCACAGTTCCATCAGATGGAAACACAGGCTCGACTTTATTGGAGTGCAGATCAACAGGACGGATCTCAGAATTGATTTCTTGGCCTTGATAGCAATGGTCTTCAGAACCACCAGGCTGGAAACTCTCTGGTTTTGTCTTTTTTTCTTTGGGAGACTCAACGTCGGTCTCAACCTCTGATTCAGCATTGTTCGGTCCGTTCAACTGCTTCCGCTTTGACCTAGCACGCCTGTTCTGGAACCAGTTATACACATTGGTTTCAGAAATCTGCCCATGTTGAGACAAGTCAGCAGTTATATCCTTTATCTTCTGTTTGCTCGGAGTTCCGGTGCCTTGATCAAAGATGCGCTCAAGAATCTGAAGCTGCACAGGCGTTGGGGTCCATCTTTGTCTTGCTGTGATTTTGTGGCCAATGGATGTAACCAAGGGATCACAGTACAAATTTCCCAGCCTCACTCCTGGGATACCAACAATAAAAAGTTTTAATCCCACTACATCCCTTGTATCCATATCCAAAATAAACCGATTCGAGAAAAAGGCTAGTATTACAGCATTATCTACACAGTTGTAGGCCCTTGAGATTCGCAACCAGAATAAACCGATCTAGCACCTGAGTGAAGTGATGATACCCATTTACCCAGGTAGTCCCGTAGATGCAGCATCTAGGGGGTCAGGTTGGGGTATTCCAGACCTAGGTGGAACACGTCCGAAAAAAACCCAAAACAAATGCTCCAAATCATCCAAAAGCTACAACCAACAAGCTAAGAGGACCCCAAAGATAAACTAAAACTGAAAATACACTCAAAGAAAGCTTAAGAAAATTCAAACTAGTTATCTAACGCCATTGCTTTACGCCATTGAAGTGATGATTTAAGTCCAACAAATTTTCAGCAGAAAACATGAACAATCAGCCAATTGATCAAACGGAGCTCATCATCCAGATAATGATAACAAGATAGGTGACTTATTAGCTTTAGATTTGAACAGGAATATCAAGATCCAGCAAATCAGGCATAAACTACTAACACATTGATCTCACTAAACGCCAGAGACATGCGAAACCGTTAAACAAAGTGATATTGTATTGAGAATCAAGTTCAGTTCTCAAAACAGATTAAAAAATTAGCCTAATAGTACACGATGAAAACTAAAAGCCAACGAATGCGGAAACAGACACATCGGATCCGACTGGTAAAGAAAAGCAACAGAAACCAGAAGCGAAAAAGCTTGTACGGACACACAGAACGAATTATTACTTTAGAATTGAAAAAGAGGGAAAGAGAGCGAGTCACAGACCGGCCAGATCTTGCTGAGCGGTGACGGACTTGTGCATCTCGACGAGCTGCTCGCAAATGGAGGCGTAGACGGCAATTTGAGTGCGGAGGACTTCGAGTTGCTCGTCGGTCATGACCTTGACGTAGAGAGCGCCGCCGACAGCGGTTGCGCCGGCGGAGGGATCGAATTGGCTGGGCGTGGGTGGTGGTTGAGGCTGCATCTGCTTGTCCCACTCCATCATTTCTCGGTTCGGCTTGAATTGATCATACACCAACTCTCGCTCTCTCTCTTTCGCTCGTTCTGATGAGTTCTGAATGAGGACTGAAAAGTAAAGAAGAGGAAATCTTGTCGGGAGACGCGCTATTAAAGACAAAAAGGAGGGAGGTGGGAGTAGACGAGGGGTGAGGGTGTAGCGTGGTCGTGCCCACACTCTACCGCACCTTCGCCTCACATTTGTGTCAAATTTTTCTTTTTTTTGGTGAAACATTTGTGTCAAATTAATTTACCTTTTTTTGGTCAAATCTCCGTTCCATTCCCGAAAACTTGTCCGTAAAGCATATTTGCACGCGGATTAATGATAATTATACTCCGTGAAAGTTTGATAGGTGATTGAAAAAGGTGTAAAATTGATGAAAAGGGTAATAAAAATGAGTAATACGGAGTATATAAGATTGGATAGGAGTAACTTTGTAATTTTATAGGAAAAAGTGATAAAGTTGAGGAGAAAGTTGAATAATGAGTGTAATATATGAGATTGTATGAGGGTAACATTGTAAAAACACAGTGATATAAATGGAAAGAAAATAGAGACGAACAAAGTTTTGGGGACGACCGAAAAGGAAAGGCGGACAAGTTTTCGGGGACGGATGAAGCATTACTTTACCCTACTATAAAGTTAAGGATGTGTGATATAAGATACCCCTCCATCCTAAATTGTTTGTCCATAAACTATAATTGACATGATAATTTAAAAAAAATAAAAGGTTGAAAAGGTAGGGTAATATATGAAAATAAATGAGGGTAATTTTATAATTTTATAAATGTAAAAAGTTAAAAAGTGATACAATTGATATGAAAGGTGGATAATTGAAGGTAATATATAAAATTGGATGAAGGTAATTTTATAATCTATGTAGAGAGAGGTAATTTTATAATCTATATAAAATTGGATGAAGGTAATTTTATAAAATTGGATCAAGTGCGGTCGAGACGCTCTGTCCTCTCTCTAGGTTTCTAGAGAGAGGAAGAGCAGGCCGAGAAGGCCGAGAATTTTGCCGAGAAGGTTGAGAATTTTGCCGAGAAGGCTCCACCGCCGCCCCGTTCTATGGCTCCACTGCCGCCCCGTCCTATGGCTCAGCCGCCACCCCATCCTATGGCTCAGCCGCCGTCATACCCCAAGGCCCTCCGACGCCAATGGGTTCGACCAACCCCATATCTGATTTGGGTGCCGTCTCGACCGGCGTCAGATCCACCGCCTTCCGGACCCCATTATCCAGATCTGATTTCTCCGGATCAGATTTTGCCGGATCCGAACCTCGCGACTCTACCCGCACTTGATCTTCTTGCCACCAATACGCCCCCGGAAACCTCCGGATCTGGCCTAAAATCTACAGATTTGTTCGGATCTGGAGATTTGTGTTGGTTCCTGGCTCTTGAGTCCTCCTCGACCTAACCACAAATTTTAACAAATCCGAAGAAAATCTCTTCAACCTCGAACAAATCCGGAGAAAATCTCTCCATTCTTGAACAAATCAGGAGGAAGCCCCTCCATACTTTGAACAATTTGGGAGAAGAGGAATAAGAGATGAGCAGAATGGGTCTAATCCCGGTGAACACCTCTCAGTAACTCCTTGCTTGCTAGGCAAGGACAACAAAGAAAAGAAAAAAAAAAAGAAAAAAGGGTGGGATCTTTAATTTTCTTTTCATCAGAACTCTTGTGCTTGGTGCTTTGGATGCAAGCACACTTGAAATAATAAATATTTAAAAGGCGACTTTTTAAGGATGGCTCAATTTTCTTGCGTATAAATTTTTGATGAGTTGGAGCTGTGTTTGGCATTGGACCGAGTTGTCTTGGCCAGGTCTTTTGTGCTCGGAGACTTCTGAAGATCCTTCATCTAGGTGGAGGGAACGTCAGCTGTCCATTTCGCACGCCCAAGATGGGTTGACCTGTTGTCTGTGGCGCTATGCTTATAGTGCTTTACTCACCCCGATCCCATACGCGCCTTAGCTCTAACTTTTCTGAGATTTGTATTTTCTTATTAGCTATTCTTGCTCGCTTGTTGATTCTTCTAGCCGTTTTCGGCTGCCGTCTTGTTACGGCCTCTCGGATTACTAAGCATGTTTGGTATTCCGAATCCTTACCTTTTCAAAAAAAAAATAAAAAAATATAAAAGTATAAAGTTTAGAGCCATCACATTGCAGAACGCGCCCCACGCGCCTAGTGTCTCCTCTCCTTTGCATGTCAACTGTGTCAACTCCGGAGGTTGTTCCGGATTCTCAACCGAATCCGACGAACATGGTAACGGAAGAAGGGCATCCCCAGCCACCCCGGAAGCCACCGGATCCGCCAAGGACCTGGAAGGAAATGGTTGTAGGCGAGAAGGGTCAACAAAGGCCGGCTTTGGCACCGGAGTTCCTGGCGAGCAGAGTGCAACTATCGTTCCCGGAAGAAAAGAACGGCGACCCAGCAATCTCCATCGCCCCGGAGGTGTGGAAGGCCCTCGCTGCGGTCTGGCAGTCATCCCTGATAGTGAAGACCCTTGGAGGGTTCGCACCCTATGTCGTGATGGAGAAGAAACTGCGTGAACTGTGGAAGCCAGTGGGCAGAATGCAGCTTGTGGACTTACCGAATGGCTACTATGTAGTGCGTTTTGAAACTGAGCGAGACTACTGCCATGCCGTTTCGGGAGGCCCATGGACTGTTTTTGGCCGATATCTCATCGTTAAGGATTGGACGCCGGAGTTTGATCCAGAGACAGACATTATCACAACGTCACCGGCATGGGTTCGTGTGGCCAATCTGCCGCTGGCTCTCTATGAGGAGGGTATTCTCTCGATAGTAGCGGCAGGGATCGGGAAACCGCTCCAGGTGGACATGAAAACATTGTTCACAAACAGAGGAAGATATGCTAGAGTGTGCGTTGAGGTTGATCTTACCAGACCGTTGAAGAGTTCGGTTTATATTGATGGCAAAAGATTTTTCCTGGAGTATGAAGGTTTGCAGACGATTTGTTTCAAGTGTGGAAGGTATGGGCATCTAGCTTCGGGATGCCAGCCTGCACAAGTTCGGGGCCAGGAAGGAGAGCAGGGTAGCAGGGCGAGCGGTTCTCCGGCGATGCCTAATGCTCCAGAAAAACAGACTCTGATCGCCGGAGTAAAGTCAACGGCGACGACGGATCAGTATGGGGCCTGGATGGCTGTCCTAAGGCGTCGCAGGCCTGCAGCGGGCAAAAACAAACAAACGGCTACGAGCTCAGGGAAAGACCAGGGGGGATACCGATTTTCAGCGCTGCAGGACGATTCAGAGATCAGAGAGCAGGCTAGGGTTGAGACGTTACCTGAAAAGAGCAAAGCAAGAGAGACAGGGGAAAAGAGCCGGAAACAGAACAACAACAAAGAGGAATGTTTGGAAGGAGACAAACTGGGATGGAGACAAAAACAGGACCAAAACCAGGGTACTAGGTTTGAGGTGGGAGCTTCGTCAAGTAGCCAGAAAAAGGGACGCAGGAAGGTGTCAATTTAGCCGCAAAAAGGAGAAAAGGTGTTTGGTCAATTCGGATATCAAAGAACGGGTCTGTTGGGGCCAGGTAAGCGACAAAGGGGAAGGGAGAACTACGAGAGTGGGCCGGCCCAAAATGAGGAGGATCAAGGACAGCCTGGACAATGTAACCCTAGCCCAGAAGGCCCAGTGGAACGTGTGAGAATTTTAAGCAGGAATGAGGGCTCCGCGAGTCCAATAGACCCAGGCCCGGAAGCACAAGCCGAAGGGGATTCGGAAATGAATGGTGAAGGGCAATCTCAATAGAATGTCGCAGGGACTAGCGTTGAGCCATCGATGATGGCCATCGAGGAAGAGAGTAAGGCTTCTGGCGAGGAGCACAGTCAAGGGCTCAGCCCTTCCAACCAGCCGTCTCCATGAATTGTTTGTTTTGGAACTGCTGCGGAGCTGCCAAGGGGGGTTTCCGTAGGGCTGTTAGATACCTCATTCGTAGCCATAAGATCGACCTTCTTGCAATCTTCGAGCCCAAGGTGACGGGAGAGAATGCGATAAGAATTTGTGACAGAATTGCGCTGCCCAATAACTTCAGGATTGAGGCTTCAGGTTTTAGTGGGGGTATTTGGCTCCTTTGGGACGATAATAAAGTTGCAGTGGATGTTATTCAGGCTTCGGATCACTACATCCATGCCACTGTAAGTTTGAAGGGCTTTCGTACCCATATCATAGTCGTCTACGCTCCTCCCACCCCGAGTCGCAGGCGCCAGTTTTGGGGAGACCTCCTGCAAACCGTAGAGCATATCAAAGAGCCCCTATTTGTGGGTGGGGACTTCAATTGTATACTTCAGGCTTGGGAACGCCAGGGAGGCTCGGGCACCCTATCTCCGGACTCTGCTCAATTTCAAGCCTGGGTGAACTATTGTGGCATGTTGGATATGGGGTTCTCAGGTCCAACGTTTACGTGCAGTAGAGGTGTCGGCTCTGGCGATCGCATCGCCAAGAGGTTGGACCGAGTGTTCTCTAATGGCATTGGGCGGGCTACCTGGCAGGAGGCGCGTGTTCTCCACCTGGCTACTCTTAGCTCTGACCACACGCCTATTCTGCTTCAGCTAGACCCGAAACCGCAGGTCCGAAAGGACTGAAGGCCATTCCGCTTTGAAGCGGCGTGGGCGAGGCACCCTCAATTTGTGGAGTTCATGCAGTCGAATTGGGATGGAAGCAAAGAGATCACGAACGCTATGGCTGACCTGAAAGGCCGGCTCCAGCTCTGGAACCGCGACGTCTTCGGAAACATACACACCCGAAAAAATCAGCTCATGGCTAGGCTGAGCGGTATTCAGAGAGCACTGAGCAGGGGAGTGTCGCGAAATCTGCTGAACATCGAAGCAGAGCTTCAAGCAGAACTCAGTCGAACCTTGGAGCAAGAGGAGCTCCTGTGGTTTCAGAAGTCGAGGGAGCAGTGGTGAATTGATCATACACCGACTCTCGCTCTCTCTATTTCGCTCGTTCTGAATGAGGACTGAAAAGTAAAGAAGAGGAAATCTTGTCGGGAGACGCGCTATTAAAGACAAAAAGGAGGGAGGTGGGAGTAGACGAGGGGTGAGGGTGTAGCGTGGTCGTGCCCACACTCTAACCGCACCTTCGCCTTCAGATTTGTGTCAAATTACTTTACTCCCTCCGTCTCCGAAAGATTGTCCGCCTTTCCGTTTCGGGCGTTTCATTAAGATTGTCCACCTTTAATACTTTCCCTTTATATCACATTCTTCTTCCCATTTTACCCTCACACAACCACAAATTTTACCTCAAGAACCATTTATTTCTTCTCAATCCCTCTCTCCTCCCCTCTCTTTCTCCACCTACGTACATTCATTAGATTTTACAAACACATTGATTTTCATGTAGCATCAACAACCCATTTTTCTCCAGACCAAAAAAAAACAACCCATCTTTCTAAATCCCTCCTCCATTGATAGAAAAAAACCAACCTCAGTATTTTGAAACCACTCTTTTACATCATCAATGCCTCAATTTATTCTCTGTACACCCAAAATTTCAATTCCAACTTCTGTATTTTCATTGTTGGACTTTTCCAAGCTCTCAATCTTTACTCTTTCACTAATTTTTCAAATAATCTCATCAATTTTATTTAGATCTATATAAATGTTTAAGGCAAGCATTCAGATCTCGGATTTTGACCAAAAAAATTCAAGTCCGCCGCACCAGTGAACTCAAGTCCGGGAGGGTGTGAGGGAGTTCTCCGGTGAGGAGGTTGTTGGAGAGGTCGAGGTGGGAGAGGGAGGAGCAGTCGGAGATGGAGGGAGGGAGGTTGCCGTTGATGTTGTTGTTGAATAGGGTGAGGGAGGAGAGGCGGGGGAGGCGGCAGAGGACGGTGGGGAACTCGCCGGCGAGGTTGAAGGAGGAGAGGTCCAGGGAGACCACGTTGTCGGCGAAGTTGCAGACGGACTTTGTGGGAGGTGACTGGTGAGGGGGGAGTTGGGCTGAGTGTAGAAGATGGAAATCCTTTACTTTTGTGGTAGGGATATTAGAGTAAATTTACTTTTGTATGGGTCCATAATCTTTACTCTTCCGGCCGGATTGTGACAAGTGTCCCAAAACTATATTTACACTCTATGAGATCAATACACGTGTCTTTCTTAAAAACTGTGAAATTGGCAAATGTGGACAATCTATTGGAAACAGAGGGAGTACCATTTTTTGGTCAAATCTCCGTTCCGTTCCCGAAAACTTGTCCGTAAAGCATATTTGCACGCGAATTAATAAAAGTTATAAAAGTTTGATAGGTGATTGAAAAAGATGTAAAATTGATGAAAAGGGTAATAAAAAGGAGTAATATATAAGATTGGATGGGGGTAACTTTGTAATTTTATACTCCCTTTGTCCCCGAAAACTTGTCCGCCTTTCTTTTTCGGTTGTCCCCAAAACTTTGTCCATCTCTATTTCCTTTCCATTTATATCACTATGTTTTTACAATCTTACCTTCATACAATCTCATATATTACACTCATTATCTAACTTTATCATCAACTTTATCACTTTTTCCTATAAAATTACAAAACTATCCTCATTCCAATCTTATATATTACTCATTTTAATTACCTTTTTCATCACTTTTACACCTTTTTCAATCACCTATCAAACTTTTACACTTTTTATTAATCCGCATGCAAATGTGCTTTACGGACAAGTTATCGGGGACGGAGGGAGTAGGAAAAAGTGATAAAGTTGAGGAGAAAGTTGGATAATGAGTGTAACAGATGAGATTGTATGAGGGTAAGATTGTAAAAACACAGTGATATAAATGGAAAGAAAATAGAGATGAACAAAGTTTTGGGGATGACCGAAAAGGAAAGTCGGACAAGTTTTCGGGGACGGAGGAAGCATTACTTTACCCTAGTATAAAGCTAAGGATGTGTGATATAAGATATCCCTTCATCCTAAATTGTTTGTCCATAAACTATAATTGGCATGATAATTTAAAAAAAATAAAAGGTTGAAAAGGTAGGGTAATATATGAAAATAAACTAGGGTAATTTTAAAATTTTATAAAGATAAAAAGTTAAAAGGTGATAAAGCTGATGCGAAAAGTGGATAATTGAAGGTAATATATAAAACTGGATGAGGGAAATTATGTAAGGCAGAATACATCAACAGACCCCCGTATTTACAACTTTTTTCCCCTTGAATCCCTGTACAAAAAAATGTTCAAACAGACCCCTGTACTACCCGCGCTTTGACCTATTGAACCCTTCATTAAATCCTCCCCAGTTCGTGAAACAAACGCGCGCACACGTGTCAAAATTTTTGACAATTAATTGCCACGTGAGATGCCACATTTGAAGCCATTTGACATGTCAGATGCCACATTTGAAGAATTTAATTTGAAACCATTTGTTAAGCCATTTTCATTATTTCACAAAATTAATTTTGTGAAACCCCTAGCCGTCCCTTCTTCGTCTTCGTCCTCCGCCGTTCCTTTGTCGCCGCCGCCACCTCCGCCGGCCTGAAGTCCCTCCCGGATCCCTCGGCTGCCCCTACATCGGCGAAACCTTCGACTCACCTCGATTCGGTGTGGAGGTTGGGCTCAAGCACTTCGTCAAGAACCTGCAGTGCCGGATCCTGAGAATCGGGCGCCGTCGCCGGACCTCCTCGAAACCCTAGCCGAGTTCAAGCTCGGCGTCTTCAATTTCTCGATATACGCCTCAGAGTTGAAACTCGGGCTTCTCAGATCTAATTTGAGGCATAGTCTGCCGAGGGATCTTCCCTTTAGTTTGGGTCGATCGACGTCGGGTTTGGGTTGGGTTTTGGTTCAGAGGATTCGCCGACGAACTTGGGTTTGGGTCGGGGCTAGGGAGGCGGAAGGGAGCTGCGTGATTGGGGCTGGGTCGAGTGGCGAGAGACAGAGGAAATCGAGGTTGGTGGCCTGAGCACCGGCATGAGACGAGTTCGAGGGCGAGAGCCGAGAGGGTTCGAATGTGAGGTGAAGCAAGACGGGGCCGGTTTTGATGGTCCTCGTCGTTGGAAGCAGAGGAGTCCGGTTGAGCGGGGCGGACTCGAGTTAGGGCCGGCGTCGGTGTAGATTTGGAGCGGGCGTGAGGCCAACGGTGGCCGGCGGAGCTCACGGCGTGTGTAAATCTGGAAAGGCAAGGGTTTTCATGATTTACATGATTTGTTGGGTTTCTTCTCTGACTTTCTCGATTAAACCAAACAAACCCAACAAATCATGAATATATCGTCAAACAAACCCAACAAATCATTGTTTGATGGCTCGTGTAAATCTGGAAAGAAAGTCAGACAAGAAAGTAAAGGGTTGATGGCTCGCCGGTGTGAGATTTAATTTATTTTTTTTATTTTCCATGTCAGCTCATATAGACCCACTAACGCACTTAACCTGCGTCTCTAGATCACGCACAATGCCGTCTCTAGATCACGCACAATGCCACGCAAGCAAAAATGTTCAATAGGCAAAATTGGCGGCAGTACAGAGGTCTAATAAAACATTTTTTTGTACAGGGGTCCAATGGGAAAAAAGTTGTAAGTATGGGGGTCTGTTGATGTATTATGCCAATCATGTAATCTATGTATATATATAGGCAGAATACATCTGTAGACCCTCCAACTAGTCACTTTTTTGCAAATGGACCCCCCAACTTTGAATATTTCCTATTGAACCCCTAAATTTTACTTTTTTTGCCTATTGTGTCCTTTTTTAGCAAATGAACCCTCTTTTTTCGTAGTGTGAATAACACGCGCTGACTGGGGCCATTTTCATTCCACTCAACAGCCACGTGACATCCCAGATCTGAAAATGGAAGAATTTTGGATAGGAAGAAGATGAAGAAGAAGATAGGGTTTGGGACTCCACATGGCATATTTTTTTTGCCATCTAAGTAATTTTGGGGAACTTTCATAGCCAGCTGGAGGAGTGACTTGCACGTGCCCCGTCAGGTCAGCAAAAGGGGCTCAATAGGAAAAAATGTTAATTTTGGGGGTTTGATAGGTTATGTTCAAAGTTGAAGGGTTTGATAAGGTTTAGAGTCAGTCACCACATTGCACCACGTAGAATTCTTCCACATGTCCTCCTCACATTTCGTCACCTATGATTTTGACATGTGTCGGTATATCGTTGCTCCATGTCACATATGAAGTATTATTTAACTTTTTATTAAGCCACATCATATCTATTTATCCATGTCATATATATATAATATATATTTATACACATAAGACTTTATTATGCCACATCATATCTATTTATTAGGTGAATGAGATTTTTTCCTACCAAAAAGGTAAATATAGAGATTGTTTATAAATTATTTAATTTTTGTATAGTTGTACAAATTTTTTCTATAAAATATTAATTAAGATACTAATTAAAAAAGAAAAGGTTTTGATAATTATATGTTTGTCAATAGAATTCTTATCAAGTATTCAAAATATTTCATTTCTTACTTAATACGGAGTATGTTAATTAGTCTTTTCTTTCTTAATTAACGAATTTGATTGTATATAGCTTATCCTTTAATTCTTATCACATCGTCAAAAAAATTCATTTCTTAAATAATATAATAATTAGTCTTTTATTCTTTAATTAAAGATCGGATTGAATATAGTTTATCCTTTTAATTCTTTATATAATTGTTATCTTAATTTTAAAAAATGACTATATAAATAAATAGGATCTTATCTTCTCAAAAACTCTTAACTATGTAAGGCTAAATACATACACAAGTCCCTAAACTTGCGTCAAATAGTCATTTTGGACCCTCAACTTTCAACTTTGTCAATTTAGCTCTTGAACTTAGCATTTCTGACCTATTGAAACCCTAATCGACCACTTTCACTTTGCTTTCTTTGAACGTGTACGTCACTCGCATTAATTAAATAAAAAGTGTTGCCACCTGGCGCCACATATACGCCATTGAAATTCCATGTCATTTTTTCATTAAAATGAAAATAGAAAAAAAAAAGAGAAAAAAGAAAATCCAATAAAAAAGAAATTTAAAAAAATGGGGAAAAATCCAAACTCAATCTTCATCTTCTACCTCCCCCATAAATCCATGACGACCCCATTTCACTTTGTCCTCTCCTCTCATTTTCCATGTCTCCTTCCTCCATTGTGCCAATATAGTTTAGTGCATCTAAATCGTCAAGATTTAGTCCCTTCGAGCCTTACCCGCCCAGATCTAGCCCACCCACCTTCGCTCAAATATAGCCTCTTTGAGCCTCAAACTCTTCGCCCCGCGTGTAGATCTGTTCCACCTAGCCTCACCCTTGCCCATATTTCGAGCCTCAAACACTTTTTCATCTCGTTAGAACTATTTTCTTTTTACCCAAATCTAATCTCTCTTTAGAATTTTGATTTATAAATGAAAAATAGAAAATGTGGCTGTAGTGAGTTGAAAGAGAACAAAGAAAGAAAAGAAAAATAGAAGAAAAAAAAATGTGTCAAATCAGCATATTTACTCGCATAGAAGAGTTTAATGTATACGCGCCTCGCCACGTGAGTGTCTAAAGACTCAATAGGTCAGAAATGCTAAGTTCAAGGGCTAAATTGGCAAAGTTGAAAGTTGAGGGTCCAAAATGAGTATTTGATGCAAGTTCAGGGACCTGTGTATGTATTTAGCCATTTTATATCGCTATTAGTTATATTTTTTGAAATAAATAATTAGCTATGATTAATCAATATTATTCCACTATGACCTCCTTCATTTACGAAAATTGAAGGACACTTAGAAGACTTAAATCCTTATGTTATCATACTAAATTACAAAAACATAAAATTAATTACTTCTTAGATTAGAGATGTTATCATGGTATGCGATAGAAAACTCGCCTTTGTAAGATACCTCCTCGGCCTATCGAAGTTTAGGGCTGGAAATAGGATTCTGTCTTGACGAAAGAGAAATTTAGGGGTTTTATATAAAAGAATTTACTATAACTTAGCGAGCGTCTAGACCAAATATCCTTGGTAAATAGGAATACTTCCCATTTAGCGAGAAAGAATGTTCTTGACCCTTGTCGAGAACATATATCCTCGATAAATGGGGATTAAGTCACAATTTACCGAGGAGGGATGTTCTCGGTACTTATCGAGAACCAAAGTTCTTGTTAAATTGTTTATAATTCCTTGTTAGTGAGGACTTCTATTCTCGCTAAATGGTCTAGAACCAAAGTTCTCAATAAATTGTGGGGAAAGTTGCACACCAAACTTTACCAATGACATATTTTGTTCTGGGTAAGTTCTCACCAAAGACTAAAAGGTTTTACATTTAGCGAGAACTCTTCGTTTATCCTCGGCAAATTGTCGCTAATTAGCTAGAAATCAGTGTATTAGGTAAAATTTTCTCGGTAATTAAGAGTTCTGCTTCATGCAACAAAGTGATTAGGTCACATACCCAATGCTGATGAATTTATCTACGAAACTAGTTCGTGAGCTGTCTGATTAATAATGTCTTTACACTTGCCGTTCTGCATTCCATATCTATACTACCTATAATATAAAGCGGAGACAATGTCTTCACAAAAATTTGCGCCACATGTCATTTGTATAATAAAATAATCAGCAGGGCCCTCCTTTATACAAATTAGGTTGTTAGAATCTCATATAATCTTATCCCGTAAAAATTACTTAAAAATTATGAATTATCCCGAAAATTATGAATTATCCCTAAACAAAAATTAGTTGTAATCTTTCGATAAATATTATTATTTAATAAAACGTGATATTTCTCGTAAAGGAATTTTTAAACAAATCCAACTTATTTATATTATGACTTGATTTAATTGTGTAAAAAACACTAATCATCATACGAAGATAAATATATATGATGCTATAATTTTAACGTTATCATTAGCGACATATACCTATATTAAATTGGGTTTATAATCACATTACCCGTACATGGTACGAGGGTTAAACTAGTTATAATGACATTTCATGTTCTTTATTGAAACTTGAAATCTCCAGCCTCTCTCACTACATTTATCCAAAGGTTGTTTTCTGTGCCAACTACAAGAAAATGATCAACTTGAGACCACTCCTAGAAGATCAAGAACATGCACAAGAGCACAGTATGCAACTTAAATGCATAAAATATGTATCCATAATCCTAAACATACATAGTTACATCAAGTGAAATTAAGCAATTGAGCTCCATAACCTCAACAAAGCTCAACTCACTAGCAAAAACAAAATTATACATGCAAATGAATGTGGGAAGGCACAACGGTAAACCGTGCTGCCCTGTGCGACTTAATATAAGAGTCACAAGTCCAGTCTACAAGTCACTCATCCATCAGGCAATATAGACTGGTCAGGCACTTGTAAGTTGTCTTCCATACCTTGGCAGCTTAAGCATATGCAGGGCATGTTCTGGGCAAGAACTATTGGCCAGCCCTTCCCAAGGGAGGCCAACAGACAACTGAGGAACAATGTCCTCTGAGTTAACTGAGGTCTTAAGAATCTCTTGAAGGGAACCCTACCCATTCATGAGATTTTAGATGAAAGTAACTGCAGATGCAACTTTGTTGCAGTAGTAGCTCCCTATGTGGGAACAGCATGCATGTGTGTCTTAGATGGCCAACTGCTAGAAGAGTTTGCCACCACAGATGGGAATACTAGATACTGCAGATTTAGGTATCAAATCCTTTAGCGACGAGGAACTGTAGCAGAAAGAGTCATTCTTATGCCTGTGGAATAGCAAAGCACACTGTCAAAGAAGTCAGTACAAGCCGTTTGATATTATGAATAATGCGATAACAGATGGGATGAAAAGATCCTCCTTATCTGGAAGGAGAATACTTTAGATTGAGCCATTTTCACGGCACAAGCAGAAGTATTAGAGACAAAAAAACCAAAGGATGAATATGAACCTGATTTCATAGGTGTTGCTGGTGCAAGAGGTGATGCAAGAGGCATAGAGTGCCCAAAAGGGTGAGGCAAAGTAGCAGAATATTGATAGAATTGGTGAGGATTGTAGTGAAAGCCATAGTTTTGCCCCAGTGAAGTAGAGTAGGTGGATGCGCATCCTTCGCCAAGCTGCTGTACATAAGGGTAGAAGGGGCTTGTTGTGGCACTACCTATGACACCGCTACCCCTCGGTCCAGGTACTCCAAATGTTGAATATTGGGCTGACTCCCCTCCATAACCATTATAGTATCCCTGCAATCCCAAAATGAATTCAGTCATACGTTATAGCTTCTTACGGGCTGCAATGTTATACAGGAGCATCATGATACATTTATTCTATTCCCCTCGAAGCAGAATGAAGGCAGAAAGGGAATAAAAGATCTCAAATGGGTGGCTAACGAAAGAAGGTCATCATATTCTAGAATAATCTATAGAATGCAGTGATGCACCACAAAAAATCATAGTTAATACTTTTAGTACTTAATTTACTACCTTAGTCCCCATGTTGTCCAAGTTTAATAACAAAAAGGTGGGAGAGTAATAGGTAGAGGTCAGGAAAATGAGGTTGAAGGGGATCAGCAATGTTCACAAACTTCTAATATTATACACTTTCTTTAAGTACTATATAAGACCCATGACAGAAAACTAATACAACGAAACAAAAAATCATACGAACCGGAGAATATGCATGGTCCGGAGAATACGCAGAATACCTGAAAATGAAAGGATTCCATTAAAAAGCTACAAAAATGAGAAAGCATGGGATAAATACACTATCCTTGTAGAATTCAAACTTTTCTATATATCAATGGATAAAATGGGGCAATATTTACATCAGTATTGCTACATTTATGGCAACAAAGGTTTGGGCAATCAAAGCATACTCTTATGACAGCAGATAACTAGATAAGTGTGGCAAACCTAAATCAAAGGACAAGAATAGTGCGATATCAAGAGAGATATACAATAAAAATACACTTAAGAGATGAGAATTGTGCATTACCCATATAAATTAGCAAAAGGAACACCTTGCTGAATGGCATATTGTGGGAAAGCAGCTGCCGCTATCATTCCTCCACCATATCCGATGTGATAATTACTTCCCATAACCTTCATGTTCCTGTTATTAACTGTGTAAATAAAAATTTAAGCACATAGCAGAACTGTTTGGACACATATAAAGCACCAAAGAACAATGACCAGAAAAGCACAATTTGATAATTTATCACCTAACTAAACTCGAGAAGAAAACTTCTAAGTTCGGATAGTGGGACATACCTAATAACAATGTATCCATGGTACTCTGGAGTATTGCCTCAAACATAACAATTCATATTTGATTTAAGCAGCAAGACAACTGGACTAAAATTTGAGGTGCAAACACAGTCTACCAGGTGACCAATGATATGTCTAATAGCCTAAACAGGAGCTTTCATTTCTTATTACAAGTGCAAAAGAAGGAAATTAAGGGTTTTATGAGCAAATATATACTTATCAGTTAAATAAACAAAAGTGTGATTCCATACATATAAGAAACTACCAGATCCACAGAAACAATAGAGCAAAAAATGCTAAATCAAGTTGAAAGCTGGAAAGATGCAACAAGATCCAACAAAAATAGAAACCTTGTTTAGATGTAGAAGGCTTAGATCTTTGAAGTCCTAAAGAAGCAAGGTTGCAATTAGCCCTCCTTCCATCAATAACCGGAGTAGGATTCTCACAAGCTCTCATGGCAGAATCCGGCTCCCGGAAAGTAACCTAAAACCAGAGAAACAGAAGCTCGTTAACACTCGCACATCGGAAACAAAGATTCAAAGAGACAGCAAGGAAATGAGAACATACGAATCCGTAGCCTTTGGATCTGCCAGTGGACTTATCGGAGATCACAACGGCCTCCAAGATGTCTCCGAATTGCAGAAAGTAGCTCTTCATTGTGTCCTTTTGGGTCTCCCACGCCAATCCCCCAACGAACACCTTCGTGTAGGTGGTGTCGCCCGATCTGTCTCCGATTGTAGCTGGATTCATGCTCTTGAAAATTGCAAGGGAAGAACAGAGCGCTGGCACGGACAAGGAATGTTTTGTAGAAATTGTTCTTTGACGAAGGTTTGATTAGGTCAGCAGCAGCAACAGGAGAGTGAGGGGAGAGGGAAATGCGATTTGGAGATTCATGAACTGTATAATTGGGAGGGGACAGAAAAAGCTGTGGTTGGAAAAAAGCAGAAAAGAAAAAGGAGGGTAAATTACACATACGCACCCGTAATACTCCGTACAATATTATTCACAAAACAGCCCATAAAAGGTTTGATCCGTTTTTCCCATTTGTTAAGGCTTCTTCCGCTGTTCTACGCAGTTTTCTACAAATTTCTCTCACCATCAATCAGGTCTAACCTTCCACTAATTAATGTAACAGATCAACATTTGAAGGAGCAGCCGGGCCATCGACCACCAGAATATTGAAATTGTCATTCGAATCCCAATTCCCCAGTCGAGTATTCACTGAGAAGAGGATAGAAGCCATGGAGATTTTAAAGATGAATATTGGACAGAGAAGGAATTCAATGACAGCGTTCTGACAGCCAGACAAGGCAGGAGGCCGTTGCTTATAGGGGATTCTCAAGTGATTACCCTCAACAAGGGCGTGGCTTTCTTCCACAATCTGTCCATTTCTGACAACTCCTCTTGGCTTCCTAGCAAGAAATTCAGATTGATTGGGGGTTAGGGTTTGTCCACATGAAGCCCTGTTTCCCGGTGTTACAGGAGTTCAGGAAGCCGTAAGCCAAGCCTTTGAAGTCAAGGACAAACGTGGTGAATGTAAGTTCTAATCCTCTTGTATTGCTTAAACTGTGATCATCATCATCAAGATATTTGTGAGGCTTTTTTTTTTTTTTTTTTTCTTGTGAAAGATTACTGTTAATGGATGAATGAGTGGTTCATTGTAGTTGAAGGTGAAGTTTCAGCAACAATGAACGCCTATGCTTTCCTCATTGCCATTGCCATAGTCGTCTTATCAACTGCTCTTCCCCCGTTCTTCAATTTCACCGCCCCGAGTATCAATTCATCGCCCTTCGCTTCCTCTAATCTTCCTTCTTTTACTCCCATTTCCAATTTAATGCGTTTTTTTGTCTCATTTGAATTTTCTTCATGCTTTGAGTTTTTTCAGCATGGTTGAGGATTCGAAACCTAGAGGCGGTGGCTGATTTGGTGGTGACAGATGCGTTGATCTACACAGCTGATGATTCTCTTCCCTTTGCCGACTCTATGGCCATCCGCCATGGCCGTATTATCGCCATTGGCGATTACTCATCTGTTCGGGCAAGTAATCTCTACAATGCTTATCTGCCAGAGTTTAAACTAGACTTGTCACTGAATAGGCAAGTATGAATGAGAATAATGTTGAATTGCAATATTCTTCTATGGAAAACATATAGTTTGGGCATTGTGTTGGTAAATTTATTTTTGAGATAAATAGCTATGTTGAGTATGAAATGAAACTATTTTGCACACAACTTGAGTAAAGGAAGCCTTAAAGTTGATTGAATTGCTGGCTGGACAGTTTATAACCAGCAACTGATGTGATACAAACTTGCACCACACTTAAAAAGGGAGCATCTTTGGGTGTTCTTTTTTTAATTTCTTCAGATGCCCATGTCCGAACTTCCCCAGATTCCATGTAAAGTTAGTCTCTTTCCTTCTCTCTTTCTTCCTCTCTCTCTGTTAAATGCTTTCTTTGCTTTGCTTCCAGACTGTTTTCATCATATGGGTTTGAGTTTTCTCAGTGGGATTGTTCATTGTTGTGTTGGGTTTTTCTGGTTTCTTTATCTGGTTGGTTGAATTTTTACCCTTTTGCTTTTGTTTGTGTGGGTTTTCTTAATTCTCCCATTTGGGGTCCAAGTTGGTGAATCCTGACATCATCATACACCTTTAAAAATAAAACTGTAGAGTTTTGGAAATGGGCAACTTTTCCTCATTGATTTGTGCTTATGAGCAAAAAAATGGAGCACATTTGTGATGCTCATCACTTGTCTGACTTTATGTGATGTTGATCTTTTCTGCATTTCTGGGAAAAAAATTGTTCATTTAGAAAGTCAAACATAGAAGAAGAACCTCTCCTTTTGTATCCATCTCTTTACCTTGTTCTTTCCTTCCACTGTTTCATATCCCCCCTCATTTACCTCTACTTTGGTTTTTGGAATTCCTCTCTAAAATGGTTTTCTGATTGCAGTTCCCAAAAGGGTTAATTTGTTTCTGTTGAGCAATGTGTATGCAACAGAAGCAGATTGATTTATTGTTGAAGACAGACGCTAGAGACCCAAGACCCTTCATGGAAGTCCCCTCTTTTATTCCACATATTTCTGCCACTTTGGTGTTTTGGGTCATGAATGCTTTTACTTATTTGTAAGCAAAAACGAGAGTTCAGTTTCAATCCCTTTGTTCCTTCCACCTTGGATTCCTACACCCAACATTTGTTTACTTGTGGGTTCTTCAAGTAGTCTAAATTATCATCTGATTTTAAGCCATGGATTTCAATGGCTTTACACCTAGTTCTTCAATTTCTGGCAACATTGACATTGATTTCATGGATCAAGTCTTTGATGGAAGTTGCTGGTTACAAACTGCTGATAAATAACATTCATGCCCTGCTTGATGATCTTCTTGATTTTTCAGTTGATGCAATTGATGTGATACAAAATTTGGATTGATGTTTACTCGTATGTGATTGTAGGGTTTGGAGGGATATGGAACCATTAAATTAAATCTTCATGGAAAAGTTGTTGTTCCTGGCTTTATTGATTCTCATGTGCACTTTATTTCTGGAGGCCTGCAGGTTTGCACAACTCACATTTTTGTTTTAGTTTCTCTAATTTTCATGGGGTTCTCTTTGTGTTTACTATCCCAATGTGAAGCAGATGGGACAAGTGCAACTTAATGGTGTTAGTTCAAAAGAGGAATTCATTGGAAGAATTAAAGCAGCGGTTGAAAGTAAGTTTATATGCATGTATCTTCCAGTATTTTGAATTCACACATATCACTAACTAATAGAGGATAGCTTTTCAAATTAGAGTGGTTTGTTATATTTAGTATTTATGAATTCACCTGGGGGTGTATATTGACCAATATAGTCCTATCAAACTTGTATAGTTCACTTGCAAACCTATGATTTTGATTGCGGGTTTAGCCTCACGAATACTCAAATCCTACCAAACTATGGCATGCTCTATGGTAGTTTGGCTGAATGTAAATGATGGATTGATCTAAACAATAATGACTTCATCATATGATTCCTGTTAATGGAACCAGAGCTTCTTAATCACTTTAGAGTTTACTCTAATAGTTTGGGGGAGAATTTACAGATAAGAAGCCAGGCTCATGGATTCTTGGTGGTGGATGGAATGATGATCTGTGGGGAGGAGAATTGCCAACAGCTTCCTGGATTGATGATTTCACACATCAAAATCCTGTAAAATACCCAGTCATACAGACACACGCACACAACTTCGTTGTTCTTGTATGAAGTATTTTGATTGGATTGATGGGTAATCATTAGGCCATGCTCACAGGTTTGGCTGGCTAGGACAGATGGTCATATGGGCTTTGCTAATTCACTAGCATTGGAAATGGCTGGGATCACCCGTGATACTAAAGATCCAGATGGTGGGAGCATAGTGAGAGCATCCAACGGAGGTACTGCTTCAGCTCTCTTGTTCCTAAAGAATAAAAATAAAAGAGAACTTGAATTCGAGAGACGCACTTGCACTAATCTAGAGTTTATTATTTCCTTCCTACATGTGAACCGTGTTGCTTATATAATAAGGAACTTCAATTCAAATTATACGACATAGGAAGAGAATGAGGGATGTCTTACATTATCCAATATATGAATGTGAATATGAAAATCAAAGTGGAGCACACCAAAGAAATATTTTCCACGAGCATGAGAAATTATAAATTACCTATTTCTTTATTGTATATTACATTCAGGATGGAGTAATTATTTATTGCATTCTCGGAATAATCTTTCTTATCCGAGATGCTTTGCTTTTTAAAAAGGATGATTCAACTAAATTTTGATCCATTACCTTTTATAAACAATATGTTCAAAGGATACTAGTATCATTTTTTTTTGTCACTAATGGTTATGATATATCAAGTGCAATATCTTGACTAAGAAAAATACTTTTGACAAAGAAGAAATATGTGTCATCCTATGTTACTCCACTCAATATCAACAGTTATACTATATTCGTATCTTACTGGGAAATAAGTACTTCAAAGTATTTGTTGCATATATTGATCACAATATTGTTTTTTGAAGTATGCATATGAAGATCACCGGTGATATTATCTTGGTGTGATTTATTTTTTATGCTATCAGTTTTTGTTGCTCGAAACTTTATTATATGCTCATTTAAGGATTTTCAAAGTTACCATTTTGTTGAATGCAGAACCTACTGGTTTGATGATTGATTCTGCAATGAATCTCATCAATAGTCCAGAATTGTCTGTTGAGGAAAGACGAGAGGCATTAGTAAGGGCCAGCAACTACGCATTGACGAAAGGTGTAACTACTGTCGTTGATGTTGGGAGATACTTTCCCGGGTCATCTGTGGAAGACTCCTGGAATGATTATGCAGGTTTGTATAAAAAACACTAAGGTGTAGTAATTACCAAAGAAAAGGTGTTTATGCTAAGGTCCAAGAAAATTAAAGTGAAGTGCGAAATCAGTTATCAAATGATGAAGTATAAAAGGTGTTTTGGGGTAGGTAAATCAATTTCACTGCTATTCATATAAAAATGTTGTCATTTACTTCTCAATTGAAATTGATCAACAAACCCATTATAAATGAATTCATTTGTTATTGTTGCACAAAAATCGGTTATTGCACCATTTTATATTAGGATCCAATAAACTGAAATATTTGCTCTTTTGTAATATATTTCATTCTCATGCTATGAGTTGCAGATGTTTACAGATGGGCTCATTCTTCAGGAAATATGATGATTAGGGTTTGCCTATTCTTTCCGATGAAGACATGGTCACGGCTTGATGTAAGAATTGCTAAAGTAATGTAATAATATCTTTATTTTTAGCTTAGATGAACATCTTTATTTTGCTATGACTGTGATGCATACTTATTTAATTTTAAGATTTATTCTTCCTTTTCTATATGTTATATTTCTTGGTAATTATTTGCGTATTAAAATGAATAGGGAATTTCTAATCTATCTGACTATTTCAAATTCTACTTAATCTAATCCCCTTCTTGGGTTTTGTACTTTCTAAGATGTTTGAAGATTAAGTTACAAGTAATGGACTTTATTCTGACAAGTGCAAACTAATCATGATATTTGTGTTATTAGTCATCTCTTATGAGATCTTTTTCCTGTTCTTAATTAGGAACTTATTCATCAGACTGGTCATGCCCTTAACCACTGGATTTATTTTGGCGGTGTCAAGGAGTTTTTTGATGGGTCATTGGGTTCAAACAGTGCGTTATTTTATGAGGTGAGCTTCTCAAATGCACTCGTGACATCTGAAGTGTTAAAAATGGAATTTTTTATTTATTGCAGCCAACTTGCTTTATTTTGTATCTTGTAGATATATTCTTGGTAGAATCATAAGGACAATAAACCTGCATTTTAATTTTTCATAAGAGTACGTGATTCCGTCCCTGCTGCTTGTTAATCAAGTACTTATTGTCTACAAAGTAAGTAAAATTTGAAAGATAACCAGGACAAGGAAGAAGTGTTAGTCTGTTTTGTTTTATGTGAGTTAGAACATTTTGTAATAGTTTATTCATTAACCACATATTTAATGTTGGATGCTTAATGCCTTTATATAGGCATATGCAGACGATCCAGGAAACTATGGCCTGCAAATAATAGACACTGAGAGCTTATTAAACATGACATCATTGGCAGATAAACATGGGCTTCAGGTGCTCCTTTGAAATTCGTGCTACTTAGTATTTTCTAGTACTCCGTATTTGGTTGTGCTGAAGAACTTTTTAACTGTTAAATTATTCTGATTGCAGGTTGCTATTCATGCTATTGGTGACAAAGCAAATGATTTAGTCTTGGACATTTATAAATCAATTGTAGCTCAAAATGGGTTCAGAGATAGAAGATTTAGGGTAAGTAGCTCACTGATTGGCACTGAAAATTGGTGTGAACTTGCGCTAAATATAGTAACATACAATGACTTGTGAGGTATGAAGTGTCACATATTATCATCATGATTTGAGTCATGTTTCATAGGTTTATGAGTAATAAGAGCTAAACGTAACTTTTAGGATATTTTTTATGGTAGAATAAGGTTAAGTAGTTCATTGATTGGCATTGATATTTAGTGCAACTGTGTGCACGTATTTGAATTTGAGAGAAGTACAGTAAGCGAGAAAGGTATATGACTTGTGAGGTATTGAACTAGTTTAACTCCCAGGATATTTTACATAGTATTCCCTCCAAAAAATGTGGTATTGAACGAATTGAAGAATCAAGCATCTATCCCCAACACTAGTGGAGTTTTTGTGAGCAATGATTGGGGCTTGCTGGTTAGAAACAGACAAAATGGGTTGTTTCCAACATTCTGTGTTCATGCAAGGAGCTTGACTTGGGACACATGGGCAATGAGCTCTCAACTATAGTCCTTCAAGAAAGCTTGACCAACAAGTTATTCACTACTTGTTCAAGGTTTCTCTTGAGATTTGCATAGGATTCCCTACACTTCCCTGACTGAGTTTTGTTAAAATTTCAAGCATTCCACCTCATTTTCTCATGGACTCCTTTTGTTCAACGCTCTCAGGAACCAAGGCGTTCTAATTTTTTCTACCAAAAAAAGAAAGATGGCCATGTTACTGGTGAATATAGCCAAGGGGCTTGTGCTAGAAATGCAAAACCCGCTGGGGAATACATAAGCTGAAAAAGGCATGTGTCAGAAAAATCAGGTTTATTGAGATATAGGGTTCTTATCCAATTAATGTTGAAAAAGGTTGCAGGAATTGAGCCAAGTATGGTCGGGTCTGCAAACGAAGGTTGTTGCGGCTAATATAGTTTAGGGTGCAAAAGAAAAGATGGGGGCTAGGTTTCATGGCTGGTGCTCTTGAATACACAAATGAAAAGGGAAAAATTGATGAATATCATGGCTGGTGCTCTGGGGAAGTACAAAACACTGGGCACATAAAACATCTTGTAATCAACATGCCTCCATTTCATGGAGTACTTGCCTACAAGGGTGAAGCTCAAAAACCAGGACATTATTGATGTTGAGGAGTGTGTGCTGCACAACATTGAGAAGAAAACAAAGGACCACATTTTGTTTGATGTCAGCACACAGTGTGTTCTGGAAGCTGTTTTTAGTTGGGCAATATATGGAGTGTAGGGGACTACTTCAATTGCATGCCTTCAAAATCTGGGCTCCTTCAACTCAGCAGAATAAAATCATATATGATCATTGTCTACAATGTTCACTGTCTACTGCATTTGGCGTGCTCAAATTAGCTGGTTCACAACTTGATAAGGATTGAAACCAATACTTGTGCCAATTATATAAACCATATTTAGGGCATTATTATATACTTTGTGGCAAGTTAATTGGCAACAAAAACGGCTTCTTATAGTGAAAAGGATGTTGTATTAGAAGAATATTATTGTACATTATAGTATTTTAATAATATTCCACATCCTATATATTACCCATTTTGAGTTGATTTGTAAAAGTTGAGGACTTTGATCCTAATGGTGCTCATGATTGCACTTTTGTCTTCATAATAACTTGGCATACTAGCCTTGCTAAGATTTACTTAAATTTGAACTTCCATTCGAGATTAAACCTCTAAAATCATGTTTATTACACATACTCGTTACGTCTATGTTGTTTGTTTGAATTACTTCAGATTGAACATGCCCAACATCTGACTCATGGAGCTGCTGCACAATTTGGCAAGGATGGCGTTGTTGCTTCCGTTCAGGTCTGTAGTTCAAAGTTAAATTATTTTTCAAAGGGATTTTTTGAGTGGAGCCCTAACATTAATTGTTTGGAGAGGACGGATGGTATTTTCTTATGAGAGGATGTAAGGATGTTGTTAGGGTATTTTATCATTTTCATAATTGTTTTTAGTTTTGAAATAGGCCGTTTTCTCAATATGGTTCTATACTGATCAATGTTGTTGTTCTATACTGATCAAGCAGCCCGCACATCTGCTGAATGATGCTAGTTCTGCAATAAGGAAACTTGGGAAAGATCGAGCTGAACAAGGATCTTACCTATTTGGCTCACTTGCAACCGGCAATGCCAAGTTGGCGTTTGGCTCCGATTGGCCTGTGAGCTCCAGCTTCACTAGCTTTTTCTTAAAGTTTAATCTAGGGCAATTGTCCAAGAAGAGTTGATTCGCGTGCTCATTTTTGCAGGTGGTGGATATAGATCCGCTATGCACTGTTAAGGCATCTGTGCAACGAGTTCCTTTTTCGTGGCACACTCCTTGGATGCCATCCGAATGTCTTGCACTTGAGGATGCACTAAATGCGTAAGATTCACATTTTCCATATAGTATAGCTAGTGCTCATTTAGTACTTGTCATCATTACTTTCACATTTGACATATGTCTTAGGCATAGAAAAAGTGCACATTTACATAGTTGTTCTACCTAGTAAACCTTGCTATATAAAAAATGCTCCAAAGCTAAAAATCATAGATGCTCATTGTGGCATTTCATGAACCAGCTATATTCAATTCATGGTATCATAGAGGAGTGTGAAACTTGAAAATAATGAAGATCTTCACTATGCAATAGGGCTATGCATACGATTAAATGAATAGAAACTAGCTACTGTTCTGACAAAAAAACACTAGCTAGTGTGATTTGAAAATAGCACAACTATAATAATGTGTTCCTACTTTGTTTTTGTTTCTTTTGGTGTATAGTATTACATAATTGTTTCGTGTCTTGTTCTTGTCTCGTAGTTAGATCATCAACTCTGTTATTATTCAAGCAACCAAATGACAACAAAAGTTTTTCCATTAAATGACCTTCAATTATATGAAATTCTCAGGCACACCATCTCAGCAGCCCAGGCATGCTTTCTTGACAAAGAACTAGGATCATTATCGGTTGGCAAATGGGCAGATTTTGTGGTGCTCTCATCTGATTCATGGGACGACTTTAAGAATGAGGCCTCAGCATCAATTGAAGCAACTTATGTAGGTGGCATTCAGGCCTACCCTTTAAAACGACCAATGTAATGAAGCTACATTTATACATATGTACAGTTCATATCCCTACGCCTCATGGAGAGATCGATCAACTGCTGTCATGTGTATATTCAACTACTTATTCCGCTTGAATGGATGTTAAGTTCATATCTCTACGGTTTTTATTGTTGTTGTATCTTGTGTATTCAAGTTTCTATTCCGCTTCAATACTTTAGAGGTTATTGTTATGGTGTTGAATGAAACGGAAGAAAACTAAGGTTTTGAGAAGAGAGCAAGATAATGTGCAAATCAACTTGTCTTATTGATGGAACAAAGATTGGTGTTTATAGAGGTGAACTAAGGTTAGTAAATTAAGATAGATTTATAAAAGCAAAATTTATAATATTTTATTTAAAGTTTTAGTATAAATTGAATATTTATATAAGAAAAATTAGTTAATAATACCGTGGTCGGGATAAATAGAGTTGATAGAAGATTTCTCGTTCCTATGATCCTATCCCATCCCTATTGGGGAATTAAAATCCGATTCTCATATCCACCGCACTCCCAACCAAGTCAGGGAATCCTCCCCCCTAATGGGGCGGGTACCCACGGATCCCCATACCCATGAGTCAAATGTGCATCCATAATAGAGGGTAAGGGATGTTGAGAATGTGGATGGAGATGGGGAGATGTATTATCCACCCTACCTTACCCCCATGTGCATCCCTATCCCTAGATTTATGGATATTCCCAAATTGAAATTACATTTAATTATGTTTTCCTATTTTTTTAATTGAGACAAACAATTGTAAAAAATCCCTTTGTTTTGAATAACAATTTAAGATATTTGTTCCAATATAATCCCAAACAAAAGAAGTTTGCATTTAATATTTGATTTTTACCATAGCATATGTAAGATATATATTATGATAGTATTCTTAAATTATTGGAGTATTATTATGCAATGAATTCATAATTTAGAATTTGTCTATCAAGAATGACATAAAATAAGAACCATGTAAAATGTTTGTCTATCAATATACAACAATATTATCACGATTTGTAATTTATATAGGACACTATTATTATATAATAAGATAATTATTAAAATACTTTAAATCATAATCTAATTATTTGGAAATAAATGGAAATAACAAATACTTAAGTATCTAAAAAAGAGAAATTGTTTGAATTGTAGTAGAAAATATATGAAAGATATGACTCTTATTTCTCTATTTTGGAGAAAATTATAAAAATATTATTGGAGATATCGTTCAAAAGTTTGTGTTTAACAAATCCTTATGCATGACAGGCTCGTTCGTTGCAATCATACTATGTAAAATAATATATTGTAATGAATTCTTTTTGAAAAAGCTGTGTTCGGCCATATTGTAATGAACTCTATTCGTCTATAGAATTCTCAAATTCCACAATCTCTTTTCCAAACAAAGCCCACTATTTTTAAACCTTGTTGCCGAACATACCCTACGGCCTACGTAGAGATGAATACAAATTCTAAGGCGGCTTCTCACGTAAGTGTGCACATTACTTTTAAAAAGTATTATATTATGTTATCTTGACTATATTTTAATTAAAAAGAGTAGACTAAAGAGATTGGCGGGGAGCGTATATATTCAACATACATAAATAAATTAGTGAAGTAAATATTCAATATATATATAGACATAGATCTGCGATCACGTGAGATCACAAATTAGGGTGTAAAATGCGAATATATCATGGCCGTTGGATCAGGGAAAATTAACGGCCGGATGTACATGCGGATTTTAAAGGCTTTTTAGCTGCTAGGGGTATTTTTGTCTTTTTACGCCTATGCACTGTTCATCTTTCTTCCCAGAATCCCAGTTGATCGCACTGTTCATCCTTCGGCCCTCCACGCAAATCTCTTCGGCTCTTTCACAAATCTCTTCAGCTCTCTTGTTTATTCCACATCCTTCTTCGACTCTCTTGTTCTTTTCAATTGTATTTTCGCCTTTTGGCTCTTGTTCAATTGCTTTTATGGATATAGGTAACGATTTGGGGTTTTTGAAAGTTAGAACTTATGCTTTGCTTGTTTTTAGGTTTTCCTTGAGTAAGTTAAGTGAGAACTTGTGAATTTGAGATACGATTTGGATGTATGATTGGTGTTTACATGATTTGATTGCATTAGAAAGTGATTTTGAAGTCTTCGATTGAACATAGAAGCTGATTATGTACGTTTGCCTTATTGCCTACCATGTGTTCGACAAAATGCCTCAACCAATGTGCCTTAATTTACATGAACCGTCTAATTGCTTTTAATGAACCATTACTTGAAAGTTTATGAACCATACCGATACTCTTTGTGAACCAAAGAATACCCGTATTTGACCATTTGTACTACTCATTATGTGTGTTTCATGTTGCTTCACCCATAGCTTTTACGTTTCTTTTGTAGGTTGTTCATCAAGTTCCGGCCATCCTAACATTTCTCATTCGGATGGTGATGCTTTTACCTGGGAATTGAATTGTCTTCTATGTTCCACGATTCATCATTGTATTTTTTTATTTTTCCCAAGTGTTTACACAATTTTCGCGTTTTGTCATACATGAACCAAGTGATTCATATTCATGAACCATCGCGTAGAAGATAATGAACCATCGCGTTTTGAGGATTAAGCTGTCTTATATGCAGTTTCACATTAAATGAACCAAATGACTAAAGTTGATGAACCGACAAGGTGAACCCAATGAACCAAACACCTATCGTTTATGAACCGATTGATATGAACTTCATGAAAAGCTGAACGCACCTTTCTTTTTATGCACCAATTCATTAAGTTTCATGAACCTACAAGTTAAACACAATGAACCAAACACATTTTCGATTACAAAAGTTTTGCATTTTGTCATACATGAGCATTTTGTCATTCATGAACCGAGTGATTCAAGTTCATGAACCGAGTGATTCAAATTCATGAACTGAAAAATTAAATAGAGAGGTTGAAAGTGTGCTTGTCTGGTTGCCCACCATGTGTTCGACAAAATGCCTCAACACATGTGCCTTAATTTACATGAACCGTTTCATGGTTTTAATGAACCTTTCCTTGAAAATTTATGAGCCATAATGACATTCTTTGTGAAACAAAAGAAGAATTGTATTTGCACATTTGTAGTACTCATTATGTATTTCAAGTCACTTTACACATAACTTAACATTTTTTTTGTTAATTGCTCATCAAGCTCGGGTCATTCTAACATGTCTCATTCAAATGGTGATGCTAGTATTGATGGAGTTTAGTTGAAGGATTTTCATAATAAACTAGTACCATTGGTGGAGCCCCATTGGATGATGATGAGCACGATAACGATGCCTACATTCTTCACTTATCACAAGATTGTTCTTATTTCATTACTACTTGTACGGTTGAATATAAACTTCAAACAATGATCTGTTTTGTTATGTGTGTTTGAGGATTCAGTTATCTTCTATGCACTTTAACATTAAATGAACTGTATATTTAAACGACATGAACCTACAAGTGGAACACAATGAACTAAATTCTTTTATTTTACACAATTTACGCATTTCATATATGAACCGAGTGATTCAAATTCATGAACCATTACGTCGAATTCAATGAACCAAATAATTAAACTTCATGAACTTAAAAACAATGAACCTACAAGTGGAACATAATGAACCTATAAGTGGAGTACAATGAACCTTTTTGGTCAAAATCAATTTATTTACAAGTTTACCACCGTTTTTTCCGTATTCCTTATATCCTCCTTTAATCTCTACCGTCAGATCCAAAAGATCTAACGGTAGAGAATGTTTCTCATTTTACACTATAAGAGTTATTCTTACCAGAACCAAACTCTATAGACATATCCCTATACTTTTTGAAGACTTTATTATAAATATTATGTTTGGGAGAAATGATCAAATCATTTCACGGCAACAAAACGTATGGTGTTCTCACTAGACAACTGTCGTGGAACTTTCTTTTTCCGGAACCATGTGATGAATATTTCAATTTTATATTCGGTTGAGAACGCAGCCAAAACTTCTGTATTTACAATCAGATTCGTAGACCCTTTTCTTGAACAAGAACACAACTTGGATTCTGCCTTCCCTGTCATCACTCACTTTGTCGTATTTCCCCAACTTGCCCTACTCGCCTACGCATCTCTCATCTCAACCGCCTTCCTCAGCTCCTCCCCAAATCATTTCGCCATTCCAAAATCCCAGTCTCTTTCGCAATAACTCCCAAATCCATGCCATGCCCTCTTTAATGCATCAGAGTTTGAATACGATGATTGAACCCATCATACTCTCTAGGCCCCATTAAAAATAAAACATGACCCTTTTTCTCTGAGAATTTATTATTTTCTGGGTCTTTGGAAATTTCTTGTAGTTCTGACTGACAGATATTAGTTTCGTTCTTGTATGCTCTAACCATCAAGATAGGTTATTCATTTGGTGACTGAACAAACAAAGGGTGAGAAGAAAGTGGTGAAATGGGGCTGCTGGATCTTTTCTTGGTGGCGTCGATGCCGGTTTTGAAGGTGCTGTTGATAACTGCACTTGGGTTTTACCTGGCACTAGAGAGTGTGGATCTGTTGGGGGAGAACGCCCGAGTGTACATGAATTCTGTAAGCTGCATATCAATCTCATTCTCATAGAGCATTTGACCTCCAAAATCTGTTAGTTTACCGCTTCGAAATCATGTGCTGTGTTGAAACCTGCAGATGGTGTTCTTTGTGTTCAATCCTGCATTGGTTGGAGGCAGCTTGTCTAGAACTGTCACCTTGGAAAGCTTCCTCAAATTGTGAGCAAAATGTCATACTGTCATTGATTTGTTTGTTTTGTTCTGTTCTGTCCTGTCCTGTCTTTCTTATTTGGATCATACTATCATTTTGCTGCAAAATGTCTCATTTTGGACTTACTATATGGTTGTTCTGGAGCAAGTTGTGAATTGGGTTTGAGCTGAGTCCTTCCTTGATGAATCAGGTGGTTCATGCCCTTCAATATACTCATCACATTTCTGATAGGATCGGCGCTCGGGTGGCTGCTCATCAAGCTCACCAAGCCTCCACAGCACATCAGAGGCCTCATCTTGGGTACCTGTGCTGCAGGTGCTTCAAAACTCCCTGTTTTCTTCCTTGCATTCGAGCATCGTTGGTCTAGTATTGACTCATTTATACGCTAGGCGGCCTTTAGGTGGAGAGGGGCTGCCTAGCGCCTAGGAGGCCTATACGGTTGCTTAGGCGGGTTAAAAGGCTAGGCAGATAGGACCGCCTAACGCCTAGGCAGGGGCCTAGAAGGGATTTTTAGAACATTGTAATTATACTTCCATAAGCAAGGTGTTTTGCGATAATTGTGTCAGGTAACATGGGGAACTTGCCCATAATCATAGTCCCTGCAATATGCAAGGAGAAAGCTAGTCCCTTTGGAGATCCTGCTGCCTGCCAAAGCTATGGACTAGCTTATGCTGCACTCTCTATGGCGGTACAGCAACAGAACTGTCTTAACAGAAAACGTTTCCGGTTTCTGTTTCTATCCGGCCTTTGTTCTCTCACCGACAATGTTACTTGTTTTTCCACTTCAGATAGGAGCTATATACTTGTGGTCCTATGTTTACAACATTGTACGTGTCTACGCGAACCAAGAAGATGCAAAGCATGACACTCTGGACACGAATCCGGAGTTATCAGAAGGGCTTCTTCCTTCCAAAGCTTTTGATGAATCAAAGGAAGATGTAATTCAGCAGAACTCTATTCTTGCTGCTTTGAAACTCTTATCAGTGAGCTGTTTTGTATAATGTGTAATCTCTTCGAGCTTGATGTACAGACTCCATTCCTTACTCGGATCAAACAAGGTTTCATCACATTTTCGGAGAAGATAAACCTCAAGAAATTACTTGCACCTTCAACAACTGGAGCGGTATGTCTGACTAACTACAAATTGTGCATCTCTTTATCTCAAAAACATGATCCTAGAATGCACAAATGAATGCAATTTTTCACACTTTGTTTTTTCTTCTCTTCTACAGATTGTGGGGTTTGTCATTGGAATGGTTCCACAAATGCGAGGATTGCTAGTAGGGAACGAGGCTCCTCTTCGTGTGCTACAAGACTCCGCTTCCTTGCTAGGGTCTTAACACAGTCCGTCTGATCAAAATATTTCAGTATGTTGGATTTGTCACCCCAGCCACTTTTTATGACCAAAGTTTCCTAATACTAATTGCAGTGATGCAGCCATTCCAGTAACCACCCTTATACTGGGAGCAAACCTTCTCAAAGGTATTAACCGAATTCCGAAATGGGTCATGATTAGAATTCTCAAACATGATTTTGATGGTTTTCGACTTTGCTGTGCAGGTTTGAAAGGCTCGGGCATACGAATGCCTATTGTTGGCGGCATAGTTGCAATAAGGTACGTTGTCCTACCCATTGTAGGCGTGTTCGTAGTCAAGGGAGCGGTTCGTGCAGGTTTAGTGAGCTCAGATCCGCTCTACCAGTTCGTTCTTCTGCTTCAGTATGCAATGCCACCAGCAATGAACATTGGTAGGCACTCTTCAGTCTTCACTACTGTAGAATTTGCAAAGTCTGTGTAGCTCTCTTAGGAACAATAACAAACATTTTCATCATTTTGATCATGGTAGGAACAATAACACAACTGTTTGGAGCTGGGCAGAGTGAATGCTCAGTCATCATGCTGTGGACGTATTCTTTGGCTTCGGTCGCGCTCACGCTTTGGTCCACCTACTTCATGTGGGTTGTGGGTTGATCATTTCAAGCTCAACTCTTTGTCGAATGCGTGGTTTATTCTATATTACTTGTTCAAGAGCAAAAATAGAAAACCCTCTTCTCTTGCACAATGCTATTTTTGATGCATTTTACTTAGAACCATGACAGCAATGAAGCCGGTCAAATCATAGTATGATATATTCCTCATTGATATCAGTTTCAAGATGTAGGATCGTGGTGTTTTTTTGTTATTCTTCTTGCAGTTTTTTTTTTTTTTGTTGAACCATGTTCTTGCTCCCTAATCCTGGTTTTATCTCACCAAAGTAAAGTGGAGAGAGTTCGTGGTATAAAAAAAGGAATTAAAAGGGTTTGTTTTGGGTAGAATGAGAGATGATATCTCTGTTAGTAGATGGTTATTGTGTCCGGTTAACACACATAATAGAAAATTTCTACTAGTATAAGAAAATGTTCTAAGTAGTTAGCACGTGCCGATAACCGAATTCGTACATCATGAAGCAATAATAAGGAAAGGAAAATCCCTCAGACGGGCAAACAATACAAATTATCCTTTCATCAAAAGCAAAAGGTGTTGGGTTCTGATAATGAAAAGGGCATTGAATACAAATTATCCTTTAATGAAAAGCAAAAGGATAATGAAAAGCAAAAGAAGTAAAGCGATGCGCCATTGTGTTCACTGCACAATACACATGATGGCACCCGTAATCCGGTTTACGGATTGACCCGTTGATCCGTAACTTATAAAAGTGTGACCCGACCCGTAACCCGGTTTCGGGGTTTTACGGGTCGGGTCAGGGGTTGACCCGTTTGACCAGGTCAAACGGGTTTTACGGATCAAACGAGTCAATTTAAGGTCGGGTCACGGGTCGACCCGTTTGACCCGTAAAACCCGTTTGACCCGATTAGTGTTTTTCACACTTACAAAAAAAACTTTTGGTTGTGTAATATTATTTTACTAATATCCAATACAATAAATCATTGAAATGTGTTTCACAAAGAAAAATAACAAAATTATGCAATCCATAGTCTAAATAAACAATACTCCCTCCGTTTCACAATAAGTGTCGTTTTAGTACTTAAAATTTGTTTCATAATATGTGTCGTTTTAGGTTTTCAAAGTGATTTATTAGGGGTAATAATGATAATTTTTATTGGAATGTGTATTTGTTGACTAAAGTTGTTCATTCATTGGTCAAAAAAATGTAATGAGTGGTAAGATTAAGAAAAAGTTGTAAGTTTTAAAGCAAATGATTGCTTTTCTTAAAAACTGTGTTGAGAGCTAAAACGACACTTATTGTGAAACGGAGGGAGTATAAAATTAAAAATAAATTATTATTTTTTTAATTTTACGGGTCAACCCGTAACCCGCCAGATCGACCCGTAACCAGTATATGAAATTTTTATGACCCGTGACCCGACCCGTAATTTTTGGGTCGGCTCAGTCCGGGTTACGGGCGACCCAAACCGTTGGACACCCCTAGTTCATACAAAGAAAGTCTTGGCATTCCATCACCAGGCTAGAGAGAGGGTGCGCGGCTTCTTCGTGTATAAGGATATGTTTGATTATAAAGGCTATATACATTATGTTTTATTAGTTGTATGTATGAATACACAAATCCCAAAATTATATGAAGTAAAATTACGTATTTATATGCATGGTTATCACACATTATATTCATGATTTTAATACCCTATATGCATGATTATAAATGTTATATGCATGATGTTTTATTGGTTGTATACAAGAATATATGCTTAATACATCAATTGATGCGACCCGGTCCAGAGCCCGGATCGATCATGGCCAGTCCAAGACCATGGCGTCCACCTTGGATACCGAAGTGTCCTTTTGTTATATATTTCCTTATTTAGCATTTTCCATTTATAGTATCTTGCTATTATGATATTATTACTATTTTGGGTGTGTGTCTTCCTATACTTACCCATGATGGGCCTTATTCTAGCTAAATACATGATGGGTCTTATTCTAGCTAAATGGGCCAATCTCTTAAGCATAAGAAGACACATACCCAAAATAATAAGAATATCAGAATAGCAACATACTATAAATAGAAAATGCTAAATAAGGAATATATATAATAAAAGGATGCTTCGGTATCCAAGGTGGACGCCACGGTCTTGGGCAAGCCATGATCAATCTGAGCTCGGATCGGGTCGCATCATCAATAGACCCACCTACTTCTACTTTATTTCCTATTAGACCCCCTACAAAAAAAATCAATTAGACCCATGCATTAGGTTTACTTTTTTTTATTGAACACATTAAGCTTACATGGACAAGCGTGTGTTGCGTAAACTATCTTCATTTCGCGCGCGTTCAGACTCGTGACTTTCTCTATTCCCCTTCCAATTCATATATGACCTTCTCTATTCCCCTTCAAATTCATATATGCTTAATCATATGTAACGACCATATAAAAATAAGGGAAATTCTGGTTGGTACCCCCGAGTTTTGTGCTTTTCCAGATGGTACCCTCGATAAAAACTTATTCCAAGTTCTACCCCCGAGCTTTTGAATAAGTTTGCACTGTGCCCTTTCATGCTTTCTTCTTCATTTCCGTCAAACGCACAAATACAGCTTGGTCGCCCGGCCGCTTCCACCGCCAGGTTGCCCGTCCTGGCTTCCGGCTCTGATTCTCCACGCTCCTCGTCCTCCCTCCTCTCGACTCCTCTGGATTTCCGGCGACGAGCCACCAATCCCCCCTTCGGCCTCGTCTGACTTCCCGACGCCCTCGCTGCAGATTTGTTCCTCCACGCCGGCGGCTCGACTCGACCGCCCTTGGATCTGACCGAACAACCCAACCTACCAATGCCCTTGACGAACTCCTGGCCGAGCCCGACCCCTACTTCTCTCTGCCCAAAACCCGACGCCGACCCGACTTCCCGCTTCCGACCCCTTCGCTCACCACACCTGACTTCGACTGTACACCACTCACTACCTGAACCTCTGATGCCCGATTGAAGAAAAAGGAAAGGAAAGGAAGGAGGAGGGCTACATGCTTACCGGCGAAGCTTGGGGGCGGCTTCGGCGAGAACGGCACATTTTTTGTTCCGACATCTTCGCTCCCCTTCTTTCCTTTTTTTTCTTGAGGGAAGGGGGTGGAGAGGTCACTCTCCCCTAATTTAATTACTAACTAGCCTCTCTAAAAAAAAAACACTAACTAGCCCTTTCCTCCTAATATAATAGCCTTATTTTTTTCCCTTTTCTCTCTCCTCTTTTTTTCTCAGATCTGAAATCCATCTCCCTCTGTCTCCTTCCTTCTTTCCCAAATCTAGATCTGAGATCCTAGGTCGTCCCCTTCTACTCGCATCTCCGTCGGATCGAACGTCCTTCTTTCGGTGTTTGTCGTCTTCGACTTCATCTTCTCCGACAGAGAAAGAGACAAATGCAAATTATCCACGAAAGCTCGGAATGAACACCTGGCGTAGTACAGATTTGAGAATGATCCTTGTTTCTCTAGCGGAAATTTCCACCACAATAGTGTTTCGTGGACAACAAATTATCCACTTTTCACCTTGGATTAGGATGCCAGGCAACAGATTCGGGGAAGAAGGCTTCGTCGCGACTTTCGCAGGTTCAGCAGCTCCTGACGGAAGCGGAGGAGCGGGCCAATGTCGCCGATAAAGAGCCTCCTCCTAAAATCACTCTTGGTAACCGAATTGTTAATTTTGCTTTTCTCTTTAGGAGTTTCGATTTCTGAATATGAGCTGCAAATTTGTTGTTCTCTAAAATCATTGCGTTTTTTTTGTTGTGTATCTTTAGTTATTGCCAATTTGATGTTGTATTTCTGATCATGTTTGGTGTATACTGTGCTGGTAAATGGAAATTGCACTATGATCTTTGCAGATTTAGACTTGAATTCATTATTGCTGAATTTTGGATTTGCTTGATTTTAGGCGTTGCTGAATTTAGGTTCCTGCCTCACTTTATGATTGGTAAATGGTTTCTGCCTCAATTTAGATTTGGAGGATTTTTACGCTAGGTGACAGATGTAGAATCCCTAGGTTAATTTGTTGTTTGCTAATTGTATTTGACGTGTAGGATTTTATGCGTTGGTTCCTAAGCTTAATTATTTGTTGGTAAATATTGTTCCCAATATATTAACTAGTGAAGTTTTTTGCTTAATCTGAAGTTGTTCCCACGTTAATTAGGTGCCATTTCAAATTAGGTTGTTCCAAATACTATTTAACAGTACATGCACACATATATTAGGAGCTTTGGGATTTGCTTGATTTTTTCCTTTTTATGGTGATGACAAGTTGAGTTTACGGGTTTAGGGTTGTCAAGTTGGTTTTACGGGTTTTGGTGATGACAAGTTGGTTTTAACTGGTTTTGGTGATGACAAGTTGATTTATTTTTGCATTGTTAAATTTGTTTATATATTACTTTTATTTATGGCCTATTAGCTCAAATGGTAGAGCAACGTGCTTAACGCACAATAATGTGGGTTCAAATCCCACATAGGCATATTAATAAATTCTGACGACAAGTTGCATACGTAATGACAAGTTGCATACGTGATGACAAGTTAGGGTGGTGATAAGTTTTGTACGTGATGATAGGTTTTTTGTACGTGACGACAAGTTGAATGATGACAATCGCATATACGCAACGACACGTTTTTGTACGTGACGACAAGTTTTTTGTACGCTATGACAAGTTTTTTGTGCGATATGACAAGTTTTTTTATAAGCGATGACAAGTTTTTCTACGCAATGACAAGTTTTTCGTAAGGGATCAAGTTTTATACGTAACGACAAGTTTTTCATAAGGGATGACAAGTTTTCTACGCAATGAAAAGTTCAATGACAAGTTTTTCTAAGCGATGACAAGTTTTTATGCATGGTGACAAGTTGTTTTCAATCTTCCAGTGATAGGATTTTTGGATGACAGGATTTCCGATGACAGGATTTCAGGTGGGACGCGGTGGCACGCGTGTAATTTTTTTTTTGACCAGGGGTATTTTTGGAAAAACGACTAGTTAGCACATAAATTTTCAAGGCAGCCTACCCGCTCCACAAATCTCCCCAAATAGCCTACTTACCAAATTTTCTCTTTTTTCTTTACTTGTTTGCTTTTTTTTTAAGAATTAACGGATGTTTTGACAGAAATAAAAAGGAAGGGCACATTCCGAACTTTTTCAAAACCTCAGGGTATTTTGCGGAATAAGTTTATTTTGAGGGCATCATCCGAAAAAGCCCAAAACTCAGGGGCATCATCCGGAATTTCCCTAAAAATAATGTTATAACTTATAATATAAGATTTTATTATGTTGGCATAATTAGGCTTAAGTGGTGTCTAACTAGTATTACGTGGCTTTCATTTTTTTATTACGCCAAGCTTAGTTGGAAACTAGACATGAGACATCGACGCACGTCTAACACATGTAACGGATAAAGCCTCAAAGGGTGTTCAATGGAAAAAGTGAGCAGAGTATAAGGGTCTATTTAAACATGTTTTTGTAGGGAGGTCTAATAGGGAAAAAAAGTACAAGTAGAAGAGTTTATTGATGTATTAAGCCCAAGAATATACAATCACTGGAATATCATGCATATGACATATTATAATAATGCATATGACATGATATAATAATGCATATGACATAATATAATTATGCATATATGTACGTGACTTTAAGTTTCCTATATTTAAGGGAATTTATAAATCTTTTCTCTTTGTAATTTTAAAATTAAATCTTGTCCATTTATTATATTTAGATCTAATGTTCCATATATTTAGAGCCAAAATATACATATTCCACATGAATAAACTAATGCATATGCAAATGCAAATGCAATGTCTCCAGTTTATTATTCTATGAACTGTTCAAGCCAGAATCTGCCTCGAGTTTTCACTGAATGGACTCATACGATCCCTTATGATTTACACCCAAAGATCTCATATGAAATGGCCTTATAGGTCCTATGTGAAATGACTTTTACGTCTCATGTGATTACAAATTCACGGCAAGACAGTCACAAATCCTTTAATCTCATGACAATGTGATGTGCTCAAATGCATCATGTGATCATATATCCTCTCTCATTTGTAGCACATCATATATATAACACATAAGGTTTAATATCCGGTCTATACTCACCTTCTATAAGAAAGATATCTTGTCTCTCCCCTATAACGTATGTTGGAAATAATTTACTTATTATATAAACATATAACTCATGTATAACAACTGTTCACATAAGATTATAATAAAATTTAACAACCATAATTTAAAACACACTCACACATACACACACCTATATCTAGTTACAAAACATAAGTCTAGGGTGCAAATTGAGGAGGAGAAGGTTGTAGACGTGATATACACAATTATGTTGTGTATTTAGATGGGGTTTTAGCATACTTCTAATGATGTTTTAATTTAGGTGCTTATGTTGGAGTTTGGAGCGTAGAAGAAGGAAGAGTCAAGGTACACTGAAGATCACTTGGAGCTGAAGCGAAGAGAAGACGAAGAAAAGTGTTCTGTTGGAGGCGGCGACCGCTGCCAGTGCCGGGGGTTAAACGATGTGCTTTAATTATTAGACTTAAAGATATTAATGTTGGTCCGGTTTTTATGTACTTTTGGATAGTTTGTTTTCTCCTATTTAAGGTAGGGTTGTGAATTCGGATCGATCCGATCCGATCCGAATCCGCGGATATCCGAAAACTGTTTTGCCTCAAATCATGATCCGTATCCGATCCATTTTTAGTCGGATATCCGAGAAAATATATCCGTTTGGATCGGATATCCGATGGCGGATATCCCATATATCCAAAAGATCCATTTTGATTAAACTTGCTTAAATTAATAAATTACAAATTATATCCAAAAAATTTCATACCATATCCAAAAAATACATACCATATCCAAAAGTGAAGGCTAGAGTTCTAACAAAATATATAGTCCTTATAGTACGTGAAATACAATACTTGGAATGGTAGGAATGCAATACAATTGCATAATTTGCATTAGACGACTAGACGTGTATTTATTTTTTTGGTAAAAACATGTATTTATTTACATATATATTTTTTAAATATATATATATTAGTATATATACGGACATTTTCGGATATCCATTTATCTAAAACTCCGATCCGTATCCGATCCAAATATCCGGAAAAAAAATAGCGGATCGGATATGGATCGATTTTAGTCGGATTAATTTGGATACGGATAAAAACGGATCGGATCGGCGGATATCTCGGATCGGATCGTCGAATCGGATATCAAATTCACAACCCTAATTTAAGGAGGCTTAGACCTTTGTTTTAGACCGAATTTTGGAGTTTGGAATTAATTTGTATTTTGGAGATTTATGGAGAACTAAGCATCTTTGCTTAGACAGACAATTGAAGTGTTCGTTCTGATTCAATTGTGAGATTTCTAATTCTCTATTTATTGCATGGATTTAATCTTTTCCCTTGCTTGAATTGTTATTGACTTATTTCAATAATTTCTAGTTTGATCATCTAGGTTTTATTGCTATTAGGTTATTGCTAGATTTAGAGTGTTTCTGGTTGAGCATTTCTATTTCATAAGTAACATTTGTATTGTGTTAATATTTGGTTATGTTAGTTGTATGCATAAGAGAGCTAATTTTCATTCTAGGGTAAAAGTTGGTTGTTTTATCTTAGTTTGTATCCAAGTATATTCCTGTTATTGAATGCTGCTAGTTAGATTGAATCTTGATAGTTTCATGATTATTTAACTAGTTAGGGTTAATAGTGCGTATCTGGTTGTGCTATTAGTTATATTTGAAAATGAAATGAGATTTCCATTGCATAGATATTGATTGAAATCAATTATCAACTTGTCAAGAGAATGTGGATATTTGTTTGTTTGAGTTGTTTCCAATTACTGATTAATTAAACTCTGGAACTCTTAGGATTTGCATAATAGTGTATGACTTAATCCAAAACCCCCCCTTGTTACTTCAGTTTGACACAAACTTCGCTGCAAAAGACAACTGTCTCCTTGTGGAATTGACCCTTACTTGCTTTATAATATGGTTTAAGTTAGTTTGTTTTCCTTTGCAAGACCGTGGTTTAAAACGACTAAATCACGCTTATCAAGAAGCCATTAGCCGATCGACTTGTGCAAAAATGACCTCTAAGAGACACAAGCTAGTAAAAACTAGTTGAATCTGAAAAAATAGTTTGCGATTTATGTGAGTCGTATACTCAGTGGATATAAACCATCGTCAATTGTTTCACTCATAACCAAACAATTAATTTTTATACATATATATATATATTCCATATGAATAAATTTCTACATATACAAATGCCAATGTGTCAAGTTTATTATCTTGTGAACTATTTAAGCTTGAATCTACCCGGGTTTCCTCTGAATGAACTCATACGGTCCCTTATGATTTAGACCCGAATGTCTCATATGAAATGACCTATTAGGCCTCCTACGGATGGGATGAGATATTAGAAGAAGTCAATAGCTTTTGTAATAAGAATAATATCACTATTCCTAATATGGATGATAATGTTCCTGGTCGTTTTCGTCCTAAACGTGCAAGACACGCTATAACATACATCAACCACTCTAGAGTTGAGATATTTTATGAGGTACTTACTTGCTTATATTTCTATGATTAATTATTTTAAGAACTTCCATTTTTTAATTGATAAAATTTTATGATGCATTCTAGATTTTTGATCGAATTGGTATAGAGATGGAGGATCGTTTCAGCAAGTCAAGTACAGAACTACATACATGTATAACATGTCTTGATCCAAGGAATTCGTTCTCTAATTTCAACGTGTCAAAGCTACTTTGACTTGCAGAATTGTATCCACAAGACTTCTCAGCATATGATCAAGTGAAGCTTAAAGGGCAATTGGAAGTGTGGATTTATGAGATGAGACAAAATCAGAAGTTTACAGATTTTCAAAATATTGGAGCTCTTGCTCAAAAGATGATTGAAGTTGGAATTCAAAATGTTTTTCACTTGATGTATCGCCTTATCAAATTGATTTTGGTGTTGCCTGATGCTATTGCTACAGTGGAAAGAGTATTTTTTGCAATGAGTTTTGTTAAGATTGATATGCGTAACCAGATGGGTGATGAATTTCTCATTGATTGTCTATTGTGCTACATCGAGAAGGATGTGTTTAGAGGCATAGATAATGAAATCATCCTCCAACATTTCCAGAATATGAGAACCCATAGGTCCATAGGATGGATTTACCTTCTCTACTGGTTGAAGATGCAGAAGATACATGTTGACTTGACTGATACTCGTCTCATAGTAAACTTTTTACTCGATTTCAATTTCTTGTAGTAGACTCTTTTATTAATATTGATCTTTTTTAGTGCTATTGTATTGAAATCTTATTTTTCCAATTGCTATTAAGTTTCACAATATACTAGAAAGCTTGGCCTGTCCGATGGACGGACAAATTGGTTTGCCGTAGTTTTTTTGGATGTTATGATATATGATTAATCAATATTTTGGTCCATAATTTCAGCATTTCATCCTCATTTATCCCGGTCTTAGAATGAGGTGAAAATAATATTCTTATTTGTATTATTTTGTATTTATGAAAATGCTACATGTTAATTGAACATACATTGAGTAGACAATATGCATTATCATTTAGGCTATAGTTTTCAGATAATGTAATGTTTTGATAGCTGAATGACTATAGAAGTTGATATATCCTATTTCTTTTTTTGAATATTAAATACGTAACACCAAAGCAAGTAGGTAATAGGAAATTAGAACTTATTCGAACCAACACTTGCTCATAACCCGAGACAACCATTTGCGAGCAACGAAGTGAGCAACCATATTCTTATTCTTACTTACGCGAGGAAACATTACAAATATTAATTATTTAGTTATCTCACTTGTTGATCAATAATCTATATTTCACAAACTATTCATAGAACAACTTCATCTTAGCTATATATACTTTCTAATTTATATACATTTTAGAAATAGTTTGCAATTTAAATACATTTCAGACATAGTCGTGTTACATTCATTTGCCATCGACTCCACCTCTACAAGTCTACAACTATAGTCAAACTCGTAATTATTTTGTCAATTTATGACATAGTGTGTTATTTTTTTGTTTTTTAAAAAACTAATGTACATGTTCAAAAATAAAAATAAAATAAAATATGACTAATGTGCAATCACCCCTAAAAGCCTAAAACCAAAAAAAAACTAAAATATGAATAATGTGAAATTACTTTTAAAAGGCCAAACAAAAAAAAAAACTAAAAGCTTGCATTTATTGGACAAGGAAGTTAAAAATAAGTGTGGTAAAGATTTTGAGTTAAAAAAATCTACTATATAATACAATATAAAGCAGAACTCAAGTATTTGTTAAAATTTGCGCCATGTCATCCAACTTGAATAAAATAATGATTTTATTTTTTTAATTGTATCCATTAAAAATTATCTCTATATCCACTTGGTATCTTATCCAATTTTTAAAATCTGTGATATCTTACCTATTTTTGGTATCTTAAGAAAATATAATTTTCATTTAAATTATTAAAGCATTTTTCAAAAAGAGATTTTTTTAATATGTTATTAAGCATCCGAATAATTAATTAAAATAATAGATTTCATACCCTAAATTATAAAAAAAATACAATACATATATAGTTCAATAGGTTCATATTTGGGTCCGTCGGGTTTTGTTTATACATACATTATATAGAAAAAAACAGGCTCAAGTCAAAATTCGATCTCGAATCAGATAAATCAAGTTTACTCAATCACATTACATGTATATGGTACGGAATTTATCCAAATTTATAATAATTTTTAAACCCCCTTCTATTAATTTCTCATCCGTCACTACTCCAGCATAATAATGTAAGGATATTGTTGCTAATAGTTGTTACTCGATTGGCTTCTTTTTTTCTTGGGTTGGATACTGGATTGGCTTATGTGGATTATGCAATGCATCTATGTATAGCATAGAAACGTAGTTATATACTCCCTCCATTTCATAATAAGTGTTGTTTTAGGTCTTTACACATTTTTTAAGAAAAGTAATCATTCACTTTGAAACCTACAAACTTTTTTTTAATCTTACCAATCATTACATTTTTTGGTCAATGAATGAACAACTTTACTCAACAAATACACATTTCAATAAAAACTATCATTACTCACCCCTAATTAATCACATTGAAAACCTAAAACGACACATAATATGAAACAAATTTTAAGTGCTAAAACGACACTTACTGTGAAACGGAGGGAGTATATTGAAGCAGCTAAGCCCGAACAACTGCGGATAAATCGAAGTGTACCAATAATTTGACATGGGGCCAATTGATTACCCACCCTGTCATGTCATGAATCATGATGGGTTTGCATCTTCTTATGTCACAACTCGAAAAGGACACACTGTATAATACTGTATCTGTACGTACCCAAAATCCAAAATGGCGCTGATGATATGAATCATACGCATGATCCATAGCAGTACCTTAGACTTAAGTTGACCCGTGAAGCCCGTCTCTTTTGTCCTTGTTTTCCCACCCTCGTGATTTCCACACTTCCTGCCAAACACCGCCTTGAATTTTGCAAATTGGCGGACTCAAAAGTCAAGTAGGCAATTTGAACTTGACCCATTTAAGGAAATTATTAAAGGTCTTCATTATTGGGTTGAACACGTCCGTACGTGTGAATCCGATCTACACGCTAATGACATAGATGGCCATTAATTATGAGTTAGGAGAGGCCACCTTAAATTACTAACACCTCCCTTCTCCACCCTAGACATTGTGGTTGTATGTCTAATACTACATTATTATCTATAGTATCAGTGGTGGTGTCCGTGTTATGTACAAGTTAGAGATTTTCATATCAGCAATATGTAAGTATTGCTTATATTAAATGAATGAAAACCACCACGCAATGCATATATCTAGAAGACAGATATATAAAATTAAGTATTGCAATGATATGTATAGAATATTCTACGTCGGTTTGACTTTCTTATTATTATTTTTTTCTATTATATTACAAATGAGTATAACATTTTAACATAACTCTATTGTTTTTTTTATTACATAGATATATTCATGAATTTGAATTGAAATGAATATAGGTGTAGAGTTCATATCCTCCAATTTTAATAATAGTTCTAGAATAAGATGTATTGTAAATTTTTAGACGATTTATTTATTCATTGAATTGAACAATGTATAACATTATAGATCATTATTAAATTACAAGACTTGATACACATTGAAAGTAATTATACTATTTCGAAAATAGATATGAACATATGTATTATACTGATTAAAATAATATAAAGAATATTTTAATAAAATTCGCACAAGTCGCATGAAATTACACTAGAATTATACTAAATTTTAATAAAATCCGCACAAGGTGAATGAAATTACACTAGAATTATACTAATTATATATGGATTTTTATGAACATATATAACAAGAGTAATAAATGGTGATAAAACCAATCTTGTATACATAAGATAAGATTATGTAGCAGTACTCGAGAAAGCATACCGACATCAACTGATTTTGAAACTTTAAACATATAGATAACCCTTCTTAATTAAAACATATAAAGTCATAAAACAATAAAGTTTACAAAACCTTTTCATTAGATAAACATATGATAAAAAGTACTCCACTCCTTGATACACCGTAAGTCCAAAAAGCCCACACACATTTCTCTAGCATAAAGCTTTAAAAACGCATTCAAAACCTAGGATTATACTAATTACATACGGATTTTGGTGAACATATTCAATGAGAGTAGTAATAAATAGTGATAAAATCAATCTTATATATACTAGAAAGCTTGCCCGTCCGATGGACGGACAATTTCTTTCACCGTATTTTTCTGGAAGGTGAAAATTATAATCTTCGGCATAGCACAATTTTGTTATAATTATTAAATTATGTAAGTATTTTGTATTGAATTGTCCAAAAAATAGTAGATAAATTAAATCTAAAATCTAAAATTACTTTATTTGATTTTATTAACTTCTTAAAAGAATTATTTTGATAATATGACTTTTCTATTACAATTAAGTTTTTTAGCCGAATGAACATGTGTAGGGGTTACTCTTTATAATTTTATAGACTTTTTGGAGGAAATTTAAATCGAAAGCATATGGTTAGCTCTTTAGGATTTACATTCTCGCTCAAAAAAGAAAAAAAATGATAAAGTTTTGCATTCAAGTTACAATATTATAACATGATATATGTATGTAAAAAATAAGACATAGTAGCATGCATTCATAATAAATTACAAATAAAAAAGCAAAACAAAACAAAAAGAAAAAATATAAAAACATGAATTTATTTAACAAGGAAAAGAAAAATAAGAGTTGTAGAGATAGATAATTCACTCAAAATAAAAAAAATAAAAACAATTAGAGAGAAGTCATTAATGTGACAAGAGGGAGAGAATTTTAAATGTTGTATAGAAGATAAGATAAGATTATGTAGCCGTACTCGAGAAAGCATACCGACATCAACTGATTTTGAAACTTTAAACATATAGATAACCCTTATTAATTAAAGCATATAAAGTCATAAAATAATAAAGTTTACAAAAACCTTTTCATTACATAAACATATGATAAAAAATACTCCAATCCTTGACACACCGTACGTCCAAAAAACCCACGTCCGCGCAACAAAACAAAGCCCTTTGACACACCCCTCTCTCTTGCATATAGCTTTAAAAACGCATTCATCGAGCACCACTTTCTTGCACTGATAGAGTGATAGGTACACAAACATGGCTTCTTCTTCTTCTTCTCCCATTACTCTCTTCTTCACTTTCCTTCTCCTCTCACTCTCCATCTCCGCCAAATCCGACCCCAGCCTCATAAAAAAGACCTGCAATTCCACACCCTACTACACCCTCTGCATCTCCACCCTAAAAACCGACCCCGCCAGCGCCGGCGCCGACACCAAGGGCCTGGCCACAATAATCCTGGAAGCAACCTCCGCCAACGCGGCCGCCGCCTCCTCGTACCTCTCCTCCCAACTCCTCAGCGGCGGCGCCTCCTCGGGCCCGCCGCCCGCCGTGGGGCCCGCCCAGAAGGCCACGAGGACATGCGTTGACAAGTACTCCGGCGCCAACGACTCCCTGCAGTCGGCCCTCCAGAGCGTCGCCGCCGATATGTTCGACTACGCCGCCGTTGAGGTGGCCGCCGCCGCCGCCTACCCTGACGCCTGCAAGAACGCCTTCGGGCGGGCGGTGGCTGTGTACCCTGTTGACTTGGCTAAGAGGGAGGCGGCGCTCAAGCGGATGTGTGCGGTGGCTGTGGGCATACTCAATCTTCTCATTGACCAACAATCCAACTAGCTGAGGCTCCATCTCATCTTTGTGTGTTGAGGTTGGACAAAGTTCGGTCTCTCATGTTTTGTTTTATTTATTTATTTCCTATATCTGTTTATGTTTCTATTTCTTGTTGGGATTAAAACGCTATTCCTTTATAATTTATTTATTTATTGTCTGTAATTGCACCAATAATAAACCTATTACTATAATTAAAAAAAAAACTATTATAAGAATTTTTACATACCACTGCTTTACTAGGGCTTCGGCTGAATCCACTGGTTGCAGGCTGCGTAACCCGATGAGACAACGTGATTACTGGGCCATAGACCGGATATTTGCATCCGGAGATAGCTCCAGCTTTGCAAGCCGGAAGCCTTAGATTGTTTTCGTATTACACATTTGCATGTCATCTAAGTATTACTTGTATATTTGTAATCCATTGAACTGGAGAAGACTATTGATAATGTATATGGTACGTAGATGAGAAACTAATTAGTTAGATTGTAGATGTGGAGGGGATGGTGGGAATGGGGTCCACATGCGGCACCAAAGCAGCCGGATGTAATTAATTAATTTGAGAAATTAGATTATGGAAATACAAGATAATTAGTTAGATGAGAAATTAACGTAATTTAGTATTGAATTAAAACAAACAAATTAAAATTTAAGGAAAATGAACAATTTATTTATCTTAAATTCAAAATAGAAATAACATAAAACAAATTCTATATGTTCAAACTTTATGCATAGGATTACATTATGTGATTTGAATATATTTTAATTTATAGCTTAATTTAGCCCTATATATAAATTTTATGCTTATAAGAATTATCAATAATATATGGCAAGAACACATTTGACTTAACTAAACGAACAAATACATATATAACGAACAAAAATCGTTATAAGTTAGTTGATAACAAAAACTACATATACTCGATGTCAAAGATTTTGATGGAACAAAAACTACTTCTTTCACACAACTAATTAAATTAAGGTCTTGCATATATATTTGATCGTTTAGTAAAGTCAAATATGTTCTTACCTAAATTATTGATAATTATCAATATATGCCTCAAATTTATATATAGGACTAAAACAGGCAATTTTCGTAATCTAATTAATTATCTCTTTTTTTGCCGAAATCTAATTAATTACTGTCAATTACAGACTTACAGTATTATAATAACTGCATTTAATTAAGTTAACTTTCCTAATCTAATTAATTTATTACACAACCTTGTTATTTTGTTGCCACATGTGGGGCCCTATCATGCCATCCATTCACATTATTGTAATCAAATACACAATGCTTACAATAATCACACACACACAAGGCTTTCGGCTTTCCAAGCCAGAGCTTCCTTTGTATGTACACATCTGATCTGCAGCCCCAGAATCATGATGTCCCATCAGGTGCACAAGGAGCCTGCAACCGGTAGAATCGGCATTGACCCTCTACTAATACTAGCATTTTTTTGGTTTTATTGTGGGTATATAAGCACTCTGACTAATCCGCACGCCAGCCGCGCTAACTTGCTGGGCCGTTGCGTCCCACAACTCAATCTCCTCAGGAAGTGTGGCAAGCATATATGAGTGTCTCCCTCAACTTACTCCCTTTAGGTGGACTTTACGACCTAGACTGTTAACTTGTTCTTAGAAGTGGGACATGAAGACCATGGAGGAGTGTGACTCCACGAACGTACGTTAATCCTGTTACCCGGATACCTCGGGGGTGATTACACGATACCTATGCTCCGTGTAGATTGAACCAGTGACCTATGGGTACTACCCATGACTTTTTACCAATTGATTTCTTGAAACATGAGTAGTACTAGCAATTTGAAAGATCTTTTTTGTGTGATTACAGTATAAGAATGTGATTCTTTGGAATAAATATTATACATGTGTATATGGATAAAAAAATGATACATTATAAAAGATTAAAATTATAAATGGTACTATTATGATACATGCAAAGTACATTTTTTCACTATACACTTTAAAGACATTTTATTTAACTTATATTTTTTCTAATTTTGAATAAACTTTAAAAACATAACAATGGATATTTATTACTCGACTTACCCTTTTTAGGTATTTTTGCAAAATGAAATCCATCATAATCATTTTCTAAATTTTGGAAAAAAAAAATAAAAGAAATAGCAAAAAGGTGAATATAGGAAGGAAAAAAATCAAAAGCTATCAGGAAACAAAGGATAAAACATATCATGTTTCCGAAATTGTGTATGTCAAAGGATTGTAAAGATTTTATTAGAAGTGTATTCATTGAATAAAATAAGTAACTAGTAATAGGACAACTATCTAATGGTGCGTCACTACCAGAAATTGCACAATTTGCCCCGTGTAGCAAAAATCACCCCATCCTCATCTATAGCTTCTTGCTTGTCGCTCTAGAAATTACAAGTGAAATGTCAAGCGATGTATCCTGGCAATTTCGAGCTCGAGTTCGAGCCTCCATCGTCATCACAATCATTGCAAGCTAACTTCCTAGACCACCATTGTTACCTGCGATTTACCTGCAATTTCTAGCGTGATTCGAGACTCCATTGTCACCTACAACTTAGAGCTCGAATTCGAACCTCCATCACCATCGCAAGCTTCCTTCCTCAACCGCCATTATTACCTGCGATTTCCCCTGCAATTTCTGGAGCGAATCAAGCCTTCACTATTGCCTGCCATATCGAGCTCAAATTTGAGCGTCCATCATCATCATCATAATCATCACAAGCATCATCATCACAAGCTTCCTTCCTCAGCTGCCATTATTGCTTGAAATTTCTAGCACGATTCAAGCGTCCATTATCGTCAGTCCGAGCTCGAATTCGAGCCCCCGTAGTCATCACAATTATCACAAGCATCGTCGCAAGCTTCCTTCCCCAGCCGCCATTGTCTCTTGTGATTTCCCTTGCGAGCCGCCATTGTCGCTAGTAATTCCGAACTCGAATTTGAGCCTCTATCCACATCTCTTACGAGTTGTCATCACACACCGTCAAAATAAGATCTATAAGTAAGTTGAAAACTCTCTCAAAATGAGCTAGTGATGACTAAAAGTGATGCAGTACAATTTAATATGTTGAGAGTTATGATAATTGATGCTAGTATATAACTTTTTTTAATGTTTGGTGACATTATTGACAATCTAGTGATGATAATTGATGATTGAGGGACCGGAGTTGATGATATGATGATAATTGATGATCTTGTGATCGGTGATAATTGATAATAGAGAAATCAAAGTTGATGATTTGATCATAGTGATGATAGAGAGATGTGTTTGATAATGATGCAATTGAAATGAATTTGAAGATAGTGATGATAGTCTGCACATGGAATTGATGATACTGATGATAGTCTAGGAACTTGATCCAGAGCTTTTTTCAATGTGCGGTTATGCTATTGACAATCTACGGTGATTTTGAGAGTTTTTTTCTCTAAAAAGCAACATAGTGATGAAAATTGATGATCTAGTGATGATAACTAATGATAGAGAAATCAGAGTTGATGATAGTCTATAAACAACTTTAAGAGTAAGAAGCAAACAAGTGATGACTAAATATAATGATCATATACTACCAACACTCTTATTTTGCTCACATTGAGGGGGAATGTGAGACAACTAATGACGAATGCACCTATGTTGGTGATGCCAATACAATATTTTTGTTGGAAGAGAAATTTAAACTTGAAAGTCTAAGGAAAAGATTGTGGAAAAGTTCAAATTGTCATCACGACCATCTTAAATCAACCTATCACATGTACATCCGTAAAAAAAGCTATCAAATCCGTTCACAGTTGAAACAGATGACGATCTCGAGTCCTTTTACCATATTAGAAGCACAACTTAAGCTGCTTGGAGGTTGCCTCACAACACATTACAGGAGAAAAGGAAAAAAGAGCATGCTACTCAGAGTATATAACTATCATCGAGCATCACTAGCAACTACCAACTCTCTTCCAATATCATTAGCCCTTATCAATCTTTAGATTTCCGAAGTCCATCAAGATGCAATGTCACTAGATGAAGATAATGCATTTGATTGCGCACCGGATCACCAATATGTATAAGCTATACAAATGTTTCAAACCAAAAAACAACTGAAGACTGTAATGTGAAATCATACAATGAGAGAAAGCTATTGTTTCAAAGTGAACAGGTCAAAAAAAGACTACTATTTTTTTGAAATGTGTAGATGAGAATTGCGAATGGAAAATAGTGGTTGCAAAGTTGAAAGGGCTAAGTTATTTTGTGGTTAAAAAATTCAATGGCACATATATATGCCCCTTCAAAGTGAGATGTACAAGACATATTCAACTATTTATTTGTTATCACTTTTGATTTTGAGGTTAAGAGAAGAATATCATTACATATTGTCATCATTGTATATTTATTATCACTCTATATTGTCACCGCATGTTTGAAGGTGTGAACAAAGGTCCAAATCCAAACATGATCGGTAATGATGTTAGAAATGAATACATGTAATGAATAAGTTATTAGAAAACTTGGAGAGCTCAAGAGTGGGCGCATGTGCTAAATAGAGACACACCGTAAGAAAACTATGCAAATGCTTCCATCATATTGCCAAATACTCAAAGAAGAAAATAATGAGACCTAGTGACCTACACATATGTGGAAATCGACAACAATAACCGATTTTAGTTTGACTTTGTTGCACTCGGAGCATCAATTAGAGGCTATCCACATATGAGAAATGTAATAAAGCTTATTTTCCATCTTTTTTCCAAATGCTCAAAGTAAAGTAGAAGAAAGAAGAGAGCAAAAATCAAGGCGAAGCGAATTTGACACCCATGATTTTCTAACGGATAGGTACTGTTAATTAAAGTAATACTCCGTATTTTTTAATAGCTAATTTTTAATGACGAGATTAAAAAATTATATATATATTTTTTAATAGCTAATTTTTTTTTGTTCGTACATTTAGTGGACATTTTCATCGCAAAATTAGAAGACGAGAGCTAATCTATAGTTGTACTTGTACCCATTGTTTATATCCTGATTCCTGAAAGATATTGGTGATTGGTCCGATTAACAACATTGTTTATACTTTATATCCTCGAAGGTAATATTCATTCATTCGTCTCTATTTCCCGCCAAAATAAGGCGCCAAAACCCTCTACTTGCATTTCGTTCCTCCAAATTTCCAACTCAAACATCAAAGAGAAACCCTCATCGCTTTCTTCGTTTGACCTTCGGCACTGTTCAGACTTGAGATCCAATCGAAGACCGAATTCGACAGACTCGATGAGGGCGGGCACTGTTCAGATCGTTTGGCACGACACCAAACCCGTCTTAACCCTAGATTTCCACCCCACCACTGGAATTCTCGCCACTGGCGGCGCCGACAAAGAAATCAAGGTTCTTCTTCCCATCTCTTCGCTTTTCTTTTCCCTCAATTTTCCTAACAATGACCTAGTTTTCAGTTTCGATTGTGTTTTCCCTCAATTCGTGCTTTTGCGAGACTTTCCTGGACAAATTGTTGTTGTTGTTGTTGTTGTTGACGGTTTGGCTTCTGTTTTTCTGTGTTCTTCAGATCTGGCAAATAGTTTCTGACGAAGGGAAGAAGAAACAACCAACAGCGACCTACCAAAGCTTTCTTTCTTATCATAGCTCCCCGGTCAACGCTCTTCGCTTCTCACCTACTGGTATTTCTACAACTATCCTCCTACTGTCGGTAGAATCATTTCAACTTTTTATTTTGAAAAAGTTCAATTCATTTATTAATTCTATCATGGGATAGGATCAAATTGCTATAAAGACGAGTCTGAAATTGCTGTAGTGCAAAGAAATTAGGAATGCAATTTTATTGGTGCAGCAAAAGTCAAAGAGTTAGTTGGAAAGGGCTTAGTATTAAGTTGGTGGAAGTCAGTATCAGGGTAACAAGAGGATGTTCTGTTGAAAAAAGATGGTTGCAATGCAATCTTAGTAGTGGATTATGATTTATTCGTCATGCTTCCACTGAGATATGTCTCAATTATTGAGGTTTTGCTGGTGGTGTAATTATAGAGATTTAAGCTTTTGTTGGGCTAGTTTCTTGCTGAGTGCTCTAGTTTATGAAATGAACAGTGTATACATTTGACTTAGTGGAGGTAAAAACACTACAGACATGTTTCTATGTTTTTTCAAGATACTATGTTGGTCTTCCTAGGGTTTGCAGGGAATTGTACCTTGCCAAACTATCGGCAAGTGTTTGTTTAGTGCAAGATGGGGTTTTATGTGGTGATTGTCAGGTAATTGTTTATGCACAATATGACTGATAATTAAACCTGAACTTTGGGTGCAAAATAGCACTTGAGAAAGATTTCTGAGTATTCAAGTCTTGAGCTAACAACGAGCGCTATGGTTCTATCCGCTTGGACATTTGAAATAACATTTCTGGCTTCTGGTTCTAGATCATCTTCTGGATTCTGCATTTCTTCCTAACTATCACAGCAGTACTTTATAAAATTTTGGATGAATTAAAATCTTCCTCTGGATACCTGTTCAAGACATGTAAATTAATAGGAAAGAGATAAATGTTCCAGCTTATGTTTTCACTTTTGAGATCCTTTATAGATTTTGGCCTGTCAATGGCTGAACAAACAACATCTATGAGTAAACTTCCCTTTCCTTGAATTTCATAATGTCCCCAAATCTTATGCTTTGTAGTTAGGAGAAAATTGAACTAATTGAGAGTAGGCAAAATGCAAATGCTGTCTTGTAATGAATCTGCAAACAACATCAGCCTCATTTTATATTAATTCGCTTCGTGTTTTATTTGCAGGAGAATATCTAGCTTCGGGTGCAGATGGTATGCTATTGTAATTTTATTCTAGTTGTCATCATCATATAAACTATTTCAAATCTTATACCCTTAAATATATTTAAATTAAAACCTACTGCAGGGGGTGAACTAATCTTATGGAAGTTACACACTACTGATGATGGCCAAACATGGAAAGTGCACAAGACACTAGCGTAAGACTTATTTTAATTTTCTGTTATGAACCATAAAAGAAACTGGTAGAATCCTCCATAATCTATCCATATATCGTTACTAAAGAAGAGGACCTTTTTGCTACATGTTACAGCATATTTCATTTGGCTTATGGGTCAGTTATTGTGTTTTTGGATTATTATAATTGAAATTGTGGTTCCTGCATTATTTCTGTATCTATTTCAAGCAATTTGCTTTATAAAGACTCGGTTTCAATTTAAAATCTATATAATCCCGTATCAATATTTATTTATATATTAAAACAATATGTGTGCCATGAATGTGAATTCAACTAATTCCTGAATTGAAAATAACTTCAAACTGATTCACAATATTTGAATTTTGCAGATTTCATTGCAAGGATATACTGGACTTGCAATGGTCTAGTGATGGTGGATATCTTATTTCTGGTTCTGTTGATAATTCATGCATCATATGGGATGTGAACAAAGGTATAATAAATGTTGGTTCAAGAGTATGCTTTTTATGAAGACTTGTTTATAATTCCTCTGCATTTTCATCTTATAGGTTCGGTCCATCAGATTCTGGATGCACATCTTCACTATGTTCAAGGCGTGGCATGGGATCCACTGGCTAAGTATGTTGCCTCACTTAGTTCAGACCGGACTTGCCGTATCTATGTCAACAAGCCTGAAAAGAAAACAAAAGGAAAGGATAGCCTTAACTTTGTCTGTCAGCACGTCATTTCTAAGGCTGAACAACAAGCTGCAGATGATGTCAAGGTAAAAGTTTCCATATTTTGTGAGTCAAATCTCTATTACAGAACTACAGAAGTCAGAAGTCAGAATTAGGAAAGCAAAGGTTTAATTGGTATTGAATGCAGGCTTTGAAGAACCATCTTTTTCATGACGAGACATTGCCGTCTTTCTTCCGTAGATTGGACTGGTCACCAGATGGATCATTTTTAATTACACCTGCAGGTAGATCAACAATATCATTCTTGCGGTTATACTTAAATTAAGTCCATGTGTTCCATAATGAGATAAATTGAGAGCTATTATGAATCATGAATCTGCTGAATTCTTGTGTATTGTAACCAAAATCATCTTCCTTGCACACTTCACTGAAAAGGCAAAGAAACTTGTTTCCTTCGTTTGAATTTGACTTGACATTTATGTGGAGGCTTGGATCATGATCAAGAGTCCTTTGAGACCTCTTGAACGCATGCCTATTTATTAATGCTTACTTATATTATGGAAACTTCATTTCCAGGCTCATACAAGTTTTCTCCGGCATCAGAATCAGTGAATACGGCTTATGTATTTGCCAGGAAAGACCTTTCAAGGCAAGCCACAGACTTTTGCTGCATTTTCTTGATCAATCAAGGCAAGCAGTGCAGATAAATTAAAACTAGCATCTCTTTGATCATACTTGTGTTCCATCATTGGCAGGCCAGCACTACAGCTTCCAGGCGCCAGCAAGCCTATTGTTGCAGTGCGTTTCTGCCCTGTAGCGTTCAGTCTTCGAGGCACAACATCTGGTAATGAAAACATTATGCAAACATCTCCATTTTTATTATTTCTAACTAAATTTGCATAAATTCTCATACCAACTACTCTGAACTGGAATGAACTCAGCAGGGTCCGGTTTTTTTAAGCTTCCTTATCGGTTAGTGTTTGCCTTGGCAACCTTGAACTCTTTGTATATATACGACACAGAAAGTACAATCCCAATAGCTATCTTAGCAGGCCTTCACTATGCAGCACTAACAGATATAGCATGGTGAGTACATTTTCTGCCCTGTTGACTATATTCTGTTTCAAAGCATGTTGGAAAATTTTCAGGAAGTGTAAATTTTGACTGTAAATAGGTCCTCAGATGCAAAGTACCTAGCAGTGTCCTCTCAAGATGGGTACTGCACTCTAGTTGAATTTGACCCTGAAGAATTAGGATCAACTGTGCCTTTGACAGGTTTTCTCAAATTTAAACTTGGATTTACTAAATTAATACCCTTTTCTTTGCCTGCTTATTCAAGCTCTTTAACGTGGCAGGAAAAGGAATTGTGAGCGCTGATAGTATTAGTAGGAGCCCGGTTCCATCAGAAGCAGTGGAAATGGAGGTGGAACCAGCTGGAAACAGCAGCAGCTCTCATGCTGCAGACAATAAGGAAGCAAAGGACAAGCAAGAGCCTCCTGTTCCGGTTCCAGTTCCAGTTCTAGCCAATAAACCAGTTCCAGATAAAACAGCAAGGAGGCGCATCACTCCAATGGCAATAGATCCATAGTGACCTCTAAAGCTTCAACCAGAGAAAAAATAGTAACCTTAAAAGCTCCATGTTTGTTTTTCTCATAAATCTTGCTCACAGCATTTGGTGCTGTGGGGGTGTGTATAACTGGTGCATGACTGCTTGTGGGAACGTCTTGTGATTCACTGAGACATTAGTGCATTTACTGCAAAAATATGCAGGCGGCATTGTTTTCCAGATGTTTGATCATAGGATAAACTCCGGGCCTTGTTACTTAACCAAAGGATTCCAGATAGCTAATAGAAGAGAGGTTTATTTGTAATTCTGTTGCTCTATTAATAGAGCCCTTCCGAAAACTGGATCATCATGTTTCATGTATGTGGGCAGGGTGTGTTATTCTGAAAATAAGAGTTAATTGAGTGCAAAGTTGTTTGATTAAGGGGGTGTTGTTTTATTGAGTTAATAGCCTCACATTAAACAATTTAGAAGCATTCTTTTTAATGTATTACTTTTCGTTTAGTGCTATAATATCAGTTTTAACTTTGATATAATTGTTCCCCTGGGCATATGGCGTAGTGGTTTGGGAGTTGGGACCATTCCTTGAGTGCACAAGCCCTCAAGTTTGGGAATGCTCACAATGTATAATTTCCCACCAGAGCCTTTACAGGGTAAACAAACAAAAGACCCTCTGCTGTCAAAATACAAAGCAAAGGTACAAGGGCGACCTTTATTGAGTTGGTATAACAAAATCAAAGGTTAAGCCTTTTTAACCTCAAAATATCACTACACAAGGTATAGATATAAGAAGTAGATAGCTACAAGGCATAGCAGAATGCATTAAGGAGAACTTTGATTCGGCCACTAGCTTTTCTTATACCTCTCCAGATATGCCTGTAAAGGAAGAACAAGAACAAGGGTTTAATGTCAAACAGCCGTTAGAGAATTCTCAAAACGATACAAACAACTTGAATTTACATAAGAGAAGCAATATACTTACACAGAACCTGCAAAGCAGGATTACCTCAGTTCATAATTAATATAGCTAATAGGGTTTGAGGTGACCATAAAAACTTCTCAAAAAGGAGTTAGAAGAAGAAGGCCAACAAATTCAAAAGACTCTTGTGAATTGTTTATACTAGCAACAGACTCTCTACTCCCTTTACCCTTCAGATACCCAAATTACTATAAAAAGGATCTGTATGATATATATAGTTAATGTAGAACTAGAAACATTAAACCAGAAATGAAATGACTCTATACCTGCACAAGCTTAGTAAGCTTTGGTTTGGAAAATGATAGATATTGATCAATTTTCTCTTTCGTCCCAGGAATATGTGCCTCTTGGATAGAATCAGTAACTTTATCAACTACTTTCTTGACTATGGTTTTGTAAACCTCTTTGCTCATTTTACCTTCTTTCCAAGCCGGATTTAACAACTCCTTGACGGTCTCCGCCAAAGAAAATTTAAATGGACGCATTTCTTTGACCTCCTTGCCTTTTTTGCCATCATTGTCGTCACCGTTTATAGCCGTTTCTGCTTCAACTCCCTGTTCCTGAACTTCATTTCTTCCCTTTCCAGCTTCTCCTTCATTTTCCTCTTCCTCGTTAACTAGCCCTTGATGATCCGGATCAAGATTATGATTTCCTAACTCATCTCCAGGAAAACCAATTACAAAATCACTAATAGATATATCACCGATCACCACTGAAGTGGGGATAGCAGATGAAGATGGAATTGCTGGAATTGACATTAACTGATCCCTTGTGCTGTCTATCTTGGTCTCAATACTATCACATATGTGGTCACTTTGTTGAGTGAATTCACTGGCTTGATGATAAGGCATTTCATTAATACCAACATCTGTAGGGTTTAAAGGGAATGTTGCTTGAAATTGCAGCACATCAGTTACACAGGTGACAGGCAATGAACTGAAACTCTCATCAAGTTGGTGAATGCCTTGTCCTGGTATATTAGATGAAACAGTAACATCTGCATATGAGCTGACATTATAATCACCAGGAGCATCTGCTCGCACGATCTCCTCATCCCAATCCTGTACTTTTGGCATGCTTCGTGGAGAAGTTTTATTGCTCCAATTTGCATCACCGGGTAACTCATGCATATTATTCAATTTGTTTTTTTGCTGCCAATCATCTGGTGACTTCTTCTTTTCAGTAAGAGCATGTTCATTGTGGTCGTACCTGTGTCCATCTTGGCAGCTGTCATCTACAGTCCCTTTTCCGTGTTCATCAGAACCAGACTCATGATGAGAAAACTTGCATGAAGAACCTCTTCTGCATCCACCTTTCAAAAAATCATTACAAATGTTTGTGCATCTTTTTCCCGTGCTATAGGAATCAGAATAAGATTGCAACGCTTTGTCATCCGTATCAGTACTAAATCTTTTGTCTGAATGCCTTCCTGAATTACTGTGGTGAACAAAATGACATCGGTCACCCTGTCTGCATCTCCCAGCAGAAAAATCTTTGCACAATGGAGCTGAATGCCCTGATCTGTTACTTGGATCATTTTTGCTTAGTTGTCGCCGTGGATTATGAACAGGACTTCTGCTCCTGCTTCTACTCCTACTCCTGTAGATCATTTGAGTTCCAACGACAAGCAAGAAATACAAACTTCAAACATGTAAATTAATTAGACAACGAAAGCACCAAATGCATAAAAATTCCCATTTTGTAGATGTTACTTCTTCTAATGAATGACAAGGAAGCTATAACAGATTGAAAGTGACTGGGAAGCAGCATGGAAGATATTTTGTACTTCAATTTTATATATGAAGTTAATCTTAGGTATTCTTAATAACTGTAAACTATCTTTCAACCACCATTAGATCAGGACTAACAGTAATTATAAAGATACCACTGAAGTTTAGGCAAGAATATTCTACCTGTATGATCTGTCTCGACCCTTAGATGAGTGGGTTCGACTTTCATGCCTTCCTCCATGAAGACCTGTTGAATTTTTTGTTGCATAATGTCTATCTCCTTCAAATCCAGGAATACTTTCTTCTTTTAAGCCGTCAGACCTTTGAAGATCTCGTGTTCCTGACATATTATCCCTGGACTACATTTGAAGATCATGCTTCAGTATTTTGTGGAACAGTACAAGTATACTGTTACTCTAACAGAGAGTCATCAACATACTTCATGCTCAATAAAGGTACTTCCATCTTCGTTTGAACGTTGATTTTCTTGTGAAGTGTCTTCTTTTAGGTCCCATTTGGAAGAACGTCTCCTACCACTGCCAATCATTTCTTCCAGCCTGACCAGGTCGTAAATTCCAATATGAGTAGAGATCTCACCTACAAATGTGATCCTTCTGTTAGTGAAGTCCCACATTGCAAGCCAACCTTAAAGCACGTAAATTCTGCCATTTAGACAAAATGGAAGTATAATGCTGGAATCACGGGTTGAGAGCAACAGTATCTAAGATCATATCTCGGATAGTTAAAAGAAGTACCATATGCCATACAAGAAAGGTTATTATGAGGCACATGAACTTTCAGATGTCTGATTGAAGCAAAACATGTATAGAACAAAAATGGATAGAGGCCAAGTTATTCATATGAGATGGATTTAGAAACAGAAGAACGCCAGATTTAATATCAATATACTCATGTTTGTATTCCACCAAAATGAGAATAGAAGTAGGAAATAGACTACCTGGTTGTTTACTAGGTGGGTATTACCAAATAGCACAGTTTGAAAGGAGATATGAACAAGGCAACTACAACAACTGACATTTACAAATTAGATCAGTTCAGTAAGCAGAAAACTAAAAGTGTATTGTGTGAACCTTGACTGTTTGGGAAACAGCAAATATAGGTGAGAGTACAAGTATTCTACTACTGATTTCAATTTCTATTTAACCACAGAAGTGATGGCTTGTCATTAAGCAGCACATCACTAGGAACAACATGATAAAACAGAGTTTCCGAACATCCAACCAATAGAAGCAAAAAATTTCTTATATGAGAGAAATACATAGTCAGTCTCACATGAGAGAAATACATTGATGGAAACTATCAGAATGCCTATATGCTCACATCATTACCCAATATGATGGGATGCCATGTTACACGATTCGGAACTGGAAAGAGGAAACAAAGTATAGCTACCATAGTTTCACACAAGGATCTATGAGTCTGAGTTTAATCCTAGAGATCAGAAGTAGAAATCCTAATTACATCCAGTTTAATCTTGAGTGAATATATATTTATATAAATCAATATTATATACTGTATATGTTTAGTACTCCATATTAGAACTGAATTTCTGGTTTATTAGATACAATCCAAGAGCAAGATCTATCTTTTAGGTAGGATAATTTATTTATATAATTAAGATGATATCCTTAATACCTCATTGCTTAGCTATATTTGGCTTGGCATGTTGCCAAACAAAACTCTATGCAATTATTCTTGTCTCCAGCAACTTGCACGTCCCTTTCTACAAGATGCAGAGATTCTTTCTAATTTACTGTTTGGATAAAGTTGAATTTAGTCTTGGCACATCATAATGAAAAATCAAACATTCACTTAGGAATATTTTTTTATACAGTACATTCTAAAATATGAGCTCAATTCTAACTGGACAATTATTTTTTGGATGGAGTACCACATTGCTCAATCATAATCATTAATCGAACAAGTCAGTGATAATAGTATATTTTACAAAATCCGAGCTTCTCAATTTTCCCCCAGATACACACTGGGAAAATAGACTGTATTTGCATGGAACAAAACTGAAAAGCATATCTATTTTAACCAAGAGAAGTATTTGAAAAAAGCCAAGGACTAGATTAAGGCAAAGGAGGTGTTTCAGGTGTATCATCTGAATCCATATAAATTACAGAATCTTTGCTATCCCAAACTAAAAGCATTCCTAATTCCTTTTCAAAATACATACCAAAAACCTAAAATGTACTTCAGTATACTTACAACAAGTACAGTCAACCTTTCTTGTGGTACGTAGTTAGTAAACTCAGATTCGTTCAAAACTTGCACAAAATGTCCAGTTACTCGAGGCCATTTTTTCTACATCAAAATTTACATCCTCCCAAACGTCTATGTAACAGTATGAGCACAAAAATTGCAAGTCTAAAATAGCATGGCTCAGCTCAGCAAAAAAATCCCAATCTCGAATAATGTCTTCGTCTATTGTCATAAAGGCTTGACAACCATTGACCAAATTCAAATCCACTCCATCTTCTGAGAAAATCCTATCTGAGAATAACAGAACTCCTTTAATCAGCAACAAACAGGGTAACTAGCATTACGGTTCTATTCACCAGTCTCGACAACCTCCAACTCCCCAAGCATTTATCCCATTGATCTACTGCACCAAAACTATCTTATATTAGCATTTTGGAGACAATGAGCTCTTAAGTGTCAAGCTAAAATATGGAATAACCACACCAATCCCAACAAAAGTAGCTATTTCCGCTCTTTAAGACATGAGAGGAGACCCCATAATTCTAAGATAGCAATACTTCCTAAAATTGTGGTGTGCATACCAAACATACTCCAAAGATTCCTAGAATTTGAGCTCTGTGTGCCATAATGCATGACGACATAACTACATGATCTTAACCAGTACAAGAACGAAGATCTTAAAATTATGAAAGCCCATCAAGAACCCTAGGATCTTCACAGGAAAAAGCCAATGTAATACCTTGCTGAGTATTCACAGTGCCTTTTTATCATGGGACTGTCACCAACCACTAGGCCATTATAAATTTATACTGATAGAAAGGACTAAAGTATCCTGATTTGAGGTTAAACATTGAGAAGAATGAATTAATTTCATCTAAAATTGTGGCAGCCTAATCTTCTTCAATGTGTATCACAATACTTAAGGCACTAGGACACATTTAAGGAAAAAGCTATAATCAGCAAACAGCGGTCATAATCAATATCCCAAATGATTAAGAGTTTCTTTCAGATCCGTTTATAAGGAGTATACATTGGAGGAATTAACCAAGCAAAGGTACAAGATCTAACGATTCATTTTGAATATCTGAAATCCAACGAAAGGAAAACGCCAAGGTAAAATTTTACCCAGTGCCCTTGTGAATTATGAAGTTCAGGCTTGAAAACTTGGATCCTAGCAGAAAGAGGATGATGAAGTAACAAGCTCAATTGAAGACATACCAGTAGGATTGGAGCTGAGAATTTTGAGGATGAAAAGGTGGGCCCCCTAGACGAAGAATTTTGAGGATGAAAAGGTGGGCCCCCTAGACGAAGAACTCAGAGCTCACGCTAGCCAGAGCAAGAACAGTTCTTGGCGTGAAAGGAAACTCGTACTAAACTCAACCGATGTGTAGTAATCCAGCCTAGACTTTTTCAATATGGTAATTACAAAACCACCCATTCTCTTGACAAAAAAAAAAAAAAACAAAACCACCCATTGTTTAGATATTATGTTACTCATATTTTTTTCATCAAAAAAATTGTTACTCATATTTAAATAATTATTTTTTTATTTTTAATATATATATTATTATATTGGTTTTTTTCAATTAAATTTATTTTCTATATCAAATTATTTCTTCTTCATTAAAAAACCGTCATGTCCTAATAATCTTTATCTTCTAGCATAATATATTTTCACAAGTAACTCTATGTTTAACCAAAAAAATAATTAAACTCAATATATATAAATTTTATCCATATATATTCATATTAAAATCTACAATTATTATTTTCCTTAATCATCAATTGTTTTTATGATTATTTTGTCAATGATCTATTTTCTCCTCTTATATTATTATTTAAGTAAAAATGTCATTAGATAATAATCTGGTATATCCGTATATATGATGTACTAATAATATTTTATTTTTTATTAATTTGATGACAAATCCTATTAGAATAGTTAAATTTATTAATAGATGACAAAAATATATTGACTTGTACCATGTAGAATTATCTTTATTTAGTAATATTTACATTAAAATTTAGTTATATATAAAAAAGAAAATATCCAAATACCAATCATATGATAAGAAAAAATTTACATCGACTGAAAATTTAAAAAATCCCGTACATGCTACAAGAAATATACCACTTTGTACAAAATCAAAATCTATAATATATATTACTACTGTTGAAGTCCGAAAACACTGATTGTAGAGTAACGCGATGAGAGTAAGAAATTTGAACTCAACCGAGTCAACGGACGGAGAGATGGAAAGTATTTGGTCGCTTGGAGTCTTTAGCGCGATAGGGGTAGTGTTAAGGATGCTTTTGTATTAACTGTGGGGTTACAATGGTAAACAGATGGTCTCTATCGCGTTTAGGTGTATCGGGTTACAACAATGATCTTAGCTCGAGATTTAGTGTATGTGGTTCGCGAGTTTTTTCGATCCCCGCTCTGATGCATCGAGCTCGCTATTTATAGTCGGGTCTTGGGCTGAGACCGATTGGGATGTCGATGTGGGACGAGTACCGCCCGAGCACGTGTCGCTCTCCGGTTGGCTCTTGGAGCGGTGCCCGCGGAGTTGGCCAATCACGGGCTAGGATGGGACGTTGCCGCCCACCGCTCGTCCGATGGGACGTTGCCTCCCCCCACTTGCATGGATGGGACGGGCTCCTCCACACGCGGTCACTGCCGCCCGCCCACTTGTGTGGATGGGATGGGCTCCTCCCAACGCGGGCCTTTGTCCTTCGAGGGCCTCTGTCCGGCCTGGGGTTTGTTCTGATCGCGATAGAAGCAAGGTCTAGAGCTCGACGTCTCGAGGGGTTTATGCTGGGCAGCATTCTGTTTTCGGTAGGGTGGCCCTACCGCGTTGACGGTTCCTGGTATCAACACAACCCCATGGACCGGGACTCGATACCCCTTTGAGGGCGGGTCCAAAAAAAGTACCTCGAACTGGAAACGTGAGGTATGGAACGCGTTATCGTTTGGAGATGTGTGAGCAAATGAGGGCGACGAGACGAGGAGCGTGGCGAAGGAAACCGTTGGGCCGTTTTGCTTTATGGGCCGTTCGTCAAACGAAGCCCATATCTTAGCGGCCCGCCGGAAACCGAACAAAAAGAGCAGTCCCGCTCTCCGTCTTCTCCACTTCTCCATTTCAACTTCCAAAACACGCTATTCTCGCTCTCGCTCTCGCCCTTCTTTGCTTTGCCTGCCGGAAACCGCCCGCCTGCCAGCGACGCCACCGTTCACGCTTGCTTCCACCGTCCTGTGACCGCTCGGTACGCTCGCTTTCTCTCTCCCTCCTTTTTTCCTTGTTTTCTTTTGTATTTTTCCTGGGTTTTCTGGGGGGGGGGTTCGACGTTTTTGGGGGGAACGCCCTAATTTCAGCGGTGGCACCGCCGCTGGAATACCGGTGGCGCCCGGGGTAGTTTTCGCCGAGAAAACGCCTTGCTGGGGGGTGGGTTTGAGCCTCTATGGTTTCTGGGTGGTGGAGAGCGACGGACGCCTCCGCCCTAGCCCAGACTTTTCACGGCATTCCCCGGGCGGTGAAGCGGGAGGGGAAGATCCCGCCGGGGAAACGAAGTGTCGTGGGGAGACGAAATGTCGTGCCCCTGGAGTGCGGGGACGACGTCTGTCTCGGCGTCGCGTCCTATCGGCGTCTCATCACTGAGACCTGCCTCTAGGGGCACGCGCCAAGAGCGGCGGAATGTTCCTTTGACACTACGCGCGGGTTTCCAGGTACTGCTTTCAACAAGGCCTCTTGCCCTATCGCGCCTCGCCACATGCCTGCGCTCTTTACTTATTTGCTTTCCACGCTTGTAAGATTTTTTCCTATGCATACACCGCGGCTTGGGTACCGCGCTTTTGTCTGGTTTTTCTACGCTTATTGCTCCTGAGCATCACCTTCTGTTTGTGCATTCATCGCGTTATTTCTTTTTTCATGATTGTCTTTCCCGTTCTCGTGCATATTATCCTTCTTCTTTCTTTCTTCCTCCAGGAGCCTCTTTGCCTCCCTGCCTTGGATTTGGGGTTTTCCAGCGACCCCTGCCCTTCAGGCGTGGATCGCGGTAATAGGATAGCGAACTGGGACGACTTCTACGCTCCTGACCCCTCGCCTGAGCACCGGGAGATGTCTGTGAGCGATTCTCAGAAAAACTTCCGAGAGCCCACCGGTCTGAGCAAGAGTGATCCCACCACCGTATCTGCCGCCCGTACTAAGAGCGAGTCGTCCTCGCGATCAATGGCGCGTTGCAAGCCCTATGACCCTCATGACGGGGCTCCTGACGACGAAGCGTCCACTTCTGGGACTGCGAGGAGCTTTCCCTCGCGATACTTAACAGCCGTTTGGGCGGAGGTTCCTCGCTTCCGTCAGACGAGGCCCGCGCGTCTGGCTGAATATGAGAACCCGGCGACGTTGGCCAAGGGTTGCGCCTCCATCCTCACCCTCGAGGAGATGGACCACATCGCGATAGGATACCCCTGGCCAGCAGGGGTGGAGATCCTGCTGCCTCTAGACGGGGGTAACAGCCACGCCGCCTATGAGGCGGGCCATGTGGTTTACGCGGCAAGCCTTATTGCGGGTTTCAGGCTTCCTCTACCGCGTTACATTTCCGATCTTCTATTTGATCTTGAGCTTGAACCCGCCTCGATGGCCCCCAACTGCTGGAGCTACATCGCGGCGTACCACCTTAGGTGCTTAGAGCTGAAGCACCCTCCCTCCGTGGGGCATCTGCGACAGATCCTTACAATCAAAGAGGACACTAGGGGCATCGTGAATTTCAACCTCACGAACTGCAATCTTATCATCACTCCTTCCAACGTTGGCCCGCGGTGGAAGGAGAAATGGTTCATTGTGCATGATTACGAGGGCGACGTCATGCTCTGCCCCCTAGTTGCGGGGACGTTCCGCCCCCACAAGCGCAAGCGCGGTGCCTCCAAGCAGGCCGTCGCGGCGAAGAAGGCCTTCGCCGCGCTTTATAAAAGGGAACAGAGCGCTTGGATAACGCAAGAGCGCCTACAGCGCGCGGGACTAAGTCTGAGGCTGGCGTCACCCCGGGTGGTCGAGATATCCTCATCGGCCACCGTGTCCCTGGAGCCCGAGGGCGAGGGTATTTTTTGTTGTTTTTTCTTTGAGACTGTCTTATTTTGACGCTTGTTTTCTTAATACATTGCACGCGCTTAGTATGAAAGTTCGTGACTTGTTTTTGCAGATATGGATGTCTTTGACGCTCTCACCCGCAAATCCGCCCCGACAAACTCTGGCGCGCCCTCCACCGCTAAAACCGGGGGCCAGAAGGGGGCCACCGCGAAGGGCGCGCCTGGCCCAAAGGGGAAAAGCCTCCTAGCAGACAACAAGGGCAAACGCGCGCAGGGGGATGCCTCGAAGCGCAAGGGTGTAGAGGACGCGGCCCACGCCGAGGGGGTGCTTGCCAAGAGGTCCAAGCGGGACTTCGTCCGCGTCGAGGAGGAACCTCCCGAGCCCGTCGCGAAGGGTCCTGCCCAGATTACGACGGGCACCGGGAGTCGCCGCCACTGGTCCCGAAGGGCCGAGGTGGCCGGTTTCGCCTGCTCCGGGCCGGCATGGGGTACCTTCAAGGAGGGCCAGTACCCCTACGAGGAGGAGAGGGAATGGTTCCGCACCCTCAACGCGGCGGAGATCGGGGGGGAGTGCATGAAGTACGGCCATATGGTATGTGGTCCTTTTGCTTTTTGGTGCCGACCCTTTATAAGCTTCACCCGGGCTGAAAATGTGCTTTTATCTGCAGGTCAACGCGTGGCTGCACTACCTCCCGGACCGTTTGTGCGAGGCGGAGGCCCAACTGGAGGAGGCGACCAAGGCCAAGGAGGCGGCCGAGACGACCCTCGCGGAGGTGCGCGCGCAAGCGGAGCAGGACGCGGCGGAGCTCAAGGCGGTCCAAGGCCAACTCGCCGCGACCAAGAAGGAGGTGGCGGGGCTCAAGGCAACGTCCGCGAAGCAGCGGCGTCAATTGGAGGAGGCCTAAGCCAAGGCCGAGAACGCGGTGCCCGAGTTCCTCAAATCGGAAGAGTACATGGACCGTCGCGTTGAGGATGCGAGAGCGGTCCAAGCTCTTAGTGCAGTCACCGCGGCCCTCCAGTACGTTGAGAGGTACAAGGTCAAGTACTTCGCCCCCGACCTCCAGCGCAAGATGGGAGTCGTTTGGGAGGACGGGGTGGCGAAGCCACCGCCGGGCGTCGAGGAGGACAACACGGAGGGAACCGATGCCCCGAACGCCAACCCCGAACTTCTTGCCGCCGACGCCGAAAAAGACAAGACTCCCGAGGACCCTCCCGCCTCCGAGACCGCGGTTAATGCACCCGAGACCTGAAGCCCTTCTCCGCGAAGTCCTAAGATTTGCTCTTTTTTTGTTTTTTCTTTTTGATGAACTAGTATCCCACACGGCCCTTGGGGCCCAAACACTGTTTATTGCCGCGATGCGGCTGTAATTGTACTTGACCTTGACGCGAAGTAGGCGTCCTAACTTCTTTTGCCACCACGCGGCCTTGTGTTTATTTATTCTTCGTTTGATTCCTCCTATCCTTTGAACTTGATTTTTGCGAAAGCTGGCCGTACCCAACCCTATGCCAAGCTAGGTGCTAGGACCGCGCTTGACACTAGGTTAACGTAACTAGATTTTTACGAAAGCTCGCCGTACCCAACCCCATGCCAAGCTAGGTGCTAGGACCGTGCTTGATACTAGGTTAATGTAATAGATTTTTACGAAAGCTCGCCGTACCCAACCCCATGCCAAGCTAGGTGCTAGGACCGCGCTTGGTACTAGGTTAATGTAACAGATTTTTGCGAAAGCTCGCCGTACCCAACCCCATGCCAAGCTAGGTGCTAGGACCGCGCTTGGTACTAGGTTAATGTAACAGACTTTTGTTCATGATTTTAGTGAAAATTTTAAAGTATTTAAGGCTTTATGCAACTACGAGGGGCACAACCCAACTCGAGCGCGCCTAAGCGCATCGCGCGCGTTAGCGGACAACCCCCAGCGAGCACGGCAACTCGGGTTTCCCTAACGACTGAGTTTTGATGTTTCAAGGCTTTATGCAACTGCGAGGGGTGGAACCCAACTCGAGCGCGCCTAAGCGCATCGCGCGCGTTAGCGGACAACCCCAAGCGAGGACGGCAACTCGGGTTTCCCTAACGACTGTGGAGTTTTTGATGTTTTAAGGCTTTATGCAACTGCGAGGGGTGGAACCCAACTGAGCGCACCTAAGCGCATCGCGCGCGTTAGCGGACAACCCCAAGCGAGGACGGCAACTCGGGTTTCCCTAACGACTGTGGAGTTTTTGATGTTTTAAGGCTTTATGCAACTGTGAGGGGTGGAACCCAACTCGAGCGCGCCGAAGCGCATCGCGCGCGTTAGCGGACAACCCCAAGCGAGGACGGCAACTCGGGTTTCCCTAACGACTGTGGAGTTTTTGATGTTTTAAGGCTTTATGCAACTGTGAGGGGTGGAACCCAACTCGAGCGCGCCTAAGCGCATCACGCGCGTTAGCGGACAACCCCAAGCGAGGACGGCAACTCGGGTTTCCCTAACGATAAATTCATTTTTAGGACAACGTACGGTAGTTGTTTCGTTTTATTCACATGAAAACGGGTAGAACAAAGACATTACAACCAACCGCAACGCGGTGATAATCCTAGCTTATTTACACATAGTATTTCTTTAGGCGTGCCTCATTCCATGTCTTGGCGAGAGTTTGCTTTGTCGTTGGATCTGTGAGCTTAAAAGCTCCCGGGACCACTTCTTTGGAAAGGAGGTATGGCCCTTCCCACTTCGCGTCAAGCTTGCCTCCCTCGGTCCTTCGGAGGGCTAGGTCGCCCTCCTTGAGGCCGCGGGGCTTGACTCTCTTGTTATAGTATGCCGCGGTCCTTCTCTTGTATTCGGCTGAGCGCAGCTCCGCCGCCTCTCGGCGTTCATCGCGAAGGTACATTTCAACCTTGAGAGCCTCATCGTTGGCGAACTGGTCGTACCCCGCGACACGCTCCGTGGGTAACATGGACTAGACGGGCACGACGGCGTCACTGCCGTAAGCCATCGCGAAAGGCGTCTCGCCCGTCGCCCGGCGCGGCGTGGTGCGGTTTGTCCATAGAACGAGTGGCAACAGCTCGGCCCACCGGCCCTGAACGCCATCCAGCCTGCGCCGGAGGTCGTCGAGTATCCTTGCGTTGGCGTTCTCCACCAAACCGTTGGACTGAGGGTGCGCAACCGAAGAAAACCTCAACTCGATGCTCAAACTCGCGCAGAAATCCCGCGTCTCCTCACTGTCGAACTGAGGGCCGTGGTCCGTCATTATCGCGATGGGGACTCCGAAACGACAAACCACATTTTTCCAGAGAAAGCCGCATACCTTCGCGCTGGTGATTCGTGCCATGGCCTCGGCCTCCACCCACTTGGTGTAGTAATCGACCAGGACCAGGATGAACTGAACCTGCTCGGCGGCTTTAGGGAAAGGACCTAGGATGTCCATGCCCCACATCGCGAACGGATAGGTCGGCTGGATGCCGCGCAGCTCCCGCGCTGGAGCGTGTAGAATGTTTTCGTAGCGCTGGCACTTGTCACACTTTTGTACGTATGCCGCCGCGTCGCGGCGCAGGGTAGGCCAATAGATCCCCATCCGGACTATCTTGTGGACAAGAGTCCGCCAGCCCGGATGACCTCCACATATGCCCTCATGCACCTCTTCGAGGACCTTTGAGACGGTGGCCTCGTCTACGCAGAGCAGGTTGGGTTCTGCGTAGCCGCGGCGATACAACCTGTCGCCTTCGATGCAGTATCGCGCCGCCTTGAGCTTTAGTTTACGCGCGCTCATGGCATCGTCCTGGGGCACCTCTCCGGTTTGGATATATCGGACTATGGGAGCCATCCATCCCTCTGTGGCCAGCGCGAACACCGCCTGAGTGACACCGCGCTGCATCTTTCTCTCTACCACGATCTTATTCCCGACCTCAGGCGGGAGGGCCGAACCCATTTTAGCCAGTGCGTCGGCCTTGGCATTTGCCGCACGCGGTATGGATTCGATGGCAAAAGTCTCGAGGCAGGCAATCAACGCCTTGACCTTGGCGCGATACTGAGGCAGAAAACCCGTGGTACACTCATACTGGCCACCGACCTGTCGTGCGACAAGCTCAGAATCTGTGAAAACCCTTATCCTTCGCGCGCCCACTAGCAGGGCCATCTCGATTCCCGCGATCACCGCCTCATACTCGGCCTCGTTGTTGGTTGCCTCAAAGCCGAAGTTGAGGGCATGTTCGGACGCGTAGGAGGGTCCCTCAAGGACCACCCCCGCACCCGACCCCAGGTCGCAGTGCGAGCCGTCCACGAAGACCCTCCACTCGTCGGGGCTTTTGTCCGTGTCGGGGAAGGTGACCTCCACCACGAAGTCGGCAAGGGCCTGCGCCTTAATCGCGGTGCGCGGGTGGTACGAGATGTCAAATTCCGACAACTCGACCGCCCACTTGGTCATTCTCCCCGACAACGCGGGCTGATGAAGGATTTGGCGCAGAGGGAGGTCCGACAGGACCTGGATGGGATGCGCCTGGAAATAGGGGCGCAATTTTCTTGCCGCCACCACCACCGCAAGAGACATCTTCTCCGCGGGTGAGTATCATTGTTCTGCCGGCTGAAGCACCTTGCTGGTGAAGTACACCGGGTTGTCGGGGATCGCGGGTAAGGACCGCGCTGACAGTATGCTGACTCACGGCGATGTACAACTGCAAATCCTCCCCCGGGACGGGCGGGGAGAGCGTTGGAAGGTTGGCGAGGTATATCTTTAGAGCCTGGAACGCGCTCTCCATCTCCTCTGTCCAAGTGAAGGTGGTGGTGCTCTTGAGACAGGAGAAGAAAGGGAAGGCGCGGTCCGACAATCTGGAGCAAAAACGGCAAAGATAATTTACTACGCCCGCCAGTCGCTGGACCTCGTTGCGCGAAGCCGGTGAGCGCAACTCTAACACTGCGGCCACCTTGGCGGGGTTGACGTCTATCCCTCTTGCGCTGATCATGAACCCGAGGAACTTCCCCGAATTCACCCCGAAGACGCACTTTTCCGGGTTCAGACTCATTCGGTGGGCGCGCAGGGTTTGGAAAACCTCGGCCAGATCGGCCAGGTGCTCCTGCGCGCTGTGACTCTTGACTACTATGTCGTGGACATAGGCCGAGACGCTGCGCTTCAGCTGCCTCTGGAAAACGTGGTCCACGAGGCGCTGGAAGGTAGCCCCCGCGTTCTTCAAGCCGAACGGCATCACCCTGTAGCAGAAAGTCCCGCGCTGAGTGATGAACGCGGTGGACTCCTGATCCAGGGGATCCATGGCTATCTGATTGTAACCGGAGTACGCGTCGAGGAAGCTTAGCGCGCTGTGACCGGCGGTGGAGTCGACCAGATCGTCAATGGATGGCAGGGGGTAGCTGTCCTTGGGACAGGCTTTGTTGAGGTCCTTGAAATCAACACACATGCGCCACTTCCCGTTGGACTTTTTCACCAGCACGACATTGGAGAGCCATGTGGGATATTTGACCTCTCGGATGAAGTTGGCGCGCAGGAGCTTCTCGACCTCCTCGTTAGCCGCGCTAGCGCGTTCCTCATTGGTCTTCCGGCGCCTTTGACAAACGGGCCTGGACCCCGGGCTCACGCGGAGTGAATGGAGCGCTACTTCGGGAGGGACGCCTTTTAGGTCCGTCGCCGTCCACGCGAACACGTCGCGAGAAAGGGCCAGGAGACTATGCAGGCTATCGGCATCCGCCCCGGTCATGCAATCCCCGACAAACAGTTTCTCGGTTGAGTCGGGAAAAGGGGTGACGGCGACCCGCTCGAAGTCACCGAGGGGCTCGCGCTCACGCTCCTGTTGCATGTCCAACTCCGCGCTGGACACTCCCGCGATAACGTACGCGGCAGGGCGAGCGCGGGTTGACGCTTCATAGCACTTTCGCGCCTCAATCTGTTGGCCATGGGCGACGCCGACCCGGTCCTCGACGGGGAACTTCAAGACCAGGTGATAGATGGACGCGACGGCCTGGAACTTCATCAACGAAGTCCGCCCCATTATCGCGTTGTAGATGGAAGGGAGCCGGACGACAGTGAACTCGATGGGCTCAGTCCGGCGGGCCTCTTTACTGTCCCCCAGGGTCATGTCCAGAGTGATCAACCCTGCGACGTCGACCTCGTTGCCGGAAAAGCATGTGAGCTTCCCGGCGTAAGGCAGGAGCATGGCGGGGGAGATGCCAAGCTGTGCGAACGCGTCGTAGTATAGGATGTCCACCGACGCTCCCGTATCGACCATGATCCTCTTGACTATATTGGTGGCGACGACCGCGTGCACCACCAGAGGATCTGTGTGCGGAGTGATAAGCTCGCGGGAATCGCTGGGTCGGAAGGTGATGTCGGCGTGAAGGGCTCCCGCCGCACCCAAGCTGTTGATGGAGCCGCCGGAGGTTGAAGCGCGAGCATAACGCTTCCTCTCCCCGCCGCTGGAACCGGCGAGGGTGGACCCCCCCCGCGATGGTGTTGATGTAGAGGTTTGGGTCGTTCGGATTGACCCCTCCTCTCGCGGGCGCGGCACCGGCCAAAGTATTTGCCTGTGCCGGCTGACCACCACCGTTGCGGGGCCCGAGGGCCGTGGTGTTAGCCCCGGTGTATGGGTCGTTGTTGTTCGGCCCGTTGCCACCGCGGTTGTTGCGTGGCCCGCGGTATCCCTGATACCCGCGGCCACGACGGCCTCCACCACGGTTATGGCCGCCGCGCTGCCCACCCTGAGGCTTCGTTGGTGTGGTGGACACGGTGAGGGCCTCCGGGGTGGTTTTGGCCTTTCCCTTGCCGCGCTCCTGCGTGGGCTTTCCTTCCGCGTCCTCCGTGAAGACGCGTTTGGTGATGGCGTTGCAGGCGTCCTCGTAGGTGTGCAGGGTCTTCCCGCACATCTTGACTTTGAAGGTTCCGTCGCGGAGGTTGTGGATTAACATGTCGCGGGCGGAGGTGTCGTTGAGGTGCGGAACCTCCGACGCCGCGTTGACGAACCGGGTGAAGAAGGCTGCCAGGGTCTCCTCCTCACCTTGTGTCACGCTTATGAGGTCTTTCGTTGTCTTCATGCGCGTTCGCGACCCGCTAAAGTGGGACATGAACCGTCGCGTTAAATCTTTAAAAGACTTGATGGAGCCCACCGGGAGGTTGGTGAACCACCTCATCCCGGCGGTCTTGAAGGTGGAGGGAAAGACTCGGCAGTACATGGTGTCATTGTAGGTGTTGAACGCCATGTGGGCGAAAAACTGCCTGACGTGCTCTCCCGGGTCTTTTATGCCGTCGAACTGTAGCGCCGTTGACGGTTTTTGGAACCCCTTTGGCATGGGCTCCTCTTGGATGAAGTCGGCGAAAGGGCTGCCGTAAGAGGTGCCGCGATCGTCCACCATCATGTTGCTCCGGGAGCCGGAGCGTGTGGACTGAGGCCTAGAGGTGGAGCGCCCTCGCGACACGCTCATGTCCTCACTCGAGCTCCCTGGAGGCGGGGTGTGGTATGCCTGACCCGGCCCGTAACCCGCAGCGTAAGCGGGTACATACGGCTGGTGGGGCATCGGGTAAGCGCCCTGACCGTGCTGCATGGGATACGCACCCTGGCCGTAGTGGTACGCGGGGGCGTAGCCTTGGAAATGGGGGTTGGGAGGTGACAACGCGTTAGGAGCGTCCTGCTCCACCTCCTGCCCAGTCGAACTCCCATTGGTGGTGGAATATTCCTCCACGTAGGGCTCCTGCGCGGGTGGGTACTCTTGGAAGTACTGCGCATGGACATACCCCTGGAACGGGGCCTGTGGCTGGAAACCCAGCTGAAAACCCGGGTTCCACCCTGGCATGGCCTGTGGTTGTTGCACGGGCGGTGACCCGTAATACCACGGAGGCGGCGGCTGCATCCCGAAGGCCGCGCCGTCAGCGTAGTAAGCGTTGTTCCTGTTAGCGTCCATAACTCTGCGTCGGTTGAAGCGGTGTCTGCTTAGTTTGAGGAAACTCCCCACGGACAGCGCCAATGTTGAAGTCCGAAAACACTAATTGTAGAGTAACGCGATGAGAGTAAGAAATTTGAACTCAACCGAGTCAACGGACGGAGAGATGGAAAGTATTTGGTCGCTTGGAGTGTTTAGCGCGATAGGGGTAGTGTTAAGGATGCTTTTGTATTAACTGTGGGGTTACAATGGTAAACAGATGGTCTCTATCGCGTTTAGGTGTATCGGGTTACAACAATGATCTTAGCTCGAGATCTAGTGTATGTGGTTCGCGAGTTTTTTCGATCCCCGCTCTGGTGCATCGAGCTCGCTATTTATAGCCAGGTCCTGGGCTGAGACCGATTGGGATGTCGATGTGGGACGAGTACCGCCCGAGCACGTGTCGCTCTCCGGTTGGCTCTTGGAGCGGTGCCCGCGGAGTTGGCCAATCACGGGCTAGGATGGGACGTTGCCGCCCACCGCTCATCCGATGGGACGTTGCCGCCCCCCCACTTGCATGGATGGGACGGGCTCCTCCACACGCGGTCACTGCCGCCCGCCCACTTGTGTGGATGGGACGGGCTCCTCCCAACGCGGGCCCTTGTCCTTCGAGGGCCTCTGTCCGGCCGGGGGTCTGTTCTGATCGCGATAGAAGCAAGGTCTAGAGCTCGACGTCTCGAGGGGTTTATGCTGGGCAGCATTCTGTTTTCGGTAGGGTGGCCCTACCGCGTTGACGGTTCCTGGTATCAACAACTACCTCTATCCCTCAAAGTTTGTCTATTATTTCGTTTTGGGCGTTTTAGAGATTTTGTCCTTATTGTCATATCTTTCATTTATATTACTATGTTTTTACAAGTTTACTACTATTCAGTCTTATCTATTACCCTTATTATTCAACTTTTTCATCAACTTATCACTTTTTCCTACAAAATTACCCTCATCCAATCTTATATATTTTTCATCATTATTCAACTTTATCATTTTTTAACTTTTACCTCTATAAAATTATGAAATTACTCTCATCTAATCTCAAATATTATCCTAATCATCCAACCTTTTCCTTTTTTTTTTATTAATCCATGTGAAATGTTATGAGAAAATTCTCTAGGACGGAGGGAGTATAACTTTAGGTAATATCCCATTTATTGTTTTCATTAATTGTGATCGCCAGATTACCTACATAATTTTATTTGTAAGAATTACCTTTTTGAAAATTCTAATTACCTTTTTGAAAAATAACTGTGTTATTCATAATTTTAATATCAACAAAATTATATAAACCATAATATAATTTAATAGAACAAAAACCTAGATTGTGATACAAAACTAATTAAACTAATTGTATCTTTTTCAAATGGATTCCCCAAACAAGGATTCTTATGTATTTCCCCGACGGGGACGGATTTGGGTCAGGTAGCGCGGCGGGGACTAGTATCCCTGTACCTATACCCATGTAGATAATTCATTTACAACCCATGTCCAGTCCCATACCCATTTAAAATCCTCATATCCATACTTGTGATGGATAATCCCCGTGGGGGAAAGGGGAATGACCACCCCATTGTCATTCCTACTTCCACGTATAATAAACAACTTCTTAATGTCCTTAACAACCAAATTTAGATATGTCTCTACATTCAAGCATATGATAAGTTTGTGCATTACCTCCTTCACTTCTCTAAATTTTGTGTTGGTATAGGCCTCATAGAAAACTTCTTTCACTAATATGCATGTTCTACACCTCTCCATAGACTTGGAATTTAATACCTTCTCGGCTTCTACTTTGCCTACAAGGGCCACTTGATACCTGCTGTACAAAGGTTCGCAGACCAATGTCCATATTAAGGTACCCTTTTGAAGTAGAAATTTAGGCCTTCACTCCTTTGAGTTGAGGACATTCCCACCCAAAAAGAAGACCTTCAAAACCCTGGAGCCCACCTCTCCCACTCTTTGTAGGACTCCTTTATCTAAGAGTACATATGTAAATCGAACTTTTCCACCATTGTGTGCCAGGCTTCCTCAAACTCATCAAGATTCAGTGAGTCGTGGACAACAACCTCCATACGATCACTTATTTCTTTCTAAGAAGGATGTTGCCCTAAATTCTTTGTTGTATTCTGCAATATATGAAATATGCATAGATTGTGCCTAACGATAGGGAACACCTTGTTAATGACACTGATCCGTTAATATTGCAACAAGGGAACTTCTCATACACTTAAGCCAACACTTGAATAACCGTGCAAAGGTGTTAACATCTTAATTCAAAATTAATCCACACGCAAGGACCATAGATGACACATGGTACGGTGGTTCACACCTATAAAAGGTGCAAGAGGCATACCGTACCTATTCGTCTTATGGGTCGTGTCAAAAGGTCACAATATCCGCAAAGTCCTTGGCCATTGCTCGACATGTTGCATCTGACCAGAAAACCTTTATTACCTCCCCTTTCTCATCTCTCTCAATCTCACTAAAATGTCAGGGTTGTCCTGGGACATCTTTTTAAAGTACTCCAACAAAGTCGCTGCATCACTATTCAATCTTTCACGTCGACACTCAATGTTTAAGGGATTCCTCATATCGGTTTCACTATATAGTAGGTTCTCATGATCTCCACTTTCAACGATAAGAGAAATGAAATTCTTGTTCACTGGGACGCCAACTATATAATTCATGAACATCCTCCGCTTATGGTATTCGGATACTTGTAGTTAACAAGAACACGGTTGTTATTGGGATTCAACGGATGGTTATGTTCCAAATTGTGTGTGTTGATTGTCATCCGATCATCAATCATCCGCGCCTTGACAAATATTGGGCAATTGGTTAGTTGGGATTGGTTATACTGGTTTTATTTTCTAGCCTTCACATAATGTAATCTTTACCTTGGAACTCGTTGAACAGTTGGTTTGAACGCGTATGCCGCTAAAAACTCTTCTGATATCCGTATTTATGACAATATTCTACAAATTCTTTTGTGCTATGAAAGTACATCCCTTGTTAAGGAGGTGGTAAACCAACATCTACATTGTCACTAGTATTGCATTCTTGATCTTTGTTTTCAACTTCCTCGTTTTGACCATAGTCTTCATTTAGGTCCAACTCCATTGATGTAAATTCTGTCAAGTAGTGGGAGACAATAGTGCAAACCAAAGTCCAATCAGACATGAATCGTGAAATGCACACTCTACACTCTCAAATTGCACACCCATTTCCTTTGGTCGAAAAGCTAGGTATATTTCATCTTCATGAATTACAATACGATTACACTTGATATTTAACAATTTCGAAACGACGCATTTCATTTAATATTTCAGCAACCAAATATAATACCTGCTACGATTAAATTAAAAAAAACATATTTTTCATCAACTATCTAACATTATATTTCTCCGTGCATTGCATTGCATCATTTCATTAATAAAATTGGATCAAAATCCATCACAAAAATTTCATCTGGTCAAATGGAACCTCTGGCTCCTCTCACATTACTTAAATGCACCCTATTACAACCACTCATCCTAAAGTACACCCTATCACAATCGGGAATTGCACATTGTACACCGAGACCTATAACTACAAGTCCAATACTTGATCAA